>OX457029.1:48118976-48718976 GCA_949752745.1 Protula sp. h YS-2021 | reverse complement strand
TACTAAACAGGGTTGGGTTTTGGATCGTCCAAAAGGTATTTTGGACAGGACACGGTCTAAAACTGGTTCTTAACCGTCTAAAAACGTCTAAAACTGTCCAAAACGTCCAAAACCTGTCCAAAACCATAGAACATCTAATAAGCTTATCATTGCATTTATTTTTCTGGACAATATAGCAATGGGCTTTAATACTGGATGCCCAAAACTTTCTTAAACTGTCCAAAACCTATTTTTGACGGACAGTTAAGAACCGGTATAGAACCATGGTTTAAACCACCATGTCCAAAAGTTGCCAACCCTGGTACTAAATTCCCGTAGTGCAAATGCTAATAGCTTTAAATTGCAGTTAATACCGGTACTTCCAGAGCACCGTAAATTGCACTTAATAATTAAGTGCCCTTAGGTTTCTCCGTAGTACCTTTTTTTCGACATAAACACCACATAATTTATTCCCCACAGGGAATATATGCGATCGACCGCGTGTGTCGGTCGGTCTGTCATCAAAAACTTGTTAACACGATAACTTAAAAACACTTGCAAGGATTTTAATGGAACTTAATGTGTAGCTTATATGGGAACAAACACAAATGTTTAACTGATGGGGGCCTGTGGGGAATATGTGGGCTATGCACATTGCTCTAGTATCGCTATGTTTGCCCGGATTCGCTTATACGAATCCCTTTACTACCTCTTACTTTGACTGGTCGCCTGGAGTAGATGTTTTTATTTCTCTGAATTGGCTAGAGTCCATGCTGTTAACCCTTGCGCCTAGCTGCAGTCGTAATAATGCTATATCGAACCCTTACAGTCGGTCAACCATGAATAGGTCAACTGCATTTGGTGTAAAATGGTTCTTATTGTGGATTTTAAAAACGCATATTCTTCCATATGGTATAGTCAAATATTTTGCGAAATCAAAAATCTTTTTTTTTCTAGCAAATAAATAATAAGAGTCGATGGAATATCATGTAGTTTCACAAATCCGTTGATTTGTGTGTCAGTAATCCAAATTTTATAATGATATTTTATAATAATAAATCGAGATAATAAATTAAATAATAAAAAGGAAAGATAGAGTTGTATTTTATGAGTATACTGGTCTGTCAGAACCACAATCAGGCATTTAGAAAAAACACTTCTCACGACATAAAGCAACGCTGAAACGCGGGTTGAATCATTGCAGACTGACTCTAATTTTCACGCTGAACAGATTGCCTGGCTGATTTGACTGGCTGTTGCCTGCCATCTTTTGTTAGTCTTTGCCTCTGGCTATCTAATTTCAGTCTGACAATAGATAACAAGGTTATAGTCATAGCCTGTAACATTTTATTTGCTTATCTGATAATTTTACAAGAACGGTCTACCTTCCGCCTCTCTTCATTGTGATAAATTTCTTTTATTTGGAGCGTTTACAAAAAAATGTCATCCCTTTTTAGTGAAATCTATAGACAGGTGAAAATGCAGTAGGTTTGACAATGACCTTGACCTTTCAGACAGCTTCGACTCCATCAAGGACGGCGATGCTGTTGTCTGCTTCAACAAGAACGACATCTACAACGTGAGCAGAGCTCTTGAGAACGAGCAGAAGAAAGCGGCCATCATATACGGCAGTTTGCCGGCGGGTGCGTTCCACTTAACTACCGATTCTGTTAACGTTGTGGCATCTACGTGAAAAAAGAATATGGCTGTATCAAATTTATAAGGAACCTCTTTCTTAGCATCCATGAAGATGTGGCATTTGTAGTTTTATGAAAGTTTGAATAAATAGGTTATATTGTTGTTGTCCGACCAGGGGGAGACTGTGGTACGTTCTTTGTACGTGTGCGTCAGTCTGTTGTGAACAAATTGTTGTGTGCAAGATATCCCGAGAACCAAAAGTTCAATCCACTTCAAACGTTATCTGTTTATTCAATCGTTTAAGTCGTGCGGTTCGTTCAACTTTTGACGCATGTTACATTTTTAGGGCATGCGTATGACATGATCTTGAACAAGATCTTGTGTGCAGAATATCTCAATAACGGACAGTGGTATCAAATTTTATTTGGGTATTCATTTGGGTCAGTCGGACGCCTGGCGAAATTCAGAAAGGCGTGTGACGCCGTTACGTTAAAATTGTGTACGTAAGATTTCTCAACGACTGAACATCGGAGGAACTTCAAACTTGGTAAGTTTTTTGTTTGATATGTCCCAGGGTTTGGAAAAAGGCGACCTTTTCCCGATTTGAGCGGGCCAGTGGTTTTTTTTTCTGGATTTACCGGCATTTTTCTGGTCAAGTCTGCCCTTTTCTGGTCAATTGTCAGGCCGTCAAAATGTTCCCAAGTTGACATGTTAGTAAGTACTTCACATCGGAGAACGGAAAGCCTTTGGGTATTGAAGACAACTTGTCAACAAATGAATATATCAAGTCATGAACCATAACGAGTATTTATTTACACCGCAGTCAGCAGAATCGAATTTGTTTAAACAACGCAGATACTTGTGCTCTGCTGTGACACTCAATTGCATTTTAATCGCTATTTGTCAGGAGTATGTCGGATTAAGACATCGCGCAGCATGTTTTATGTTAACATGTGTTTTTTTCTGTCCCCCCTCAAGCGTCATATTAATAACTCTGCTATTGTTCTAATGGTCTCCGGAGCACGTCAACTCAATACAGTCGGACCCGCGTAATATGAAGTCGTCGGGACCGAGCAAAATACTTCATATTACGCGAACTTCATATTACACGAACTTTACAATGCAATACCCGAGTGTTTGATTACGTCATTGCTACGCAATAGCTTTGAATCAAACGACTGTTTTATCTGCTTAAAGACTGCCAAAGTGCAATTGCGACCCTTTTGTGATTACCCCACAATAATGCCTTTTATAAACAATAGCATTCAATGTTGAGACTCAATCAAAGTCTTCTGTGTATTTGGTTCTTTGTGTTTTTGTTCTTGGCCTTTCATGTAGTTCATATTACGCATACAGATTATGCAGTAAATGAGGCCTATGGGACCTTATGCTGGACTTCATATTACGTGAACTTCATATTAAACGTGTTCATGTTATGTGAATTTCTGTCCACAGAAACCAAGGCATTTTACATTGAGACCAAGCAAATCATTTCATATTACGCGAACTTCATATTAACCGTGTTCATATTAAGTGGGTCCGACTGTATATATAAAGGCAACCCAGTTCTTATTTTTGTAATAAGAAAAGCTTCTTATTAGGCGAAAACTGTAATTTAGAATTAAATATTTAGGAATAAAAGCTGAATAATTATGATTATTATATATTCATTATATAATTTTTCCAATTTATAATTATTATGTTTTAATTATTACATATATTTCATTGTGTTCGAGTTTCGTTTTACAAAAGGTGAAATATAAGTTTCCTGAGTATTTCAACTGCTTTTATGTCTCTTTGAAGAACTGACCACAATTGACTAGAAAAAGCCACTTTTTGAGAATTGACCGGGACGAATTTATCCGGGTAAATCCCCCGGATAAATTCTACTGAGATTTGACCATGCCAACTCTGTGTCCGAAAGATTCTGTCCAATTTTGTCGCGAGTAGAACGAACGAAAACGGTACAGGACGCTATCTCGTAAATATGCATATAACTTGAATAAGATGGTATTCCTTTGGTCAGTCGATGTGATGCGTGTAGTGAACTTAAGAAAGGCGTCATTACATAAAAATTTATCTGTTGTTAAGCAAAATATCTGGACAGTGGAAAGTCGAATCAACTTCAAACATGGTCCAGCTACTCGCACGTTTATTTTTCCTTCTTGCGAAACATTAAACTAGTACAGAAAATTAAGAAAGGTGTATGATGCACCAACATCCCCATCCTCCCCCCCCCTCCCAACCTCCCCGTTTCGCCGGCTCTTCTGCTGAGTATAGTTGTTAACTACGCTGAGGTATTTCAGCGTTTTCCAGAAGATTCTCAAGTGTTCCTGTATTCTTTAAGAGTGCTTGAAAACATTAGCAGCTTAACAGCATTACTATCGACCCATGGTTATTTCGTACCTACATTAGATGGCCGAAGGGGGTGGGGGATAACGGCTAGCAAAAAAAAAAAAGAAAAAAAAATCACAAATTCACCAGAGTCAGATAAAAGAACGCGCGGTTATTCCTGCAAGTTTTCCAGACCTGGATTAAAATGTAACGTACAAAAAAAAAAAAAAACTGCTGTTGTGACCCATTTCCACAACCAGATACTCCTTTTAATGACTACCTTCCAGACTCGGAAAAAAAGAAAAAAAGACGTGCAGTAAATCCGTTTTTGGGACCACCTCCTAGTTTTGTTTATTTATAGATTTGGCAATGAATTTTGATTATTTTTGCAGAAGTGAATCCTTTATTTCAGTAATAAGAAAAAAGGAAAATGGCTATTGGGAAATTATGGATTTAGTCGGGGAGACTTTTTTTTTGTTTACAAAAGCAAGAAACTGAATAGGTGTCGATTGAAAGAGTGTAATAGAAGCCTGTACTCTTGTGTTTTGTGTGCACTGGGCGCTCTAGTTTTACTTGTTCGCGTACACTGTAGTTGGCGAGCATTGGCGGCTCCAGTTTGGGTTATTTTTTTTCTTTTTTCAAACATGAATTATGATTATGTGTGGAGATATGAATATTTTATTTCAGTAAAAAGAAAAATGGAAAACATTTATTGGTGAATGATGCGTTTTGTCGTGGAGAGATTTGTTTTTGATTACAAAAGCAAGAAATAAAATAGGTGTGGAATGAAAATGTATGACATAAGCCTGTACTCGTATGTTTTGTGTGCACTGTCCGCCCTAGTTTAGTTCGAAATTATCGATCATTTTGTTTTCTCAATGCCGTGTCAGTCTTTAGACGTAAAAGTATTTCGGCGGCGATGTAAGTTCATACCTTTCGAGTTTCTTCTTCAAAACGTGAAGGCTGAGTGCGTACAATGTTGCTATACGGTCTTTTTCCTTCTTTCAGAGACAAAGTTAAAGCAGGCAGAAACGTTCAATGACCAAAACAGTGACCTGAAGGTCTTGGTGGCCACTGATGCCATTGGAATGGGCCTCAATCTGTGAGAACACCTTTCCTTTGTACACTAGAACCACGTTATAGCGATGGTTGGGACCGAGAAATGTGTCGTTATATCCGATGTCATTGTAACGAAGTTCTACTGTATATTGAATCACATTTTTCAGTCTATTTATTTGTGTTGGTGCCTTATTTGTTTTACATGCATTGCCTATCAGCTCAGTACAGTTAAACTGGGATGAAAGCCACATCGTGGCACTCCTTTACAGCATAGCCCTTTATCATAATGGTAACAATAATGATATTTGTGGTAATAACAAAGATATAAGTTCAGAGCCTATCATAGCCATTTATCCTTTTTAAGTAATCGGTAAACCACCCCGGATTATGTAATCTTTTGTTTGTGGTGTGTAGTAATTTTCACTAATACACTGTGTTATTATTATTATTATTATTATACGTAATTCTTATAACGCGCTTTATATAATTAAATCTCTAAGCGCTTAAAGATTATACACCGCCTACTTAAAATAACGACGGCTCCTCATCCGATTTTTCTTCTAGTTGCTTTTCAAGAGTTTGAGTATTTTAAAGCAATTCCTCGTCACACTGATCAGAAAATAAAAATCTAAGATTCATAATAGCTTCCGCCGCTAATGTTATTAATAGTACTATCCGGTAGAATATTTTGGGATATAAAAATTTCGTCCCCGCTATCCATGGTTGTAAACTGTTCAGATAATTGAACTGAATGAAGCACTTGCACGAAGCAAAGAGTTTAAATGTTGGTTGGACAGTGTATTATGTAATGAGAATATTTGAAACTACTCATCCGGCATGCGCTGTATTGTGAAAAACAAAGGACTTTTAAATCGATTAATTAAAATCATGATCACTGAAAACTTTTTTTCTGATCCAAGTGCAGTATATTATGTTGTGATTATATTTCACGCTCTATTGGAGTGGGGTGGGGTGGTTTAAGTCCGATAAACCATTCAAAGTCGTTGATTCGTGAAACATAATACATCTCGGGTGGCTACCCCATCCTCGATGTATTATATTTCATGAATCCACTCCTTTTCATGGTTTATCTATAACATAACTGGTCATGTGTCGTATCCATCACGTCACTATTTCTCAGGATGGTTTACACGGATTGGACAGCTTGGCCGATTGAGATTAGCGGGTTTCATAGCGAATATCGGTGTATCGGTTTTCTCAAAAAGTTAACTGATTCCGTTCACTGCTTCGTTGGCAACCAGAGCATCCGAACGAAAGTGAAAAAGTTTAAGCTGTTCATTAAACAAAATTCAACATAAAATTGTTTGCGTTGTACAGCTAGATCAACTGATTTTCTAGGAGTAGAGTTAACTGCGCAGTTAACTTTTGTGAGTGCCGGGACTGGCGCTTCCAGGTTCATCAGCGGCGGTACTAGTTCAGTTTTCATTTGTAGGAGTATCCAACGCATTGTGTTTTACACGGTCAAAAAACTGGGCGTGAATAAAGATGGGGCGAAGAAGATGAGTCCTATTCCACCTCATATGGCCCTCCAGATAGCAGGTACTATTTCAATTACTATTTCGGGAGCTATTTCAATTTTAGTCTGAAATCAGTCCGATCGTACTTTTGGATCTGAATAAAAGATCAGTTTAGTTTACAGTTATGATAGAAGAAATTATATCCATTTTATGTGAAACCTTTTTAGCATATTTTGGAGCTAATTTAACCCAGCAACGCTGCCAATGTTGATATACGAAGTGCATATGTAGTTGTAGATGATCTACATGGAAGCAATCACTTTCCAGTTTTACTTAAACAGTCCATTCTACCACGACAAGAAAGAGTAGACAATTTTAACAAAACAGATTGGCTACAATTCAAAGAATTATGCCATCAGTCAATTACACGAGAACACCTTGAAAGTGCTAATGACCCCATTTTATTATTCAGTGCACTGATACAATCAATAATGGAAAAGACTATTCCCAGAGTATCCGGCTGTCGCAAAAAATAACGCAAAATCTGGTTCAACGGTGAAAGCAAACGATCAGAAGCTCTTCGAAAACAAGCATTAAAACAATTCATCGATTATTCGGACACCGTTAGAAGAATGGAATATGAAAGGTTCAATGCGATCGCTCACAAGTCTGTAGAACAGAGTAAAAAACGCTCATGGGAGGATCATCCTCTAAACACTATAACGAAGACTTCAGACCGCATAAAGCGCTTAAAGAACGAAACGACATAAGTTTTTTCTCGGACAATAGTGAATATTACAACTGCGATTTCTCACTGAACTCCGACAGGCCTTAAACATATGTCACGATTCCGCGGCTGGCTCAGATGACATTCAACATTTGCAAGAATAAAAGCTTGGACATACTTTTTGGCCTGCTTCACCAAGTCTGGAAATCTTGCAACTTTCCAGAAATACGGAAAAAAGCTATTATCACACCAGTACCAAAACCAAAGACCCCACAAGCCCACAAAATTATAAACCAATCTCCTTAGCAATTCATTGTGTAAAACATTTGAACGCATGATAGCTGACAGACTCATTTGGTTTCTAGAAAGCAATTATTTGTTTGCCGATATACAGAGTGGTTTTAGGAATCAAAGAAATACCTTGGGCCACCTTGTAAGACTAGAATAGTTTGTAAGTGAAGCCTTTATCAATAACGAATATGTCGTCAGTCTTCTTTGACTTGGAAAAGGTCTATGAAACAGCATGGAAGCACGGAATACTACAAGACCTCTTTGACTTGGGGCTGCGAGGCCGCCCACATTAATTTATTAAAGCCTTTTTCGGGTCCGCCTTGGGGCCGTGTTCTCAGACTACTTCGAACAAAAGGAAGGTTTTACCCCCAGGGATGCATTCTTTCCATTCTTTTGTTCCTGATAAAGATAAATAGCATCCGACATACCGTGAAACAAGGGATAGACAGCTCACTCTTTGTTGACGATTTCGCAATATCTTGCAGAGGCAAGAATAAGAACCTAATACAGCGACGCTTGCAGCAGAACAGACACTCACAGCAAACATGGGCTAAACAAAACGGTTTTAAATTCTCACAAACCAAAACATTCTGCATGCATTCCTGACAACACGACGATCCCGTTCTATACATTTCGGCTTTCAATACCTGTTGTTGAAGAAAGCAATTTTCTGTTTTTACTCTTCGACTCCAAGCTAAGCTTTATCCCACACATCAAAGAATTCAAACGAAAATGTTCAAAAACACTCATCGTTCTAAGAGTAATATCGGCCGATGAATAGGGCGTAGATCGGGATGCAAAACTTATGTTTTACCGAGCCTTGAGAGGTCTAAATTAGACTATGGCAGCATTGTGTATGGAGTAGCAAGACCGTCATACCTAAAAATGCTTGACCCGATACAAAATCAGGGGTTACGACTATGTCGAAATGCTTTTAGAACATCAACAGCAGAAAGCCCACATGTTGAGGCACACGAGCAGCCTCTTAGCGTTCGTCGAATTAAACTCGCCATGCAGTATGCAACAAAGCTTTATGCAAATAAGAAGAATCCCACGTACAACTCTGTCTTTGGATCAGATTTTTTCCCGCTTCCATGAAAGAGGCCCTACCTTAATACTTCCATAATGCTCGATAATGCTGACATTACGATAGAGTCAATTGCAAAATACGTTCAAATTTTGCAGAGCTCAAGGAAGAATTTAAAGACTATCTTTTCGTCTGCACGGACGGCTCAAAGCTCGACGATAAATCGGCTGCCTCCGTTGTAACTGCAAAAAACACCTTGAAAACAAAACTTACAGATGTATCCTCTGTTTTCTGTCCCACTGCGTTCTGTTCCATGCATGGCGTAAGAGGCGACTAATCGGAATTTCCAACTCTCCTTTTGCTATTTCTTTATTCTTCCTTTTTTCCACTTGTTTCTTTAGCAATTGCGTACTAATCTATCCATCCTAGTTGGTGAATGGGACGTTAATCACCAAACAAACAAACAAACCTGTTTTCGCAGCCGAAATTAAAGCTTTTCATCTCGCCATCCAAATAGTGAAGGTCAGCCAATATAAAAATGTTATGCCTGGACTGGATTTCCGTCCTGCAATCAATTGAAAACCTACAAATATCAAGCCGCCTTATCCTTGACTTTCTGCAAAGGCATGACGATGCCGCCAAAGCTGGCAAAGACATAGTGTTCTCCTGGGTTCCAGATCACGTGGGTATCCTAGGAAACGAGATAGCCGATAAAGCTGCAAAAGAAGCTCTGAATGATAATTGTACTGACATGCTCATACCAGCCTCCGAATTTAAATACCCCATCACAAGATACACAAAAAGACTGCGGCAAGAAAGATGAAACAAACAAAGAAACAACAAGCTCTATCACACTAACCCCTTAGTCGGACAAAAAAACACCGCTACTAAACAGTGTGCGCGATGAAATGGTTTACCATAGAGCCAGAATAGGACATACATATATCACCCACAAGCACCTTCTTAGAGACAAATCACCGCCCGAGTGCCTTGGGTGTCAAGAACGTTTTATTTTTTATCCGACATTTGTCAAACATATCCTGAAAAGACTGTTGATTTCGACGAGATACGCTCACAACATTTCAGAGCGGATTCTGCGAAGCAGCTCTTCGACAAAACTAACCCAAATGAAATCTCGTTTTTAAAAGATATAAACCTAGATATGGCAAGATTTTGGAAGATTTTAGTATCTACAAGATTTTAAACCTATCTTCCTTCTAATAACGGTTGCTGACACATTATGACCCGCTAAGAGTATGTCGTGTCGTAAAACAAATCATCTGACTAACTAACTGTCGCCGAGGGACCATTGTAGCGACAGATTGGACATTGGCTCGACAGACGTTCCAGTGATAGTCACAGTCCCCATGGGATCCCACAACTGGATCTGTTTGCGAATAGTCTAACGACTCAACTCCCGCGCTACGTGTCTCCTTTTCCAGACTAGCAAGCTAGAGCAGTAGATGCGCTGCAGTGGGATTGGCCCGGACGGAATGCTGTACGCTTTTTCTCCGACATCTCTTCTCTAGCCTACAATCCAGAAGATACGGCGTCACATTACCCAGCGCCTCAGGCTTGTAGCACCACTCCTACCCGAAAAGCGCTGGTTCGTCCTGCTGCTGCAGTTCCCACGCGTCAAGCAACTCGGCGCTGCCAGTATATCCAGGGATGCTGCGGCAGATCCACTGGGAATACAGCCACCCCGATCCACACCTGTTTCAACGCCACTTATAATGCATCGGCGTTCTGTAGCCAAATTGCTCGGTTTTTCTGAGAAGGTACAAGCTTGTCTAGACAAAATACATGCTGACTCCACGACTGCGGTGTACCTGTCTCAGTGAAAATTGTTTAGTTCTTCCTGCTCGCAGCGCGCGGTCTCGACCCCATCGCAGGAACTTCACCTCTGATAGCTGATTTCCTCTTATACCTGTTTGAGGATTTCATTTATCCTAAACAAGTTCTCGGGATTTGACGCTGGGTCTGACAAGCATTTAGCCCAGTTGCTACGAAACTTGGAGAGGCCAGTCGCGACTCGCACTGTCGTTCAGTGGGACATTGGTCTCGTCCTGGACTTCCTGCAAAAAGGACCCTTCCTAAGTATGGAAGAGCTCTCAGCAAAAGAGATCACGTTGAAATGTACCTTTCTACTCACCCCAGCTGCTGGAAAGTGGCGGGGTGAGATTCACGCCCTGAAAAATAAGGTGTTGCGCTACCAGGGCGGGGTTTCTCAGTAAAACCCACCCGATCACCAACAACGCAGGTGCCTTGAAGGAGATCATACTTGAGGCGCTGGACGAGACATGCTCGCCCGTCGATGCAGCCGAAAAAGCATTGTGTCCGGTGTGCACCTACATTACTATCTGGAGGCGACGAACAAGTACCGTAATTCACGGCCCATAGGACGCCCCGCATATAGGACGCAGGGGGGGGCCAAAATCGCCATTTTTGAAAGTAAAATGGCATATAGGACGCCACGGCATATGGGACGCACCTCAATTTAGAGAGAATGTACGTTCACATTGTGGTATACTATAACTATGATTGTGTATTTTCTGGGGATTAAGACTATGCTCTGTCCTGCACTGTCTATAGTTCTACCTATTTCACAAACAAAGCAAGCGCGGCAATATATACTACGGTGGCTGGTAGCAACTCCTTTGTTATTTTAACCATTGTATATGTGCTGGGGATTCAGATAACGTGTGAGTTATTAGCAAGTCTTTTGTTATCTGTACTAGGCAGTTCACCGAGAGAACGGAAAGTCACAAGAGGCTTAATACTACTTAATTGCAAAGTGGAACCGAAAAACTGTCCACTGCAAGCACAGTTGGCGCCTGGAGATTATTTACACAAACAAAAGCCTAGTAAATGTCATTCTCTTACCTTACAAATCCGCGGTTTTGTTAGGTCGTGGGTCTTGTATAACAGTATAAATAAATTTTTTGTACAGTTATTTGCAGTTTAGAAGCTAAGCAATAAGCAATTCACCAAAGAAAAAAAGTCGAAGGGCGTATACCGCCGAATTTAAGTTGAAGGTTATAGAAACAGCCAAAAAGTTGGGAAATCGTCCCGCTGGTGGAATTCATAGTGTTAATGAATGAATTGTTAGAAATGAGTAAAAACAAAATTGAAAGATTTGTCACAGAAACAAAAAAGCACAAAGGTGCCCTAAAGCTAAATTCCCCTCTCTCGAAGAGAATCATATAGTTTGGGTATATGGTGAAAGAAAAGGGTAGAGCAATTAACACTGCTAGGATAAGACTTAAAGCTGTTACGATTGCTAGGGACATAGGTTCTGATGATTTTACGGGAAATCACACATGGTGCCAAAGATTTATGAGAAGGCATAACCTCACAGTTAGGGTGCGTACGGCTGTAGGTAAAAAACTTCCTGAAAACTGACAAGAAAAATGTGAAAATTTTGGAAAATTGTACATGACAATATTAAATCAAACCAATAAGCACGTTTCAGAGTTGGAAACATGGATGAGGTTCCTGTGACTTTCGATGCACCCATGTCTAGGACCGTAAACATTGCCGGTGAAAAAGCTGTCCGAGTAACCACAACCGGTAACGAAAAAAAAAAACCAGTTTCTCATGTGTGTTATCATGCTTAGCAAATGGAGTAAAGCTTAAACTCGTGGTAATTTCCAAACGTGTTATTATGCCCAAATAGGCATTTCCTGGTGGAATAGTTGTCGCGGCCAACAAGAAGGGCTGGATGTGCACTGAAATGATGAATATTTGGATAAGTAACGTACTTGCAAGTTAAGGTTTTTTACGTATTAGTATAAATTTTGGTAGCATTTAAATGTATTTTAAACATAATTGAGTATGATAGGTAAAATCTTGTTTGAAGTGGCTAAAATTGGTCTTAATTAAGCAGCCTACTGTTAATTTAGAGGTGGTCCTTAACTCAAGTCTTATCCAGAAGACCGACTGTAATTAAATGTGACGTCATTTTATCAGATCAAACATTTAATTTTGTATTCAGTTTCTTTGTTTTATGCAGGTTTGGAGAGGACGTCCCGGTGGATTCTTTAATCCCAACTGCCTACTCGTTATGGATATGCATGAGGGCTCAATTGACGACGTAAAAACCGCTTTCAAGCAGGTTCGAACACCGCTGGCAGTGATTCCGGGCGGTCTGACGTGCAAACTGCAGCCACTCGACGTAGGCGTGAACCATTCGTTCAAAGTGCACATTCGCGATGAATGGCAGAAATGGATGTCGGAGGGCGTTAAGTCGTACACGGCTACTGGACGAATGCGACGAGCTAGCTACGCTACTGTTTGCCAGTGGCTTTTAGACGCATGGTGAAATGTCAAAACGTCTACTGTTGTGAATGCTTTTCACAGATGAGCTCCTACCTGGTGATTCGAATCCCGACGACAGTCGCGACGACGGGACCGACACCGACGAACAGCGTCCCGCTGAACCTACCCCAGAGCTCCGAGCTCCATTCACTTCTGATGCGGAAGAGGGTGACTTCGAAGGCTTCGATCCGAGTGATGCCTGACATTGTATGGATGTTTGAACTGCCTGGATAATACTGAGTTTGTCACCTACGCCAGATTTTGTGGTTACTATGGATATGTTGTGTTTTAGTTGTAACATCTGCTACGATTATGGAGATATAAAGAGAGTAAAAAGAAAAGTTTGATTCATTGCGTTCAAAAGCTCATTTAATTAAAAAATGTTTTTTTTTTTCATATAAAAAAATGAGCCCCCCCCCCCCCCCCCCTGCTCATAAAAGTAAAACGGCGTATAGGACGCCACGGCATATAGGACGCACAAGTCCATTTTGAACGAAAAAACGCCGTATAGGCCATGTCCTGTATAGGCCATGTCCTGTATCCTGAATTACGGTACAGACACCCCGAGCAAAACGCCTGATATCAGGTCGATCTAAGGATGTGGAAAAACAGATTATTTCCAATTATATCAAAAACATCATCGTAGTAGCTTATGAGAAGTCTGGCCCCGACCCGGCTACTTATCAAGCCCTCAACGTGAAAGCCCACCAAGTGCGACATGTTGCTAAATCGCTGACCTTTTGTAAAGAGGCGTCGTTGGAGGATCTTCTCCGAACGGGTTCATTGATGTCGCCTAATACTTTCATTTCCCAATACTTACAAGACTTCTCCACTTACTCTTCCTCGGGTTTACACAAACTGGGGCCGTTTGTGTCGGAGGTAAAGGTCATGCTACCTGATAAATAATGTGTGCTTGTTTTTTATCTGTCCGCACAGGTAACCAGGCAAAAAGAGTCGTAAGAATCGTCACAAAGGCCGCGCGAAACGAGCCCCCCCCCCCCCCGCCAAGTCCCTGAAAGTGCATACAGATGAGCATAACTGTCGTGACATCTTCACCAGCGTTTGCTTATCCCAGTGTTGTCACGCGAGTGGACGTCTGCGTGACCGGTCGTCGTCTCGCTAAGTTGGCTCCACTGTTGCGTTACTCAGAACTGTTTGCAGCAGTGTAAAGACCACAGGCTAATCGAGTTATACATTCAAGAACGTTTCTTTTCACTAGTTAACTGGACGTTAGGGTTACAAGTCGGGAAAAGAAAGGAGGTGAGCATGTAGTGGATCATATGATAGCACTGCCATAGGTCATGCCGACCAGGTGGGAACGACGGGGGGGGGGGGGGGTTTGGGGGAGGGTCTGGTGGGGGGGAGTGAGACAGATTCGTTGGGGAAGTTACGAACACGCTATTCCAGATCAGTTTTACTGTTCACGCCAATTGGAGGTTTGGCACGAAATTCGTTTCATGTCTGGACAAAGACACTCGCCTCTGGCTCCACATGTATCAATATTGGCAGCATTGCTGGGTTAAATTAGCTCCAAAATACATTAAACATGACGTTTTAAGAAATTAAAATGCTTTTTTTATGTGTTATTGGAGTTTAACATAAGGAATGCTACCAATGAGAAAAATCCCCGCCCCCCCAAGCTTTCCACTCTTGTCTTTGGACCCGGGAGAAATGGCCTTAGTCCGGTCAAAAATTAAATGTGACGTCACCTGCCTTGGTGTAATTTAACCTGACCTCATTGGGTGAGAAAATAAACAGAGAAACACATGGAAGTTGTTTCATTGTTTTTATTTGGTTTGCGCGCCGAAGTGCATATGCACTTCGTATATCAACATTGGCAGCAGTGCTTAATTTAAACTCCAATAACACATAAAATGCGTTTTAATTTCTTAAAACGTAACATTTAAGAATAAGTTGCGCAATATGCAGAATACTGTCGGAAAATAGATATGAAAAATTATACAAAATCTTTGAAAACCTTCAGATCCACAATCAGAAATTTTACATTTTTATGATTTCTCATGTCATTGTTATCTGCATTGTCGTTCTCAGCTGCGGAATAAAACAAGAAAGCAAAATCATACGTGGCTGACAGAAAATACAGAAATACCATTGCACTTAAGTGCAAAGAAGAGAAGAAAAACAGAACTCTGGTTGAGTTTGAATAACATACGTTTAGCTCTTAAATGATGCACTCTGGCTGTTGCTTTGATTGCACAGGTCGTGCGGGGCGCTACGGCACAGCCTTCGAGCACGGCACCGTGACCACTTTCAAGACTTCCGACTTGACGTTGTTGAAACAACTTCTGAATGAACCAATCCTTCCCGTCCAGGTTTTCTCGCGTTACTTTAAACTCTAGCAGTAAAAACACTACTTCATGGCGCTATTATTTAAAATATAGTTTTGCCAGTTTCAGCAGTGGTCATTTGTTCCAGTTCTCGTTGCTGATCGATGTGTAGGCGGTTCTTGCGTAAAAATAGGCTTTACTGATGACATTGTGTTTTTATAGCTGCTTGAGTGCATAGTCACACCCTGAATACATTTTTCATAAATAACAGTTAAGTCGGATGTTAGGCATATGGCAAGCAGTGGGTTTAGTTTCTTCGGTGTTACGCGAGTCAAAACAAATTCAACAGACCGTTATGTCGGGAGCAGTTTCCTTGTTAACACCCTCTCATGGGTGGTTCCACTGCAGTACGAGTTTATGTGATGGTCTTTGTGGTCCTTTTATTTTGGTTCATTTGCGCCAACAGAACCTACCTAAACCTTTGATGTTTGCACATATGTTGTTGTTTGTTTTTTTTTCGCAGAAAGCTGGGCTCTTCCCGACTGCAGATCAAATAGAGCAGTTCCAGTTTCTCCTTCCCAAAGCCTCCCTTGCCAATCTTATTGTAAGTTCAGCAGCAACGGGCCAGATATTGACGGCTAATATATTCTTACATGTTTGTGCACTCCTGCGATGCTTTCTTATTACGTAGTTACGTTGTTATGGCGATGTCAAGTACACACTTTCAGTAATGCGTAGCGTGACGTTTTCGATACTGGAAGAACGGTGAGTATCGCTGTGCGTACCTGGCGGGTGTATCTACCAGTCAGGCTGGCTTATCTACTAAATGTTACAACATAAAAAGGCTTATCGACAGGAATATGGTCCTGCTAAAACATTTTTTAATCCAACAAACATGCCAACACAAAACATAGTAATTCTGTGTGTTAAATCACTTGGAGTCGTTTATTGTCAAATATTATGTAATAATGATGTTGTTTTACATAATCTTTTTACTTTGATCAGTAATTTAAAATATTAAGTCATTACATGACGGATCAAAAATGGTTTATGTTAGCAGGATAAGGTGAAATGTTGAACGAAACTATTTGCAGGATAGTCTGCCAAATACATTTCTCTGGTACAAAGGTAGACCAACAGTGTGTGTATTTCATACTCAGTAATTTTAAAGAGACGCCATTGCCGAGGTTGCCCTTACACTTTCGTTTAGGATATCTTCGCGCAGCTTTCAGCTGTCGACAGTGACAAGTACTTCCTGTGTGACCTGGAGATATTCAAGACGCTAGCTAGTATGATAGAGCACATCCCGATGCCGATCAAGCACCGCTACATGTTCTGCTGCTCGCCCGTCAAACATCAAGAGCCCTTCATCTGCTCCATGTTCTTGCAGGTGACGTGCCTTTCTCACCACTACTCACAGAAGAGAATTTTAGGAAAATAACAAAATGGAGATATTAAGAACATTCTAACCACATCAATTCGCCCAGCTGAGTCAATCGGACGGAACTCCGATCCCTTGCGGGTCATCTGGGACTGGATTTTAACCCGAGAAATAGCAAGAACAACGTTCTGGCAAACAGAGCTAAGCGTCGCCCCCACCCCTCCCTCCTCCTTCTCAGCCAGAACTTCTAACAAACTGAGCTAAGCGTCGCCCCGACCCCTCCCTCCTCCTTAACTAGAACAACGCTCTAACAAACTGAGCTAAGCGTTGGCCCCGCCCGCTTGCTGCTCCTCCTGCCCCGTATTATGTTCCGACCTAACGTCACGATGGGCATTATGTTTTTGCCCTGGTCCGTCTGTCATTCTGTCCGTCACGCCATGATTGTGAACAACGTGTCTTAAGTTCTACCAATCGGACATAAGTCAAACCTGGTGTGTAGTTCTATATGTAATGTTCTAGCGCTGATTAAGCTTTAATGACCTTGCGTCTTTGTTCAAGGTCACCCAAGATTTCCCATGCTGAGTGGTTTGTGAACACCGTATTTCAAGTTCTTCTTATTGTATTTAAATCAAACCTGGTATAACATTTATATATAATGTTCTAGAGCTGCGTAGGTTTTGATGATCTTGCGTCGTCGTTCAAGGTCACTGCGGGATATGCAAATTTTACATGGGATTTCTTATATCAAGTGGTTTGTGAACACCATATCGCAGGTTCTGCTGGGCGGTTTTCAATCAAATCGGATATGCAGCCTTTATATGATGTTCTAAAACTGTTAGGTTTTGGTGAAATTGCATCGTTATTCAAGGTCACTGCGGGTCTTTTACATATGATTTGCCATACCGAGTTTTTATTAAGCCTTCTCGTTCGAGGCCTAATACATCAATTGTGATTTTTGCAGTTGAAAATTTACATGGGACTTCCCATACCAAGTGGTTTGTGAACAGCCTTACGTCTGTTCTTTTCTGTGACAGGCCGTCAGACTTAAATAATTACCTGCATATTTAAACCTGAGGTGCATGATTTGTGTAATCTGTATCTGAAACACGGGGTCGAATACAGCTGCTATGCCAATGCTAAAATGCTCTCCACTATTTGTAGATGTGCAAGAAGCATTGTGGGACACATCAACCCGTTCGTTTCTGACGTTTCGCGAAATTTAGGTAATTTTCTGTACATTTGAACTTGAGGTACATGAATTTTTGTAATCCGTATCTCAGGAAAAAAAACGGGGGCGAATACATCTGCTGTGCCTGTGCTAAAGTGTTTCCCACTGTTTGTAGATGTGCAAGAAGTATTTTGCGTGTTGACACGCCCACACGTTTGTGCCTGACAGGCTGTCAAGCTGTAAAGTTCCCCGCGGCCGCGTAGCGAAAAGCGGGGGACTATAGTATTCGGGTTTCTTCGTCGGACTGTCCGTCACTGTATCTGTATGGACACATGAGGTACATGATCACTGAACATATTTTTCCGACCATTTTATAGCTCCGTTAACAGCTTTAATAGATTTCTTCACCAGTAATATATTTTAGATAACATTACTTGATATGTTTAATCCTTAGATAACATTCCTTGATAAGTTTTTTTTAGGCCCCAACCCCTGAAAGGGGAGGGGCCTAATGAGTTACCTTCTGTCCGTCTGTCCGTCCGTCCGTCAACATCTGTTTTGTAGAGTTTGTCCGCGCCTGTACTCTGCAACGATATGGTGTATGATTTTGTTACCCTGCACAGTGAAAATATATATATTACAGATGTGCCTTTTCATATTATTGTTGAAATCGACAAAAAAATGACCAAATTAGGACTTGTTAAATTTATGCTTTAACTTAGTATAGAGATAGAGTTTTGTCCGCGACAGTTCTCCAAAGTTATTAGGCACCGGCTGTTGTTACCTTGCATAGTGGAAATATATATATTGCAGATGTGCCTTTTCGTATTATTGTTGAAATCGGCCAAAAATTGACCAAATTAGGACTTGTTAAAACTGGGCAAAATTTATGCGTTCACTTAGTATAGAGATTGAGTTTTGTCCACGACAGTTCTCGAAAGCTATTAGGCACATGCTTTTGTTACCTTGCACAGTGGAAATATATTTATTGCAGATGTGCCTTTTCGTATTATTGTTGAAATCGGCCAAAAATTGATCAAATTAGGACTTGTTAAACTGAACAAAATTTATGCGTTCACTTAGTATAGAGATTGAGTTTTGTCCGCGACAGTTCCCGAAAGCTATTGGGCACATGCTTTTGTTACCTTGCATAGTGGAAATATATATATTGCAGATGTGCCTTTTCGTATTATTGTTGGAATCGGCCAAAAATTGACTAAAGTAGGACTTGTTAAAACTTGACAAAATTTATGCGTTCACTTAGTATATCGATGGAGTTTTGTCCGCGACAGTTCCCGAAAGCTATTGGGCTCATGCTTTTGTTACCTTGCATAGTGGAAATATATATATTGAAGATGTGCCTTTTCATATTATTGTTGAAATCGGCCAAAAATTGATCAAATTAGGACTTGTCAAAACTGGACAAAATTTATGCGTTCACTTGTGTAGAGATTGAGTTTTGTCCGCGACAGTTCTCGAAAGCTATTAGGCACATGCTTTTGTTACCTTGCATAGTGGAAATATATATATTGCAGATGTGCCTTTTCATATTATTGTTGAAATCGGCCAAAAATTGACCAAAGTAGGACTTGTTAAAACTTGACAAAATTTATGCGTTCACTTAATATATAGATGGAGTTTTGTCCGCGAAATTTCTCCAAAGCTATAAAGGCAAATGCTTTTGTTGCTTTGCATAGTGGAAATATATATATTGCAGATGTGCCTTTTCATATTATTGTTGAAATCGGCCAAATATTGATAAAAAAATTAGGACTTTAGAATTAGTTTTCTACGCGATTCTGTCTGCGAATTGGGGGGTTGGGGCCATGTGTATTTCCTAAATATTTTCTTGTTTATTCCGTAAAGCATTTAAAAGTTCGTGCTTATCCTAATCACATTCTAGAATGTGCCAGCTGGGAGCTCAGTCAGCCTCGCTTTCGTAATAGTGTAATTTGTATCGCAAACTCCGGGGGTGAGTCTGATTTTTCCAAATTGTTCAGTTCCATTTGTAGCAATCATTATATTTGCATTTCATGTTGTTCGCATGTTGACAAGCTGTCCAAGTATTGTGGCTGTTCATATCTCGGCATTCGTTGTGTTGCAGTGGGGGGAACTCGGTCAGCCTGCCTTCATATGGGAGGCCCAATACGTTCATTATCATTTTTGCCGTGGAAAAATATCTCTAGATAATTGATCTTGTTAGGAATTCCTATTCCCCAAACCATATGGTGGTTCGGTCGGGGCATTCGTGTTCCAACGGACATATTTCTAGTTGGGCAAATGTTATTTCGTCGAAAATGACTCCAAAACTCCACTATGTACCACCATATACCGCGTATGTCTCGACGCTAAGTCATGTGAGCTTCATCTCGTGGATTAATATTTTTGTTTTTGCAGTTTGCAGCACGATTTGGCCAGGGTTTGCCGTTAACGCTGGACTGGCTTTGCCAGATTATAGACTGGCCGTTCAAACCGGTCTCCCAGCTGGGCGAGCTGACGCATCTGGAGAATGTTTTTGACGTCACTGATCTCTATTTGTGGCTGAGGTGAGGTGCAACAACCGCGTTGGCGTGCGTACAGTAATGCGCCGGTGTGACGTCACGCGATTGCGACATGGTCAATAATGACCTTATTTGAGTTTTTATTCGGTTGTTTCAATAAAAGAAAAAAAAACTGGTCACAAACCTATTAAAACACCGCGTCTCGAGGGTATCAAACAGAGTAACTGTCTTTAGAAAATAAGGTAGCTGAATTTTAACATTGTACATGCTTGAGCTCATGTGTAAATATTAAATAACCAAACTGGTGCAACTGGTAGTTGGAAAAGTTTCGTGAAATCATTTTTGAGTTTGTTTTTTTTTTCAGATTTTGGTCCCATTGGTAGGGTAACAGTAAGATCAAACGCAAAATGCTCTTTATCAAGTTCGCTATGAAGTTCATGGATGCGAGATTTGAGGTGCCGTGTGTGATGCTTATTTGTGTAAAATGCCTTTTTTTTTAGTTACCGATTTCCTGACATGTTGCCGGAACCAGAAGCAGTCCTAATAATGCAGAAGAAATTGAACAGGCTTATACAGGACGGTGTCAGCAGGATGTCAAAGCTGAAGATTGAGAAGCGCAAAAGTCAAACTAAAGTCACATCAGACCAAGTGAATGACAGGAAAGTGCGGCGTAATAAAACGAGAAATACGGCAGCACTCGACCCTGAAATGGTAATACAGAGGGTATCGCGAACCAGAGCCATGAAGAATGTCGATGAAAAAGTTGCAGGTCAGTTCTCTGAAGTGAAGCACATGGAGAGTGTTGACAGTGCTGTGGCGGAATCCGATTTTGCAGAAACAGACGCGTTAGAAATCAGCAAGTCTGAATTGGACGAGAGGGAAAAGAGCGAAGAGGCTTCGGCTCTCATGCACAATAGCATGTCAAAATTGACCTTTTCTGAGAGTGAAGGCAGGGATCAGAAAGCCGAAGACTTTGACAGAATACAAGAGGATGAGGTCAGTGTGGGTTGTATGTATGATGAGGGGAACTTGGGTGATGGCGAGCGTGACTCCAAGCAGACCGCCACAAGTGTTCCCACTGCTGTCAGTGATCTCACGGAACCTGAATATGAGTCTGACATGTCCTCTGATCCCGAAACCTACGACGTGGATGCCTCGGCAATATTCGAAACACACGCCCATTACACGTTGCTTCATCGAAGGGCAAGCAAAGCCGTTGAGATTTTGGTAAGGGAGGATATAATCAGCGGAAAGGATCTGGACGTAATCCGGGAAGAGATCGTAGAGGAATTAATGGAGGCTGTCCGCCAGGAAGGAAGCGGCGGTAAAGTTGCTGAGAGCGGGCAGAATCGGTCTAGTTTCCTTGAAAGATTGGTCAGGGACGGCACGCTTACGGAAGACATGCGCCAGGCGGTTCGCCTTACGCAAGTCCATTCCATTTTCACCACCAGTATCGTACCATGCTGGCACGCGATGGGTGATTTGCTAAAAGAATAGGACGGGTTATAAAATAGGCTAGTCGATCTGTTCTGCTGAGAAGAAACCACTTGCATGTGGCTGTAGATTTGAGAGGGACGTAAAAGTATCCAGCAGGGTATTTTTTTGTTTAACAAACACATGGTTTCTTGCTCAAAATATTTGATGCAAGGTCAGAGTAGATGATCTTTAGAATTTGTTTCCGCCCTATAAATTTTAAGCAGCCAACCAAAAAAAAAAACATAACATAAATAAACTCCTGTTTTATCTGAATAAATCAAATCCTTAGATTAATGCCCTTGTGGGACTCGTTTAGTTTCATTTAATGCGTGTTATTGCTTGCTTTCACCTCGGTCAAGTGAAAAAAGAGAGAAAACAAAATTAGAAATTCATAACAAATTATATGTTCGAACTGGCAAACCCCTTAACTGTTCCGTCCCGCCCCTAAGGCTGTCATTAGTAAGGCTGTCATCATACGTGCTGTGACGAACAAACACATGGTGTTTGTGCGTTCTGTGTGTGTGTGTGTGTCTGTTCATTTTGAACAAAATGTGTGCAAGATATCTCAAAAATTAAAAGAGCGATCGACTTGAAACTCGGTTTGATTATTCCATTGCTAGGTCGGACGGTTCTGTCAACTTTTGACGCGTGTTACGATATTAAGAATGGCGTATGACGTCATTACGTAAACAGTCTGGTATGCAAAATTTCTTAGCCCGCTGAATATCGAAGAAAGTTCACACTTGGTTGGATTGTTGCTTGGTATCTCCGAAAGATTCTGTTTAATTTTGTCGCGAGTAGAACGAACACGAGTACTTCATTATAACGCCATCAATAAAACATGTTTATATTTTGATCAAAATCTTGTGTTCAAATATCTCGATAACGGAAAGTCGTATCGATCTCGAATTTTATACGGGTCAATCGAACGGTTCTTTCAACTTTTGACGGGTGTATCGAAATTAAGAAAGGCCTATGATGTCATTATGTAATAAATATTGTATGTAAGATTTCTTAGCCGCTGAACTTGACGAAAGTTCAAACTTGGTGGGAGTGTTGCTTGGGAGGTCCGAAAGATTCTGTCATAATTTTTCCGGAGTAGAACGAACGAAAACGACATATGACGCCATTTCGTGAAAAGTGTTATATGTTGTTATGCAAAGTATCTCGATAGAGGAAACTTTTTTTTTTTTTTTTTTGTAGATCAGCTTCAAACTTTGTGTAGTTGTTCATTGGATAAGTCGCACGGTTTTTATCCCCGTGTAACGGATGGATGTAGTTACGAGTTGTCCGTTTGTCCGCATACGTGTCCGGGCTGTATCTCCGAAACTGTAGGTCGGATTGTTTTAAAATTTAACACCCAGATTAAGCATTTTTATTGAAGGTGTGCAAAGTTATATTTTTGTTCGGATTCATGAAAAATGTCAAAATGACAGTATTTTTTCGATTATTGGAACCAAGCGTATTTTGAACGTCGTGTCCAAATTAGATATCCAATACTGTTCATTGAATTGCTTTGAAAATGCACATACGGATGGCGCACACATCGCAATTATACAGCGTCGTGTTTTTGTTCCGATTCCAGAAAAATGGCCCAAAATGACATTTTTTTCTTTTAAATTGGGTAAAGCGTTTTGATGTAATTTTATCTGCGTAATTGAACGTGTCGTCCAGGCTTTGTTTCAACAACTGTTCTTCTGATTATTTTTTTTTTATTTTACACATATTGAAAATTGCTGAAATAACTTTTTTGAAATAAAAAACTTAGCTTTTGTCGATATTTGAAAATGCAAAACTGTTAGAATTGTGAAAAAAGCGTCATGACAGTGACAGTAGTAATGCACTTTTCAAACTGACGTCAGCAACGCTTTCAAAGGTCATCAGCTCTACACGGGGGCAGGGGGGGGGGGGTCGTGCCTCTCTTAGGCTCTGGTTCTTATACATTTAAGTTCGCGTGGAAAATTGAGAGAGGCGTATGACGTTATTGGGTAAAAAATAATACTCGATGTATTTTGCAGACATCAAATCTAACCCCAGCCCCTTCCCCATAGTGCCAACACAACGATCGTGCGTTACTCGCCTGCAGTTATTACGTAACGTGTCACTCAGTCAGGGGTTTTTGTCAGTTGCTAGTGCATTATAAGGTCTTTATCTGCTATAATCGGCTACAATATGGGGAAATTTAAACACCTGAGTTGTATGAGTTGTATGAGTTATACTCAGAAATATGATGCGGTTGATTAAGTTAGGTGTTTGAGGTAGCATCGCTCCTCCCCCCCCCCCCGTACACACACAGTCGTCCAACTTTAGTCAGAAGCGGGTCAGGATTTGGAGACATGGCGGAGCGATATGAGTCCCCTTATGGCGTAACCCGCTATTGAGAAATTCTAAACCGATTGACC
This sequence comes from Protula sp. h YS-2021, assembly GCA_949752745.1. Lineage (NCBI taxonomy): Eukaryota > Metazoa > Annelida > Polychaeta > Sabellida > Serpulidae > Protula > Protula sp. h YS-2021. Next base: position 48,694,910 of record OX457029.1, on the reverse strand, counting down.
ACGGAATGTTATGGCCGTATTTACATCCCTCAGCAGGTTGTTTGGAGTATCTGGAAGTTTTTTCACTTTTAAAGTGGGTCATGACAGGCAACTGACCATTTTGGCCCCACATGCTTCCCTCTCTCCCTTTCCCACCGAGGCGAGTCATATGTTGCACAGCTATGAAGAATGCCTCTCTATTGTTTTTTTGTTTTTGTTTTTTTTTGTTTGTTTTTTTTGACTGATGGGAATGTACGAAGATGAGGAAGATGAGATGTATATCATGCCTGTAACTACACTTGAGGTACAGACACACATCGCAAAGGCTTAGGCTTGCATTTAGAGTCATACCTACATTAGATGCCCAGGGGGGAGGGTGGACAGTTCGCTGAAACAAAAGTAATCAGCAATGAAGTAGGGAATTCGTGATGTTACGGCTACCTTCCAGACGCGGATAAAAAGGCGTACCGCAAAGCTTTCTATAGTGACCACCTTCAAGACCCAGATATAAACACCTGTGCCTGACTTGTAGAGAAAAAGAGGATTGAGATATCCACCATCGGAAAATAGTACAACCTTGTTTAAGTAAAATTTGGAGAAAGCGCTCTGGAAGGAAACATTTTTTTCTGATCACAGAAACAAAAAGGAAATGGCTGGATAATGAAAGTGTTTGACATGTTAGAGTACACTTTTGTTGGTGAGCACTCGCTGCTCTAGTTTTGATTATTTTTGAACATGAATTATGATTATGTTTCTACAGATGAATCTTTTGTTCCAGTAATAAAGAATATTGGAAAGTGGTTATTGGGGAATTATGGGTTTAGTCTGGGGGACGGTTGTTTTTGTTTACAGAAAGAAGAAACTTAAGTAGGTGTCGATTTTAAGTGTGAGATAAGCCTGTACTCTTATGTTTTGTGTGCACTGGCCGCTCTAGTTTATCTTTACAATATAAGCTTCTCTGTAATAGTGAAATTTATACCTTCAGGCGTAAAAAGCTATAAAACAGCAGCCAAAGGTGGAATATCATATTAGTAAATAAGAGTGAACTGAATTACTGCGGAATCAGCCAAAAATTAAGCTTTGTTCTTCGAGAAAAGACTTGGTTTTTATTTTAACCTTAGTTTGATTTTAGTTTTGTTAAGTTTTCTAGTAATGTTGCTGAAGATCAAACGGAAATAATTCAACAAAAATATTAGTTGTCGTACACAATGTACAGAGCCCTAATTTTTCATATATATATATATATATATATATATATATATGCTCAACATGTTTGTGAACCAAACCGAAAAAGAACCGAATTGAACCTTTAAGGAAGTTGAACTAAACCGAGCCTCAGGTCGAATCGTATCATGCCTAGAGGGATAGTTTTGAGGTGCGTCCGTCGTTCTTTTTTATCAGTACGCTTTATGCAAGCAGGTTCCCCGAAACAACTTCAGCTACGGTTTTCATTTCATGCACATAGCATATATATAAATATATATATATAGCGCAGATGTGCAAAGTCGTATTGTGCATGCAAATTCTCTGAAACTACATCAGCGGTTTTGGTTTCTCGCACACTACAAAAATTTATATCGCAGATGTAGGCCCTCACATTTTTTCATATTTCTTGACAATGCGGAAAAATACTGTTTTGAAAGACTGCTTCGCCGCAGCATCTAAATCATTTCAGCAGTCATCGTGTAAGATTTTGCCACAACCCACAGGGGATATTCCCCTCCCTTACCGCTCTAGTTGGCAATGTTGTTTTTTTTTTATTCATCCGCGATAAATTGTTACTTGAGGTTTTTAGCTCTGGTTTAAAAACCCCATCAATTTGACCTTGGCCTTGTTCTAAGATCGTAAAAATTCTAAATAAATGGTTCATGAGAACGCTTCCAAAACAATGCGATACGTCCGGAAAGTTGTCTTGGAAAGTCGAACAGCCCTTTTATTACATGTGAAATCTCCCAAACAGTAACGAAAGGTGGGAGCAGAAGACAGGATTCTGTGACTCTATGCTTACTCCTTCAGCGGGGCAGCAGATTTGTGGTGAACGTGAAAACCAACCCCAGTGACTGAATTGTGAAAGAAGAGTGTTTCAAATGTAACTTAGGAAATATTGAATCAAGTGTGAATAAAAATTTATAAGTAATAAGGCAGAAGGCTTTCATTTCTTCAGAAAAATAAATTTCACACATACCCAGAACGTAGATAGTTGTGTCGAGATGGACCGTCAAACTATGGTAGTAGGATAGAAATATTTGCTGTCAAAATTCTCCAATTTCACAACCGTTGGAAAATTGGATTGCAAAATTATGAAACCTCAGCAGAAGGTGATAAACGGGGGTGGGGGGGGGGGGTGGTGAGGAGGGAGATTCGACTGTTCATTTACACTGACGGCAGGCTTAGGATCGAACTATTGTTAAATAGTTAAAAAGTGTACAAACGGAGATCTAAATCGTTATTTGCTGAAAGTAAACGGAGAAATAAATTCGTCTGAAAGTGAAAAACGCTGGGCTTGAAAATTTTGAGCACACCAACTTAATTAAAAGACGCCGCATATGTGTAATACAGATATACCATCCGCCATTAAAAAGTTGCGGTGCAAAAGGTCCATTGTTTTTAGCCCAGCTTACATTACACGTAAGCTGGGGTATTTCTATCGGTCCGCGGATGGCGTCCGTTAGTTAGTTAGTTAGTTCGCTGTAAACTTTGTTTCAAAATGCATCTCCTCCTACAATTTTAATCCGATGTCATTTATTTTTGGTGTGAGGCATCCCTAAGGGGTCGTACATACGGCTTGTGCTTTTCTAGTCGATCGGGTGATTTTTGGCGAAATTTGAAAGAAAAAAATTAAAAATGTATCTCCTCCTACATTTTTGACCCGATGTCATTTATTTTTGGTATGAGGCACCCCTAAAGGGTCATGCATACGGCTTGTGCTTTTTTAGTCGATCGGACAATTTTTGTATTTTTGGGGATTTTTTTAAGCAAAAATTTTGAAAAAAAAAGCATCTACTCCTACAATTTTGATTCGATGTCATTTATTTTTGGTGTGAGGATTTCCTAAGCGGTCGTGCATACGGCTTGTGCTTTTTTAGTCGATCGGGTGATTTTTGAATTTTTGGGGATTTTTTAAAGACATTTTAAAATATATCTCCTCTTACATTTTTGACCCGATGTCATTTATTTTTGGTATGAGGCACCCCTAAAGGGTCGTGCATACGGCTTGTGCTTTTTTAGTTTGTATTTTTGGGGAATTTTTTTAGCAAAAATTTCGAAAATAATTCAAAATGCATCTACCCCTACAATTTTGATTCGATATCATTTATATTTGGTGTGAGTGCATACGGCTTGTGCTTTTTAGTCGATCGGGCAATTTTTGTATTTTTAGGGAGTTTTTGAAGAAAAAAACTTCAAAATGCATTTCTCTCGACAGTTTTGAACCCCTTTTTTTTGGGGGGGGGGGGGGGTTGGGGGGTTTGAGGCATCCCTAAGGGGCTGAGAATACGACTTGCGCTTTTTAGACCAGCCGACTATGTCGGGCTGGTCTTATCTTATCAATAGAGGGGTATCCGTCGTCCGTATGTACGTGTGGATGCGGCTTCGTCGGGAAACAAGACGAATTGGTGTGTATCACGTTGCAATGTTAAAGTGAAACGGACCGAATTTCGGTCCGTTTCGCATTTTGGTCGGGTCGTCCGTTTCGCAAATCTGTGTAAGGGGCTCATTTTGCGAAACAGGACGTGCTCTTTCACCTGAGACCACATGCCTATTTCGCAGAAATTTACAGAGACCTTCAAAATTTCTGTGTAAAATAGTTCTCACACCAACATATAGGTGGCTACCTACCATGAACTCTGTGTGAGAAAAGCACGTGGAACGAGAGCCAATCAGAAGACGTACACATCTTTCGATCTGTGTGAAATCTATTTTTATATCACATTTCAACCAATCAGGTGCTAGCACATGTGTCAGGGGAGCGCGACCACGTGTTGGAATGGACCCGGCCCCAGGTGGTTGTCTACTTTTTGGCCTACATTTTAGTAGATTCTGGGGTGGCATATCCGTATAATTGTATTTAAAACAGGAAGAATAATATCGCAAATACGTTTTAAAGTTATTTATTGTTTTGTTTGTAGCCTATAAATCTCAAAAATCAAAGTTAAAGTTGAGGGTAAGCAAGGCAACACCCCTTTTGGTAGTGGACGATAATACCAGAAAGTTTCCACTTCATTTTTTTAAGTACATATTTTTGTTTAACTGAAGCAAAGTGTCACATATTTTATTAAGCAATCGTTAGAGTTTGTTATTCTTCGTAGATTCTTGTTTTTTTTTTAACCAAGTCATTTGTTTGACATATTATTTTCGGTTTCTTTATGTAAGCCGGTCTGTTTCGCAAGCCTCATGTACGCGTGTTGTGTGTGAATTGCAGTCACTGTAAACTCTCAGTGCAATTTATAACTTTTTGTTGTGCGAACAGGCGTGTTTCGTGTCCGTACATGTCTTATTTACACTCAATCTTTCTGTGGCCAGCGCTGAAATTGACTTAATGTCTCATTACTTGATGCCATTAAACTTGAGTGCTGTGTTCTCCAAATTCTTCCAAGTTCGCCTGCTTTCGCTGTGTAGAGGCAGATTCTTGTGTGATGCCATTTATATTTTTGGGGTGTACAAGCGTGTGTCATGTGCGTACAAGTCTAATATACACTCAGTCTTTCCGTCAATATCACTTGAAGAACTGAGTTTTGTTTCTCACTGCTTGGTGACCGTAATCTTAACTGTGCTGTCTTCTTTTTCAAATTCTTCTTATTTCACTTTGACTGAATATAATACTTCAAAAGTGCATTGTCGCTTTAGCGCAAGTAGAGGGGTGCACCGCCCCCACTCCCACCCCTCCTGTAACAAAAGCAAAATGCAATGGTACAGCCTGTTAGTTGGAAAAAATGTTAAAACCGTTAAACTTAAGATTTTTGTAGGCGAGAACCCCTCCCCTCCCCTCTAATACACAACCACTGCGAAATTGGTAGCTGATAAACGCATTGAAATCGGTTTATTTTGCTCATTGCAGGACGCAGTCCTTCAAAAATATATTGCTCCATTAGTGTAGCTAGTGGGAGACAATGACGTGCAACCCCTCCCCCTCCCTTTATCAAAAAATATCGCATTAACTGAGTTTCATATCTCACTACTTGTTGGCCTTAACTTGAGTGTGCTGTATTCGCAACATTTTCTCAAATTTCGACTTGATTCGCCCAGTAGATGCAGTTATTACTCTGTGCCATTTGTATCTTTCTGTGGGGGGGGGGGGGGGGTTGCAAACGTGTTTTATGTGTTTCAAGTCAAATTCACCCCAGTCTATCTGTTAATATCGCTTTAACTATCTCACTGTCCTTAATCTCGAGTGTGCTTTATTAAAAAAAAGCAGAGAGAGAGAGAGAGAGAAATCGATTCGTTTCACATTGACTTTACGTTTTGACACACCAAAACGGCTTGTTTTTTCGAGACAAAAATTGTAGTATTTGTACTGTTAAATTGGCGCAACAACTGGGTGGGAGGGGGGTGCATTCGGGGTAAACCCCTCCACCCTTTCCCCAAAAAGCGAAATGCACTGGTAAAGTCTAGAAGTGAAAAAAATATATATTAACACCGTTAAACCTAGACATTTTTCTCGCCAGATCCTCCTCCCCCCTCCTCCCTGCTCTCTTGCACACGCCAACTGCGAAATTGGTAGTTGATAAACGTACTAAAAACGGCCTGCTTTATTGACTGCAGGACGCAATCCTTCAAAAATGTTTTGCTCCATTGGTGTAGCTAGGAGAATACAATGACGGGCAAATCCCCCCCCCCCCCTCGTCCGTTTTTTTCGGAAAAAAAAATATTGCATTATCTGAGTTTCATATCTGTTCATGTTAGTTTAGCAAGCGACATGTATGCGTGTCGCGTGTGAGATGCAGTAACTGTAAACTCTCAGTACCATTCATTTTAAACTTTTTTTTCTTGGCGTGTGCAAGCGTGTTTTATGTCCGCATATGTCTTATTTACACCCACTCTTTCTGTGGATATCGCTGAAATTGGCTTTCATTATGTCCCAACCCTTCGGATTGGGGCCTATAGGTTTGGGCTGTCCGTCCGTCCGTCATCGCTTAATACCCCTATGAATTTGGGAGACGGTTGGGGCCTGCTTGTGTTTCACAAATATTACTTGTTTCTCATTATTTGATGCCCTTAAACTTGAGTGTGCTGTGGCCACTAAATTCTCCCAAATTCGCTTGGTTACGCCGTGTAGAGGCAGGTTCTTGAGTGATGCCATTTGATATTTTTCTGGGGTGTACAAGCGTGTGTAATGTGCGTAGAAGTCTAATATACACTCAGTCTTTCCGTCAATATCACTTAAACTGAGTTTCGTTTCTCACTGCTTGGTGACCTTAATCTTGTGCTGTCTTTTTTTTTTTTTCAAATTCGACTTATTTCACTTGGACTGAAACTAATACTTCAAAAGTGCATTTTTGTATTAACGCAAATAGAGAGGGTGCGCGACTCCCCCACTCCTCCCTCCATTAGTGTAGCTAATGCTCAATTAGTGTAGCTAGTGGGAGACAATGACGTGCAAACCTCCCCGTCCCTTTATCCAAAAAAATATCGCTTTAACTGAGTTTCACTATCTCACTGTCCTTAATCTTGAGTTGCTTTATTTAAAAAAAAAAAAAAAGAGAGAGAGAGAGAGAGAGAGAGAGAGAAATCGATTCGTTTCACGTTGACTTTACGTTTTGGCAGATCAAAACGGCTTTTTTTTTTTAGCCAACAATTGTAGTATTTGTACTGTTAAATTGGTGCAACAACGGGGTTGGTTGCATTTGGGGAAAACCCCACCCTTTCCCCAAAAAAGCGAAATGCACTGGTAAAGTCTAGAAGTGAAAAAAAATTTTGACGGCCAGATCCCCCTCACCCTTCCTCCGCCTCTCTTGTACACGCCAACTGCGAAATTGACAGTTGATAAACACACCGAAACGACTATTCGTAGTTGATTTGCTTGCATCTGTCAGCGGGCTAAAGCGAGAGATTCTCACGCACATGTGAAAGGCTGATTGTGTATTATTGTGCGCTGTTTTATTTGTTTGAGCACTACTTTTAAGATTGGCTTGCCTTTTTACTATTTACACGCGAAAAATGTCATATTTATCTTCCATATATGCTTCTCAGATCCCCCCCCCCTCTCCATCCAGGCCCCCGTCCTCCTTCGGAATTGCCAATTCAAACACGTATCAGAAGCTCTATTTCGCAGTAGATTTGCTTTGATCTTTGAACGGGCTAAAAGCTCGAGGTTCCCACGCTCATGACAGGCTGACTGTATATTATTGAGCGCTGTTTTAATTGTGTGTGCACTACTTTTATGATTGACTTGCCTTGTTACTGTTTGCGCGCGAAATAATCCGTTATTTTGTCAAGGTTTTTCTGCCATTAAAATGCTTGTTTGGTGATATTTTTTAGTTTGTGTTAGTTTATAAAAAATATTGTAAGGTTTGGAATGAAATTATCTGCGAAACACTACACTGTGTACATGAAGTTGAATGTTTTTTTTTTACTCAGTATGCAAATTAACCTGTCACGAGGTGTATGCGCGCGGCTTTGTTCTTGGTGGCGTCACTTTCAATGCAGAAAGCTTCCAGGTTACATGTGGATAATTTTTGAAAAATTAAAAGTGGATACAAAGTTAATAAGGATACACCTGAAAGGTAAATACACAAATGTTAAAAGCGCGGTGATTTTGTGAATCACGAGAAAATGTTGTTTTAGCGTGTTTGGTGTGTTTTGTGGCACTTTTTTGTGTAAGATACTGCTGTAAAAATACAGGCTTGATTGTGAGGACGGCACATTCTGAGCTAACATATCTTTTTATTTTACGGATTTATGTGTCTAGAAATGTTCGCTCAGAAAATTGTTGCTCAGTTTCGCTTGAAAATGCTGTCGATGTTGTCTTTTCTTGGATTTCTTGGTTTACAATTTTTTGTAAGTGGCCACTGCTGGAAACTAGCTTCTTTTGGTCCGGGTCCTTGGGACCTAGGACTTTGAAAAAGGGTCCAAAGCTATTTAGGGAGGATCCGAACCGTGTTAAGATAACATAGGGCGCAAGAAGACCTGATTTTTTGCGGCTGAGTCGGACTCTGGGTAGCCAAAAAGGAGGGTCTCTGATCCCCGTCAATTTCCAGCCCTGTTAATACGTACACAGACTTTTGCCAATTTTAAACCCCCTACCCTGAACGCAGTCCGGATGCTTTGTCTCCCCCTCCACCTTGAACGCTTAAAAGAATAAGCCAATACGCACTTAGACTTTTTCGGAAAAACTTTTGCGTTTCGGCTGAATTCAGGTGGGATTAGGATGTAATGATAGAAGAAAAAACGGCATGGATGATCTCTTAGAATGTAAAAAAAATAGGTCAATTTCGCGCAGTTATAGCTCATGCTGTCGGGTCATACCTAAGATTGAGATTCCTTCTTGCTACTCCGTGAGGGACTCCACGGTTAGAGAGATTTTGAATGCCCCATATCAGAATAATGTGGCAGGGGGCCCCGATATGGCCATAGCAGTAAAAAAAAAAAAGAAAGAAAAAGAAAATCACAATGCTACACCAAATGTATCCGGTCACTTGTCGGTTAGTTTCGCTAAGATTTATGGATTGTGTTGTCGTTATTTCAAATTCCCAATATATTCAGCTAATGATCATTCTCTTATTGCTTTCACAGATGCCGCGGAAAAAAGGGTGGATTAAAAAGACCAAGGTCCAAGAACAGTTCGTTGATCTGCAGCGCTACAGAACAGGTGACGTTGTGCTTCACATCTATAGAAGGAAGTGGTGGCCTGCACATGTGGAAGGCCGGGACCCTGACGGAAGTATAGAAGTCTCGTTTTGCGGTTTTGACTTTGCGTAAGTTCTTAAACTTTTTTTCTATTGCTTTCCTTTCCAGGTCGTGGACGTCCTGTACAACCAGTTTGATTTAGATTCCCTTTTGTTTTTGCGTGTTCTTGTGGAATGATGACGTCCTATTCGCAGAAATTATACTTTTGTAGAGTTGAAAGACCAGTGTATCGTAACATTTTTTTTTTTGCTCCTGTAATAACTGAAAAAAAAACTTGACAAGGACAGAAGTGACGTCCTTACAGCAGCTGAGAGTGATCCATGATTTCAAAACATTCTTTCATTTTTAGTCCGGAGAAAGTTTCCGATCCCAGGAAGCTCAAACCGTTTCCTATGGCTGTGGGAATTGGTAATATGTTATTAAGAAATGACAGATTTTTTCCTTCCCTGTGATTGGGTTAAATGTCGGTTTGCAAATCTCCGTTTTGCATGATAGTGCTTCATAAGTTTGCAGGTTCGATTATCTAGCCGGAAGCATCAGACTCAAAAGGACTTGTATTTTTCAGTATCTTAGATGAAATGCTGAATCCCTGTATTGCCAGTTGCACGTTCTCATTGCTAAACGAACTGTATATGCGAGATTATACTTGTTCGATTTTTTTCCTTCCCGGTGATTGGGTTAAATGTCTGTTTTGTCGTTTTATGGTTTGCAAATCCCCGTTTCCGTTGAGTTTTGCATGCTAATGCTTCATTAGTTTGCAGGTTCGATTATCTAACTGGAAGCATCAGACCCAAAAGGACTTGTATTTTTCAGTATTTTAGATGAAGTGCCGAATCCCTGTATTGCCAGTTGCACGTTCTCATTGCTAAACGGACTGTATATGCGAGATTGTACTTATTCGTATAACACCTATTTTTAAATTTTCTCTTCGGTATCTGTTCTCTCTGTAACTTGCGTGGAACACAAACTTAAATTACCATTGTGTCCGTGTCATTTTTGTGCTCACGCCTTGGAATGATAAAAAAGTATCGTTTTCCTTTACACACAGTGTGTTTTCGCATGGTTTTTGGGAATGATTTATGTGCGTCTAAACTTGTATGGAATGAAATGTGGAATGATTAAGTATTCCGTCATTTTTTTCTGCAGAAGAGGTGTGTAAAAACCCCGGGAAGGGATATATCAAGGCCTGGGCAGAAGCCGCAAAGAGGTTATGCCGCAGGGATCAGAGCCACTTGACCCATTTTGTGGGTGAAATTGTTGGGGGACCGGTTAAAGATAGTGATGACAGTTCGGATGTTAACCAAGCCTGTAGCCAGATTAAGAAAGCAGCGGAAAATATCCCTGCGTCGATTTCAGGTAATAACAGATGGACGAATATACAACATATATTTTGCTTGACGCGTATTTCTCGTTTCATTCGACATCTTTTTTTTTGTGTGTCTGTGGGTGTGATCCGAAGGGCAGTTTCGTTATTTTCCTGAACCGGAACTTGTAAGACTGGAGCGAAACGGACTGTTGTCAGAATTTTGAACATGCATGTCCTGTGCGGCTAAGCTTTAAATTGTTCAAGGATTAAATAAGGACGTCATAGTTTATGACTCGGCTGTTACATTAGAATGAAACATTGGCATTGGAAGAAATCACAGAGTTCAAATTAATTTTAAAACATGTGTTCATTTCGCTTGCACAGAATTTTCATACAATATCCCCGTTGCAGCGATCGAAAGCCATGAGACAGAAGTTACGGCCACCGTTGGGGAGGGGGTGGCGCAATCCGAAGAACGTAGTTCGGGCAGCGATTGCGTCATTCAAGGCGTTAAAACCATGTCAAAAGAGCTTTGTGAGAGACCAGTGAAAAGGGTAGAGTCGGCTAACACACATTCATCGCAGGGCGAGAAAGACACAAAACTCTCAGCGAATGCGGAATCGGCTGTTGAAGGGGCGTCGTCTGAGAAGTCGCTGGGTAAGTGATGCTTTTGCATTTATAAAGGGTAAGAATTGTTGCTGAGATGTGTCGGAAGGTGTATCGGGATATATGTAGCACTAGTGCAGATTTGGTCAAGCCAACCAGGTGCTGACGTTTCAAAGAATTCAAAACATTTTTCGTGCGTTGTGGTTGTCGGCGAAACGGACTGCTTATCGGTGCCCACTGCTAAGATTGTAAGAGTTTTGTACAGTTCAGCTTTGAATTGAAGATGAAATGTGAAGGTTATTCCTGGGCGCTTCATGGTCTTTTCAAATTTAGTTGCTGTTTTGACTTGATGTGAAGTTGTCAGTGTCTCTGTCGTACGAATTCAGTGATTTAGCGTTTGTAATACCAGTGTTATACTTTTTCAGAAAATGTCCCCGTTGCTGCAATCGGAAGCCGTGACACAGACGTTACGGTCACCGTTGGGGAGGGGGTGGCGCAATCCGAAGAACGTAGTTCGGACAGCGATTGCGTCATTACGGGCGTTGATATCATGTCAAAGGAGCTTTGTGAGAGATCGGTGAAAAGGGAAGAGGGGGCACACACACATTCATCGCAGGGCGAAAAAGACACAGCGAATGCGGAATCGGCTGTTCAAGGGGCGTCTTATGAGAAGTCGCTGGGTAAGTGATGCTTTTGCATTTATAAAGGGTAAGAATTGTTGCTGAGGTGTGTCGGAAGGAGTATCCTGACATATGTAGCAGTAGTGCAGATTTGGTCAAGGGAATCGGGTGCTGGCATTTTAAAGAATTCAAAACTTTTTTCTTGCATTATGGTTGTCGGCGAAAAGGACTGCTTATCACTGCTGTGATTACGGAAGACCTGGGGGGGGGGGGGCAATTACTGCTGCTATCCTATTTGGATTTTGCATGTGAAATCCTGCTTAGGCATTGCTTAAGCACTGCCTTAGCAGGATGTCACGTGCAAAATTCAAGTAGGGCAACAGCAGTAGTGGCCCTCCAGGTCTTCCGAATGTGATTGAAAGAGTTTTGTGAGTACAGCTTTGAATTGAAGATTGAATGTAAAGGTTATTCCTGGCCGCTACATGGTCTCTTTAAGCGTAGTTGGCATTTTGATTTCACGTGAAGTTGTCAGTCTCTGTCGTGCGAATCCGCAGTGGTTTAGAGTTTGCAAAACAAATGCAATCCAGGGTGTCCAGCTTTGATGTGCTGCTCATTTCGCTTATGTAGTTAGAATGTGATACATTTTCAGAAAATGTTCCCGTAGCAGCAAGGGGAAGGCGTGAGACAGAAGACAGGGACACTTTTGAATGTAGTCCGGGAAGCGATACCGTTATTACGGGCGTTGGTGCCCTTTTACAAAAGTTTGCTAGCAAGTCAAAGAAAGAGGGGTCAGCTACACATTTTAGTAACACAAAACTGGCTGAAGATGCGAAATTGGGTGCTACAGAGTCGTTTGAGGGCAAATTACTTGGTAAGTGTATTTTTTTTTAACTATTGAAGCATAAGATGTTCTGTTGCCCAGCTGTGTTTAAAGTGGTCACCTCGTGTGTTGCTTATTTTTGTTTTTAGGGTTTGCAACTGCAGCCCATTTCGCTGTTCCAAATAATTTTGTGTTTGCGCCCACGAAAAATGCTCGGAAAGAAACTAAAATATGACTTAAATTCAAAATCCTTTTAACTTTTTTAGGAGTGGTGAAACCTGTACCTCAACCAGTCAAGATCTTTGAGTTGTCCCACAAGACGGAAGGTACTTACACGGTCCAACCAGGGAATACCTACCTTGCAAATGCAATGGGTAAGTCGTATTTAGCTTTGTTATCAATTAAAATACAGCGCTTTTCGCCTTGCACTTTAATCAACAAGGTAACTCAGAGTTATTTATTGGCTTTGTTTCTTTCTCATTTTAGATGTGTTATCAAGTAAGTTGAACATAAAAAAAGTGTGCAGTGCATCTGGTTTCGCGTATATCACATAAATGCATTTACCATTTGCTTGTGTAACTCTCATGTCTGTCATTTTGTTTTGTTGTAGAAGCTGCCGGACTTGTTTGCAGGATGGTACAGAGGCCTGGAGGGGTAGATGCGGAGGTATTTGCGGGACAGGAAATTGCGACATGTGTTGTGAGGGATGTGGTAGAAGGACTGAAACCTGAAGGCATAACTTTTTCCCACATTGAACCCAGGTCTTCACTGCAAACAGTAGATACAAGTGCTATTTTGGGTAGGTTTTACGTATTTCATTTTTTTTTTAGCTGTATGCTTTAATACAATATAATACATTTTACGGTATGGTTGTAAACTGATGAGGACGTCAAGCAAGCGAAACCATCCAGGTTAAGTGCAAGTCTAAAACATAGCAATATCGCGTTTCGCATGTTGAGTGTGTTTTATATGGAAAAGATATTTAGAAATGCATTTTGTTTTTATTTCTTTTGTTTCAGCAGATGTCTTGGCCAAAGCAAGTGATGAGGGGGAGGGGCAGGAGCAAACTAGCCATGAACTTTGTCAGCCACAAGCTACAACAGCACAAGAGCAAAACTTTTTTCCAAATTTATCATTTTCTGAGATGTTGCGTGATGACGCCGAACCTGATCCTGAATTTCTAGAGCACTTGACGACCTGTAGTGCACCCGTAACATCTCGGCAGCGGCCTATTCCATCAACAGCTGTAAGGGAGGAGGACCTTATGCAAGAGCAACAGCACCATGTCTTGGAAAGGTTTTGCGCGCTGACAGAAGAAACAAAAGGTGGTAAGTAAAATAGTTTTTATGCGATGTCCATTTCGCTGGTATTGAGCATTTGTGCAGTGGTAAAGTGTAGTGGTCAGAAAAATATTAATACCGTTAAACGAAGACATTATTGCTGGCGAGACCGCCCCCACACCCAAACGGCTTGTTTCACAAAATCGCAGGACGTAATATTGGTGTTAGTAGGGAGCTATTGCTATCGGTCTGTCCGTTCGTCTGTCCGTAAATTTTTTTGTCTGGGCGATATCTCAAAAACTATTTATCGGAGCTTCACGAAACTTTACAGGAAGAAAGTATATATAGTGTAAATGTGCAAACACCCGTCCGCCGCTTCATCCGTTGCACCTTGTATGTTGTTTTTATCCGGGCGGTATTTCAAAAGAGTAACTGGACCACAGTGATGTAGCTGTTATTGGCTGAAGGCTCTGCATCTCCGATGCCTATGTTTATTATTATTCAAAATTCAGTTCGTTTCACTGCAACATGTCGATACACCAGAATGAAGAAAGTGTACTTGGTGTAATTAGGGAGCTATGATGGGTTGCAACCTTCCCTCTCCTCCCCTCACCCCGCCCCTTTCTCAAAGAAAAAAAAATAGATTGAACTCAGTTTCAGCGCTCACCTCTTGGTACCCTTAATCTGGAGTCTGCTGTGGTTTTTTTTCAAAATTCAGTTCGTTTCACTGCAATATGTTGATACACCAGAATCAAAAATGTGTACTTGGTGTAATTAGGGGGCTACGATGGGTTGCAACCTTCCCTCTCCCCCCCCCTCACCCCGCCCCTTTCTCAAAGAAAAAAAAATAGATTGAACTCAGTTTCAGCGCTCACCTCTTGGTACCCTTAATCTGGAGTCTGCTGTGGTTTTTTTTTTCAAAATTCAGTTCGTTTCACTGCAATATGTTGATACACCAGAATCAAAAATGTGTACTTGGTGTAATTAGGGGGCTACGATGGGTTGCAACCTTCCCTCTCCCCCCCCTCACCCCGCCCCTTTCTCAAAGAAAAAAAAATAGATTGAACTCAGTTTCAGCGCTCACCTCTTGGTACCCTTAATCTGGAGTCTGCTGTGGTTTTTTTTTTCAAAATTCAGTTCGTTTCACTGCAATATGTTGATACACCGGAATCAAAAATGTGTACTTGGTGTAATTAGGGGGCTACGATGGGTTGCAACTTTCCCTTCCCCCCCCCGCTCACCCCGCCCCTTTCTCAAAGAAAAAAAAATAGATTGAACTCAGTTTCAGCGCTCACCTCTTGGTACCCTTAATCTGGAGTCTGCTGTGGTTTTTTTTTCAAAATTCAGTTCGTTTCACTGCAATATGTTGATACACCAGAATCAAAAATGTGTACTTGGTGTAATTAGGGGGCTATGGTGGGTTGCAACCTTCTCCCCCCCCCTCACCCCGCCCCTTTCTCAAAGAAAAAAAAAAGATAGATTGAACTCAGTTTCAGCACTCGCCACTTGGTGCCCTAAATCTGGAGTCTGCTGTGGTTTTTTTTTTTTTTAAATTCGGTTCGTTTCACTGCGACATGTTGATACACAACAATGTTTATTTTTTAACCAAAAAGTGCGATATGAGGTTTAGCATTTGCAGTTAATGTTATTAACAAATTGAAGTAACCAGCTCATGATGCAAACATATGAGAGGGGGTTACATTCGCTGTGGTATGGTAGTATTTTGTCCTACTTGTGTAAAAATGACTTGCTTTGCATTTGCCATGATTTCTTTGTCTGAATTTCAGTGCTATTTTAGGTTAATATATTTATTGCAGAGGCGGGAAAAGATTGTGATCCTGAGGTGTTCGAGGTGTCCCTAAGAGAGGTCATTCCGTTAGAACCGAATGTTGAACAACACGTCTCAGATTCATCGGTATTAAGTTCTCCCGTACCAATGGCTCAGATAGAAAACAGTTCTCCCGTATCAGTGGCCCAGATAGAAAAGCCAAAGAGTTTCTCACTGCGAATTCGCCCTAAACAGAAAAGGCTACAGCCCCAGTCCGATGAAAGCTCTTCCGTCGATCGTGACCATGATTCAGACTACGTACCCACTCCAAAAAAGAAAAGGCTCTCAGGAAAAAAACATAAATTTAGTTCAAGTAGCAGTGATGAGGAGTCTGATGAAGCCCCTATCACATCAACTCCACGAAAGGCAGCGAAAGCAACGGTTCGCAGACCAGCAGTGAAAAGTAGCCAGAGATCAGGTGCAAAAGCAATAGTTCGCAGACCAGCAGTGAAAAGTAGCCAGAGATCAGGTGGCAAACACAGTCAATTGAAAGCCTCATCGGCGCCAGAGAAAGACAAAAGAGGGAGACAGAAATATCTGACAAAGTCGGAGTTACAGCCCAAGTCCGTCAGAAGCTCTGGCCACGCTCATGATGGTGATTCAGACTCCGTACCCACTGCGAAAAAGAAAAGGTTACCAGGAAAAAAACATACATTTACTACAAGTAGCAGTGAGTCTAATGAAACCCCTGTCACAACTCCAGGAAAAGCGGCGAAAGCAACGGTTCGCAGATCAGTGAAAAGTAGCGAGATCTCAGGCGACGAACACGGTCAGATGGAGGACCCATCGGTGCCTGTTGGAGAAAAAGACACAACAGAGGGACCGATGTTTAGTTCAAGTACCGACAGATCCGTATCTACGCCCGTCACATCGACCCCAATGAAATCACGTCGCAAGTCAGCGAAACGAACGGTTTCAACACCATCAGCTTTAAGAAGCGAAACCTCGGATACAGAACCAGCTACTGCAATTGAATCTTCAACGGTAGCAACTGCGGATAGTGATTTCGATCTACCAAGACTGGACCCAGCCAGTAAAAAAAAGCATTGTTGTTTCTTCTGTCACAAATTGATTGCACGTGTAGCCGAACATTGCACAGGCGTCCATCGAAACGAAGACGAAATAAAAGTTATAAAAGAAATCAAAGACAAGCGTTTTCGTGCATTGGAATGGGATAGAATTCGAAAATTGGGAGATTATTGGTACAACAAACAGGCCAAAAAGAAAGGGTTGAAAGACTTAATTGTCAAATACCGAAACACCATGAGGAAGAGGGAGAGAGCGACTGAAGAAAAAGAGTACCTGTTGTGTCCATACTGCAAGGCAATGATAACGAAAGAAAACTTCGCACGTCATCAAAGGAGGGAATGTAAGCAAAATGCAGATCGACGGGAAAAAGGAGAGAAAATTGATACGCCCGAAAAAACTACGCGAAAACGACTTGTTCCTGAGGCAAGAGCTAAAATGATGCAAGTGGACACCAAGTCTGAATCTGTTAAAAAGGCTTTGGCACGCATGCACCCGTGTCATACGACGGAGATCATAAAGAACGACAAGTTGCTGCTAGAGCTGATGGAATTTTTATCCGATAAACATGGTCATATGTCGAAGGCGCAAAGTATGATAACACAACCCGTCATAGCTTTGGCAAAGTTACTTAAGCTGTGTCGCGAGAAATATCCCGATGTTTTCGTAAGCAGTGAAGACCTAGTCCACCCTGGCCACTACAGGCTAATGGAGAGCGTTATTAAAATGTCCCAGGACGAAGGACCAGCATCACAAGAAGAATTCAGCCATCCATCGGCGGTTATGAGATTAGGAGGAACTCTAAGAACCCTTGCAACCGAATACGAGATGCATTGCCTACGAAATGGAGACTACTCGAAAAACAAGATTGCCTCTGTGTTCCATTCTGTGCTCGATCGTTATTACACATGTTTGTCCAGACGAGCTAACTTCCTGCTAAAGCGACGAAAATTTAACAAGAGAAAAATTCTGCCAATGTTTCAAGACATTGACAAGTTTTTCCAACACATATCGAACAGAATGAAGGTACTTCATACGAAACCGGCGAAAGAAGACATCTATAGGGAAGTCGTGGTGTATACCCTCGCACAGGTGATAATGTTCAACAGAAAACGCAGTGGTGAGGTCGAAAGGTTGCTATTGAAGGATTTAACTGACGGTCTGAAAATTTCATCAGAGCCAGATCCCGAATATCTAGCGGGAATGCAGGAATTCGAAAAGCAGTTGGCAAGCAAATTGATCAGGATTGAGTTCTTGGGGAAATGCTCTAGACGAATATCGGTGCTGTTAACAAACGATATGCACGAAAACATCAAGCTGCTGCTGAAGCTACGCGAAAAGTACGTCCACAAGAACTCGGTTTATGTCTTTGCACGTCCCGGAAATTATAACACACCGATGGAGGGGCACGTCGCGGTAAAAAAGGTAGCAGTGGAAGCAGGCCTTACCGACTTGAACATTTTTAATTCAACAAACATGCGAAAACACCTTGCAACGATGTCGCAAGTGTTAAACTTGCCGCACGTAGAGCAGGACTTTTTGGCAAATTTCATGGGTCACGACATAAGGGTTCATAGGGATTACTACAGATTACCGGTCGACATTGTCGAAAAGAGTAAAGTGGCACAGGTCCTCATTGCCATAAACAGTGGGAAGCCAAGGGAACCATACCAACAAACGGGCTACGAAGCGTTGCCGGATGTGGAAATTGGCGAGGTGACTGCACAGGGTGGACCAACGGAAAGTAGGTTTATGTTGCACTTTACGTGCAAAATGTACTTCAAAATTTGTAAGAAAATTTGAAAAGTATAGTTAGCTGACTTTGTAACAGGGAGATGTTAAAAAACCCAAAAAATGTTTTAAGATGTGTGTGTTTCAGTACGTTTATTTTCCTACTTTTTTCGACCCCGTTCCCATGTATGTTTTACAGCTGAGAAGATTTGAAGTAACACACAGTTCAGTTTGGCGCGAAAATGACGTGTATATGTAATTGGGAGTTAATTTGATACCCGTCTATGCTGTTCGCAGGTGATGTTGAAGAATCAGACGGAGAGGGAGAAGTGGACGTCACAAGAGAGACGGAGCAACGACTGCTGGGTAAGAAACCTATTAATCGGATTTCGCTTGAATTGTGCGTAAACAGTCAGGAGTAAAGTTGTGTAAGATGATAAAGGGGTGATATTTGTAATGACTATTTCATTAAACGTTTTTTTTTTTATTATTTTTTTTTAAACATTGTTCAGAATGTAATTATCATTTACAAGGCTGTACAAAACATGAGACAGTAGTAATAAAATGTGTGACCTTTGAATTTCGCAGGTTTTTGGTACTGCTGCAACTCCGCCAATGTTATTTATAACAAAGTGGCATTTTTTTATGTTTTTACAGGCGATCAAGCAACTCGTCCCCACTTCAGTGAAGTTGAAGTGGCTCTCATGAAGACCATATTCAAGAAAGAATTACACCACAGAGGTAGTCTTCCAACGTTAGATGAAGTGGAGGATCGAGTTCGAGACGAGGAAATGTTACTGGGTCGTTCTGTGAGAGAAATCTTCAATTTCCTGAAAGCGCAGAAGAAAAAAAGTACCAAAGCAAAAAAACAACAAACAGCAGCTCCTTCCGCTCCTGCTCCACCGACCGCTGATGCTTCAGACGATAGTTCAGGTACAAGCATACAAGCAAAAATATTAAAGAAAGATGTACTTCACATTTCGCATGGAGTGAGAGACTAAGAAAATTTTAGTGTAGATGAATATTTAACATTGTTTTTAATTGTATGTTGTTGACCCTTCACTATGTATAATTAATTTCTCTTGCATATAAGCAAAAACATTGCATTTAGACGTGTTCATTTATGTTTTTCTTTCAGACGAGGTGGAATATGAAATTCCTTTGCCTGTCACCTCAGTATCATCACTTATGAAAAAGAAACGGAAGAAATCCGGTCACAGCCGCAGGTCAGAGAGTCCCAAGAAAACTAAAGGTAGGATTTAACAGAAAGCATTCGGTTCACATAAATTTTAGGTGGTACATTTCGCGTGGTTCTGTTAATAGCGTTGCGAAAACTATATTGAATGTAACGTGTGCTTTCGCAAGAATTGACAGTTCATTGCACTTACATTTTATAATCTCGCCTTATCTTTTTCAATGCTCGACACTTAATGTAAACTCACAAATTTATTTTGCTAGATACACATGTTTTACACTTGTGCAAATTATTTTACAGGTTCGAGTAGGCCGTGGACAACAGAGGAAAAAGAGGCGGTGCATAAACATTTCCAAGGCCACATTGACCGATACAAGCCGCCAACGATGAAAGAAATCAAGTCCTGCCTTTCAGAGGAAAGTGATATTTTAGGACACAGGAACAAAGTTCAGTTGCGGGCATACCTTTCAAATTTGTACAAGAGAAATAGAAAGGCGGAAGAAGCTTCAGATCCGTTTAAAAAATAAGAAAATATTTTGGGGACATTTCGCTGTGATATCATGTTTGTGGTATTCTGTTTTGGTTTACACAAGTGCGGGGAGTTTTCTTTTTAACTGTCAGTTCGAAAGTTCTCTGTTCGGAGTGACCAATTTCAAAGTTTATGAACGTTGTGAGATTGGGTAGTACGAGTAAATAATATGTGACAGAGTCTCAAAACTTGCAAATTTTGCTGATGTTTCTGTGAGTAAGAACATTTTGGTGTTCGCACATTTCGCATGGTTGTGTACGTACATTTGGCATGTCAATTCGAAAGCTTTAACTGTGTTAATTGCAGGCAACTTTTCTAACACCAAGTGTGACTTTGATACGTACAAAACCATGCGAAATGTGCGAACACCAAAATGTTCTAATTCACAAACATCGGCAAAATTTATTTTAATTTGTAAGGGAGGGGGCTGTGCTGTGACGTTCAAGTCTTACCTTGGCACGGGGTTCGTGTGTGGGACTAACTGTGTAACTCGAGTGGGAAGGGAAAAATGTTGAAGACGCAAAGCGCACGGTAGCGGAGTAGAAAGGATAAATATACACTTCCTTCGTTGCTATTCATTGTATAACATGTTTTTTATGCTTATGTTTCTGTCGTTGCATTTTCTGGCGGTGAAACGTGATGTCTTCCATGGTGTTAGTAATGTCAGTGTTTTCATGGTAACACTGGACGTAGTGTTGTAAGTCGGCATCGGGGGCCATCGGTTGTGGCGTTATTACTTAAACTCGTGCGGTTGGTTTAAACAAAGCACTTGCTAGGTAGACAGGAAAAGGTGTATTGACAAACATACTCATTTAATATTGGGGGTGGGTGGGTGGGATTGGTGGTAGGGGATTGTCGATTTATCAAGAGCTTTCAAAAATTACGGGGCAGGTTTTTTCGTTTTCCAGTATTAAGTCAGGACACCTGTCTTTATGAAATCATGCTGTTTGACCCAGCGAGTATTTGTTTTAATTTGTTTTTAGTTTCGCTGTCAGAAAGCGTACTTGTTAGAAATGAAAGTAAGGGAGGGGGGCTGTGCGGTGACGTTCAAGTCTTACCTTGGCACGGGGTTCGTGTGTGGGACTAACTGTGTAACTCGAGTGGGAAGGGAAAAATGTTGAAGACGCAAAGCGCACGGTAGCGAAGTAGAAAGGATAAATATACACTTCCTTCGTTGCTATTCATTGTATAACATGTTTTTTATGCTTATGTTTCTGTCGTTGCATTTTCTGGCGGTGAAACGTGATGTCTTCCATGGTGTTAGTAATGTCAGTGTTTTCATGGTAACATGAAGCTTCAGATCCGTTTAAAAAAAAGACGCTATTTCGGGACCATTTCGCTGTGATGTCATGTTTGTGGTATTCCGTTTTGGTTTACACAAGTGGGGGGAGTTTTTTTTGTATCAGTTTTTCCATGCAGTTCACTGTTCTTATACGAAGTGACCGACTTCATATTTATGAACGTCACGGGTCTGGGTAGTACGGGCAATTTTCATATAACGGGGTCTCAAAACCTGCCAAATTTGCCGAGGTATTAAGAAGTGTTTTGGTTCGTACATTTCGCATGGTTATGTGCGGTCGCGTATCAGGTTTCAGAGTGTTATTTGTATTTGATTTTTCTCGTTTACAGTGACAAACTGTAAATTTATGAAAGTGGCGTTGATGGATAGTACGGATAAGTTTCATGTGACAGGGTCACAAAAGGTGCAAAGTTTGCCGATGTATTTAAAAAAGAAATACTTGCGTCGTAGATTTCGCGTGGTTGCACTGCATTTCGCATGGTTGTAGATGTGTGCGTACATTTCGCTTGTCAGTTCGAAAGCATTAGCTGTGTTATTTGCAGTTCACTGCTCCTATAAGAAGTGGCCGACTTTAAATTTATGAGCGTTGCGAGATGATGTAGTACGAGAAAATGATATGTGGCAGGGTCTCAAAACTTTACAAATTTTGCTGATGTTTCTGTGAGTAAGAACATTTTGGTGTTCGCACATTTCGCATGGTTGTGTACGTACATTTGGCATGTCAATTCGAAAGCTTTAACTGTGTTAATTGCAGGCAACTTTTCTCACACCAAGTGTGACTTTGATACGTACAAAACCATGCGAAATGTGCGAATACCAAAATGTTCTAATTCACAGAAACATCGGCAAAATTTTCGAAGTTTGAGACCCTGTTACATACATGGTTGTGGACGTACATTTCGCATGTGATATTTTAGGACACAGGAACAAAGTTCAGTTGCGGGCATACCTTTCAAAATTTTACAAGAAAAATAAAAAGGCGGATGAAGCTTCAGATCCATTTAAAAAAAAATAAACTGTTTTGGGGACATTTCGCTGTGATGTCATTTTTGTGGGATTCTGTTTTGGTTTACACAAGTGGGAGGAGTTTTTTTTTTTTGTATCAGTTTTTTTTCCATGCAGTTCACTGTTCTTAATCGAAGTGACCGACTTCTAATTTATGAACGTCACGGGTCTGGGTAGTACGGGCAATTTTCATGTAACGGGGTCTCAAAACCTGCCAAATTTGCCGAGGTATTAAGAAGTGTTTTGGTTCGTACATTTCGCATGGTTATGTGCGTTCGCGTATCAGGTTTCAGTGTGTTATTTGCATTTGATTTTTCTTGTATAAAGTGACAGACTGTAAATTTGTGAAAGTGGCGGTGATGGATAGTACGGATAAGTTTCATGTGACAGGGTCACAAAAGCTGCCAATTTTGCCGATGTATTTAAAAAATAAATACTTGCGTCGTAGATTTCGCGTGGTTGCACTACATTTCGCATGGTTGTAGATGTGTGCGTGCATTTCGCTTGTCAGTTCGAAAGTATTAGCTGTGTTATTTGCATTTCACTGCTCCTATAAGAAGTGGCCGACTTTAAATTTATGAGCGTTGCGAGACGATGTAGTACGAGAAAATGATATGTGGCAGGGTCTCAGAACTTGCACATTTTGCTGATGTTTCTGTGAGTAAGAACATTTTGGTGTTCGCACATTTCGCATAATTGTGTACGTAAATTTCGCTTGTCAATTCGAAAGCTTTAGCTGCATTATTTGCAGTCCATTTTTCTCACACCAAGTGGCCGAATTAAGTACGTACAAAACCATGCGAAATGTGCGAACACCAAAATGTTCTAATTCATAGAAGCATCGGCAAAATTTTTGAAGTTTGAAACCCTGTTACATACATGGTTTTGGACGTACATTTAGCATGTGATATTTTAGGACACAGGGACAAAGTTCAGTTGCGGGCATACCTTTCAAATTTTCACAAGAAAAATAAAAAGGCGGATGAAGCTTCAAATCCGTTAAAAAAATAAACTGTTTTGGGGACATTTCGCGGTGATGTCATGTTCGTGGGATTCTGTTTTGGTTTACACAAGTGTGGGGAATTTTTTTTTTTTTTTTGTATCATTTTTTCCATGCAGTTCACTGTTCTTATACGAAGTGACCGACTTTTAATTTATGAACGTCACGGTTCTGGGTAGTACGGGCAATTTTCATGTAACGGGGTCTCAAAACCTGCCAAATTTGCCGAGGTATTAAGAAGTGTTTTTGTTTCGTACATTTCGCATGGTTATGTGCGTTCGCGTATCAAGTTTCAGTGTGTTATTTGCATTTGATTTTTCTTGTATAAAGTGACAGTCTGTAAATTTATGAAAGTGGCGGTGATGGGTAGTACGGATAAGTTTCATGTGACAGGTGACAAAAGCTGCCAAGTTTGCCTATGTATTTAAAAAAAATAAATACTTGCGTCGTAGATTTCGCATGGTTGTGTATGAGCGTACATGAGCGTACATGAGCGTACATTTCGTTTGTCAGTTCGAAAGTTCTCTGTTCGGAGTGACCAATTTCAAAGTTTATGAACGTTACGAGATTGGGTAGTACGAGCAAAAGGTATGTGACAGAGCCTCAAAACTTGGAAATTTTGCCGATATTGCCGTGATTAAGAAAATTTCGGTGTTCGCACATTTCGCATGGTTGTGTGCGTACATTTCGCATGTCAGTTTGAAAGTTTTAATTGTGTTATTTGCAGTTCACTTTTCTCGTACTAAGTCACCTACTTTAGTACGTACACAACCATGCAAAATGTGCGAACACCAAAATGTGCTTATTTACAGAAACATCGGCAAAATTGTCAAAAGTTTGAGACCGTGTCACATGCATGGTTGTTATACGTTCATTTCGCATGATTGTGTATAAACGTGCATTTCGCTTGTCAGTTTTACCTGTTATTTGCAGTTCACTGTTCTTATACGAAGTGACCGACTTTAAATTTATGAACGTCGCGAGAAGGGCGTACGCGCAAACGTGACATTGTCTCAAAACTTGGAAAATTTGCCGATGTTTCCGTGATTAAAAAATTTTGGTGTTCGCACATTTCGCATGATTTTGTACGTACATTTCGCATGTCAGTTTGAAAGTTTTAATTGTGTTATTTTCAGTTAATTTTTCTCATACGAAGTCACCGACATTAACTTTATGAACGTCACGAGAGGGGTAGTACACCCAAGTTGTGTTGCATGGTCTCTAAACTTGCAAATTTTGTGCATGGTTGTGTACGTACATTTCGCAAGTTAGTTTGAAAGTTTCTGCTGTGTATTTTGTTTTCTTTAGGAAGCTTTTATGTGGTTTATATCTCATTGCCTCACGTTTTTTTCGGCCTATCATTAAATTTTAAGTAGTGTACATAACACTGAGCTTGAAAATCAGATAGAGTTGGTTATTTACACAAGACGGTTATATCAGTGAAGGATTTTGTTGTATTATTTTTCCTGTATTTTGGTTATATTTTAAAAGAGTTTTGGTTTTAAACATTCATCTGTATAAATCTGTATTTTGTTTTTAAACAATTCATCTGTATAATATAAATCTATGTTTTTAAACATTCATCTGTTTTAATATCTTTTGTGCTGCTCTTCAATATTTTGTAAATCTTCAATTAATGTTAAATAGTTTATGTATAGAAATGAAAGAAAATAAATATTACATTGGGATTATGTAATAAATAAAATAAAAGGTGTAAATAAAAGAAAACAAACTCTACGCTTGTTTGGCTTTTATTTAGTGTTTCCCTAATACTCTTTTACAGAAAGCACGTGGCCTTTGTTTATAAACAAAATCGGTTTGTTTACATTTTTTACACAGTCTCGATTCACATCAAACTTATAGTTGCAGATATCAAAAAATGGTGTAAAATATGCAAATTATGTAAACAAAATATTCTGTTTCGCAGGGTTCATGCTTTGTTAAATTTCTCTTAATCTGTTGTCTTTTATATATTTTCGCTTTCGGAATTGAATGTAAAAAAAATCTACCGAGATTTTCATATACAACTTATGTCTGAAAAGTCCCTAATAACGAAGTTAGATTTTTGGCGTACATTTCGCGAGTTGGAGAAGAAATCGCGATTCGTCGTTTGTTTCCCGACATACCTGTATATGTGTGTATGTACGTGTGTAAACTTTTACTTAAAATGCTTCTTCTCCTTCAGTTTTGATCGGATTCCTCTCAAATTTTACACGAATGTTCTCTAGGTATATCTCTCTTTAAAATTTTTTTTTTTTTGGCGATCCGCCAAAAATTGGCCAAATGGGGGGGCATTTCAAATTTTTCGGTTGCCAATTTTCAAAATGCTTCTTCTTCTTCAGTTTTGATCGGATTCCTCTCAAATTTTACACGAATATTCCCTGGATAGACCTCTTTTGAAAAATTACTCATTTTGGCGATCCGCCAAAAATTGGCCAAACGGGGGACATTTATTAATTTTTTGGTGTCAAATTTTCAAATTGCTTCTTCTCCTACAATTTTGATCGGATTCCTTTCCAATTTTGGATAGTTGTTCTCTAGCTAGACCTGTCTTGAAAAATTACTCTTTTTGGCGATCCGCCAAAAATTGGCCAAATGGGGGACATTTGTAATTTTGTGGTTGCCAATTTTCAAAATGCTTCTTCTCCCACAATTTTGATCAGATTTTCTCCAGATTTTGCTCACATATTCCCTAGGTAGACCTCTTTTGAAAAATTACTCATTTTGGCGATCCGCCAAAAATTGGCCAAATGGGGGACATTTTTTAATTTTTTGGTGTCAAGTTTTCAAATTGCTTCTCGTACAATTTTGATCGGATTCCTTTCCATTTTTGGATAGTTGTTCCCTAGCTAGACCTGTCTTGAAAAATTACTGTTTTTGGCGATCCGCCAAAAATTGGCCAAATGGGGCACATTTGTAATTTGTGGTTGCCAATTTTCAAAATGCTTCTCCTCCCACAATTTTGATCAGATTTTCTTCAAATTTTGCACCCACATTCCCAAGGTAGTCTTCTTTTCAAAAATTACTCATTTTGACGATCCGCAAAAAACTGGCTAAATGGGGGACATTTTTTAATTTTTTGGTGTCAAATTTTCAAATTGCTTCTTCTCGCACAATTTTGATCGGATTCCTTTCCAATTTTGGATAGTTGTTCTCAAGGTAGACCTGTCTTGAAAAATTACTCTTTTTGGCGATCCGCCAAAAATTGGCCAAATGGGGGACATTTGTAATTTGTGGTTGCCAATTTTCAAAATGCTTCTTCTCCCACAATTTTGATCAGATTTTCTTCAAATTTTGCACCCATATTCCCTGGGTAGACCTGTTTTGAAAAATTACTCATTTTGACGATACGCAAAAAATTGGCCAAATGGGGGACATTTTTTAATTTTTTGGCATCAAATTTTCAAATTGCTTCTTCTCGCACAATTTTGATCGGATTCCTTTCCAATTTAGGATAGTTGTTCTCAAGGTAGACCTGTCTTGAAAAATTACTCTTTTTGGCGATCCGCCAAAAATTGGCCAAATGGGGGACATTTGTAATTTTGTGGTTGCCAATTTTCAAAATGCTTCTCCCACAATTTTGATCAGATTTTCATATTCCCTAGGTAGACCTATTTTGAAAAATTACTCATTTTGACGATCCACCAAAAGTTGGCCAAATGGGGGACATTTTTTAATTTTTTGGTGTCAAATTTTCAAATTGCTTCTTCTCGCACAATTTTGATTGGATTCCTTTCCAATTTTGGATAGTTGTTCTCAAGGTAGACCTGTCTTGAAAAATTACTGTTTTTGGCGATCCGCCAAAAATTGGCCAAATGGGGGACATTTGTAATTTGTGGTTGCCAATTTTCAAAATGCTTCTTCTCCCACAATTTTGATCAGATTTTCTTCAAATTTTGCACCCATATTCCCTATGTAGACCTATTTTGAAAACTTGCTGATTTTGGCGATCCGCCAAAAATTGGCCAAATGGGGGACATTTGTAGTTTGTGGTTGCGAATTTTCCAAATGCTTCTTCTCCCACAATTTTGATCGGATTCCTTTCCAATATTGGATAGTTGTTCTCAAGGTAGACCTGTCTTGAAAAATTACTGTTTTTGGCGATCCGCCATGAAGTAGCTAAATGGGGGACATTTGTAATTTTGTGGTTGCCAATTTTCAAAATGCTTCTTCTCCCACAGTTTTGATCAGATTTTCTTCAAATTTTTCACGAATACTCCCTAGGTAGGCCTCTTTTGAAAAATTTTGGCGATCCGAAAAAAATTGACCGAATAGGGGACATTTTTTAATTGTTTTGTGTCTAATTTTCAAATTGCTTCTTCTCCCACAATTTTGAGTATGGCCCCTCTTTTGATTTGCTACGCTGTGATGACAACTATCTTGCGTGTGACAACAGAATGTCGACCAACAAATCACCAACGTGCAGTTACGAAAAATTTTTAGAATATTCGGGAAGTTGCGAATTTCCATCTTTTTAAAAGCATTCTTGTTGGGGACTTCAATTTTGATATATCTCAAAACAAAAATAGAACTTTTCTGCAAAACATGAAAGAGTATTTTCCTTCAACTAATCAGATTGTATGTAATCCCACCACACACTCTAACACGATATTAGATCTTGCATTTGCCTCTTCTACCACTGCTTTTACGGAACTACACCGAACAAATGAGCGAATATTTTCTCCATTCAGTTACGGCTTTTTTCGTAACCGCTGTCTGCCAATTTGATCATGATTTTGTCTGTGATTCTTGGATATATATTCTGTAGGTCACGGCTGGTCACCATGTCCCTGGACATGCTTGTTAGTCGATCCGACGATTTCTGTATTTTTTGGGAATTTTTGAAGAAAAACTTCAAAATGCATTTCCTCCTACAGTTTTTATCCGATTTCATTTATTTTTGCTATGAGACATCCTTAGGTAGGTCTCGCATACGGCTTGTGCTATTTGACTCGACTTGGGAATTTTTGATTTCGGGGGGAATTTTTGATGAAAATACCTCAAAATGCATTTTCTCCTGCAGTTTTGATCAAACATAATTTATTTTGGGGCTGAGGCATGCTTAGGGTGTCGTGAATATGGCCTGTCTTTTTCAGTCGATGAGAGAATTTTTGAAGAAAAAAATTCAAAATGCATTTCCTCCTACAGTTTTTATCAGATTTCATTAATTTCGATATGAGCCGTCTCTAGGGAGTCTTGCATACGGCTTGTGCTTTTTGAGTGAATTGGAAAACTTTTGAATTTTTTTCGGAATTTTTGAGAAAAAAAATTAAATGAATCTCCTCCTACAGCGCATAAACGCAAGTTAAATGAACTTGCGCAGTAGTCAGATTTAACAACCGCACATCGACGCAAGTTAAAGAAACATTCGCAGTAGTCCAAATTAAGTACTACGCATCGATGCAAGTTAAATAAACATGCGCATTGGTCCGAAATGTGCACTGCACATCGACGGAAGATAAATAAAGATGCGAACTGGTCCAAAATAAGCACCGCGCATCAACGCAGGTTAAACAAGTAAGTATTTGTGAAACACACGCAGGCCCCAACCGCCCCCCCCCCCCAAATTCATAGGGGTATAAAGCGATGACTGACAGACGGAGGGACAGACACCCCAAACCTATAGGCCCCAGTCCGAAGGGTTGGGGCCTAATTATGGCGCACAGGTTTTATGGTCAGATAACAATTTTTTTACTGAAAAAAAATATATGTGTTCTTGAGATCAGAATACCGAATCCCTCATTATCGCCGACAACAAAAACAAATCCACAGTTGCAAGATCACGCTTTACTCTGGTTTGGGAGTTTCGCTGAGGTCGAAAATAATGCGTCAGGGTACTTCTCAGTGTGCTTTTAAAGAACAAGTGAATTTTTGGCCAATTTGGCCAAGATCACGTGACCGAATTTGGCCAAAATGGCCAAAAGGCACATCTTTAAGTCGAGACCTTTAAAATGAGCCCAACATCAAGTCTCTAGGCCTCTGCGTTCTCGAGATATCGCCTGTACAAACACAAGTCAATTTTTTGCGTTTTTGGCCAATTTGGCCAAGATCACGTGATCGAATTTGGCCAAAATGGCCAAAACGCACCTTTAAAATGAGCCCAACATCAAGTCTCTAGGCCTCTGCGTTCTCGAGATATCGCCTGTACAAACACAAGTCGATTTTTGCGGTTTTGGCTTGGCCAAGATCACGTGACCGAATTTGGCCAAAATGACCAAAAGGCACATCAATAAGTCGAGATCTTTCAAATGAGCCTAACATCAAGTCTCTAGGCCTCTGCGTTCTCGAGATATCGCTTGTACAAAAAAGCGATGACGGACAGACAGACAGACGGACGGACAGACGGACAGACACCCCAAGTCTATAGGCCCCAACCCTGTAGGGTTGGGGCCTAATAAACATGCGCACTGGTCAGAAAAAAAGAACTACGCTTCGACGTAAGTTGAATAGACATGCGCAGTTTTCTGAAATGCGAACCGCGCATCAACGCAGCCTGAAGACACATGCGCACTGGTCCGAAATGCGAACCGCACATCGAGGCAAATTAAATAAACATGCGCAGTGGTCCGAAATGCGAACCGCGCATCAACGCAAGTTTCATAAATATGCGCACTGGTCTGAAATGAGAACCACGCATCAACACAAGCTAAATAAACATGGGCAATGGCCTGGAATGCGAACCGAGCATCGACGGAAGTTAAATAAACATGCGATCCGGTCCAAAATAAGCACCGCACATCAACGCAAGTTAAACAAACATGCGCACTTGTCCGAAAAAAGAACCACACGTTGGCGAAAGTTGAATAGACATGCGCAGTGGTCTGAAATGAGAACCTCGCATCAACGCAAGTTAAATAAACATTCGTAGTGGTCCGAAGAAAGAACCACGAATCGACGCAAGTTGAATAGACATAAGAGTCGGGCATCGACGGGACTGAAATAAACATGCGTTCTGGTCCGAAATGCAATTCGCGTGTCAACGCAAGTTAAATGAACCTGCTCACTTGTCCCAAAATGCGAACTGCGCATCAACGCAACCTAAAGAAACAGGTATACTGGTCCGAAATGCGAACCGGATATCAACGCAAATTAAATAAACATGCACACTGGTCCGAATTGCGAACCCCCGCACATAAGCGTAAGTTAAATAAACATTTGCACCGGTCCAAAATAAGTACCGATCATCAACACAAGTTAAATAAATATGCGCAATGGTCCAAAATGCGAACCACGCATCAACACAAGTTAAAAAAAAAACATGCGCGCTGGTCCGAAATGCGAACCGCACAGCAACACAAGCTAAATAAGCAAGCACACTGGACCAAAATAAGCACCTTGCATCAACGCAAGTTAAATAAACATGCGCACTATTTCGAAATGCGAACTGCCCATTAACGCAACTTAAATAACATGCGCACTATTCAAAATAAGAACTGCGCATCAACGCAACTTAAATAAACATGCGCACTGGTCCAGAATATGAACCGCGCATCAACTCAAGTTAAAGAAATATGCGCATTGGCCTGAAATAAGAACCGCGCATCGACGCACGTTAAATAAACATACGCAGTGGTTCGAAATGCGAACCACGCTCCAACGCAAGTTAAATAAATATTTGCACTGGTGCAAAATAAGCACTGCGCATCAACGCAAGTTAAATAAACATGCGCACTGGTCCGAAATTCGAACCGCGCATTAACGCAAGTTAAATAAACATTCGTAATGATCCGAAATTCGAACTGCTCATCAACGCAAGTTAAATAAACATGTACACTGGTCCAAAATGCAAACCGCGCACCAACGCAAGTTAAATAAACATAGGCACACGTCCAAAATAAACACCGTGCATCAACGCAAGTTAAATAAACATGCAAACTGGTCCGAAATGCGAACCGCGTATCAAGGCAACCTAAGAAAACTTTGGCTGTCCGAAATAAGTACCGCTCATCAACGCAAGTAAAATAAACATGCGCATTGGTATGGAATAAGAACCGCACATCAACACAAGGTAAATAAACATTCGCACTGATCCGAAATAAGAACCGCACATCAACACAAGGTAAATAAACATGCGCACTGATCCGAAATAAGAACCGCACATCAACACAAGGTAAATAAACGTGCGCACTGATCCGAAATAAGAACCGCACATCCACAAAAGGTTAAAAAAAAACATGAGCGCTCGTCAGAAATGCGAACCGCACATCAACGGAAGTTAAATAAACATGTGCACTGTTCCAAAATGGGAACCGCGCATCTACGCAAAATTAAATAAACATGCGCACTTGTCTGAATAAGAACCACGCATCAAGGCAAGTTATATAAATATGCGCCTGGTCCGAAATGCGAGCTTTGTTTGAAGGTATCTATGGCAGACTATCCAGTCTACCAGAGATACAAAAAATCTGTTTCCCATTTTTCTGGGAAAGAAATCTTTGTATGCATTTATCGGTCTATGTTCTGGTCCGGTGCTAAATTAATTATTGGGCTAGCTCTTTGCCGTCTCATCTTTTGAAGCCCAATTTTTCAGGAAAATTCCCTTGCTCATGCACGCTGGAATTGGTTTTATTGCTTTTCGTAAGCTGGGACTTTGTCCTTGGACAAACTTGTTTTGTTTTTTTAAGCATGTTGAATGTTGATATCCAATATATTTCCATCAAATTTTTAATTCCCAGTAGAGATGAGAGTCCATTGTTCGGTGTGACGCACGAATAAGTTTTAAAACTACAGGTTACTGTATAACCTATATGCAATTTTAACAGCAAAAGTATCATAAAACGTTACGTTAAATAGTGCCAAAGAACAGCGATATTAAAGCGAACTGTTGATCAACTCTGATTACGAGTAAAACACACTGTGCCGCTTTTATCACACGATGAGCGTTTGGGCAATGGGTACAATCGGCGCGAGCATTCATTACAGTAAAATAGCGCGTCGGTTTGGTTGCAGCAGAACCGCTGTAATGAATTTGATCAATCGCCGCCGTGAAACTGGATCAGTCGATGATTGGCCGCGATCAGGAAGGGGAGGGTGGCCACACCCTAACAAGATCGCTTCATTAGACTGTTGCATTTACGAGACCGCTTTAGATCTGCCAGTCGAACAGCACGTCAGACTACAGAAATCTACAACCCTGGGATCAGCATCGGTGCATAAATTTCATATCTAGAAATCTGTATCTCCAGTCTTCATCTTGGCCATTTTTGAGATCGATGTAGATCGGTGGACAAATTTTTTGAGAAAAATTTGATGGGGAATTGGTGGGAGGGGGGGGGGGAGAAGCGGTGGACTGAATCCGAAAGTTAATCTCTGAAACAAATCAGTGGCTAATAATGAGAACTGCTACATGGTATCTTTGCGCCTTCGGCCCTCACGTTGAGTCATTTTCAGCATTCACTTCAAACAGGAAAAGTTTCATTTCCCATCCAATTATTTTAAATTGACCTGGCTTCAATGACTGGCTGACCGGCGATTTTTTTTCCTCGAAAAATTTAGACTTTTTTCAAATTTTCACCCCCCCCCCCTCCTCCTAGAAACCTCACCCCCGGTGAAGATTTGATATCAAATCTCCACCGGGGGGTGCATATTTGATAGAAATTTGGTCATCAAATATTCAGCCCCCCCCCCCCCCGCTTATCAAATTTTCACTCCCCCCGGTGAACATTTGATATCAAATCTTCACCCCCCCCCCCCTCCCAAGAAAGCTAATTGATTGATAATTAATAACACATTGAATTGATCCCTTTTCAACTTTTTAAATTACATATCATTTGTTTTAAAGTGAATGAAAGGTTAATTGCTTCTCTGAAGATTACTGCCGATAGTCCTTTTCATCTGGACATTGCAATCTGGTTCTTTATACAAAAGAATCAGTGTTAAATACATGCTCCTCACGGGATTACATAATACTCCGGACATCAGCAAATTGCAATTTAATAAAGTTTTGGCTGACTGCAATTTACCAAAGTGAAGCTTCCAGAGCAGGCAATTGTAATACTGACTGGTTGGAAGAAACTTCCGGAATATGCTTTTTTTAAGGTGGTTGGTTCAACAGAACGTCCGAAACAGGTCGTCTTTATGGATTTCAATTATTTTTGGCTTGAAATTCAGCACTTTTTCAGCTTGAACTTTATACCTAATCATGGATACTGAAGCGATACAAGAAATAACAAATTACCCTGCGTCGCCAGACAGTAAAAAGGCCTTGCCAGAAGCACTGCTTTCTCACAAAGATGTAAAAACGGCAAAACGAAATTTCAGAGGGAAATGTGCAAAATTCAGTTTGGTTGATGGAACACGGCAAATTTTTGTAGAATATATGACTTCTAACGCAGAGATATCCACCGACTATACAACTACCAGCAATATGGACTCGAAGGCCCATAGGGTCGAAAATAAGCTCGAAATCGCTCGATCTCTAACCGTTTTCGAGATAATGGACAGTTTATCTCTAACGGATTACGATATACAAAGGTCACATGACCTTGACCCTGAATGTCGAGATTCAGTCCACGATGTTACTGCCTACTGACACCGTAGACGTGTTGGAACAAAGATTTGAGCGCTATTTCTAGCAATGTTACTTGATTAGTAGGGATTTGAAACAAAATATTCCGACCTCAATTTGACCTTGACCTTGAAGGTCAAAAAATTTTGCGGATTTCACGACAACTCATTACCCTTTATGTCTCTGCAAAATGCCGTCTTTCTACTACAAACCCTGTAGGAGGAGTTGTCTGGAAACCACTTTGAGGTCAAAAATACTTTGACCTCAATTTGACCTTGACCTTGAAAGTCAAGGTAAAAAAAAATTCACGACATCTCATCACCCTCTATCTCTGTACCAAATTTCATCGTCATACGTCAGATAGCGCAGGAGGAGTTTTCTGGAAACCTCGGAGAAGAAAAAAAAGGAAGGAATAAACAGCTAGAACTCTCAGCAAGGCATACCCATTTGCAAACTATGAATGAGTCGCACGGGACTCGCTATTTGGTGCAATTAAGTATAAGTTTAGCTTAGAGGTGTAATTACCATGTTATGTAAAGTAGAATAAGTTATAAAATAAACTTCGGATTTTTTGCATTGTTGTTTATTTCTTACGTCACATAAAACAAAAAAAAAAATTACGTCCGCACTGATCATAATATCATAATGGGGGGGGGGGGGGGTGAATATTTGATAATCAAATCTTCACCGGGGGTGAATATTCTATGGGGGGTGAAGATTTGATCTCACACCGGCACTAAACCTTTTTTTATTTTTGAAAATTTCGTTGACGCGGCACTGACCAAAATTGTTTTTTTTTTTTTTTTTTTTTTTTTGTCGCAAGATATGGCTTAATGGTTTAATAAAACTTTTACGTGACAAAACACTAGTATAATCAATTTTTAAGTGGCTGCTTTAAAGCTTTAGAAGTATTTTGTGTGGAAATTTTACAATTAGAGTTAATTTCTACCATTTTTAACCATTTCTACCATTCTACCAAGTTTTATACGCCTAGCAGATTTCTCTCTATTTCCTTTTTTATTCGAATTTTTTTCTCGCCTTATATTCCTAGTTATTTGATATACATCGGCGGTGAGATTTTGTATAAACGTGGTATTAAATCTTTACCTCTAGTACAGGCTCAAACGAAATATTTCGTGATTTTAAGTTATAAAATAGCTTGAAATTGCACATTCTCCATGAGAACTGGACTCCAGGGCAATAGAATTCAGTATAGTTCAGTAACGGATCGCGATTTTGCGTTGACGGATGCGAGCGCTTGTTGCGACGATCCATGAGGCTGATCGATTGGGTGGTGCATATTTAATGGTAAGGGCTGGAATCTCCTAATGGAAGCAGGCCGTTAGTCATTATTGACGGCATGCTAACATCCCGTCGTCACATAAGCGAAGTTTTAATGACCCATGACCCCAAGGACCGCCCAAACCCGGGGCAGGGGGGGGGGGGGGGCACTTGGTATGAAGAGTGCTACTATGCGTGTCCAAAAGGAACAAAACACGGGGAAGGGGGGTAACTGAGGCCAGCGCGGAGTGCGAATTTAGTTGAAAAAGGGGTTAATTTACATAAAGTATTCTTTCTCCGCGTTGGGTTAAGAAGGGGGTTGTTATTTCATAATTAGTACTCTGCTTTTAGGGGTCGTTTTAAAAAGTCCCGGACACCAGAGTGACCATTTGATGCGTTAGTGCCCCTCACCACCACCTCCCCCCCCCCCCCCCCCCCCGGGACCCATGGACAGCAGCCAGCTAGATGTCAAAACTGCGCAATCCTCGAGCACGTGAATGAACTTGTGAACACGCTCGTCTGAATTTTTGGAAGATTGTAGAAATATTATAAATATATGTAGTATGGGAACTGACAATAGTCGGTACTGTACGCCAGTAAGGCTTGTGCAATGACAGTGGCCCAGCTGGACAACTTTGAGCAATTATCGACCACTTGGCCGCGTTTGCCAATACCCCAAAGGTTACATTTCGTGATTGTTATAATATTTAGGTATGGGCAGTTTGGGCACTAGCAAGGACATATCTGGCGGGGCACTTGAACCAAACTAATTACATGCTAAAAATTTATACAGACGCGTGCACTGATCTCTCCTAAACAGAACAAACAAAGCACATCTTTTTTTTTTTTTATTTATACTCCTGTTAATTTATTTCACACTTAGTACGCAGTCTACGCAACAAAAATAACATGAATGTGAGGACAAAAACATTTTTAAAAGACATTTTAAAGTTAACTTTTATTTCTTTGAAAAAAATTTTCTATTTTAAGAGACAGCTTGTGCTGGTTGACATATGGGACACAATATGTCTATTTTGAATAAATTCGAGTCCTTTGTTTCAATCCTTTCAAACAGGTTTCATATTTTTCGATGTTAAACATTTTCCCTCGCATTCCTATGTATTAAAGACTTTATGTAACAAATACATTAATAAAGCCAAGCGGATACTAAGCCAAAAGGTAATTACATAGGTAGCCGCCCCCTCCACCTCTCCCGTATGTAGCTCACACCCTTTACTTATTACACGTCCCGATTGTGCACATAAAAATCACTGAAGTGTTTCTTAAAATAAGACTCCTTAACATGTTGATGTGTAGCAAACCATTCTTAGTACTGACATTAAAATCGTGCATCAAGATTCTCTACTTAAATAAACATTTAACTGCACATTACACTGGAGGTAATAAATCCACAAAATTGTAACAGAAATGATTTCTTTGGTTCAGTTTTTTTTCTTTGTCTCTGCGAGAGAAACAAAACATGCGGACAATTTCTGCGCACAGAAAGGATTCCGGGTTAAAATATGCAATAGAGGAAAATCGAAGTAACGCAAGTTATATGTAAACGATAACTGACAATGACATTATGTACAAGAAAGCCAATTTTTCCTTAATAAATGTGGCACCACGACAATATTTCCGGATTGAATGACCTTGGCGGCTATTTTTTTTTCCCTAAAGCTTTTAGCTTGCATGTACACTATCAAACATAAAAATATATACAATATATATGTCTACATGCGTGTTTTTAAGATCAGATAATTGCAATTAGTGTTGCGATTTTAATCTAAGTGTGAATTCACAAACAGAAAAATCCAAAAGGTTACAAAATTCCATGTCTGCGATTCCTTTCATAACCTGATATAAACTTGAATACTAAACACCAAATCGACAACACTCAAATTTAGCATCAATTTTGTACCAATTTCGAATATTCCTGAAGAAAAAAAAAACTCCTAAATATTTAACATAAAAAAACTAATACTTGCAGGTAGAGCCACACCAAAATAACTTGATATGAAAATTTTCCATAAAAATCCGCCGAACTGAAAATATGGCGGATTGCGCTTCAAATCGAAAACAGCAAAACCGTTCCCGGAACTTAGTTTTAAAATAAAGAAATGTCTATGCAGTATCTATATAATACAAACTGTTAGTGCGGGAGTTTATATCGCTTATAATGCTCAGTCCTGCTGTAGAAAAAAGTATAAGTGGGTACGTCACAAGTACAGTCTTTTTTTAAGCCGTTTCTCACGATAACATGCTTATCATTGGCATGTGTTTGTGTGATATATCTAAAACACGGCAGTTCGTATCATCCTCGATCCTTCTCCGCGTTCCTCAGTGCGCGACTGAAAATAAATATCTGACATTATAATTCTGTACAACAAAAGCCTTTTTCAGATGCGCAAGCCTCTTTTTGCAGTATTTAACGTCGCAATCAGCGCTTAACAACGCACAACGAGGCTCCCCATCAATTCACAATATATCATTTATCCCTTACTTCATTTATGAGATGCATTTAATGGGTAAACATCACTTTTTTTGCATTGAAGATAATAAGAAACATCCTATAGCGACTTTTCACGTCAACTCCAAAAAATAAATAAATAAATAAATGAATAAAAAACAAAACAAACCCAAGGTTTGTATGAACGTGTTTTGTCTAGAAAGCTAGAGACTGTGCTCACGCTGGCTGTGCTCCAAAGCAGGGTTGTAGCGTTTTTGACGGTGAGGTTTTTGACGGTGGATATTACTATGTTTAATCTGTCATGTCAAAAACACTTTTTGACAAAAAAAATTGTCAAAAACTGTCAAAAACTCAATATTGTGCGACATTTTGGACCGTTTTATTGCTCTTACCTCTTCTATTTATTATTTTTATACAATCTATTGCTTCAAACTTCACTTAGCGTCAGCTCCGGAGTTCCATCACGCTGCCTTAGATAAAAAATATCCGTCTTAATCTACGGAGTTCCTGTGGCCACGAAGCCGACCCCAACGCGAGTCGCTAATAATCTCCTGCTTAATCTCTTGATGCTTCGATGTCAAAAACGTTCGTATATAAAGGGGGCTGTTTTGGCTAAAACATCACACTTCAACTTCATTTGTGAATGAGAAATTGGAAAACATGCATAAAGGCGGTAGACCAAAGGACTTGATTTGGCAGCATTTCTTAGAGGTTTCTGGGGAAAATAAGAAATACGCACAATGCAAATTACGCCACCACAAGCTTGCGAATCGAGTTAATCGCATGTGTTTTGCTACAGAATGCTGCGAGGAAAAGAAGAAATAGACTATTGACATTTAACCTACCTGTCATGTCATTTTGTACACAGTGATGATTGTAAATATGTGCAGTAATAAATGTAATTACTAACCAGTGGTAGTTTTTGACAGCATTTGACAGTTTTAACCAGTTTTTGACGGTTACTAACAGGTGTCATGTCAAAAATAGTTTTTGCCAATCAAAAACAAAACCCTGCTCCAAAGACAGACTCATCAACGACAAAGAGCTGAATCACCATCTCAAAGAATTAGTAATTACTGTTTCAATTAGGTGAATGCGCAAGACGTACGCTGTAATGGTGTCAACAGGTTTTATATTATGCTCTAACTTCTAAACACAACGTTTCTAAACACATACAGCTGTGTTCAATATTAAATTCGACTCGACTCGGATCAACTGACCGTGCAAGAGCTCGCGCTAACACGCCTATCTCACCTTGTTGCTGGTGGCCATTGTTCACCTGTGTGGCGGCTTTCTGTTTAAGGATGGTCCAATCAAACACATAGTCGTACTGATGATTGAGGGTGCGGAATAATATGCGGAACAACTGGCGTAAATACATGTAGTCGGGAGCCTCCTCGAAACGTAGACCGCGGCAGTAGTTCAAATACATAGCAAACTCAGCAGGGTAACCCTGTGCAGAGACATGAGACACGTTATCCTCCTGCTCAGCCACATGGCGAGGTTCAATGCAAATAATCACTGTCTCCAATCAATTTTCAAATCAATAGTTAAAAACACCGTTTAATCTTCCGCTCATTCTAGATGGTGTTCACTGAAATTGCTTGCTATATATTTGCACAAAATCTTTTTACATGCTCACCTTGCAGAGAACCTCTACGGGAGTGGACATTTTCTTTTCACTGATTTTCTCGTACTTTTGTTTTTTCGTGGCTGCTTTCAGGCCTTGCCATGGAAGGCTTCCCCTGGATTCCAACAAATACAAATTTCAACTTGTTCAGAGAAAAAAAAAAACAAAAAAAAAAACTGGCTTTGTAACCGCAAATGAAACTTTTTAATAAATTTCCGAACATTACTCCGATCCAATCACACAAAATCAAATGCAGTCGACTGCAGAATTGAAATTTGTGTGGTTGTCTGCACCATTTAACCACGACCATAAAATTAAATTAGGCCAGGAATAAATAAAAAAAAACAAAAAAAAAACTTGCTTCTCAACCAAATGTTTCAAAAATTTGATCAGACCGGCCTGCGATTTCGCTCCCCCCCCCCCCCCCCCCCCCTGCTCCGGAAAGATGGATCCGGCCGAAATCGTCCAATGTTTTTATTTTTTAAATTTCAGTAACCCAACATTGTTCGAAATTCTACAAATTGTGGTTTAATGGTGGAATAAATGTTAAAATGACACAACACGTACATTATCAATTCATAAGAAGTTGCTACTTTGGAGCGTTTGAAGTGTTTCTAGGATGGAAATGCGAGCCTAAAATTTGAGGATATCTTTTTTTCTCTCTCTCTCTCTCTCTCTCTCTCTCTGACAGATACTTTAAAAATGTTACACACTGGGCGAGTTGATTCCTTTTTATTTCAACTAGAAACCTTTGGACCCGATCGCGTCACCCTTTTTTTCTTTACGCTTTTATTAACTACGCCTTAAGTACGCTCGGATTAAATTATTGTGGCAATACAGATAAACCATTTCAAAATACGGTACTAGGATTTCCACTTTTTAATAAATTGCACGTTTCCCAACTGGATAAAAAAGGTCATTTTTTTTTAGAAAAAACCTAATCAGCTGCCCTCCAACAAATGAATACCTACGCAATGACACAATAAATAACCTATTTTTAGCAGTTAAAACTTTTCTTGAGGTTACAGTGATTGCCCGCTCTCCACACTAAACAAAGCAAAACAAAAATGCCGACTCGAACCTATTGAAGTACATGAGGACGTAGCCGAGGGACTCCATGTCGTCGCGGCGGCTCTGTTCGATGCCAAGGTGCGCGTTGATGCTGGCGTACCGCGCCGTGCCCGTCAGGTTCTTGTCCTCGCGGTACGGGATATGCTGGCGCGTGCGGTTGTCGCGGTACTTCTTCGCAGGCCGAAGTCGATCAGAAAGACCTAGCATGGAAGGGGCAGTGTATATCAACGTAAGGTCTACTTTTAAAATTAGGACATATTTCACGCATGCGTGTATATTGCTATCGATATTCACAATTTTCTAAAACATAGCAAAATCGATTTTCTATACAGAAGTTTTGGTTATGCGCGCCACCGATGCGTACGTATTCCTCGATCGAGTACACGATCCTTCAGCACGTGCCATAAAAGAAGTAAATTGATCTGTTATAGTGATCTCTCTCTCTCTCTCTTTTTTTTTTTTTTTTTTTTTTTTTTTTTACAATGTATAGATAACGATTTGTTTCACCAATAAATACTTTGAAGCGCTCTGATGTGTCAGACAGAAGTAAACTTTTCCTAAAAATCATGGCGCTACGCCTGCATCTTCACGGAACTTACTTTATTGCAATGTCTGCCAATGCCCATAAGAAAGTTATCTGGCTTGATGTCGCGATGGATGAAGTTTTTATTGTGAACATACTCTATGCGACCAATCATCTGCAATCACAACATCTAGGATTTACAACAGCTCCACTCCAATTGAAATTATTTAACTATCGGCTTTATTGACTGAACTGGCAAGACCCTCCAACCGTTCCTCTAAATTGTGAATTTGAAGAAACAGGAATCATTCGTTGCGGTCCACCTCCACTCTTCAGGAAGTTATTAGGCTTTATATACCGTGAGAAAATACAACTTTATATACATATATAACTGTTGTCTACACTATACTACAAAAAGCTGATATTTTTCAGCCCTCAATTTCATTTTATCTCGAAAGCTTCAGATAACAGTCTCGATAACATAATCAATGCCCATCCAATCAGAATTCATTACGAGAAACAGCTGTCTCAATAAACACCGAAGATATGCTTGACTTTCTCGAAGTTCACTTCCCGTAGGTAGTACCGTGAGGGGTCTGGGACAATACCCCCCCGGTGATACCCCCCCCCCCGCCAAAACCCCCCTGGACCATACCCCCCCCCCTCCCCGTGCCAATACCCCCCAACCATATTTTTTTGGCAATTTTCATTTTAAAGCAACCTAACACAGTTCTGTGATGCAGTTAAAAGCTAAGCCATTTCGCTCTGACCTAGTTGAAAGGGGTATAATTGCAGTTCCACAACGCTTACAACTCATCTCTTGTGATCCAATGATAAAAGCTATTGTACATAAAAATCCTCTATGATCTAGTTAAAAGTTTTATAAATGCAATTTAATGTATACGTTCAATAATTGCAATTATCAATTCGCGCCCCAGTTTATTGAATTAATTGTGCTGCCCTACGGAGTTGTTGCAATACCTTCGTGGAATAGCGCACAATATTCAGTTTTGAAAGATGTGGACTGTGAACTTGCAGATTTGACTGTGAATGAGACGCAGACTCGATATATCGATTTAAAGATTAAACATAGTGTTGGAGAGAAATAAAACATGGCGCTGTACTTTTTCTTTTCATTTTGTTGTAACGTTGAAATATTCTGGTCGGGGGGGGGGGGGGAGGTATTGGCACGGGGGGGTATGGTCCTTGGGGGGGTATTGTCGGGGGTATCATCAGGGGGGGGTATTGTCTGGGGGGGGGTATGGTCCGGAACCCTACCGCGAGAGCTCGGTAAAGAGTATTTCCTTGAAGCACAGAGTCCTAGAAATGACGATTCTGGTTTGCATCATGTACCATCTCCACTCCAGGCCTGAAGACGTTGATTCTATCGCAAAGTGGAGCCACACCGCCCCCCCCCCCCAATCCTCGACAAAGCACTGTAGCAAAATTTTACCTGGTCGGCTAACATTAAAACTGTTTTCATCGTGAAGCGGCGCCCACAGAAGTTGAACAGATCTTCCAAGGAGGGCCCGAGCAAATCCATGACGAGGATATTGTAGTCCTTTTCTTGTCCATACCACCTACGCAAACAAATAACTGGCAAATATACTACTCAAAGCGAATCAATAAATCGATAGTTACATCTGCAACGCAACCAACGTCTTATTGTTGCCCAAGCTTAAACAAAGTTAATACAGTCCAAACCCATTAACTGCATGGTCAATTTTCCCAAGAATGTAATGCGTGTAACTGATTTATACGACTGTTCCGTTGGCTTATTGTGATAAACCAGGGGTATGAATTTTAAAACAGTATATGATCAACCAGTTTCTGCGTCTACCCGCAATGCGATATCGAATTCTTCGGTAATGTCAGAAATTGTACTCGGACACGAAGCTGGGTTTTTTTCGACAAACTGGCTCAGATACGAAAACATCAAAGGGTTAACATTTTTAAAAATCGGAGACGATCCGACTGGCTAGACGATGAACGAAATGGCGCTAGTCGGTGTTGTTATCAGGTGTCACAGACTTTTAAAGTAAGACCAACATTGCGCTATACAACGATTGTGAGACTGCTTTTCTAGCAGGGATCAATTTTCGAACAATCTTTGGGCTGCCCGACCCCCCTATCAACCTGCTGTTTTTTTCAATTCATGCTAGACATAACCAAAAATATTTGCTGGGAAATTCCGAGTTTTAAAGAAAGGTTTTTTTTTTTGCCTCAGACGAAAAATGTCAAAGCCAAGTTGCGTCTTCGGTCAGGTACTAACAGCCCATTTAAGTACCCTTCTCTTTTCCTATGACTAACACTTCAACTTCCACCTGCCCCAATCCCAGTATCAGGTGGGGGCAGGTTATTTCTTCGATATTTACCCCTGCCCCTAAATTTGTTATCTCACACATGCCTTATTTTTTGCTATCTCACACATCATTTCAATAAGGGTGACGGAGGTAGCCAAAGTTTGCCTCGTTATTCTTTGGCGTTTATAGCGAGTACAAAAAGGCACCTTTCAGATTGCAATAAGTATCAAGTGACACCAAGATATATTTCTGATTGCACTGGCGGCTGTATATCAAGTTCCTTTGTACAAAACGCACAACAGTACATGATTAACCAACGTTATTAATTACGAACCCCGCTTGTTTGTAATTTAAACTAAAACCAGTATCAGAACCATTTTTAATGATGGAAGAAAAATGCTTTAAACAATGCGCATCCGCTAATGAATTAGATGTTTAGCAAAAACGTGGTATGAAAAACCACCCGATCCAATACTTTCTTAATGATCAAATAAAATATTTTTATCTGGTAATATTTGAATGGTCAATTTCTTCACACTCCAAGGCACCTCTGTTTTGTGCAACCTGTGCATAATAAATATTCGTGCTATTCGGGCCTCCATTGCTGTTGCGCAGGAACCCCCCCCCCCCCACCCTCCCTTTTGGCATTTTTGTAACGCACACAAATTGGACAGTGCCTCCACTTTGTACATACACACGT
Organism: Protula sp. h YS-2021; assembly: GCA_949752745.1. Lineage (NCBI taxonomy): Eukaryota > Metazoa > Annelida > Polychaeta > Sabellida > Serpulidae > Protula > Protula sp. h YS-2021. Next base: position 48,651,356 of record OX457029.1, on the reverse strand, counting down.
ATAAGGGTAGCACAGACGGGAAGTGGGTCACGTGGATTAAATGACTTGCTCTCCGCCTACTGAGCGTGAGAAGTTGAATATAACAAAAACATTATGGCGCATTTGTCAATACAAAAAAACGTCAAATCTGACTCTGGTTTCCAAACAAAGCACTACTTACTGCGCATAAGAACGCCTGACTGCAGTACAACTGGTATAAAGCAGTATTCGAGATCATGAAAAGCCGGATGTATCGATTTACGTGCACCATTTTACCACTTTATGACAAAGCACAATCAGCCAACATAAATTACGAAACAAAAGATAATTTGAGACACGGAACATAATATCTCCACATGCAGATCTCCTTGTCACCTCAATTTTTAACAGTTTTGGTTTGAGAGCCTCGAGTATCGGTAGACCAAAACTGTGTTAAAAATAACTGTATCAAGTAGAAACTTCCGCAAGGTATATATCCATCCGTAGGGCACATAACAGTGCTGAAAATCATCGGGCAATACTCCCACCTGTATCACTGGGAGATGGGTATGGCATAATCTCGTTTGAAAACAGGTAAGATTAAACAGCCCTGCCTCACCAAATACACTGTGAACTATAACGACAAACTATTAGTCAAAACCTACCCTTCCTTCCTCTCCCTCTGCTTTGTAAAGCGAAAAAGTGGATTTTTTATAAGGATAACACACTAGGGTTTGTCAAAAAATTACACAAATCGTATAATTAATACAGTAGTTGCTCGATAATTCCTACCACTAGGGCCCAGCGAAAATGGTTCTAATTTAACCGATAGCACGAGTTATCGCCACAAAAATACGAAATTGAAACAAATTAACGTTAGGTGAATTAACGAGCATCTACTGGATAACAACAAAAAATCATTCTTCCTCTTCTAATGCAACGCACTCTGTAGTCATATAACATGACACAACGTTCACTGGTTTTGGGTTGACAAGATCATGCACACATTTTGAAATGATTAATAGTTCTATATAGAAGAATGAAAATGCCTGCCTTACATTGTCATATCACCATGGGGCTGTAATTTGTCTGTAACTTACGGGACTTGTTTCTGGGTCCTTAAAAACCGTTCCACTCGTATGTCATTCTGCACACGCCCTCAAGTATATGTGTACACAATCGACAGTGCACAATATAGCCCTATGAACCTGGCGTGTTGATGTTTGGTTTACGTCAGGCGGAAGCGCTCATTGTAACCCTATATAAGCTGGGCCACAAAGCGTTTCAGCACCAAAGTACAGTCACACAAAGAGACAACGCCTGTTGAAATTCGTAACTTGAACTTTTGGCAAGACAAAAGCACAAGCATCAAAGTTTCTTTCTATCCCTACTAAAAGTATATACGAAATACAAAAAATTCATGACTGGTCTAAGGCCAACGCCCTTTGACCCACAGCAACACCCCCTCCCCACCAAATATCCCCGATCTAATAAATACTGTGTTCTTACGTACCTAAAGTAAGAAAACACTTTTTTTTGCTTTTGTTTAATCAGCTGGGTTACTCCGCACGTTTCAGCACTGTATATTTTATTATCATATTCATATATATATATTTTTTGTTGTGTATGACAGGCCATCATCGAAGGCGCAGACCCCAACCGAACACAACAAGTCGCCATTTTGGCAATTTTTTACCGATTTGAAAAATAACACGACGTTGCACAACTTCAATATATACATTTTCACCGTGCAAGGTAGCACAGGTCTAGGATAAATAGTTTCGGAGAACTCGCGTGGAAAGCACCCATGTAAGACTTACATTGCAGTTATCTCAAAAGATCACAATTTTTGACAAGTCGCCTTTTTAACAATTTTTGGCAGATTTAAAAAATAAAACGACGCTGCATAACTTCAATATATATATTTTCACTGTGCAAGGTAGCATATGTTTTGGATTTATAGTTTCGGAGGTCTTGCGTGGAAAGCACCCAAGTCTTACATTGCAGTTACCTCAAAAGCAGTGCTGCTAGTACGTTTTTTTAAAAAAAAAGTATATTTTCACCGAAAAAAAAGTATTCAAAAGTTGAAAAAAAGTATTAAAAAAGTATGCAATAAAACGCATTACTACCTTTATGAAAGTACTTCAAGGTTAACTTATTGAGTAAAAATACTTATTACTTCGCCACAATCTGGTTTTGTCCGAGTCAAATTTTTCTGAAGCAACAACTTCTGGTTGGTCCAGTCCGTGGTTTTGTCCCTAAGCAGGTGAGTTCACCCAGTGCGCATGTTTATTGGTCATGTGCGCATGTGCGTTGATGAGTGGTCCGCATTTCGGACTAGTGCGAATGATTACTTGCATTTCGGACCAATGCGCATGTTTATTCAACTTGCGTTGACGCGCAGTTCTTATTTCAGACCAATGCGCATGTCTATTTAACTTGCGATGATGCGCAGTTCTTATTTTGGACCAGTGCGTATGTTGCTTACGGTTGCGTTGATTAGAGGTTCGCATTTCGGACCAGTGTACATCTTTATTTAACTTGCGTTGATGTGCGGTTCGCATTTCGAACCACTGCGCATGTTTATTTAACTTGCATTGATATGCGGTTCGCAATTCGGGCCGGTGCGCATGTTTATTTCATTTGCGTTGATGCGCGGTGCTTATTTTGGACCAGTGCCTATATTTACTTGAATTCCGTCGATGCCCGGTTCTTGTTTCGGACTAGTGCGCATGTTCATCCAACTTGCGTCGATGCGCGGCTCTTATTTCAGACCAGTGCCCATGTTTATTTAACTTTCGTTGCTACGGGGTTCGCATTTCGGACCGCTGCGCATGTTTATGTACCTTGCGTCCATGCGCGGTTGTTATTTCGGACTAGTGCGCAAGTTCATTTAACTTGCGTCGATGCGCTGTAGGAGGAGTTTCATTTTTTTTATGTTATTCCGAAAAAAATTTAAAAATTTTCCATTTCACTCAAAAAGCACAAGACCTATGCATGATCCCCTAGAGACGGCTCATATCGAAAATAAATGAAATCTGATAAGAACTGTAGGAGGAAACGCATTTTGAATTTTTTTCTTCAAAAATTCTCTCATCGACTGAAAAAGACAGGACATATTCACGACACCCTAAGCATGCCTCAGCCCTAAAATAAATTATGTTTGATCAAAACTGCAGGAGAAAATGCATTTTGAGGTATTTTCATCAAAAATTCCCCCCGAAATCAAAAATTCCCAAGTCGAAAAAAATTCATTCAAAGTTTTCCAATTCACTCAAAAAGCACAAGCCGTATGCATGACCCCCTAGAGACAGCTCATATCGAAAATAAATTAAATCTGATAAAAACTGTAGGAGGAAACGGATTTCGAATTTTTTTCTTCAAAAAGTCTCTCATCGACTGAAAAAGACAGGCCATATTCACGACACCCTAAGCATGCCTCAGCCCCAAAATAAATTATGTTTGATCAAAACTGCAGGAGAAAATGCATTTTGAGGTATTTTCATCAAAAATTCCCCCAGAAATCAAAAATTCCCAAGTCGAGTCAAATAGCACAAGCCGTATGCGAGACCTACCTAAGGATGCCTCATAGCAAAAATAAATGAAATCGGATAAAAACTGTAGGAGGAAATGCATTTTGAAGTTTTTCTTCAAAAATTCCAAAAAAAAATACAGAAATTGTCGCTGTCGGATCGACTAAAAAGCGCAAGTCGTATTTTCAACAACTTAGGGATGCCTCAAACCCAAAAAAAAAAAAAAAAAGGATCAAAACTGTAGGGGGAAATGCATTTTGAAGTTTTTTTCTTCAAAAACTCCCTAAAAATACAAAAATTGCCCGATCGACTAAAAAGCACAAGCCGTATGCACTCACACCAAAAATAAATGACATCGAATCAAAATTGTAGGGGTAGATGCATTTTGAATTATTTTCGAAATTTTTGCTTAAAAAATTCCCCAAAATACAAACTAAAAAAGTATAAGCCGTATGCACGACCCTTTAGGGGTGTCTCATACCAAAAATAAATGATATCGGGTCAAAAATGTAAGAGGAGATACATTTTAAAATTTCTTTAAAAAATCCCCAAAAATTCAAAAATCATCCGATCGACTAAAAAAGAACAAGCCGTATGCACGACCGCTTACGAAATCCTCACACCAAAAATAAATGACATCGAATCAAAATTGTAGGAGTAGATGCATTTTTTTCAAAATTTTTGCTTAAAAAAATCCCTAAAAATACAAAAATTGTCTGATTGACTAAAAAAGCACAGACCGTATGCACGACCCTTTAGGGGTGCCTCATACCAAAAATAAATGACATCGGGTCAAAAATGTAGGAGGAGATACATTTTTTTTTCTTTAAAAATTCGCCAAAAATTCAAAAATCACCCGAGCGACTAGAAAAGCACAAGCCGTATGTACGACCCCTTAGGGATGCCTCACACCAAAAATAAATGACATCGGATCAAAATTGTAGGAGGAGATGCATTTTGAAACAAAGTTTACAGCGAACTAACTAACTAACTAGCTAACGGACGCCATCCGCAGACCGATAGGAATACCCCAGCTTACGTGTAACGTAAGCTGGGCTAAAAAAGGGAACAGAATTGAAGGAAAAATATCAAAAGAAAAGTTATCAATAGAAAAAAAACTAAAATAAAAAAAAACTTTTTTGACGCTCACAAAAAAATTAAAGTGACATTTATGACATCGAGCAAAAAAAGTATGGACGACGAAAAAAAAGTAGAAAAAGTATAAGAAAGTATGTATCTAAAAAAAAAGTATAATACTTTTAAAAAAGTATACTCTAGCAGCACTGCAAAAGATCACGATTTTTGACAAGTCGCCATTTTGGCAATTCTTGGCCGATTTGAAAAATAACCAGGGCTGGTATGAAATATTTCAAATGAAATATTTCTTGAAATATTTCATGAAATATTTCACTGTAAAAATTTCAAAAATTTCACATGTTTTGAAATTTTTAAATAAGAAATAAGTTGGACATCAAGAATACCAAATACTGACGGATACCTATCCACGGACATTCATCTTTAGTTGTCAGTTAATACACTGCGTTGGCATAACTCTATCAGTAAACAATGCAGCCACAGAAATCCAGCGTGGTCTATGACTTTTGAGTAGCAAAGCTAGCAGTTACTGGCCTACAGCACCGTTGACATATCTATTCCGGGTATCTGAGCGGGTGTTTCTAAGGGGTGGGGAGAGAGGCAGGGGGTTTATAGGAACTGCTGAAAGAGGGCGCACTGTTAACGGCACAGGGGAAAGAGGTCGGATATTTACATAATAGGTCAAACATATAGCAGACAATATGTTAGCTAAATAAACAGGGAGCAAACTTGAGTTTGCTTCAAGTTTAGCACTGTTTGAATAGTCACCCTTAATTCTGCAATCAAGCGGTGTTTCCCATTTAAATGAAAAAAAAAAAAGCTTTGCCTTTATCCGGTTTACGGTAAAGCGGTATGCAATTATCCGGTTAAAAATACATAATTTTATGCAATCAACCGATTTTGTGCGTTTAGTCGTTATGCGATTCTGTCATTTTATCTGTCTGCATTTTTGACGGTGGTATTTGTTAAATTAAACGAACAGATATTACACATAGCCTGGAACTGTGTGTTTTTTCTAATGTTGTTTGAAATATTTCAAAAATTTCAATATTTCTGAAATATTTCAAAAATTTCAAATTTCATGAAATTTTTAAAAATTTTGAAATTTTTACCAGCCCTGAAAATAACACGACGTTGCACAACTTCAATATATATACTTTCACTGTGCATGGTTGCGTATGCCTAGGGTAAATAGTTTCGGAGAACTTGGTTGGAAACAAAACAGCATCCAAAGTTTGACACACGGACGGACAGAGGGCAATCCTATAGACCCCCTCCCCCCCCGCCCGGTTGGGAACTAAAATATCTTCCTTTTTTTTTTACTCTGATCTGGGCTGGGAGTTTGTCTCGGAACCTATTTTATCCGGAACCTGTTTTATGCGTTCGGACTGTTCACAGTCCTCTTATCCATGAAGAACAGAAGAAACTGCCATGTTTCAAGCGTGATCAGTTACCGAACGTTGATTAAATAGGTACGCACTTCTCTGTCATTGTGTTATACACAGTTATACACACAGTTTCTGACTAACAATACTTCTCTGTTTCATCTTCTGAAAAAAAAGCCAAACAGACAAAGGGGTCCACGGTGTAAATTTCCGGATTTGTGCTGAGGGACAACTCCATGCATACTGCATAGCGTCACATCAAATCTGAGTTCGCTGATAATCCCCCCGTTGAACGGAGTTGATATGAGACCACGCCCCCCCCCCCCCCAACGACCCGAAAAATAATAAATTTAATCCTAACATTCAATTACAGAAAAGGTTTGTACGAATTTCACTGTTTTCTCCCTTGTTTCAACACAGTAAAATTTCAGTTCAAGAAACGATGTGGAGACGTAATATTTAACGTACAGAAAAGCCAGTTTGACGTTCGTCATCTTACTTTCTTCAGACAGACTGATACACCAGTAGATATTTGAACTTACAATGAAAAGTTCTTTTCATACAACGAAAAAGAAATCACAATACAATGTGCATATGCTGGTTATTAAAATCACTCACGGTTTTGTGAATTGTTCACCTTACCTTATATGAGGAATACCAACGCCACCTTGAAGAATTTTATATAGTTTGCTCTCATACAGCAATTGTGGATGGCGTGCTTTATGTGACTCAAGTTTCACTGCAACTTCCTGTGAAATGAATTTTAAACAACAAATCAGTAATTTATACATCACAGTCACGCATTTTAATCAATCCTTTCTCTACTATTGTGGTTACCGCCTGAACGCTTCTTTTTGTTGATGATGTTTTCTCCATATATCAAGAAAGACTGGAACTATACGATTAGTTTCATATTCGTGATCTTGGCATCCATGCCAAACATCCAGATGCATCCCCAGGATTTTTAAGGTGACCGTGGTACTACCGGATTGACTGGAAAGATCAGAAAATTTTTGAAACGTCCAGAATATCCATTTCTTCTTCTTAGCTTACAACGCATACGACCGCTTCACTGGTCTGCACAGCAATCTAGAGGTGTTAGTTTTTTGGTTGTCTTGGTCTAAATTCAATGATTATTTAATCGTAATAATGCTACAATGCAATATCGGTCCAAATATATCACAGTCAATATAACATAGTAATGTAGTCAATATAGCATAGTAACAAGTCAGTAATTACTTATGTTGAAATGAAGGAGCTTAAAACTGAGCAATTGTAAGAAAACAAGCCATCATCGAAGGCGCACACCCCAACCGGACTCAACAAGTCGCCATTTTGGCAATTTTTACTAGTTTGAAAAATAACACGACGCCGCACAACTTCGGTATATATATATTTTCACTGTGCAAGGTGACATATGCCTAAGATAAAAAGTGTCAGAGAAATCGCGTGAAAAGCACCTATGTCTTACATTGCAGTTATCTCAAAAGATCACAATTTTTGAAAAGTCCCATTTTGTCAATTTTTGGCCGATTTAAAAAATACCAAGGCGTTGCACAACTCCACTATATATTTTCACTGTGCAAGGTTACATATGCCTAGGTTAAACAGTTTCGGAGAACTTGCGTGGAAACAAAACAGCATCCAAAGTGTGACACGCGGACGGGCGGACAGAGGGCAATCCTATAGATCCCCCCCCCCCGGGCTCGCCCGGCTGGGGTCTAATAAACAGATATAAAATAGTGAGGCTTTGAACCTTTTAATTGTCAGTATCAGAGTATCTTAAACGCCACCTGTCACAGACGACAACATTGAAATATTCTAAATAAAATATCATAAGTGCCCATTAATGTCTTAAAAAGTTCCGCCTTTACAAAAAATTTAACGTGTTAAAGGATATTTTAAATATCTCACCCCCATACCTCTCAGCAACATCTAAGTGAATCAGTTATGTTTAGCTGGGTAAATAGCGAAATATCCTGCGAGTGCACACCCACCGTAATCGAGGGCACATAACGCGCTCCGAAAGTAAGACGCAGGCAGCGCAAAATCGCCAATTTTGAAAATAAAACTTGATGTATGAGGGTAGGAGGGTGAATATTTACAGTATATCCAAATTGGTGAAATGAAAAACCTCTTTTGTGCTTCAAAACAATTTTAATTTGACAACTATGGCAAAATAAGGAATGTCGAAATGATTCTAATTCGGAATGCAACATTGTCACCAATTATAGTCTGCCGTAATCAATTTTATCTCCTCTCCCTCGTATACTTGCATCTGGGAACCTTTGATACTGATTTAAGGTTTCCTTTATATTGTTTCTTACCCGTTGTTATTCGTAACAATACCAGCCTCTCTGTGCATATCGCAAATATTTTAATCACAGTTTTCAAAGAACGAGAGGTCTAAACAATGCAATTTGCATTGTTATGTTTGAGTACTTGCAGCAAAAAGTTACATCTGCTTTCCACATTTAATTCAAAACAGCATTTAATAAGAAAAACATTGTTTTACCTCGCCACTTTGTATGTTTATTCCAAGATAAATATCACCAAAAGAACCACTCCCGATTTTCCTTACTAATCGGTATTTCCCGTTGACTAGAAATTCTGATTTTGGAGCATTTCCACTCGCCATGGTTTAATGTCCCTGTCTGTAAAGTTCAAAGAATGACAGGAGTGGGTTTTATATGAAAATAAATCAAGAATCCAACCCCTTTTTTAACACAACCATTTTCTTAGTGACGTGCACTTGCTCATTTCCGCTATGAATATTGGGTATCGCAAATCACATCGATCAGTCAGTACAGTAGGCAGCTTGCCGAAATTTCTGCTGGATTCTTAAAATAGAAAAATGAATACTTTATATGAAAAAAAATAAGCACTAGCAATGTCACATACATCCTGCATCTTTTCTAATGTTGAAGTAAAAAGTTTTATTTGATTGAAAACGAACATGTAATATATATATATATATATATATATATATATATATATATATATATATATATATATATATATATATATATATATATATATATATATATATATATATATATGCTTCACTCATAAAATGCTGTTAAAGACATCGGGTTCCAGGAACACGACTTACCACTACATCATAAAATATTTATTGAAGCTATTGAAGCTGATAATCTAGCAACACTAATAGTTGTTGAAGAATAGTCTTTTATTTGCAATACTTATTATGTCGACGGTTATCATCAAAGTTCCCCAAGATTGAATCTGAGCTGAAGCAACTGTTTCCCTCAGTATTAAGATGGCAATAGATTTTTCGGTGAAATTATGCAAAAATTGAAAACATCTAAACTTAATAACATTTTTAATCGTCCAGGCTTGCATTCCAAGAGACTTTGGCAAAGCCTAAGGCAGTATTAACATTGCAGCGTAGGGTACATGTACACTTGCATCGAACTCGTAAGCAAGCAAAAACATTAGAAGGAAAAAAAACACTTTTTAAAAAAGTTTGGCGGCTACTACAATCACAAAATTCTGTTACGAGTATTCGTCAAAAATAATGTAACATGACAATATTTAAAATTATTTCATTGGTAGAGTTTCCACAAAAATAATAATAGCATAGTAAATAATCAGTTGAGAAACACAAACATAAAATATTAAAGCTTTGCATTAGCATACTGATAAAATGGAAATAGTCTGGAAAATAATTAAATAGTAAAACAATTTCATTAAATTTAAAATAGCTTTTTTACACAAAGGAATCATAGACTTAGAATCTGAAAACTCTTTACATGAAATTTTTTCAAATTCTCTGAATATAAGGCAGTGCATCAAAAAGTGATGGCCTTTTTCAGACTACTTTGCCAAAACGCTTATTAGTCCTCCGCTAGTATTCAGCCAGTCCGTGTGTCCATCCGTCTGCCCGACTTTTGAGCATTAGTTTGTAAGTCCACACATCAGTAACTATTGGCGGCATTAACTTCTTCTCTTGCTTTCAGCAATTATGTTGTATGGATGCATTGAAGCGTTATATTTGACTCAAAAGCGCAAAAAGAAGAGGTGGAAGATCTTTAATAATCTTAAGACCACTATAACCACTGAAAGGATCAAGTTCTCCTCTCCCACATAGAAAGGATCACGTTCCCCTCTCCCATTTTTATGCCCCACATATAATCTGTGAATACTTCCGAGCAAAACTTTGTACAGCTCTTATCTGTCATCATTGCGCGGTTCCATTTTTTCCTGTTCTGCATTGAAAGATCCCAGAGTCGAACTGCACAACGAAGTGTTACTTTTTCCTTTTCTCAAGAAACAAAAATTACGGAAGCAGTCCCAATATTGTCCCTCTGAGGGGGACTCAGCAGTTACACCGACCTGCTCGTGAGATCTGAAAGTGTCATAAGCAAAAGCTAGTGCTTACTAAAATAATAGACTATATAATTATGTCATGCATATCAATTGAAACCTATTTGTTTGTTTGTTTATTATTATTTTTTTGTTTTGTTTTTGCAAAGAAAAAAATATATTTCTGTAACCAAACACATAGCTATCCGTTTTTTTCTTCTATTGCTATATTTTTCCTTGTTTCGTATTTTGCCTTTACTGAAATAAAGCACTGGTAATAAAATACCAAAGATATTGCTCGGGAATGACCGTGAAAATATTTCGATAACTTGTACACAAACCAATCCATTCTGCCCTTTCCTCTTAAAATATATAGATGTACTCCATACTTCATAGACATCCAGTGTCGGCCCAGAAGCTATTCTGATCTATTTAACTTAACGAGTCCTTAATCTTTCACTTTGATTAAAAGAATACTTTAGTGATTTATTTGACAGAATAACCTAGTTCAAGAAATATGTACATTGTACTATAGTTTAGGGCAATTTCAGGAATTTTATTTGCTTTATGTTTGCCAAATCACATCCTTGAAGAACTTGAGTCATATTTCTTAGTGAAAAGGCGTTTAACTTTCCCACATCAGACTATATATGTAACAGAGAATTCGTGTTATCAGGGAATATGCTCAGGATATTTTCGTATTTGCTGCTACCGCCATGGAACACGTGTATTCCCTCAGAATGCAACGAAATTCCCTGCAATCCCTGCAAACGCTGGAGAACGCGCAAATTCCTTAAAATGCAATTTGCTTCGTATAATGTAAAATAAAACTACTTGTTTGCTACAAATACAAACGCAAATGAATATTGTAGTAATGAAATCAAACCTCCTCACATATTGGCCAGCAAAACATTATTTTAAACTTTGTCATTTGATTTATCTTCTAGGTCGTCATTTAAAGGGGTGAAATTGTAAGTGTAGGTAAGTGCATCTATGGGAAAGCAAAAATCACTTTTATGAAAAGACCAAAGAGGCATGATTTATAAAAACTGTAATACCAATCAGATCAACGTTTGGAGAAGTATTTTGAATAGTTTACCAATGTTCATTTGCATATATGACGAATGACTTCCAATGATTTGATCTAAAGACTGAGTCGAGTCTGTTAACCAACTGATACCAAAATGTATGAAGTAAACCCATATATCTCTGGTAATCCCTGTCCTCTCCCACCAAAAATACTCTTGTAATATTCCAACCACAGAGCATACACCCATTCAGAGTATGTAATTCAGCGGTAGACAGGGCTGGTACATTACCTCCGGAGTACACAGTTAGAAGGTTATTGGTTACAATTAGCTCCTGTAATTAATACACGTATATTCTAACTTTCGCCACCTGAGTCAACTGCAAAAATGCGCTGTAATATTATTCATGGGCCTTTTATAACTTAATATTTTTACAGTATTTTTTGGGTATAACTTGGCCGCGGATGGTTACGACTTGACACAAAATTGGGTACACTTTAGCATGCAAAGGTGGAGAGGGTGGTAACTGGCATTCTTCGGGGTATAATGTTCATTTCTGAATTGAACGATGATGCTTTGAATCTAATGCTGTTAGATTTATCACCGAGTTTTAGAGCTGCTCAGAATTATCTGCAAGATACACAACAGGTAATGATATATGCAACGCAACACGCATGGACTTCTGTCGGAGGAACCCCTTATGCAATATCTTTGTCATAGGATACAAGAGATCAGTGTCAAAAGCACACAGCTTTGACCGATAACGCATTGTCATTGTTTTCATATAGATGAGGAGGTGAAGAACCAGGAGATGAATAATCGTTTCTTATTCTCTGATGGCACCTGTGTACTCTCACGTGATGGTGCAATAAGAGGAACAAAACACAAACCGGCTCTGCGCCTTTTTCTAAGTAGGGCGGTCGATTAGTTGAAATTTTGCTGTTATTAACTATTTTGTGTATCTTCAACATCAATTTCCTTTGGACTGAAAAATCTAGCTTGTGATAATTTCAAAATCAAAAACGTCATTATAACTAAATAAGACGCCTATGGGTGTCAGTGAAAAATGTATAATTTTGTTTATCATAAAAACATCGATCAGTCAATTGCTGATCAATTTGAAAGGTAACTGATAGGCCCATCTATAATATATGTATTTTACTTGTACAGCGTGCAAAGTTTGTATGATTATTTGGTGTTTAGCATCCCGTTTACCTACTATGAAAGCGCCCTTGCTCAAAGGTCAATTGGATTGAAAGACAGAATAACGAAATTGCAAAAGAAGAGCTAAAAAGAAATTCTGATTGTCTCCTATTTTCTGCAATCAGGGCCTGGGCCTTTTAGTTTCTAAAAACTTGTCTTGAAAAATCCATCTTCCTCACCGAACCGCGATCCAAAATGTGCAAGTTTATAAGTTGTGTTGATGAGCTACTTTTTACCCGTTTTCAACAACAATCTGACGCTGCTCATCTGCAGCATATTTATTATCACTGTGTAAAGTTTTAAAAGAAGGCGGGTTATAGAATTACAGAACTTGTCTAGCAAAATCGTGTCCATGCAAAGTGTGTTCATTTTAATTTCTGATGGATCGTTTAGACCGCCAGTCTCATGTCAGCTTCCAAAAACAATAGATAGATAACTAAACAAGTCTCCAGCAGGCGTGCAATCAGGATTTCAATCAACAATTGAGTAGTTTGAACAGTGACGGCAACATGGCGCCGACAAGCAGCCATTGCACAAATCAATATGGTGAAATTTTAACGGTTTTAAATTTTCCACTTTTTAATAAAAATCTAAAAATAATCTCTCGTTGCACAGCTCCACTATATAGTCTTTGCATGTTCAAGAGAACAATTGATTCGCTTCAATGGTTACGGAGATATGGTCCGACAAACTCCCATTGAATAGATCAATTGTGTAGAATTTTCAAAGCTTTTCTATTTTCTCAATTTTTGCCAAAAAAACTCAAAATAACCCCTCATTGCACAGGTCCACTATATAATCTTTGCATGTGCAAGAGAACAATTGATTCGCTTAATGGTTACGGAGATGTGACGCCGACAAACACAAATTAAATAGGGCAATTGTGTGAAATTTTTTAAGTTTTCCCATTTTTCCAATTTGTGCGAAAATCTCAGAATAAACCTTCGTTGCACAGCTCCACTATATTGTCTTTGCATGTGCTAGAGAACAATTGAATCGGTTAAATGGTTACGGAGATATAGCGCGGACAAAAAGGTGTCGACGGACGGACTTCGCGGCGGTGGGGACTAAGGGACTAATAAACACGACGTGGTACATTTGCGTGATATGTATATTATCAGTGAGCACAGCTTCAAAAGACTTTGTCTTTTTATAATTATTGATATTATTATTATTTTTATAATTATTATTATTGTTGCTCTTGCGTATTTAGTCCTTGCAATAACAATTTAGCAATCACTGTTATTATACGCCTGACCGTGCACGTATAAAAGAATGATAGAAAAAAACTGACCGTATTGCATATTCCCCCTCCCTGAACAGTATACTGTTTCCAGGAGTGAAATTCTCTGACTCAAACTTACAGGAATGAGTACGTTGTAAGTAACATGTGTGAATGTTTATAAACATCATATAATTGCCAACGCCATATAATTACAAACGTCATTTGTGTTTTGTTGCGTTATTTCGCGGTTTGAGTTGAAATAGGTTACTGTTGTGATATTGAATGATGCGACTAGATTTATGTTGAAATCTTTATTTACATGCAAGCCATCTCGGTTATTACGTCACCTTGTCACATGACCAGATAGAACATATTCAGTAAACAATACCCAAGGGTGGATAGTTGTAACACTATCAATAATATTACATCTCCTTCGCTTAAACAAAAAAGCATTAGATACTTCTTTACTGAAACAATACACGACTTTATTTCGTGCGAAGAATACTTACTAAACTTTCAATACTTTTTAAGCATTTTACTGGTTTGAATTTTACACAATAAATATTTTCCGCTAAGAGCGATAATTGAGTACAAAAATGAATGAACTGTTGCTGAATGTTTACTTCTTGCGAAGCAACATTAACATTAATGCACATTTCTGATAAAAAATAAAAAAGAAACATAATAGTACGAAGAGCATTAAGAAGCATAAGCATGGGAAAATACTTTACTCAATTCTGACTCATCTCCATTTTTTCTTTTTTTTTACTTACAATATGACCTAACTTGTTTTAAAACATTAGATTACTAAAAAAATAAATAAATAAAATACCTATATGCGAACTGGATATCAATCACTGACAAAGAGGATTATTTACGCAAGCAATTAATATCCAACTGTATTTTCCAAAGTCCATTCGATAGTCCAAAATTTGTTTACCAGTTCAACTTATCGGGTTTCTTCGTTGTCCTTCCTGACCTCGTAGTAAACGATGTTTTCTATCCGTTGTCTTTGGTGCCAGTATCAGGTACAATGTTTTCCTTGTCCAACAGTTTTTTTAATGTTTTGGTTTTGATTAACCTGAGAATCTGAGCTCTTACACGGGCTGGTCTGATTTTGCGTTTTCTTACCCGAAGTTTCTTCAATTTTTTGATTGGGAAGAGGAAGGGCAATTAATGCGTTTCGATTTCTACGAAAGGTGTCCCTAAGTGGAGATGGGCAACTGACTTTTACCTTATAAGATCTTTGATTCTCTGGAAGCTGTTCTGAGATTACCCCCTCCTTTCCGTTATCTCTAATACGTACCGGTTGACATGGAACGAGCTGTGAGAGGGGTTTAGCATTGTGTTTTCTGTCATGATAGAATTTCTTATTCTGCTTGTAAATTTCTTCTTTTCTGCGCATGTCCTGCGGCTGCGAGAGGGGTGTCAGCAGGTGTTGGGCTGCTGATAATGTTGTTCTCAGCCGTCTGCCGAATAAACGTTCAGCAGGGCTATATCCGTTATGGATGGGAGTTGCCCTATAATTGAGAAGTGCTATGTACGGATCGTTATTTTTCTTCATGAGGTTTTTGAATGTTTTTACCGCTATTTCTGCACACCCATTTCCGCTTGCGTGAGTTGGCGAAGATGTTAAATGGAGAAAATTGTACTCCATACTGAATTTCGCCATTGCACTGTTTTGTAGTTGACCGCCATTGTCGGAAACTAAAATTTCCGGGATTCCATGTCTGGCAAAAATTGATTTGAGGTGATTTATTATAGCACCTGCATTTTGACCATCTTTAAGTAGAGCAATTTCCAAATACCTGGAATAGTAATCTACCACTACTAAGTAGGTCTTACCTCGAAGCTCACATAAATCGCAAGCTACCTTCTGCCAAGGTCTGTCCGGAAGTGGGGTTGGTTCCAATGGCTCCACAGTTTTAGGCTGCTGCCTAATACAGGTCAGGCAATTTTTGACCATATCTACAATCTGTTTTGATAAGCCAAACCACCAAACTGAGGTTCTTGCTCTTTCTCGGCATTTAGTAATGCCAAGATGGCCGTCGTGTATACGATCTAAAATTTCAAGACGCATTGAGGAAGGAATAACGATTCTGCTGTCCTTCAGTAGGAGGTCATCTTGAATGGAGTACTCCGCAGCAAACTGCATATAAGGGAGTAAAATAGTTGGAACTTGACTTTTATTAGGCCAACCTTCCTGGGTGTACAACATTATTCTTGTGCACACTTCATCTTCATGTTGAAGTTCGCGGATATGTTTTAACTTTCTTTCAGTGATGGGAAGAACTTCAATTACCTGCTTGACAAATGCTTCCGTTTCCTCAGCTAAATTCGTTTTGTCTTCTTCTGTTGTGGACATTGGAGCAAGGCTCAGAGTATCCGGAGTGTACATTTCCTTACCTGGTAAATGTTGTATATTAAATCTAAACCGCATGAGCCTGATTTTGACTTCTACTCGCGTATGAGACAGGTCTAAATTCACGTGTAGTTGGCTCTTTTTGCAGAAGAACTCCATCTAGGCCAAATGATGAGCTGTCAGTGATGATTCTTGTTTCCTGTTTGACACTGTATGTCTTCAGAGTGTTTGGAGAACTGAATTCTTCTTTGATTTTCTCCAGAGCTATTTGTTGTTGCTTACCCCATGACCAATCATTTTCCTTTTCGAGGAGTTCACGCAGTGGCTGTGTCATGTTGGCGAGATCTGGGATAAACTTACCTAGCTGGTTTGCCATTCCTAAAAAAACGACGTAGCTCTGTTATATTTGTGGGTGCAGGCATGTGTGTGATAGGCTTTATCTTGCTGTCATCTGACAAAATACCACTGGGACCAATTTTATGCCCTACGAAACTTACCTCTGTGTTGAGGAATTCACACTTGCTTGGGTTTAGAGTGATTCCGGCATTTTGTAACTTCTCCAAAACCGAAAATAGGGCTTGTTGGTGTGACGCAATGTCTTTGCTGTCCACCAATATATCGTCAATTTGAATATTGACATGTGGTTGTTGTCCCACAATATCGTGTATAACCTCCTGGAATACCTCTGACCCACTCGAAATACCAAATGGAAGGCGTAAAAAGCAATATCTTCCAAATGGTGTGATGAATTGAGTTAGCCCTTGCGATTCCTCAGCAAGTTTGATATGATAACAGGAGCTATTTGCGTCAAGTTTTGTGAATATTTTTGCGCCCTGTAACTTAGCGAGTGTTGATCCGACTGTGGGAAGTTGATATCTGGGACGTATTACGTACTTGTTTAGTTGAGTTAAATCGACGCAAATGCGTACTTCTCCCGTTTTTGGTTTTGGAACCACCACCATCCCAGCGCACCAGGGTGAAGTCTCGTTTGGTTCGAGACGTCGAATTACCCCTTGCTGTACCATGTCATCTCACGCTGTTTTAACCTTGGGCAACAATGGATGAGCAACCCTTCTTGGTTCGATTTGTATTTTGTACTCGAAATCTTTTACCATCCCTAATCCTGAAAATAATTTTGGAAACTTTTCCAGGACATTTTGTTTAAAATCGGATGAAGTTATTGTACGCGCAATGCTGACAAATTGCAATTTACTGATTGCAGGTTTGCCCAATAAGGGTGTGGCCAAATTTTTGACGAGATAAAAATTTTCTGAACAAGCCTTGTTTGATTTAGTGACACATCGCGCATTGAACCGACCAAGTACTTGTAAGGGCTCAATATTTGCACCTATCAGAACCTTTTCTGGAGGTTCCAGGGGAAGCTGTTTAGCTGCTCGATTGTATAAATCAAAACTGATTACCGATACATATGCACCGGTGCCTATTTTGAACAACACCGGATGTGCATTTACCGTTACATCTAGCATAAACTTATCGTCATTGTCCTAGATATGAACAGCCCCTAAGAACTGCTCTCCACTGCCCTGTACATGGAATGGAACTGGGTCGATGTCCTGAAAGTGGTCTTCATCCCTCACTTCGTGAATGCGTTTCTGTTGCTTGGTTCTGCAGACAACCACCCAGTGCCCCCTTTTCTTGCAGAAGTTGCACGTAGAATATTTCGCGGGACAATCTTGTCTGGAATGTTTTTACCACACCAGTGGCATGGCGGTTGTTGTTGATGAAGTCTTGGCGCTGCACGCGATTGGTGATTGGTTTTTACTGGTTTTTGTGTCTTTGAGTCCCTGTGGAATGGTTGTTTGTGCACCATGTTGGCTTGAGCGGGATTGAATGTGTTTAAATGCGCAGACTGTCTTTGGACGGCTTCCCGCGTTCGTGCCTTGTCTATGGCGTCTTGAAGTTTCAGATCTTTCTCACTCTGCAACTGTTCTGATAACTTTTTGTCTCTGATTCCAGCAACAATGCGATCACGTAACAGTTCTTCTTTCATGGTGCCATAATTACACTTTTCAATCTGGATCCACAAGTCTTTTATGAAGTCTACCGTTTCATCAATGCCTTGACAACGATTACTAAATTTGACACGTTCAAATACCAGGTTTTTCTTCCCAGTGAAATGAGATTCAAATCTGTTTTTCACTGTCTGGTACGATTTCATCTCATCACTAAATAACTGAAAACTGGTTAAAATGTTTTCCGCTTCGATACCCATGCAGTACACTAGGGTGTTTACTTTTTCTTCATCATCAGTTATTTTGGCAGTAGCCAGATACCGCTCAAAACGAGTATGCCATCGGCCCCACTCCTCCGGCTTCTTGAAATCGAACGTTTGAGGGGCGGGAATTGCGTTTGTTGCCATTTCTTCTGTTTGTGGCGTTGGGTGCACTAAATTTGCAAGTGAGCTGAATCACTGATCCTACATATCTCTTTCAGCGTGGTCACCGCTGCCACCATGTTGTGATATTGAATGATGCGACTAGATTTATGTTGAAATCTTTATTTATGCAAGCCATCTCGGTTTTTACGTCACCTGGTCACATGACCAGATAGAACATATTCAGTAAACAATACCCAAGGGTGGATCGTTGTAACACTATCAATATTACAGTTACTTCCATTGAACTGTCAAAATAACAAGAAACATTCGAAAGGAAAAAATACTTGTTTAGCGAGCGTGCTCGTGAGGTTAGTTCTTAAACCACACGAGTCTGAAGGCATATAAATTAGTGTGTTTGTAATTTCCCTGATGGCAAAAAGAAAGGTAAGTTTTTAGACCCCAACCGGGCGAGCCCGGGGATATGGTCTATAGGATTGCCCTCTGTTCGTCCGTTTGCGTGTCACACTATGGATGCCGTTTTGTTTCCATGCAAGTTCTCCGAAACTATTTACCCTAAGCACATGCAACCTTGCAGTGAAAATATGGCGACTTGTCAAAACTTGTGATCTTTTGAGATGACTGCACTGTAAGACTTGGGTGCTTTCCATGCGAGATCTCCGAACTATTAATCATAAGCATATGCTACCTTGTACAGTGAAAATATATATATATATGAAGTTGTGCAACGTTGTGTTAGTATTTCAAATGGGCCAAAAATTGCCAAAATGGCGACTTGTCAGAAATTGTGATCTCTTGAGATAACTGCAATGTAAGACTTGGGTGCTTTCCATGCAAGTTCTTCGAAACTATTTATCCTAGGCATATGCTACCTTGCACGGTGAATATATATATATTGGAGTTGTGCAACGTCGGATTATTTTTCAAATCGGTAAAAAATTGCCAAAATGGAGATTTGTCAAAACTTGTCAGTTTATTAGATAACTCTAATGTAAGACTTGGGTGTTTTCCACACAAGTTCGCCGAAACTATTAATCCCAGGCATATGCAACCTTGTACAGTAAAAATATACATACTGAAGTTGTGCAACGTCCTGTTATTTTTCAAATCGGCCAAAAATTACCAAAATGGCGACTTGTCAAAAATGTGATTTTTTGAGATACCTGCAATGTAAGACTTCGGTGCTTTCCACGCAGGTTCTTCGAAACTATTTATCCTAGGCATATGCTACCTTGCACGGTGAATATATATATATTGGAGTTGTGCAACGTCGGATTATTTTTCAAATCGGTAAAAAATTGCCAAAATGGCGATTTGTCAAAACTTGCCAGTTTATTAGACAACTCTAATGTAAGACTTGGGTGTTTTCCACACAAGTTCGCCGAAACTATTAATCCCAGGCATATGCAACCTTGTACAGTAAAAATATACATACTGAAGTTGTGCAACGTTCTGTTATTTTTCAAATCGGCCAAAAATTACCAAAATGGCGACTTGTCAAAAATGTGATTTTTTGAGATACCTGCAATGTAAGACTTCGGTGCTTTCCACGCAGGTTCTTCGAAACTATTTATCCTAGGCATATGCTACCTTGCACACTGAAAATATATATATCGAAATTGTGCAACGTCGTATTATTTTTAAAATCGGTAAAAAGTTGCCAATATGGAGACTTGTGTCTTGCTGGGGTCTGCGCCTTCGACGATGGCTTTTTATTTTTAAAAGTAATTGTTCTTTGTAAATTAATACTGTCTTCGGGTGATTTATTCCATGGAAACGGGGACAAGGTGGGGGTTGGTGGGCAACTTATACTCAAATATTCATTCCACATTGCAAATAAATACTCAGTATTTATTTTCTTAATCATAAATATAAAGAATTCAGGTCCAGTACCAAGGCAAGCTGGCCGCAGTTCAAATTAATTTGCATGAAACGACGACCATCTCTCAATTCCATCCACATCTCTCAAATCTATCTTAACTGCAGAAGTGAACATAGCGAAAAAAGCGCGCCCAGTGTTGGCCAAAGCGTCAACATCGCCAAAAAATTACAAAAGTTGACTTACGTGCACTGGAGGCACCAGTGTTAGAATTTTAAAGAGAATACAAAAATTACACAGAAAATTTTTTGTGCGAACTTTGTAATTTAGTCAATTTGCAAAACTGGCGAAAATAAAAGTCAGCTCTGGTACTTTTTTTAACCCAAACTATCTTCATGCAAACCTTTGAGCAAATTTAACGAAATTTTGTAGGAGTAGCTTTTTCTCGCAAAGGCGATAATCGGTTTTCGCCAAATTGCGAAAATAAAGTAATGGGCACTTGTCCCCCCTGAGTGGTCCACATTCTCACAAAACATTTCTGCGATCCGATGAAAACTAAAACAGGAGTAGTCAAAAAACGGGCGAACGAACAGACGACAGAGGCCACCTGTGCTAGTAAAGACTACAGAAAAAAAATAAAGAGTAACATTATGAAAATTTATATAATGTGAACGGCTAGAAAGGGCGCGTGTACGAAAAAAAAACCCATCAGACAGACCACTCCAGACCAGACCTGTCAAACTTACAATAAAGTAGATACCCAAACTTGAAACATAAAACTGAATACATACACACATAAGCAAGTCAATCGAAATAAGAAAATAAAGTCATTTATTATTTATTTTCATTTAATATTCCTTTGTTTATTAAACAATTTCATTTTCATATTCTTTATGCCAGGCACTTGATGACATCCATGGCATCCTTTGATAGGTGTCCAGATATTTTGTGCCTCGGACATTTTGTGCAATTGATATTTTGTGCCACTTGGTTTGGACGTTTTGTGCCACTTGGTTTGGATATTTTGTGCCACTTTGGACATTTTGTGCCACTTGGTTTGGACGTTTTGTGCCACTTGGTTTGGACATTTTGTGCTACTTTGGACATTTTGTGCCACTTGGTTAGGACATTTTGTGCCACTCGTTCTGGACGTTTTGCGCCTTGAAATGCTGAATCTAGTGAACTGTCTTCATGGCGGACTTTGAACCAGGTCTCTGGAAGGCTTTTCGTCGCATGTTTCCTGGCGTCACCATGAAAGGATGTCAGTTTCACCGGGCACAGAGAGTGTGGAAGAAAGTTGGAGAACTGGCATGCTATCGCCGCGACCTTCCGGTGCACCGAGCGATCAGGCGTCTGCTGGCCTTACCGTTCCTTCCCCCACAGCACATAGCCTACGATGAGATTAAGAACAAGACCGACCAGCAGAAGGGAATGGTTAAGCTCTTCAAATATCTCGACAAGCAGTGGATCAACTCATCCCAGTGGCGACCCGACGACTGGTTAGTACATGGCCGAGCCATCCGCACGAATAATGACGTGGAGGGATGGCATCACCGAATCAACAGTCGAGCAGGAAGAATCAATCCCTCCTTGTATATCCTGATCGACCGACTCTAGAGAGAAGCAGCACTGGTGATCTTATACAAAGAGCTGATATCGCTGAAGAAATTAGCCAGGAAACAGAAGAAAATGTACGCGGACATGACCGGTCGCTTCGAGGCAGCGTGGCAGCAATATGCGGATGGATCGCTGACTACGCCAAGGCTACTGAAGACAGTGGCCCGCATTTATGCCCCCGGAATGTGAACTGCATATTTATTCACAGATATATCATTCAACAGTATACGTGTACATGTATGCCTTTTAGAACAATAAATAACAGTGTATTATTTAAAATAAGAATTTATGAAGTAAATAAGACATCAGATATTTTTGGTCGTGGGTGAACTAACGCATTTTACGACTACGGTAGTCTACTCCGGAATAGACAACCGTTTATTCTGGAATAGACTACCGAAGTTAAAAGTTCTCTGGAATAGAACGTTTTAAATTTTTCATACATATTACATTGTAGCATATATTACTTACAGGTTTTATAATATTTAAATTTAAAATTACACAAAAACGTTCCTTTAAAAAGGATTTGAAGGTCGGTAGTCTATTCCGGAATAGACTACCGTAGAAGTAAAATGCGTTAGTTTACCCATGACAAAAAATATCTGATTTCTTATTTGCTTCATAAATTCTTATTTTAAATAATACACTGTTAAATATATAATATGTCATACCATGTGTTCATCGCTTCACTGTTGTATATAATTCCATAACATAGGTTTCCCTGGGACAAAAAGTTGAAAGTGGCACAAAAAGTCCAAAGTTATAACAGCACAAAATGTCAAAAGTGGCACAATATGTCCCTG
Source organism: Protula sp. h YS-2021 (assembly GCA_949752745.1). Lineage (NCBI taxonomy): Eukaryota > Metazoa > Annelida > Polychaeta > Sabellida > Serpulidae > Protula > Protula sp. h YS-2021. The sequence goes on along the minus strand of OX457029.1, from coordinate 48,628,646 downwards.
GCACAAAATGTCTGGAATTCTTTTGATAATATGGCCTCTCTTTTGCAAATTAAAATTATTAGGTTTAAAAAAAAAAGTGCGCCGTAATGACATAAACTTTCCAGACCACTAGAGATAAAAATAATTTTCATTTTTGCGACAAAAATTCCTTTGAGGGAGGCAGCAAAGTGACCGTCCCCGCAAAACACAACAGTGTGTACATTTACGTTCTGCTTCAGAATGGCACTCAACAGGCAGCCAGTGGCACAGCTGAAGTATAATTATGAAGTGGCACTTCAAACCCAGCATGTTGCTCAAAGCGACCTTAACAGCTATCCAAATAAAACCGTTCTTATTCAAGTGAGCAAAAGCACTTGTTACCATCAAAGAAGAGGCCTTCTAAGAAGACCCATGACTAGATATGTTACATTATTTACCTTATGGCTACCTCTACCATTTGACCATCTTATTACTCAAAGGAATTAAATAGTTTTTTATGAACAAGAAACCAAAAACAACATTGGTATTAGTATGTGACGGAAAACTCCTAAAACCATGTGAAAAAAAAATGTTCAAGACCAGTCGAAAAGAAACTGTTTAATTACTGAGTATAGTTATCACAAGTATTGAACCATTTCCTCATTTTAACTATTTTAACAAATCTTTTATCAACAACAGAAAACTCTTTCTGAAGAGCGGTCACAAAAGCAATCGCAAAACTGGAAAATGTTTCATTAGCTTCAATTTTGCCTTAGCAAATATACAAATTATTCCATTAATAATGACACCTGTTTCAATATTTACACCAACAAAATTTTCAACTTGGTAGTTAAGAATTTTTATTTTCAACTACAGGTATTATTTCGAAAGGGGCGAAAATGACCACCCATTCAGGTTTCTCGACCGAAAAAGAAAAGGGTAACCGGTAACCAAGTCGATATGTATTTATGTAGCAATGGACTACTTCCTCTTTGTATTCTTCAAATTCTTAACAACAAGAAAATCGTTACTTTCTCTAAAAAGGAAAGAATGCAGTTTGTTACTGAAAATTAATTACTAAAGAGGGGGCTAAGCTGAAAATGAAGATTCTTCCCTTTTTCATTTCAGACGCTCTGCAAAAAGTTTCAGTTTCGCTTTAGATCAACCGGGGCAATTTCAAACGCTTCCTGTTTAACGCAACGAACATGGAGGGGTTTTTGAGAAAGTCCAAATACAGTTTAAAACCGCTCCAAACAATAAGAAAACCTAATGAAAATCACTCGATAACATGCACTTTTCTGGTTTTCCTTTTAACCTACTCAACCACAACCGCCAATGGACCAACCTATTCCTGTTGCTAAACGAAGAATATATATGATTTAAGATTTAAACCGGTAACTTAAGAATGAAAGAAAACATCGGAAACTAAATATCAGCTTGGTAGATTTAAAGTGAAAATTAACTTCAGTATCAGTACTACTTTCAGCAATATAAATTTATTGCTCGCATTTCACAGCTTCTAAAGTGGTCAGTGAAAACAATCAATACTCCGGACCGTGGAACATGGTATAAAACAGTGAACCTGGTACCACATTTTAGGTTTCAATTAAGCGGGGAAATGACTTAACAGGAGACGAAGTAAGAAGAGGCTACTGTATCGCATATCTTACGCAATTGTTGTATCCTTGTATGTCTTCATAAAACCACTCCACACAGCTCTCGCACTTTACACATACTATACGAATGATAATGTTCACTTCTCTAACTACTCTTCATTCAGCCTCAGGCTGACAGCATAACAAATGTGAGCTACGGGTAAAAAGAAAATGGAGCAAACAAGGGACAATGGCTGTCCATAGCTTATCAACACTGGGGTCCCTGTTCTAGAATATACGAGCAAAATGATGATTGTTCAACTAAATACATTTCCTAATGTCACAGTGTTTTGGGGACTCAGCCTTTTCTGACAAATCCGGAAAGAGGGGGTGGACCTGTAGTTCCCAATGGAGCCACTGGGGGCGCCACTTGTGACGTCAGCGCTGGCGTACTGCTAGCACCATAAGGACCCGCGTGCCTGGGCCGCGCTGGAGAAAACGATGGCGCGGAAAACTGTCCAATGGGGTGGCCCTGGGGCGGGGGCACACCAGCAGCACTCGTGGGCCCCGTGTGGGCGCTAGAGCGGACGTAGCTCGCGGCAGCAAAGTCTCGTACACTGGCCGTGTACTGGCGCGACGGGGAGGGGGGCATCATGGAAGGCGGTGGGCCCATGGGGACCCTCTGAGGCGACTCGGCCCCCGCTTTCAATGGATGAATCCCGTGCAGGCTGTAAACCTCCTTCAGTATCATCAAAACTGTATCTTCAGATTCCCTGAAAACACAAACAGAAGGTCAAAATCTCGTGGGCATAAATCAATTGGCGTGACGTATCAAAACCCATGACTGTAACTGTATAGGTTTTGCATAAAAATCCAGTAAACAAATGACTAACTTTTAAACGAAAATGATAATCTGTTACCTCAGTTTACTATTTCGTAAAGGAAAAAAGATTTAGTCCCCAAGCCAACTTGAATTTGGTGAGTGGATAGTGACAGTCTTAAACAAACAAGAACTGAAAATTCGACAAATTCGAAGTAATGTTCGATTGGATCATCCCGAAAAAAAAGAAACCAGAAGTAAATAAATTGGTTGAGATCCGCCAAAAAGCACTCTCTAATGACGCACGTAAAACTTCTCCTGATGCCTACACACAGACAGACGCTGAAACGGCTTTATACGGGCATTTTTAGACACAAGCAAACTTAAATACTAATGGATAGCATCCTTCTTTCTGCCACTTTCTTCAAACGTCAATACAGTGTTTTCAAACGAAATTTCAGGAAACGTCTACTTAGGTCCATCTACAAATAGTCTTTAAGACTTTTTAATATGAACAACCGTTTCCTTTATACTTCCATACAGCTTCTTAATAGCGTTCTTTCTAGAAAAAAAATGATGGCTGAAAGACTCGGCAGGTGTTAATTCTGAACTCCGTGAGAGGCACTATACCCACTGCACTCGATAAGTTAACACAACTGGAGCGAATGTCCATCCCCTGATTTATATTCCTCGGGGTGGTCAGGCAAGCGCCCTTAATAACCAACTGACTTTTATTGATGCCTTTTCAACGTTTCATATGTATCTCTTTTATTTTGTCACAGAAAAAAAAGCCGTTTAATTATCCAAAATTTTCCCTTTTATCAATACGAACTGAACTTTGAATGCAGATCAAACAAGGTATTTTACATCTACGCAGCCTGCTGTTCACTTCCTTTGGGACAGGTTTTTAATTATTTTTTTACACCTTGATTGACCCTCCTCTTGGATAACAAAAGAGTGCACATTCTAGTCAATGCGTAGGCCCAGTGTAGGGAGTGGCCATTTTATATCAAGGTGGATTTGCTTGTGTGAACAAAATTGCTGGATCGGGACCCTATTTTCGCTGTTGAGAAATCAAGCATGTTAAAAAATGCAGTGTAACCCCTGGATAAAACCACGCCGCAAATGCGACAGCCTCACAGATAGCACCATTTTTAAATAATCCCGCTCAGTATGCCCAACAGCGCCTTCCATTCTGAAATTCCACAAATACGACCCCCACGGAAATGGGACCACTTTCAGGCAGTCTCGCTAGTGGTCCTACTTCCGGGGTTCCAACTATACGGGAATAAACATGACCGCTTAAAATCCGCGTTTGCCCATTTTACCTATCTCATTCACGATCACTCCCTCCCCCTATTAATATATTTTGGTACATGTGACATTGTTTTACATCATGATTTAAATCATCTATCTATATCAGACAGATGTTTATTGAAAAATAAATACCGCTTTGTTAGCTCCACCTCCAAAGCGGTATCTATTTTTTTTTCAATAAACACCTGTCTGGGGTAGAATAATAAACAATAAAACCGTTCTAAAGAAATTACCAATAGCACAGATGACTCGCTAAGGCAAACAAGTAGTCATTGAAACTCTCGATGGGTTTTTCTTGAAGTACGTAGTCGATCCGTCGTCCTTGGTTGATATTACCCACTAGGATGTCATCTTCTTGTAAGGAACTAGCCAGTGCTGTAAAATAAACAACAAACAAATAAACAAAAAACACAACAACGTAAAAAATTTGTTATATATAAAAAAGATCCATTCGTATTTAAAAGAACTGAAAAACGCAACGAAAAAATTTGAAAAAAAAAAAAAAAATAACCAAACAAACTATTGCTGTGACTGACATTCGGTTTCGGCCTTTTCCTCCTCCTGGGCGATCTGGTTGAGGGCCGAGTTGACCTCCTCCTCCACGCTGGCGGCCTGTGTGCGGTGAGCCATGGCGAAGCTGTTGAGTGTCTGCCACGTCGTCTTCACGCTGTCGATAATACGCTGTTTCAGGTCGGCGCCCATACGGCTCAAACTCTCCCTCAGTTCTGCAACAGACAAGGCGTTGAAATAATCATGCCTGTTTTTGGGGGGTTTTTTTGCCACTATTTACACGAATAAGCCTCTGGTAAAAAAAATGGCTTAGATGTTTTATTTATGGAACAGCATTTATTTTACTCATGGTTAATCAGAGTACATTCCTGATTATGCTCAAGAACGCTGTAGATTCTCTGTTTTATAAGCATCGCGTTCCATAATCTCTGTGCTAGGTCCAGTTTAAAGACCAATGCGCAGTGAGCAGCATTATGCCAAAGAGTTATGGATTTCGTTAGCAATCTTCTCATCACTAACATTGATACTGTTACTACTTCACAAACTCCAGAGCACAAAGTTTACGAACTACACAGTGTTTGATACTCACCGAGATGGAGCCTCTTCCTGCCTTTGTGATGCGGCATAAGGACTGGTTTTGGAGGATATGCAGACACGATCATTGGCTCTAGGCGATACGCGACTGGGTCAAACTGCGGTAGCAGAAATACACGAGACCCTTTCTCATCAGCACGACTTCGATACTGACTAGCTCTCGTCTTGCGTCTACTGACTAGACTACCAAACCTTTACGCGCCCACTTCTTTTGCTTTAAACGAGTACATGTTTCTTCACTTTCACCACTATGTTTTGACAAACATTTCCGATTTTGACGAATATTGCAACTAACTGCAAATGTTCTCTTCATACAAGCTCATTCGTTACTACAACTCCTTCATTATTAAGAAAAGCCCATTTGTTTTGCAACACATTTCTGCAGTACCATCTGAGTGTATAAACAAGGCCATCTATAACGACATTTTATTCTGTATTAAGTGTCGAGGACACTTCCATTAAAACAAGACTCGATCTTACCGGATGAAAGATATTGAAGAATGCAGGGCACGTTGGGAACTTGAACTCGTCCCCTAATGTATCGACGCCTCGCACTGTTAAGAACATGGCAATTGGCGAACCAAGGGCGAAGAAATGCAGCGGGTTAAAGTCTAACTGGGGGTAGTCTACAAAAGGAATTCCAATGCCGGCCGGGCCTTGTACGAAGTTCACACAGGTGCTTGATGCTTTCCGTAGCAAGGGATATCTGCAAATATCAGAGCACGGCAAACTGATCACAATGCAAGTAAACAAAACGTTTTTAATAATAACGGTAATTCTGTTTGGTAAAAAAAAATAGTATCCCTGCTTGCTACAGACCCGTGATGTTAAATTCTCCAGTCCTGGCTGTTTTATTATCGGGACTGCCACAGGATTTCCAAAACGCCTTTTTTCCCGACTTTTTCATGGCCTAGGAAAGCTTTGATTATACACAGATACAGGGATTATACAGAGAGTATACAGTTGTGGAAGTAGATGTAGACGTCCTAAACGTGTTCCTCGACGAACCATAAGGTTAAGTCTGTGAAAGAGTAATGACTGGGAGAGCAAAACGTTCAAAACAATAACAAAAATATTGTAGTTCGCATACAAATTGTACGGTTTGCTGATCCCGAAAAAATCCTGACTTTTTTCTGACTTCTGAGAACTTTTTTCCTGACTTTCCTTGACTCGTGCGTTTTTTTTTTCCTGACATTCCTGATTTTCTCTTGACTGTGGTAACCCTGAATTATTATTTTGTGAACGCCAAAGCCATTAATTCACCGAGATGCGCACACGTGAGAATGGTTGGAATACCTTCCATGCATGAGCTGACCGTCGGTTTGTTGGTGTGACTGCTTGGCCAACTCTTCTTGTAGCCTCATCTCTATTTCCTTTTTCCGCTTCTCTTCAGCCAAGTCTGATTTCTTTTTCTGTGCAAAAATTAAAAAAAAGGAATCTTTTGACGATACACAAATGCAACTTTAAAAGTTTGGAAATGAGCTTCGTTTTCGAGGAGAAATATTTAATTACTATTTGAAAATGAAAACAATCACAGTCAAGAACATGGTGTGATTCAGAAATGCCACATGCATAAGTGGAGTTCGCCAGGTCGCTACAACATTGGTTCAATGTCGTCATCACCTGTCCTAATCACCCCACCAATGCCGTAATCACCTTTCCTAATCACCCCACCAATGCCGTAATCACCTTTCCTAATCACCCCACCAATGCCGTAATCACCTTTCCTAATCACCCCACCAATGCCGTAATCACCTTTCCTAATCACCCCACCAATGCCGTAATAACCTTTCCTAATCACCCACCAATGCCGTAATCACCCCTCTTAATCACCCAACCAGTGCCTATCACCTCTCCTAATCATCCCACCAATGCCGTGATCACCTCTCCCTAATCACCCAACCAGTGAGGTGATCACCCCTCCTTGGGAAAATGATATGTCAAGGATTGTGCTTCAGTTTTAATTCTCTGTTTCGCAGAATGTACATATTCCGCCCCCAAAACTAACCTTTAAAACTAAGCAAAATTACAACGGTCTTCTCTTCCGGAGGCAAATCCAGAAAACGTGAAGACGCGTGCTAGTAACTACGTAAACAGTATCTAGGCACCAAAAGTGCTGCACTTCTGGCATGTAAAACTACTTAAAGGTACCAAAACAGTTTTATGCTTAATACTCAACACTCAATAAATATTGTGTAGGAAAATTCGATTCTGACTGAAAAGAATACCATGTGAATATCAAAGCCTTCAAATGCACGGTAGCACATACAAAAATATAACTGAAAGAATATATTTTAAGTATTCATACACCATTTTTTTCCCATCCAAGAAGCAATCTTTAACCTAACACGATCAAAATTTCATAGTATATAAAGTGAAGGAACGTGCAAGCTCTATCTTTTTCAATCACCAGTGCAGGAAAAAGAGAGAAAAAAATTTTCTTTGTACATCAAAACCACCGGAAACTGGATAAGGGTATCGGGATGCTGTTTAATTACAAGGCTAAAATACAGGCATAACATTTGATAATTTTGCTTTACCTTTGACAATGAGGTTTGACGTTTTAGTACTTTCTGTAATGATAAGTTGCGAAAAATATTTATCCATGCACCAAAAAGAAAAAAAACAAAAAAAAACAAGAAATTTAAAGGGAAATATTGACAAACAAATAATGTTAAAAAGAATAATTGAACAGACTTCATTTTGTTTGTCTATTGTTCTCTAAGGGTTTGAATTTTGGATTCTGTTTATGTAGCCTGCAGTTCTAACTTAGCGTAAAAACTGGGTCAAGTTTCTCATCCATTCCAGTTTCTGAAATTTCCAGGCAGTTGATTCCGAAGCGAACCATTGCAAGCCCAAAAGACTGTTACGATTCTGTCTAATTACTCACCTGTTTGTGTTTCTGGAGCTTTACAAAACCCTGCAGTTTTTTCCGCGGTCCCAGAGGTATGCCCATCTCCTTCAAGTCTTGATCCTCACACATTGTCTTCAAACAGTAACAAAGTGAAAAACTCAGCTCAAAACAAATGCCGCGTGTTCTATGTCATACAAGAATTAACTTACAGAGTGGATAATTTTTTTTCGGTTTATTTCCAGAATGATGCCTAAAAGTAGAAGCATCGTCACTTGCTATCAATATGTATATTCTTAAGTAACGAATGCTGATGAAAAAATTGCATATAAAAAGAAGCAAATTGTAATATTTTTGATCTACATTTTAATCCGAAAACCTTTCAGCTCCGATTTAGTCTTTGGGGTCGAAAATTAGAAAACGTCAGTACTCAAAACACTGTGATCAAACATGCTAAAAGTATTCACAATGAGAACATGAAAAGCCAAAACTGCAAAAAAATATCAGTAAAAGTATGGACAAATAACTACGCAATTTACCAATTTTGCCCAAAAATAACACTGATTTACAAGAAAACAAATCATTTTAGGTAAAACACTTCATTTCTTTTTGTAATCAGGAGTAATTAATCATGCAATTATCTTTTCTTTTTAAATGAGATGAAAATCCATAAATAAAGAGGGTTGGGGGTAAGCTAAACACGCAGCGCTGCTTCAACTCACCATCTGGGCGCCGTACGTTTAAAAGAAAGAAACAATACAACATTAAAACTAACACTTGTTTTTTTTTTCTTGTTTTTTTTTTGTTTGTTTGTTTGGTTTTTTTTGAACAATAAAAGTGAACAACATCGTCACAGAGAAAATGAGTACGGTCATGCGCATAAGAAACGCAATCACAGACATACACCGAAAGAGGTTTGATAGCCATAGAAAGACCCCTAAAGTGTGTTGTAAATAAAACAATATCGTCCTGTCTAACAAATGAAAGGGCTGAAATGATCCCGCCCTCTGGCGTCCCGATTTGGAACCTCAAGCGTACACAAACAAGGTTGGATGACCTCTGATTGCCAGAGGAATCCAACGAAATGCTTGTGGGCGATTCGAGTGATTTCTCCTCAAAACTATTTTACTCCACTTAAAGTTAACAAGAGTACAATTAAAATAAGAGCACACACACTCACAAAAAAAAAAACACATTTAAAACTAATCAGCTGCAACAACAGAAAACAGACGGGAAAATTAAACACCTACCAATGTTTCGAGATCTATTTTTTCTTTGGCAAAAATATCTTTATACTCGTCAAGGCTCAGTTTTTCCAACGCGCGTTCTATAGTGAGCTCTGGCTCGTCTGCTTCTAAGTCCGCACCTGTCAGGCTCGTCTACAATACCAAAGCACACGTGACGTCATTCCAAAATGTCGGCCACCGGGAGCAGGAGACCACACATATGCTACTTGCTATTCCATTCCAGTTCTTTTTGCAAATGGCTGTTGGGTCCGTTCTACACCTTGAGTAGGTTTCTTTTATTTGTTTCGTAATTTTTTTTATTATTTCTGCGATATTTTTCTCCCAACTACCGGTTTGGAAAGAATTTAATAAATATCCCCATGTAACTTACATATTTTCTTTCAGGCGAAATTCATATCACGAATTAACAAAATGAATTTTTTGGTATGTAACAACGGAAGCACATCATGGTTCACTATAATATTTATCAACGGTGGCTTCGTTCGAAGACATCTTTAGCCCCCATTCCCTCCCGCCAGCTGCGACCGTTTCCCTATTCAGATTTCACTCATTCCTAAACGCCACACAGATCACTTCCGGGTCCTGCATGCAGGTGCTTTCCTACTGCATGACGTCACATGGAAGCTTTACAACCAACCATACGCTACTCACTTCGGCCACCGGTGTGGACTCTCCCGTCGACACTTTTTCCACGCCATTCAGGCCGCCATCAGCCACCGCAGGCGCCATGATGTCATTCCCACCGCCACCACCATCTGGCGTGTCCGCCTTCTCGGGGTCGCTTTGATTTAGCAGTAAGTCAAACAAAATAAGGGAGCCTAGGCTGTGGCCGCACACAGAGAAGTGACCGCCGAACTGAGGATTTCGGCCGAGGAAGAGCTGGCGGAGACGGTTCATCTCCCCAGCAACCGTGTTGGCTATTTGCTGCAAACAAAAGATTTCCTTAATTGCGGTTAATCAGTTGATCAAATCAGTGTTCATTTCATAAGTTACAACACATTCAATCAAACTTAAACGGTACTAAGGGAGCAGTAGAGAAGTTGAAATCTATATTTCAAGAAGTTGTCACGTATTTTGCCTCCTCCCCAAAATGCCACCTGGCAGTTTTGATCTATCTTACAGCTAAGAAAATGTGATGCTGACTTACCTGCGCGTACGCGGGACTAGAATAAAACAAAATATCTAACAAGGTGTCGTTGGTGAAATGACGTAGTTTGCCTATGCTGCCAAGTGTGATAGCTCGCAGTCTCCTGAAACATTACACACGGGGACTTCATAAAAGCAGGATCGGAATACTACACGGGTGATTGTAAGAAAGGTGATCTACTGCATTGCTCCGGAATTACCGTTTTTCAAAGCCCATTCAATCGCAACTCACAAAAATATCCAACATCTGTTTCAAATACTGCGTGAAACTGATATTAATTTTAGAATCAAGGATTTATTTTTGCACCCTCCATCAACACACACATGTGCTCTTACAGTAGACATTAACACGCGTCTAAAACTTGCCTGTCCACTCCGGTGGCATCCCCATGTAGGGCGGAATGCCAGCGTACGGGGAGGAACTCGACCCGTCCCACGCGACCCTCTTCCTGGTAAGGCTTGAAGTGAGAATCGCACATTTGCACCGAGTACGCTCGCATGTCGTCAACTGAAACAGCAAACGCATGTTGATTTCATGCTCTATTTCGGTTTGATAATTTAGGAATTTCTATTCATTTGTTGAAATATAATACAAAGGTAAGTTCTGTGAACTCATCGAACTATAATTTGACAACTAAATAGCTTAATATGTTAATTTTTATCTGTTGATGTATGTATTTAAACTGTGGATACCGCAGTCAAAATGAACTTTGGTCCAGTACGCTTGTTTTTATTCAACATTGTTTAAAATGAGTTGGAATGACACCAACAAACCAAACAGTAATTGCATCAAACAAAGTAAAAATAAACTGAACAAAACGAATCTTGACAGCGCAAAATAAGAAACTGTTTTTTTTTTTGTTTTTTTTTTTGAAAAAAATTCTCCACAATTCGTTTAACTACCGCCGAGAATACCTCCTTTCACTGAGAAAGTGATAAAACGGTATTTTATTGCAGAGAGATTTTCTTTAAATTTAAACGTAATACGAAATACACAAAATAAATTCTGCTATTTGTGACGTTATTTCCGGTTTACAAACTCTTTTTACAGTTGTGCTCTTTAACACCAATCATGCACTTCTTTTTAGAGCATCATTATCTATCTATTTAGTTACTTATTTAATTACTAACACCACATTATTGAAATAAGAATTCTGAAGCAAATAAGAAACCAGATAATTTTTGTAGGTTATTCCAGAATAGCCTACCGATAAATCGTATGTCGCAGAAACTCAAACTTTCCCATTATTTTATTACTTTAGATTGTAAATTATATTAACAACTCATTTTTGTGCCTTAGAAAAAATTTAAATATCGATAAGATATTCTATTCAATACTGAAATACCGTCATTTTAAAAACAACTCAATCTGAATTCAATGTTCGAATAGTTGTTATTTCCCGTGCCCCAAAAGATAAGTATTTACATTTGTTATTGGGCTTTCACTTTTTATTGTACGAAAGCGAAAGATTTTCCGATTTCCTCAAAATTCTATTTATCGGCAGTCTATTTGGAATAGCCTACCAAAATTTATCTGGTTTCTTATATGCTTCAGCATTCTTATTTAAAATACACAATACGGTATTTATTATTATTTTGTATCCACCACACACAAACAAACCTACCACATTCGACAATGTTCCTGAATCGGAGGTCACACGTGACACCGATGCCGTGCACGACAAAGACCACGTGATCAATCTTGGCAGGTTCTCCCGCCGCGATGTCCTCGTTGATGTCCGCCACGCCGCGCCTCAAAACACGTGGCCTCATCTGATCACTCTGTAACAAAACCAATCCCAAAGTGGCTATTCGCACCACCCACAATTATGCTTTGGTAGTTGTGCGGCTCATTTGCATATAAACAAATAATCCTTGCTAATTCCTGGGATGCGTACGGAGCCTTCTGAACCAAACAACATTGAGCATTTTCTGTTACTCCCCCCCACCCTCTCCCCCCCCCAAAAAAAATAATATACTCTTTTCACCACGATAAACAAAAAATCTCACTTTTTTCGAAAACGACACCAAAGACCATCTCTACAAGAACTGCAATAACTTGTGATGCCACAACAGTGAAAAATATTACTTCGTATTTTATTTCTCGATTACAAAGTCCTTTGAAAGACTAACAACTTAAACCGTTAAAAGCATGTAGACGGAAACATTTTACGGAAGCCAGTCTAACTCGTCATCTCCTGACGCCATTGTATGAACGAAAGAAACATTTTGGTGGAAAATCTTAAGCTTTATTACAACATGACAATCACGTCAGCCTATAAGAAACGAAACGTCCTGTTTATTTTTTTTTACTGTTTGACCAAGAAAAAAGTTTCTCATTAATTTCAAAAGGAAAATACTGGAACACCTAAAATGGAAATAAATTCAGTACAGACTGTGCAACTGAAGAACATAATCTGCATGTTTCTTTATTATAAGAATTTTCTAAAAAGCCAAGATTCCCCAAGCATAAAAATCTGGTGAACGGAATGAAAGTGGCAAAAAAGAAACTTGTATTTCAAATATTTCCACCTCAACTTAAAGCCGGAACCTGTACTTAGACTTCTGCTTAAAATCACGTTTTTTACAATATGATGATGCAGCTCAGTCAGTTTTAGACTTTGGTTTGTAAACAAGTCATGCTTTCTTTTTCTCTTTTTACAAATGTTATACGATGCCAAAAATCTGCGTTTCACACACAATTAGCCAACCTATAAAACATCTTTATTTTTATTTATTTATTTTTTAAATAAATTTTACAACACTCGGCTTAATATCAACAAAGAAGAATTGATTAAGGATCATACAGACTGAGTTTATTCTATCGACCACTTACCAATGACGACAAATGCTGTAGTCCCAATACAAAAACTCTGTGTGTACATGTATGTTTGTGTGTTTTTTTGTGGGGGCGGGGGGGGGGGGGGGAGGAAGGCAAAAGTAGTAAAATGAGACTTGAAACCAGACCGACTGTTATTGAATTGGTGCAGGTCCCTAAAAAGTCTCCCGCAGAACAAAAACAGCAACTTCCAAAACAAGGAGAACTACAACTGAAAGTGTTATATTTACAACTTCATTATTTCGTCCGTCCGTGCAAGCCTTCAACACCAACATTCATTTAAAAAGTGCACAGCAACTAAACAACTAACTTTACCTGCAAGGAAATCTAGGAAAGCGAAGGATAAGAAAAAAAAAGAATTAGCAACATGCAGATTAAGTCTTTCAATTGACTTGGGGAAAGTGATAAAACATGCAGATATGTTCAATGCATAGTTCATTTTAATGTGGAATATTCTAAGTGATCTCTGCGTAAAAGAAACAGTCCATTGTTAAGATCTGTTTGGGGGGTGGCTCATGGGATAGACACGGCTGGGGTAACAAGGTTGGGCATTGCACAATGCCTTACAAATGGTCTCTCTGATAACCACGAACGCCCCTGAACGCAAAACAAAGCAACAAAACATATACTTAACATAGATCCCCCCGCCCGAATTCAGAAATATTTATTTGATTCAGACAGTGGCATTTAATCAGTGGCACGCGTCAAGTCTCCTCAAATTCGCACTGACACACTGACAACTGCCCAGCTAGCTACCTAGCGGTAGAAATACCGCGAAACAATGATGTCACACTGTTGATAGGAGTTTGCATGTGTGTTTCAAAAACCGTTCGAAACTAATACAGATGACAAGACTGCAAAATATTCCCACTAATAGAAGTAATACATCACTCAAAAGTGAAGTACCCTGATATATGCATTTGCTTTGTTAATACAAGGCGAATTTATGTGTTAATACACTCACAGAAGTAGTGCCCCACTCATCGGGCTGTGAAGAGGCCGTAAAATGGACTATAACATTGGGATTGTGCATGACAATACTGTCACCGCCGGGGAACTCGAGCCTCTTGTGCCACTCTCCCGAGGTCAGCGTCTGCTTGTACGCTTCCTGAAACCATACAGGAAGTAACATAAATCGCAATATTCCTCACTTTTACATTTGCTTCCTTACTTTCACTTTTGTTTTCGAGAGCTTGGAGAAGATCCGGCCTTCTTTCTGAGAATCTTTTAAGCCCTGCAAACAGCTAGAGAGTCACGTTACTTTTAAGCCCTCTTCGAGCCGACATACCTCCAACTTATCGGAGAAGTCCTCCTCATACGGATTGTACTTGGTCTCGCCGTCTAGTTTGTAGAACCAGGAGCACCTGCGCACACGTGTCTCCGCTTCCTCCCAGTAGACGGCGTGACGTGTACGCGACTCCACCGTGACGTCATAGCGTCCTCCGTCAGTAGACACGACTGCGCTCGCCTCACCTGTCACATCAACGTCAATGCCACCATCCTACCATCCTTTCTATATCGTTTATCGAGTGTGACTTTCATTTTTAAGGCCATTAAGAAAGTTATATTATAAACTGCGAGGAAGGTGCTAAAACGAACCGAGGTTTTCGCACGGAAGAGAACCATAGGTATAATTTAATGCACCGCAATGCCTACGAAAGAAAACCCACTTTGACAACCATAAGGTTTTTTTTTAGTTATAAAAGGTAGAGACGAAGCCCTGCTTGAAAGGTTAATCGTTTCGGTTGATATTTTAAAATTACTTGTCACTTCTAGATGGTCAATCCATAAAGAACCTGTAGACTAAGTTACGACGCATCTGTACCCGATTTCACGGCATGCTCCAGCCTGTGTGAATCTGCATATGAAAACGGAACCCACATCTGGCGCAGATCCAGATTCTTGGTATAAAACCAATGATGCTGCACGGGAACATATCCGCCATCAACACCACCAGCCTGTTGTATCCCAAACCCCGGGTTCACGTAAGCTGTGGGAATGCCAACATCGCTTGGTTTCGTCGGGGGTGGAGGTGGAGGTGGCGAGCCGTCGCTGAAGGGTGGGGGCAGGAAAGCTGTAGTAGGGTTTGGTAATGGCTGTGTGGGTGGCGGGGCACCCGAGGGTGAGGCATATGTGCCGGGAGGGGGCGGGGCGTACTTCGGGGCGCCTGTCTGTCTGTAGATGTTTGCCGACGCTTCTACAAAAGCAAAAAGATCACAATGATCACACAAATATGAGCATATTAAAATTTACACCTTTTACTAAAATGAAATGTTTCTCTTTGAATAGTGCAGAATTTCAGATCCGCTGTGTAACATTTAGACTGGAAATGCCCAAATACTATCGCCTGTCACTCTGAGCCACCATCAACCACGTATCCCCAAGCTCCAGGTTCACGAACAAAGCTCACTAAAAACTGTGGAACGAAGAGTATTTTTTGTGTTTCCCTTAAAGCTATCCGTTTATTAAGCTGTGTGGAGGATTACCCAGGGAACATTCCCGCTAAATTTCAAAACAATCGCACCACAAATGTGGGCAAAGTAGCATTTTGAATAATAATTATTTACACACAAACATATCGGACTCCGGATACAAACAGAAAGTCTTACTTGTGGGTGCAGTACTGGACATTCCAGGAGGTGGTACTCCACTAACCACCTGTGGAACGGGTGCGAATGTGGGCAAGGCACTCGGCGGCGGTACTGAGCTTGTAACCGGATGACCTATTGGCGGAACAACTGCTGTAGGTGGCTGCACGTTTACGCCTGCAGATGGGCTGGTGGTTGCTGGGTGAGGGTGGTGACCTACGCCGGCAAAAGGGTCTGCAGTAGTAGTGCTTGGGGGCGGCTTGAAGTAGTTCATTGGCACTGCAGGGGTGCTGCTTTGGCCAACAAAACTGTCTTCTTCCCCGCCATCATCTAAAAATCGTACATTAGATTCTTAATCGCTAAGCAAGGCTACAGAATTACCTTAACTTGTCTTGATTTAGAATTTAATCCCATCCAGCTCCTACCACCCCCACCCCATCCCTAGAGTAAGGAAAATAGTAGTGTTTCAAGCTCATAGCTTTTCAACCGGCAAAGATAAGAGAATATTAGACAGGCATTATCCTGCTCTGTTACTGTTAAAATATAATAAGTGCTCAATAAAATTCATGACAAAAGTTTCGTCACTAAATAAAATATTTTATGTGCAGAATAAACGCTGAGAAATGCTTTACATTTCCATATCGCTTTACACCACACATCGCTCCCGATATTCCAAAACAATTCCTGTTTTTCAAATCAAACGCCGTGCCTAACACAAAGAAACACGAGCCATCGTCGAGGGCGCAGACCCCAACCGAACACTGTGATTGACTAAACGATAACAATCACTGGAATATAGGAATCAGCAACCGATAGCGATGATTGGAAGGAAAAAAACATCACTTGAACTGATAGAGAAGAGAGAACAAAGAAAAAGTACCGTGTTCGTTGCGTCTTTGTGACAGAAGCCCAGTAGATTATCAGATTAGCTACTGAAGCATTTGTCTCTCTCTTTCGACGAACTCAATAAGAATAACAATTTTTGACAAGTCGCAATCTTGGCAATTTTTGACTGATTTGAAAAATAAAATGACATTGCACAACTTCAATATATATATTTTCACTGCGCAAAGTTGTATGTAGCTAGGATAAATAGTTTCGGAGATCTTGCGTTGAAAGCCACCCAAGTCCTACATTACAGTTATCTAAAAACATTCACAATTTTTGACAAGTCGCCATTTTGGCAATTTTTGACCAATTTGACAAATAATACGAGGTTGCACAACTTCAAGGTATATATATATTCACTGTGCAAGGTAGCATATGCCTAGGATTAATAGTTTCGGAGATCTCGCGTGGAAAGCACCCAAGTCTTACATTGCAGTTATCTCAAGAGATCACATTTTTTACAAGTCGCCATTTTGGCAATTTTTGGCCGATTTGAACAATAACACGACATTGCACAACTTCAATATATATATTTTCACTGTACAAGGTAGCATATGCCTAGGATTAATAGTTTCGGAGATCTCGCGTGGAAAGCACCCAAGTCTTACATTGCAGTTATCTCAAGAGATCACATTTTTTACAAGTCGCCATTTTGGCAATTTTTGGCCGATTTGAACAATAACACGACATTGCACAACTTCAATATATATATTTTCACTGTACAAGGTAGCATATGCCTAGGATTAATAGTTTCGGAGATCTCGCGTGGAAAGCACCCAAGTCTTACATTGCAGTTATCTCAAGAGATCACATTTTTTACAAGTCGCCATTTTGGCAATTTTTGGCCGATTTGAACAATAACACGACATTGCACAACTTCAATATATATATTTTCACTGTACAAGGTAGCATATGCCTAGGATTAATAGTTTCGGAGATCTCGCGTGGAAACCACCCAAGTCTTACATTGCAGTTATCTCAAGAGATCACATTTTTTACAAGTCGCCATTTTGGCAATTTTTGGCCGATTTGAACAATAACACGACATTGCACAACTTCAATATATATATATTCACTGTAAAAGGTAGCATATGCCTAGGATTAATAGTTTCGGAGATCTGGCGTGGAAAGCACCCAAGTCTTACATTGCAGTTATCTCAAGAGATCACATTTTTTACAAGTCGCCATTTTGGCAATTTTTGGCCGATTTGAACAATAACACGACATTGCACAACTTCAATATATATATTTTCACTGTACAAGGTAGCATATGCCTAGGATTAATAGTTTCGGAGATCTCGCGTGGAAAGCACCCAAGTCTTACATTGCAGTTATCTCAAGAGATCACATTTTTTACAAGTCGCCATTTTGGCAATTTTTGGCCGATTTGAACAATAACACGACGTTGCACAACTTCAATATATATATATTCACTGTACAAGGTAGCATATGCCTAGGATTAATAGTTTCGGAGATCTCGCGTGGAAAACACCCAAGTCTTACATTGCAGTTATTTCAAGAGATCAGATTTTTTTGCAAGTCGCCCTTTTGGCCGATTTAACAATAACACGACGTTGCACAACTTCAATATACATATATTTTCACTGTACAAGGTAGCATATGCCTAGGATTAATAGTTCCGGCGATCTCGGGTGGAAACAAAACAGCATCCAAAGTGTGACGGTCTTTGGACAACTCGGCCCATTACCAACTCGGCCCATCGCGAAAGACGACTCGGCCCAACTTTTGGACAACTAGGCCCATTCGTGAAAGACGACTCGGTCCAAATTACCAACTCGACCCAAAACACTTTTATCCATAATTTTCTCCAAATGTACGAGTTTTTTTAGTGTCTTTTATGGAAGAAGTGTTAGAACTTTGTCCATTGCAGGTTATGCATGTGTGAGGAGAACCAACCACTTCTAATTGTGGATGACAGTAAGAGATTATTACACAGAAAAACAAACTTTTTACCAGGGGTATGGACAAGTTGGCACCTAACTGAGTCGGCATGAAACATTGTCGGTAATTTTTGGTCAAGTCAGCGCCACTTTCTACCTTTCAAAGTCGGCACCAAACATTAAATATTTTTACACACCATTTAATTATGAAAAAAATTTCGTAAGGTTCCCAGCACCAATTTTAAAATCTCGGCACCAAAATCACGGCCTTTAATGCAATCAAGCAATTTATAAAAAAATATAATTTACTTACGTACTCTGTGTGATTTTAAGATGAAAGATGTTTTGCTCAAAACAATAACAGAGTTCTTTTGACACCTTTATGTGCTCTGTGATTGTAGATCACAGGTTTGATTGGACACCAAGGGAGCTCGAGTGCTACCTTTGATTGAAATGAATTTCAATTATTGTTGTGAACAATTAATTGCATTTACAATACAACACTTGTGAGTAAACTCAATTGCAATTCGCTCATTAAATTCGGTTATTTTAGTTGAGAATGATGGGAATTAATTGTAATCTGTACCTGTGTACGCGACCACATGAACAACATTATTTTAATTACAATTTTTAAGAATCAAGTTTAAACATTGTTGAAGTGCCATTGTCACCATAACACATGAAGTGCAAGTGATATTTGTATTCGCACCATAAACCGTAAAATGGTGTGTTAAATGGGTATTGTAATATTTGATGTTTGTGACATTCAGACTCCTTTCAGTCATCTCTGTCATTGTGAAAAACAATGCTCATCATAAGAAATGCAATTGAAGGTAGAAGAAATTGTAGTTGGGTTCCATAACACCATCATAAGTTGCAGTCACCCCTGTCAAAATCAATGCATCTCATAAGAAACATCTCCCGCCTTTCATAATCTCATGTGACAAATGTTTCCCGTCTTTCATTGTTTGATTAAATCGTATTAAAAATAACAAGTAACTATTTGTGAAACACGAGCAGGCCCCAACCGCCCCCAAATTCAAAGGGGTATAAAGTCAATTTTTGACCACTTCCGGATGACTAGATCTGACCAAAAGTACCAAAAGGCACATCTACAGGTCAAGACCTTTCATTTGAGCCTATTCTCAAAGTGCTATGACTAACAGATACAGCGTGTACAAGCTTATTTCCCTAAACCCCCAATTATAGCCCATTTTGGTCAATTTGATCACTTCCGAATGACCAGATTTGACCAAAACTACCAAAAGGCACATCTACAGGTCAAGACCTTACATATGAGCCTATTCTCAATGTTCTACGACTAACAGAACCGAAGATACAGCATGTACAAGCTTATTTCCATAAAACGCAAATTTTGGTCAATTTGAGACCTTTAATTTGAGCCTATTCTCAATGTTCTACGACCAATAGAACCGGAGATATGGCGTGTACAAAAAAGCGCAGACAGACGGACAGACACACCAAATCCGAAGGGTTGGGTTAGTTAGTTAAATGGTTTGTTTAACGACACGGCCGACTCTTAGCGGGTTACATTGTGTCAGTATTCAGTGACTAGAAGACAATGCTACAAGTTAAAATCAAGGTAAACTAAAACCATGTATATTCTAAAATCATAAGGTAAAAAAAAAGGCTAGAAATGCTGATACAGATTCATTTCTTTTAAAAATTGTATAAATTTACTAGGTTCTACTTTATCAAAGAGCTGCCTCTTGCAAATCGGTACAGTCTATTAAGATATGTTTAACGGTGTAAGGTTCCTGACACCCGACACAGTCGGGTGCCGGCTCGCCTCTTAAAAGATGTTTGTGGGTGACATATGTATGTCCTATTCTGGCTCTATGGTAAACCATTTCATCTCGCACACTGTTAAGTGGCGGGGCTTTTGTCCGACTAACGGCTTTTTTTGATACAGCTTGTTGTTTCTTTGTTTGTTCCATCTTTCTTGCCACAATCTTTTTGTGTATCTTGTGATGTGATATTTAAAATCGGAGGCTGGTATGAGCATATCGATACAATTATCATTTAGAGCCTCTTTTGCAGCTTTGTCGGCTATCTCGTTTCCTCGGATCCCCACGTGACTTGGAACCCAGCAAAACACTATGTCTTTGCCAGCTTTGGTGGCCTCGTCATTCCTTTCCAGAAGGTCAAGGATAAGTGGGTTTGATATTTGTATGTTTTCAATTGATTGCAGTACGGACATAACAGTCCACGCATAACATAAACTTTTTGTATCGACTGAGATGTAGATGTAGAGCTTTAGTTTCGGCTGAGAAGATAGAGGATCCATTTGGAAGTCTTGTTTTCAAGGTGTTATTTTCAGTTACAACGGAAGCAGCCGATTTGTTGTCGAGCTTTGAGCCGTCCGTGTAGACGAAATGGTAGTCTTTAAATTCTTCCTTGAGCTCTGCAAAGTTTGATCGAAATAGGAAGGGGCTAGTTGCTTCCTTTGCATAGACCGAGAGGTTCTTTAGTACCACAGGTTTGGTGAGTTTACAACTGTGTTAGTTTTGGTACTCTGTATTTTGCAATAGACTCTATGGTGATGTCGGCGTTATCAAGGTGAGGCTGAACCCTGGCTCCAAATGGAGGTATTACGGTAGGGCCTCTTTCATGGAAGCGAGAAAAATCTGATCCAAGGACTGAGTTGTAGGTGGGATTCTTCTTATTTGCATAAAGCTTTGTTGTGTACTGCATAGCGAGTTTAACTCGACGAATGTTAAGAGGCTGCTCATTTGCCTCCACATGGAGGCTTTCTGCTGGTGATGTTCTAAAAGCGTTTAGACACATTCGTAAACCTTGATTTTGTATCGGATCTAGCATTTTTAGGTATGAAGGCCTTGCTGATCCATAGACAATGCTGCCATAGTCTAATCTAGACCGTATCAAGGCTCGGTAAAGCATAAGTTTTGTATCCCGATCAGCGCCCCAGTCATGGGCCGATATTACTCTTAGGAGATTAAGTGCTTTTTGACATATTCGTTTGAGGTCTTTGATGTGTGGGATAAAGCTTAGCTTGGAGTCGAAAAGTAAACCCAGAAATTTGTTTTTTTCAACAACAGGTATTTGAATGCCAGAAATGTATAGAACGGGATCGTCGTGTTGTTTGTGTTTATTGCAGAAATGCATGCAGACTGTTTTAGTTTGAGAAAATTTAAAACCGTTTTGGTTAGCCCATGTTTGCAGTGAGTGTATGTTCTGCTGTAAGCGTCGCTGTATTAGGTTCATATTCTTGCCTCTGCAAGATATTGCGAAATCGTCTACAAAGAGTGAGCTGTCGATCCCCTGTTTTATATTATGTCGGATGCTATTTATTTTTATCAAGAACAGAAGAACGGAAAGGATGGATCCCTGGGGAAAACCTTCCTCTGGTTCGAAGTAGTCTGAAAACACGGCCCCAAGGCGGACCCGAAAACGTCGGTCTTCTTGAAAGGCCCAAGGGTTGGGTCCTAATAACTGTGTCATAACAGGGCTGCTCGTTCTAATCAAAATCAGTAAAAAAAACTCAAATAATAAATAGTAAAGTGGCAAACTAGGCTAAAAGCATCGGTGGAAGGCCATGTTCTGCCACAATATACACATTTATTTGAAGGGATTTGTATAAGAGGTTCAAGTTGGATAAAGAAACAAATATTTTTTTCATTTTACAACTTAATTCCTAACAAAACTTGAGTAAAACGCTCTCTGTGGTTCATACTCAACCGTTCACATTTGCCGTGCTGCCAAAACATGAACTTTCTACTTTCAAAAACAGCGAAAAAGAATGCTCAAGCTAAAGAAAACATTGCCGTGAAACCCATAAAAATGCCTCTGTAATTTTTTAATCTATTAAAAAAAATGTTTTAACATTTCATGAAAACAGTGAATCTTTGAAACAAAATCAATAAGCTATCGAAGTTCTAAGAATATCGGCCAAAACTCAATAGCAAAATAGTTAGCCGAAATCCACATTTTATCAAATCGCTGTGACTATGGCAATTCTAGACGACAAGTTGCGACTTGTTTCATGGTCCAGTATTCCTAAGTCGCTGTTTTTCAGTTTCTTTCAGACGAAATGCAATAAATGTCCTACTCATTCAATGTTTGAGACAAACCTTAATACGTTTCTCAATGGGAGCTGCTAAATATTCAAAGCAGATGCATGACATCACAAAAATCTTAAAATTTCATTGGCCCATACTAGTTACTATTAGTTGACTCATCAGTGAACATAAACATATTGTGAATGAACGTAAATTTATGACTGAAATTGGAACCGTCTCAAAAAAAAAAAAATCCCCCAAGCGGAATGTAGCACTATAGGAAGGCCAGCTTGGGCTTGCCTTCCAAAAAATCGGCCGAATCGCCTTTCACAAATGGGCGGAGTCGTCCAAAACAGTATGGGCCGAGCTGTCCAAAAAGCGCCGAGTTGGTAGTGGGCCGAGTTGGTAATGGCCCAGTTGTCCAAACCCCAGTGTGACACACGGACGGAGAGACGGACGGACAGAGGGCAATCCTATAGACCCTCGGGCTCGCCGACTTCCGCTGACTTCCGCAACTTGATAACGGAGCCATGATACATCAGGCAATCCTAGCAAAACCTTAACGCTGGCTACTACAGTATAGAAAAGTTCAGTTTTGATAAGACTTCTTTCCGTTCCCTGAGGTTATGCTGCGCGGAAGCACGTATTTTTTTATCTGGAACCCATGACTTAAACATAATCAAGACTTGATAAAAGGATCCTCTCTGCCGGGAGAAAAACAGGCCATATGAACATAAACACGAGTGAAAGCATACGATAGAGGTGTTTTTTGTGCACTAGCCTTTAGCTTTGTCATTTTATAGCAGCATAGGAAAGGGTATAAGTAAACCGAACTTGCTTTTATTGCAATAAAATTTACATTCAGTGAAATAAAATAGCACGCAAACATTTGGGCTCACTTCTTCGGGAGCTATGATTTCTGAGACTGTTGTCTCGCGAAAGCCCTATCTATCTGAAAAATATCTCCATGCGCTTGTGTTTGCTCTCAAGGTGAACCGATAAACTCGTATCCATCCAAAAGCCAAGGCAAATGCGTTTAACCAGCAGTTTGCATCAGTATCAGTAAAAGTTACCCCGCTTTTCAATTACGCGCTCATCTCCCTCGCCAGCATATACTGTAAACCCTCGAACACATCAACTATAGCCATATCGTCAGACACTTAACCGATTTGCTTAAAGACCGAATGCAGTCAGATGTCGTCGAAGGTCAGAAATAGGCACCAGGAGAGGCTACATCGGTGTGAAACAAGTCAGCGTTATTGGCCCTCTCTTATTTCTGGTCTATATCAACGATATGCCTTAATTTGTTCGCCACTCATTCACAATTCTCTTCGCCGACGATACCTTGGCCGGTGTGATATGTAGATTTGACCCCCTCTAAATGTTGACCCCCCGGTCAGATCTACATATGTAGATGTGACCGTGGGGTCGCAATTTTGGGCATGTAGCATTGACCCCCTCTATGGAATTTTGACCCCTCCCCCTATAATTGTTCAGTTTTCGATTTGATTTGATTTGATTCGATTTGATTTATTCATCTGAATACAGAGCTGAGCAAATATATATATACATATACATGAATCATAATATTACATAGAAATTTCTGAACAGAGGAAAAGGCGATTTCAGTAAGCAAATGCTTATAGAACGAAATCGCCATTAGACTGAACCCAAATATACCTCATGATAGCATCGAAAAAACACTGGAACTACCACATTTAGAACAAACCTCACCCATTCTAGTTAAGCGTAAGCCGTCTTGGAACTAATACAGGTACCTTTACTACTCG
The DNA here is from genome assembly GCA_949752745.1 of Protula sp. h YS-2021. NCBI lineage: Eukaryota > Metazoa > Annelida > Polychaeta > Sabellida > Serpulidae > Protula > Protula sp. h YS-2021. The sequence goes on along the minus strand of OX457029.1, from coordinate 48,604,562 downwards.
TTATTAAAGACTGTTTTCATACTGAAAAAAGACATTTTTCTTGTACAATTTTTTGAACATGCAGAAGTTTTTTGCACTTTTGACATCATCCGGTAAAGTATTAAAAAGAGCGATACCATAAATACATACACAACGACCTTTTAAGGACGTTCTTGCATACTTGGTCTTAAATTTCCCAATGCTTCTTAATGAGTATTTCGAGTTAGCGTCTCTAATAGCTACTTTGCATTGAATATTTTCGGGCAAGTCACCCAAATAAGCTTTATACATTACAGTAGACACTCTAAAATCAACTAAATCATAAAACTTTAATAACTTTAAATGAAGAAACAGAGAATTTGTGGGATCGTATTTGTTAACTTTGCAAATAATTCTAACTATTTTTTTCTGGAGTTTAAGAGATGCATTTGGTTGCACATTTATAAGCAGTACCCCACACTTCAACACAGTAAGAGATATACGGTAGGAAGAGAGAACAGTATAATGTGCGTAGCGCACCAACATCTAAAATGTCTCTACATTTATATATAACACCAGTACATTTCGAGAGTTTTTGTTTGATATTCAAAATATGATTGGACCAAGTCAGCCTACTGTCAACCAGAACACCTAAGAACTTGGTTACATACACTCTGTCTATTTCATATTCATCAATTTTTAGGGTAAAATTTTCAAAAGAAGGCTTATTTGTAAAAACCATATAATTTGTCTTTAACACGTTGAGCGACAGTTTGTTGAGTTTAAACCACATATTTATATTCTCTAGTTCTACATTCATAGATTCACAGATTTCCACAATATTATTACCAGATAGGAACAAGTTCGTGTCATCAGCAAAAAGCACAAACTTCAGAATATTTGAGACATTTCCTAAGTCATTGATGTACAAAACAAATAGGAGTGGGCCTAAAATAGATCCTTGAGGTACACCACAAGTGATTGGTAGCATATCAGAATCAGAATCATTAAATTTTACAAATTGTTTCCTGCCTGTCAGGTAACTAGAAATCCACTTATTGGATAGCCCTCTAACACCATAATAATGCAGCTTTTTCAATAGTAATTCATGATTAATTGTGTCAAAAGCTTTTTTCAGATCAATAAAAACACCAATAGTAACTTTCTTATTATCAATAGCTTCAGTAATTTCCTCAGTTAAATCGACTAATGCTAATGACGTTGACCTTTTATTTCTAAACCCATATTGACTAGCAGAGAATAAGTTATTGGATTCAATATATTTCATGAGACGCAAGTGAAACAATTTCTCAAGTATTTTGGAGATTTGAGGTAGCAGTGAAACGGGCCTATAATTTGTGAACAATGAACAGTTGCCAGATTTAAACAAAGGAACAATTTTTGCAATCTTCATTCTGTCCGGGAAAGTGCCCGTTTGAAAGGATACATTACAAAGGTGCGTGAGGGGTTTAACAATACCTTGTATGATTTTTTTAACCATACACATATCAACATTATCACAATCCAAGGATTTCTTACTTTGAAATTTACTGATCAAACTAACAACTTCCTCCTCCAATACAGGAGATAACTAGGCTAAAAGCATCGGTGGAAGGCCATGTTCTGCCACAATATACACATGTATTTGAAGGGAGTTGTATAAGAGATTTAAGTTGGATAAAGAAACAAATATTCTATTCATTTTACAACTTAATTCCTAACAAAACTTGAGTAAAATGCTCTCTGTGCTTCCGTACTCAACCGTTCACATTTGCCGTGTTGCCAAAACATGAACAGTCTACTTTCAAAAACAGCGAAAAAGAAGTGCGCAGCAAATGAGTCACTGATGACCCAAATGCAGTATAACCGCTGGCAACGATTACCACGAGCTAACACTGCAGGGCAGCACTGGCACACAAGTCAATAACAGATGCAGTCACACTTCAATGCTCAATCTAAAGAAAGCATTGCCACGAAACCCATAAAAATGCCTCTGTATTTTTTTAATCTATTCAAAAAAAATGTTTTAATATTTCATGAAAACAGTGACTCTTTGAAACAAAATCAATAAGCTATCGAAGTTCAAAGAATATTGGCCAAAACTCAATAACAAAATAGTAAGCCACAATCCACAGGTTAACAAATCGCTGTGACTATGGCAAATCTAGACGACAAGTTGCGACTTGTTTCATGGTCCAGTATTCCTAAGTTGCTGTTTTTCAGCTTCTTTCAGACGAAATGCAATAAATGTCCTACTCATTCAATGTTTGAGACAAACCCTAATACGTTCCTCAATGGGAGGTGATCAATATTCAAAGCAGATGCATGACATCACAAAAATCTTCAAATTTCATTGGCCCACTGTAGTTACTATTAGTTGACTCATCAATGAACGTAAATATATTATGAATGAAAGTAAATTTATGACTGAAATTGGAACCGTCTCAAAAAAAAAAATCCCCCAAGCGGAATGTAGCACTATAGGAAGGCCAGCTTGGGCTGGCCTTCCAAAAAAATGAATTGTTTGGTCCAGGTTTAAGATAATCTAATACACTGCTGCTAGATTTCGGCGACTGAATTTTTTCCGCCAGTTTTGGTCCAACATTGACGAAAAATCTATTGAAGCCATTAGCAATATCATTTCTGTTTGTAATATGTTCACCTTTTTCATTTATAAAATATTCAGGCGTCACTGGAGTCGTACACTTCTTTTTAATCACAGAATTAAGAACTCGCCAAGTTGCTTTGGCATTGTTTTGAAGTTTTTGGAGTAGATCGCTGTAATACTTTTTTTTACAATATCAAATGAGAGTTGTTAAGCGATTACGATATGATTTATACTTGGTTTCAGAACTTGGGTTTCTGTTTTTAACAGAACTTGGGTTTCTGTTAAAAACAGAAACCCAAGTTCTTGTTCAGTTTTCCAGTTATTATCGTTAATTGCACATCACTCCGTGCAGTAATTTAGAATCCATTGAATCAAAGGGGACCGGACCACTTATTTTATGTATTATACGCATTGAAAGTGCAATTGCCACATCTTCAATTGGGCCCGTGCGAATCCTTTGAATCAGACGGAACGGGTTCTTTTATCAATAGCATTATAAAACCAGAGTAGAACACGTCGCATTAAAATTGCAATTACCATATTTTTAACAGGGCCCGTGTGAATCCTTTGAATCAAAGACTTCTATACATCTTTCATGCATTGTGCTTTTATACCCAGCGTCGATCATGCCACGCTGCAGTTGCAATTTATATGTAATGCTTCGAATTGCAATTACTTACTAAGAACTCAAGGAAATTAAATTTGATTGGGTTTCATTGGTTTTGGAATTGCAATTATTTACTAAATATTCAAGGAAATTAATTTTGATTGGTTTTCAAATCTTGAGGGGGTCAATATTACATGACTGACAGCTATGTAGATTTGACCGGGGGGTCAGATACCAATTTTTTACTGAGAAAAATGTGTTTTCTTGAGATCAGGATATCCAACTCCTTATTATCGCCCACAACAACAGTGAATCCGCATTTGCAAAACCACGCTTTACTCTAGTTTGGGAGTTTCGCTGAGGTCGAAAATAATGCGCCAGGGTACTTCTCAGTGCGCTTTTAAAGAGAAATGCTGCCAGTTCGAGCCTCAATGTCCTTGAACGTGCGGCGAAAGAGCCAGAGCCTCGAAAATTGAGATCAATGGCCATTTCTACTGCAGGAACTATGACCCTTTCTGTCCTAGTAAGATAGAAAGGGTCCGCTGGGACCAGTTTTCGCAAAAAGGTCCATTTTGAAAAAAAAAAAAAAAAAGGTTTAAAAGGTTCCGCTGGAAGGTCTGTAAATCTCTCTATCACTTCTTTCATTTTTGACCAGGTTATTTTGTATTCAAAAAGCAGAACATTTGCGCATTTTATTCGGAACGCCCAACGTATTATTTGGCTTGTCCAACTCCTTGCCAAAAGCCTGTTGAGCAACTCATAGTCCTAGATGACTCTTGCAGTCTTCCTATGACAGCTAGAGTCATAGTTCCAATAATAGGAAATGTCATTGATGTCAATTTTCAAATCTCGGCGCACGACTGGGGCCAACGGCGTTATTTTAGAAAGGGTGCATCACATAAATGGCCCAATTATAAATTATGGCGCACAAGTTTTTTGGTCAGATAACAATATTTTACTGAGAAAAATATGTGTTTTCTTGAGATCAGGATATCGAATCCCTCATTATCGCCCACAACAACAGTGAATCCACAGTTGCAAAACCACGCTTTACTCTAGTTTGGGAGTTTCGCTGAGGTCGAAAATAATGCGCCAGGATACTTCTCAGTGTGCTTTCAAAGAAAATGCCTGCCAGTTTGAGCCTCGGTGTCCTTGAACGTGCGCCGAAAGATTCAGAGCCTCAAAAATTGAGATCAATGGCCATTTCTATTGAAGGAACTGTGACCCTTTCTGTCCTAGGAAGATAGAAAGGGTCCGCTGGGACTAAGCAACTCAGCGAGTACCAACTGTAATTCTTAATCTCACCTGTCGGAAACAAAGACGCGTCTGTTTGGGGGACAGGCATGAATAGGTTAGATCCTTGTGATGCACTCCAGCTGGGGCCACCTGAAGCACCCATTAGTAACAGTGGAGGAGGTGTTCCTTGTTTTTCTGGCTCCGGCATCTCGAACTTCAACAACACGTCAAAACGGAAGCGGAAGTTTGCAGAAATACGAAAATAACTAAAAAGACCCCCATGGTAAGCAGTTCATGGAATTCTTCTGACTGAGGAATTTTTGGTTGTCAGGTTATTGTGCCAAAAACGCCAGACTTTAGGGCAGTCCAAAAATATTCAAATAAACTCGTCAAACATTTTTTGCATACAATTTTCGGCCATTTCAGTATTCATAAAAGTGTCAAAATTCAATAGATTGAATTAAAAAAAAACACTTCGTTATTCATTTGTGATAAAATACACTAAAAGGACCCCGATAAGTGGATTCAGAGTTTCGTCTGAGAGATTTTCGGAGAAAAACAGGACTCTAGTTTTTTTTTTTTTGGGATAAACATAAACAGAGAAAGTTTGAAACATAGAAGTAAATGAAGAGATATATATTAGAATGACTCTGCAATAGATATAGCGTTCATTCTGTGTTATACCTTATAATTATGTACTTAATAATTTTTTCACATCCAACAACGTTTTAGAGCCAATACATACGTCATGGCTGAAAGAATCAACTTTAATGTATTTTTCTTATTCGTTTTTCTAATTGTAGCTTATTAAATTACAGAAAATTTTTGATTACTTATTTTGTGAGCAATCTTGGGTTTTGAGCCATATTTTTCTTTCAATACAGAAGAAAATAATTGGAGACTTTCCGAATGATGACATATAATGTTATTTCCAATTTTTGAACGAGCTGTCAAAGGGTAAAAGCTTTCAGTGTAAGTACTAATTTTATTGATTTATTGAAATAGCGTTATGCAGATTGTGAACACTGCATAATAATTTTTTATCTATAGAACAAGACACTCTCTGTCGAAACGTGCCAAAAGCACATAAAGACATGACAGAACGCAATATAAAACAATAGATATTAGGTTTACAGAACCAGAACTCAAAAGAATGCATGCTATTAAATATTGTTGATCACTGTAATTTAAAATGAATGAGGGTTGACAGTGATGTTCAGTATAGAGTGTCGAATGCCCGTTCTACACAGCCGTAGCTTCCCCCATAATATCATTATGGGAGTACCTTGCCTTGGTAGGTTTCGCCCCTTTTATGGTCCTGACCATGTGGCACGGCGGGGCTACAACGGTTAGCTACGCCGTTGCATCCGTTGAGAGAAGCAGCACTTGCTTGATCTTAACCATCTTGCAACCATGCTACCGGTAGCGTTATGGGTTTACACTCCAGCTCTTGTCATTCCTCTTGAGCCAAAGCCAGTTTGATATCCTTTCGGCTTTGGTCTCACACGCCACCTTTAAATCCGTCTTCTCACTTCCATTTATACCTAAGATGTTGCTTATGGTCCACATCGATCGGCTCATCAACCCTCTGCAACCTACTTCGAGGGGTAGACACCACACTTCATAACCCTTCTCTTCACAGTTTCGCCGAGCTCTTCCTACTTAGTTTGTTTTCGACATTAAAAACCTTGGAATGGGTAAGGTCGGAAAGCCACACGGAAGTCATATTTACAATACATAGGGCATAGATTCAGAAAAATGAAAGTATTATTTTACAGGAGAATGTAGTTTACGAAGAAAACAGCTTGGTAGAATTTCTTGTGTGGTGTTTTCAAAATCCATAGCAAAAGTAGTCATAAAAGCATCCTATTTAAAGTCATTTTGAACAACATATTCAACAGTTACTTTAGTGGTTAATACGAAACACCAGCCCTTATCTGATATATTTTCAATAGCAGTTTGATACTCCCAAGGTGTCTTTTTTGTCCGATTTTTTTCATTGCCCCCCTATTCCCCAAGATTATTTCGGAAATAAAAAGTGCTTTCTGTTATTTTTTCCCCATTCACACAACAGAAATGCTTTTCATCTAAAAATCATATCAAATTGTTCAAAACCTCCTGTTTTGTTAGAAGAATTACAATAAAAGTTTGCACTTGATCTGAAGTGGGCCTTGGTTAAGCTTTTATGAATCAAACAAAGATCTAGAAGACCTGAAGAATTTAGAGGCCATCCTTTGTGATTTGTCTTGTCAGAGGTTGTTGAAAGGACGAGAAAAAACATGGGTAAACTAGTACATTGATATTAGTTACCCTTGTTAACAAGTTTCGCGTTGTGTTAGTAATGCTTGATTTATCAGCAGATTGTGATACCATTCAGCTTTACATTCTTATTGAAATACCGAACTAAGCGTCTTTGTGTTGCAGGTTCTGCACTAAACTGGTTCATAGAGTATAACAGCGACAGAACTCAGTGGTGATCTTGGGTGATGCAGCATCTAACTCTATCGTATGCTTTTCTGACTGTATACGGCCTTTTAGCTATGCGTTCCGAGGGTTATTATTGAGCATTGTTTATGCTGAAGTCGTTGGTATTTTGCGACCGATTTCAAATGTGGTTAAGAGGTTAAGTGCAGTAAAATTTCAGAGCTACACCTATTTTTGATCATAAGTCACCACAAAATGGCTTTGAGAGTTTGTTCATGTAGTCATATTTTGGAGAGACAAAAATATATTAATATCAAACTGTTTATACACATGTTATGATCATTACCCAACATTCACACACCAACAAATTCAGTGTGAAATTTATTAAAATCTAGGGTATTCATAAAACTTACAAACAGTGCAAAATACAGATGCAATGTTTAAATTTTGTAGAAAGAATTAAGTGTGAAACAAACATTGAACATCGGAAAACATAAATCCACGTAACCGTATAAATAGCAAAAGTCGCTTGGAAACGTAATGCCTTTGATAATTATAGCCTGAGCTACACAACTTCAGAGCAATTTCCAATGGTATCCAGCATTAAGGCAAAATATAAACAATAATAACGAGGACAAATTTTAACAAAATCAATATATTGCTTCTGACATAGTGTTTGCCAAAATGTGGCATATCAACAGAAATATATTTTTTAATAACAATTGTTTATTGCGATTTGTCTCATTATTTATAGCAATTTTCTTATCAACCGCATAAATTTCGTAGCATTAAACATTATTTATGAGATGAACACGTTTAAAGCAAATATTACCCTAGTGACACCCAAATGATATAATATTACGGGCATAATTTTAAGATTAAAAATTTAAAAGCACCATTTGCTGAACAAAAAATGCTTTTAAAAGTGATAAAACATATTTCAATGTTGTACTTTTTAGCAAAATATAAAAATACAAATTCTATTTAAAATTTCAATATATTGCTTCTGACATAGTGTTTGCCAAAATGTGGCATATCAACAGAAATATATTTTTTTAATAACAATTGTTTATTGCGATTTGTCTCATTATTTATTGCAATTTTCTTATCAACCGCATAAATTTCGTAGCATTAAACATTATTTATGAGATGAACACGTTTAAAGCAAATATTACCCTAGTGACACCCAAATGATATAATATTACGGGCATAATTTTAAGATTAAAAATTTAAAAGCACCCTTTTCTGCTCAAAAAATGCTTTTAAAAGTGATAAAACATATTTCAATGTTGTACTTTTTAGCAAAATATAAAAATACAAATTCTATTTAAAATTTAATTATGCTTATTTTTTCATAATTTTATTTTGGTATTATGTTTCTCTGTTTAACCAAACAGATGTCTATAAGTCTTCAAATATTCCCAGCGCAAATCTTTATTCTTTAAACTTCATAGATCATATTTTACACACAAGATTTAAAATATTGTATACTTGAGAACTGTTTGGTTTAGTCGTTTGAATTAAATCATTGCGGAACAATTATGTAAAGTTTCATGTTTTATGTTAAATATAAAATAAAACTAACAAATTAATAATTTTTAATCACCCAAAATAAAGCACGTTGGCCTGCTTAACAATGAAACAATTGTACCATATTAGAATCATCGCACCATGCCATAACATGTCAATAATAATTTTAGTCAAGCAACTTAAAAAATTATAGCAAAATAATAATTGAATAATTAATGATTAATGCTTGCTTTGATTAATTTTATTATGCGGTGACAAATATTAGAACTAAATACACTGTTTAATGATAAGCAAAGTTAATCGTTATCTTAACGGTAAAGTTAAGTTGATTGCATTGATATTATTCACGATATATATTATATTAAGTGTAATGCTTGTTCTTGTTGTGTCCTTTTGCCGAACTTGATTGATTAGTTAATAAGCTTACCCACATAATTCGTTTGGATCAAAGGGAATTTCATTGCATTTTTAAAGAGTATGTAAGTAAATTCTCTTCTATGAGCTTGTATATATAAGGATTTTGAATAATCTCGAAAGACTAGTCCTGTTTTGAAAAATGCCTTATAGGATTTTTTTAATTTTCAGGATTTTACCCGGTTTTGGACTTCATCCCCTATAGCAGCACACATAAAGGATAATCTGGATCTGAATCAAGACTTTGATATTTAAGGTCATTTTATGTGGCCTATGTATATGATATATGGAATGATTTCGGCCATATTTTCAGATATACATTCCCTTTGAACTTACATGACAGGTAACTTCCAGATCATGATTTTGACGTGAAGTCTCAAGGTCATCTGACACGTGAATTATTTGCCTTGAAAACTGTCAGAGATATACATAGAAAATACTGTACAATTTAGATGAAGATATACCCTTGCGATTTTCACAATATGTTTTAGCTTCAAACCTTTGCCAGAAAAACTGAGTGGGTCAATATTGTCTAGTCTTATCTGTGCTTTCATACGTAGTCCAGAACTCTCTTGCAGAGTTAGCACAATGTTACCCCTGTTGGTTTTTATTTTTTTCTGAATGTTGTTTTCGATAGAATGTAACAGTTTCAAATAATGGCAATTGGCTTTCTGAGAGAATGAAAAATAGTACTGCTTCTTTTGAGTTGCTCACTGTCCAATTGAGTGGAGATATAACTAAGTGCAACTTGCTGAAACACAAGAATTTTATAGACAAAAAGAGGAAACAGATTGCTTACATAAGTGCACGGACAAGGTGCGCAATTTGTGGAAGAGATTGTGTCAAAGGTAATGTGCTTCCAACCATTAAGTTGACTCATTTTCAGCAGAAGTGTATTGACAATGACAAAACAACGTTGATTGAAAAAACTCTGGTGTGGACATTGTATTACTGGACCAGTAAATACAGTGAAACCCCGCTATTAGGGACAAAAAGTGAGTGAATCATTTTGTCCCTAATGGCGGGGTGTCCCTAATTTCGAGGTCTTGTTAATTTTTGTCATGACTCTTCGGCTAATTTTCTCACACTTCTTCCATCACTAGCCTTGATTATTTTAACGTTATCAGATAGCGAAAGTCCGTTCCGTGTTTTTTTCACACCACCTATATTCAGACTTAACACTTTTTATGAAATCAAACCTTGTATAACAGCCTGTTTTACGTATAAATTGAGTATAAAGACAATGAATTACTTCCTCATTTATACGCATTTTAAAAGACGGAGCACATGTCAACAGGGATTAAAGCTTCTCTCTTAAGCACACATCTTTGTAATAAGCCCCTGTAGATTAACAAATATATGGTCTTTTACAATCCTCTTATTGAATGGAATTGAACAACTTGACTTTACTGAAACGGGACAAAATTTGGCGAATTCTTTTGATCACCTACCTTTTTCACTGTATAGCCTCCAAATGTGGTAACTCATTTGTTAGACAGGCTCTGATTTTTCCAAACGAAAACACCGAAAACGAAAAGTAAACTGTTTCAACGACACTTCAAAACCTATGTTGTAATAAACGTGTTATTATTTTGTGACTCCAGCAACATGAATGACCCATTGAATACCACGTCAGGTACAAACATCTAAGTTGTAACATTGAACTGAAGAACATTCAAACAATAATTAAAAATGACAGATAAAAATGCATCTTCGAATTTGTTTCATCCCTAGTATACAAGATTGTCGGGTTGTTTATTTGAAGGTGGGTATCAAATTATCTTTTTCTGTGAAATATTTCTTCCTTGATAAATCCAACTAGCTAAAAAATATACTTTAAAAAATAAACTACAATCGCTAACAACAACGAAACCTAAAAAACTTTATTTTTGTAGTTTTTCAGAGTCAGTGACCACATTTAAGAAAAACTGTGTTCACTGACCTGAATAAAGCAGCTAACCTAGCAACAGCTAGTACACATCCATAATTAAGCTAGCAAAATATGACAAATAATCTGTTATTGAAAGCAGTAAACTACTACTAATAGCTACTGGTAATATTTATAGCAAAATATGACAAATAATCTGTTATTGAAAGCAGTAAACTACTACTAATAGCTACTGGTAATATTTATAGCAAAATATGACAAATAATCTGTTATTGAAAGCAGTAAACTACAACTAATAGCTACTAGTAAATTTATACCAGTGTTTTGTGTACCATTTGGGTTGCTAATTAGCCTTTATTTGGACCTTTTACAGAACTTTTACCTCAAATAAACTTTGAAGAAATATTTTATGAAAATTTTACTTTGTCTTAGTAACACACGGAAATTAAATGCCCTATATTTACTCTTATTAAGCCATTACACCTTTATAAAGTGTCTCTCTTCCTTCTTATTCTACATAGTAAACTTCACGAATGCTCTCAAACTACATTGATCAGTATGATTTTGTATGCACCACAAACTTTCTATTACTGTATGCCATTCAAAAATGACCATGAAAGAAAAACGTATTATTTTCCCATTCAATGTTAAATGCATGCCAGATGTTTGAGCAACTGACCTCTAGTTCTTAATAGTTCAAATATTTACTGATTGAAGTTTTAACTAATTAGCTTATCTGCTAATTAATTGAAATATTAGTAATCAAAATATTGCATTTTACCTAAAAAATACAAATTTTCAATGTTGATTAGTTATTACTTAATCATAATTTATTTATGACCTTATTTAAGAATTATTATTAATCAACATCAACATCATAGTGGTCTGTGGTTTCCAAGTGCAGATATATCATACACACAATTTACATTGAGTTCTGGTTTCTGACCCATGATGTTTCTGCCCATTGCGGCATCGTTGTGACGAACAAAATAGGCGCCCTAGGAACTTAGGCTGACATACTTTAATTTAAATTCAAGATAAAATATAGAATATCGGTGCTTTTGATCAACATAACATATTAAAGTGTGATACAATTAAGTTTTGGTGCTATAACTGCTATAAGTTTTGTTATAATCATTACCAGCTTGTAAATTTCGTATAGCACATTTTTCTTTCATGGGATATAAATGTTCACACCTGTGAATGAATAGTCTAATGATTCATCCCTTACGACCTAGGGATTTGATATAGGGTGACGTTATTAGGACAAAAAACAACACAGCCAAATAGTTCTTAAACTGGTTTATCGTGATGACCTGCTATTGCTATCACATCTCACTGTTCTGAGCACAATCTCCCGATCAGTGTCTCTATAAACATTGATAAGCATTTAATCTCAAAATCTGATTTCAAGATAAAACTTGCTTTAATTAACCACTATTGTTCTTGAATTCGTTTATTCAGCCATATGTAGTTTGCATAACGCAACAAAGAGGCAGAATATTTTTCATAGCAATGTTTAGAGTAACCAGAGGCAATTTCGTAAAAGCGAAATATTGAACACTTCAGCAGATCAATTTCTCTCTTACAGTAGCATTTTAAACGTTTTAGTAGCCTTTGGTTTGGTTGTTTCGCAGACACGCTAATTTTGAAAAGAAAATTTATGCGAGTTTGAAACTTTCTAAAAATTAAAAGAACACAGCGTTCTAATAATTTTATGAAACGGCATCTCTCCCCAGCCCCTTTGCTCCATGCCATTGTTTATAAGTGTCTAAAACCAAATGCCTTTCAATACCTTTGAAAAAGTAGCAAAACTTGCGCAGTACGCCATTTTACTTACTCAGCCACAGCTACCACCAGTTTTGTTTAATAGTAACGGTCCGTCTTAAAAGTGTACTTGTGCAACTCGTTAATACTACTGAATATTTGGTCGTATTGTGAGATCACCTCTCATATAAGAATATCTTTGGCCAGAGCTGGAGGTTATAAATGAGTATAAGATACATTAAACCCATTTGGCCTTAGTTCACTTATAGTGTCTCTGATTCAATCATTGAAAGATGTGTCTTTGCTTATGTGTATTGCATTATGCATAGACCTGTACATATTTTACCACGATTTACTATTAGATAAAAAACTTTATAAACACTGAAGACGAATATGTGAATAAGTTCGATTGACAATTTGTTTGTGTTACACTCCAAAGCAATTATATAATCATTTCACCACATTGTAGCATGATAAGTCTTTCACAGTTTTTCAATCACACTTCTTTAGATGGAGTACACACTTGAATTGGCGATATCGTGTAACCCACAAACCTAAATATCATATCACAGCTCATCACTAATGTACTTATTTACCTTTTTCTTTTCAAGTCTTTCTTCAATGTTTTCAGTCATTTTGTTTTTTTTATTTGTCATTTTTCTTTCTAAATCTTGAAATATTAGCATATTAAAGGTGATGTTAAAACAGCCCCAAATACTTCAAATTATTTCTTTAATTATTAAAGAAAAATGTCAAGTGTCTGTTTATTACCCTGTCATTCTAGCATGCAGTTTTTCGCTTTCAGAAATGCAGATGCTGAAGCTGAAGAGAAAATGGAGGTAAAGTTAAAGTAGAAAAAAACTATGCAATACTTCAATTTGAAAATATCATGATTTATACGCATTTATTATGCATTATACATTAAACAAAAACACATTTATGTTTACTTATTCTCAAAACACAAGCTTTAATTAATTTGATCCTATTTAGATTTGCGTTTTAAAATAATGAATTCTAAATTGTTACTGTTCAATGCCAGTTACAAATCACTGAATCAACAAAACGCGTGACCACCTTGTGCATGAAACAGGGCATGGGCTGTATTTGAAATAAGGTTTAAAAGACTACCCGGTGCAACTCCTCTTACTCTTGCTACTGGGTTTCGTTGACTCAGATTCGATTTACTTGCGGGCAAGATGCTGGCAAGATGAGGTTTAGCCAGTAGTAAGTAGGTGAAACTGCAATCAAAATGTAATCACACGTCATACATTCAGAGGACTACCACTAGTCCTTGCCCTCTGAGTAGTAAATGGTCTGAATATGGCTAATTCGCTGGTAAACTTGTCACAATATTAGATTAGCCAACTGCCATTTTTCTCATCACCGTCTGTTGTGATTGCAATTAATGTAAAGGTATGAGATGGGCTGTGGGTCACCAGTTGACGCGTGAGGTCACCTTTGTTGACCGGGTCCATGAATTCTATGCATTTAAATGTGTTTATCTGAAATTTCTATGAATTGATTTGATGTGCAGCAATATACTGCTTGTGTCCCATAGTGCATGTGTACATTCAATACGTGTACCCATTGTTCCAACGTTTGAAAAACATTGTGACTAATGTTTGAAAGGCACACGTGGGTTCAATGTTTGACCTGTGTTGAACATTTTATTGAGCATTGGTCAAATGTTATTTTTCTTTCGCGGGGCGCGGTCATTTGGATTTCATTATGTGCAGCGATGGCAAAGGCATAAGACGTGCCGGTGTGCCTTGTTGGACTAAGACAGCTCTTTGTGATGTGCTGGTCAAAGCAGCCTTTTGAGATGTGTTGGGCTAAATGCCTGTTGTATTAAATAAAATGTATATTGGCTACGGAAAAAGCCTCATGTAAATATGTGTTGATCACTGGTTGGTAATTTACGGACGTGTGTACGATTCACTGGGTGAGTTGACTTTATATTGGGTTAAGTTAATTTGATATCGGGTTAACTTAATTTTATATCGAGTTAATTTAATTTATTTATGTCATTTAGTGATGTATTTTTTTAATATAAATATGAGTATTTTTTGCATGTGATAAGTAAATATCTGCTGGAAGGGGAGGAGGATCTAGCTATTTATAAACTGAGAAAATGGGGAATTTTGGACATGTGTAAAACAAGGCTTGATAGAATTCAATTGTAAGTGAATATTTATGGTGTATATTTATTCCCACAGTTTTTTGCACCGTGTTGATGAGTGGGGCCGGGAACAAGATTTGACCGATGTCGTCTATGTGATCTTGTGATGTCAGTCATCTGAGTTCGTCTGTGTGACCTCGTGATGTCGGTCATCTCTGTGACTTCGTGAGGTCGGTCATCTGAGTTTGTCTGTGTGACCTCATGATGGCGGTCTTTTGAGTGGGACTGGGAACAAGATTCGATTGATATCGTCGCCTGTGTGATCTTACGAATATCTCCATCTGGTGTGACATTACGGGATGTAATGGACGTCGCGCATTTAAGCCATTCGCGGTCTGACCGTTGATAAAGTTACAGGTCACGTGTCCTGTTTGACGTAAATCATATGTACGGGAGTTTGGCAGGATCTTTTTGATGACGTCACCCGTCTGCATGTGACTTTCTTGATGACGTCATCCGTCTGCGTGTGACCTTTTTGATGACATTACTCGTCTGCGTGTGACTTCTTCTGATGCCGTCACTAGTCTGCTTGGGACTTGGTGATGACGTCATTCGCCTGTGTGGGACCTGCTTAACATCGTTCGTCTGTTGTAACCTAACCGAGGTCACTGTGTGTTGGATTATTTAGCTGGGACAAACAATTAGTGTGAAAAATGATAAGGGGTTTTTGTGTTGGCATCTGAGTATCGGTATTTTTATTGTATTTTTATGTGCATAAAGTGTGAATAAACTTTTCATATTTAAGGACCTAGTATTTATTAGCATTGGAAACACTTAGTCCGGGACCTTTTCAGCTTGCTAGCAGACTGTTGTTTAGTTAAATAAATGGGGGCTCGTATTTACTTCACAACAATTTTGGGGGCTCGTCCGGGATGGGAAGGTAACTTGTTCTGATACGGATTGGATGGAAAGTTAAATGGTTTTGATAGGGATTGGATGGGAAAGTAAATTGTTCTAATATGGATTGAATAAATAATTTAGTAATTCGTTAAACTGATTTAATATCGTATTGTATATTATCGATGTGAAACGGGATGTGATGTAGTCTTTAAATAAAAAAGGGTATTCTTTAAAGGGTATGAAGGGTATTTTCATTTGTAAATTATGATGAGGTGTTACGAAATTGTTTCATAATTGTAAAGGGTCGAATCAAGGAAAGAAAGGTACTCATCAGCACTTTAACAGGACGGTCTTAGTATCTCAATAGTGTGTCTCCATCGCATTAGTGAGTTGCACTTAAGATAGCAAGTTCTCTGCATAGATTGAAAGTCAAAGTATGACCGCAGGTACCCGGTTTTGTCGTCAGTTTTTGCATTCAATAAGATATTTGCTTGTCTAATGAAACAAACTCATTGGGTAAATCGAGTGACAAGAAATACTTATTGAGGAGATATATCTTGTTTTGTCTTGTGTGAAAAACCAGTTGGAATCGTGTGTTGAATTCGATTTGCAGAATTCAAATTTATATCTGTAGAATCTAAGAAAAGTTGGATTTTGACAGGTATCTGAAGGAAAGATACATATAGAAGTTGCTTAGCATTTAAGTTGCTTAGTATCGTAAAGTCCGTAGAGACTGTACTGTTCTTGCCGTGAAGTGTCTTAGGTTAGTTATTAAGACAAGAGAACGAGTGCAGAGTGTGTCCTGTTTGTCCGTTGTCAGTCCATCGGTATATCAGTTCGTTACCTCTTTACAATAAGTAAACAGGTACCATAATGTGAGTCTGTCTGTCGGTCCGTCGACTCATAATTACAGTCTTCAATACACAGTGCACTCATACAAGCCTTTTCAACGTGAATTGTCTTCTGGTTAGTGATATAAGACAGAAAAGGTATTGCTGGGGTCGCAACTGAACTTCTTCCAATTACTTAAAGAAGCAACTGCCTCATATCTTATCATTATTCTAAACCACAGGAAATCTAAAATAAAACAGCATCAAGTACAGTTATACGGTCCGTCTGTTATTGGTTCCATTTTCCGTCTATTAAATTATTTCTTTCTATACATTCATAGATCTACATAAAAAATGTACATTTAAATTTTGAATTCACTACAAAATTTAAACTTTCAAAATTACTATATACTCAAATATTTAAATTCTTGTTAAACAATTACATCGGTTACAAACCACAAACTATTATATCAACATTCATTTTATTTGAAAAACTTACAATTTGGACGCGGATAAATTTACAGCAACGTCATGGATTTTGCAAAATATCTCGAGATGGGAGAGAAGCTTGGATTAAAAGACAAAGATTTGTGGGATTTTGCATACAGCCGGGAACAGAAAGACATCGAAAGAGATGAGAGATCAATTGCTAGAGAAGAAAAGAAAGAACTACTGGAGAAGGAAAAGTTACAACTTCAGGCCCAAATGGAACGTGAAAACTTTGAAAGAAATCGACAACTTGGACAAGAAAAATTTGAAAGAGAATTACGTATGAAGAAAGAAGAACAGGAACACGAATTACAAATGATGAAATTGCAATTCGAATTACAAAGTAAAAAGGGCGCTGGTGAACAGAATCAGTCGTTGATGTCTACTGGACACAATCACGGGCAAAAGGGACCTAAGCTTCCATACTTTCATGAAAACAAAGACAACATGGATGCATACATTCGACGATTTGAGCGCTTCGCCACATCTAATGAATGGCAAGAAGAACACTTAGCGACATATCTCAGCGCTTTATTACGAGGAAAAGCTTTGGAACTGTACGCTCAGATGCCCGCTTGTGACGTCAACAATTACCAAAAGCTTAAAGCGGAACTTTTAAAGAAGTATCAAATGACAGAAGAAGGATACAGAAAACGTTTTCATTCGACAAAAATGGAACGTGGAGAAAATGCAAGATAGTTTATAGCAAAGCTGTCTGACTGCTTCGACAATTGGATTGAGCTTGCTGGAATTCCAAAGAATTTTGAGGGATTGAGGAACTTCATGATAGCTGAGAAATTTTTACACGCTTGTCCTACTGAAGTTTCAATGTACATCAGAGAGAAGGAGCTTCACGACTTGAGTGAAATATCTCATGCTGCAGAAGTATACATGAAAGCCCATGGGATTCAACCCAAACCAGCAGATAAGAAGATACAAAGTAAACCAAAGGAGACATTTGGCAAAGACAACAATTCGTCAAAGGCACAAACCAATGACAGTATCAACAATCAACAATATATCACTTGCTTTTACTGCCAGCAAAAGGGACATAAAGCAAATGAATGTCGTGCAAAGCAAAAAGCCATGAATGCCTCAGCCGCTGTTAACGTGCAAGAAGATGACAGTTCGGAGCCAGAACTAGAGAAGCACACACTATAAACTTGCATAGCAACGTCAAACGGCCACAAGTGTAAGAGTTGGAAGAGAAAACCATCGGACCGATTACCAAGCATGGGATGTGCTTTACCGGAAGATAAACTCTTCATGCAACTTCTACCAATTGTTAAAGGCACAGTCAACAATACAGAGGTTCAAGTTCTGCCTGATACAGGTTGCACTACCGCTATCATCCGTAAAGATTTAGTGAAACTAGAGCAGTTTATTAACAAAAAGGGACGATATATTTCAGTAGATCAAACAGCTCGCATCGCACAGTTTTCTGAATTGCATATCGAGTCTGCATTTTACACAGGTATTTTGGAATTTTTGTGTCTGGATGAACCGCTTTGTGATGTGATTCTTGGAAATCTTCCAAAGATTATAGAGCAACCTAACGACTTCATGTTCAACAAAGCACAACAAATAGACAAACATTCAGTGGTAAAACAGACAGTCAATCTACAACTAAAATTGAAGAAAGCACACTAGCTGTCATAACAAGGAGCCAAGCTGCGGAGCAAAACAAGCCACCAAAGTTATTGAAGATTCCTATTCTTCCAGAACTGGGTGATAATCATCAATTCAAGACATGTCAAGACAAAGATTCATCACTACACCAAGCAAGGAAATGGTGTGAGATCAAGAAGTCAAAAGTGAATGAAGAGACAAAGGAAGCCACAACCTTTAAGAAGTTTCAAGGAATGTTGTATCGCACAACGTATTCAATAGAAACTGGCAACGACGTGAGGGAAAAACAACTCGTGGTACCAAAGAAGTACAGACAAACCGTGATGAAATGTGGTCACGAATAAATCATGGCAGGACATATGGGTATTCATAAAACAACTGAAAGGATACAGTCGAACTTTTACTGGCCAAATATGTATGACGACATTTCTAGATTTTGTAAATCTTGTGACATTTGCCAACGTACAGTACCAAAAGCGCCACTAGTGAATTTGCCAATCATTACAACGCCATTTCAGCGAGTAGCGATCGACTTAGTTGTACCATTTTTTCCACCTTCTGCAAGAAAGCATAGGTACATTCTAACTATGGTTGACATGGCAACAAGGTATCCAAAGGCAATACCATTGACAAATATCGACACAGTTACAGTAGCTGAAGCATTGCTGAAGATGTTCAGTGACATAGGAATTCCTCAGGAAATTCTGAGCGATCGTGGAACTCAATTTACACCAGATGTGATGAAAGAAGTTCACCGCCTACTGTCAGTCAAAGCCATTAATACAACACCATATCATGCTCAGTGTAACGGTCTTTGCGAGAAATATAATGGTACATTAAAACAAATGATAAAGAGAATGATACAAGATCAACCAAAGGAATGGGATCGCTTCATTGAACCAATGCTATTTGCATATCGCGAAGCACCTCTGGACAGTTTAGCAGGATTTTCGCCCTTTGAGTTGTTATATGGGAGAACAGTGCGCGGTCCAATGTCCATTCTGAAGGAAATCTGGTCAAAGGAACAGATAGAAGAGGGGGTCAAAGACACTTATGAGTATGTGCTTGATCTACGCGAACGACTTCAAGAAACTTGCAAACTTGCAGCAGAAGAACTTCGGAAATCGCAAATCAAACAGAAAGGCTACTCCGACAAGAAGGCTACACCGCGAGTACTCAAGATTGGTGAAGTTCTCATCTTACAACCGACCGATAACAACAAACTTGTTATGAAATGGAAGGGACCTTACGTCGTCAAGGATCGAGTTGGAATTAACAACTACGCCATACAGCTGCCTGAAAGAGTGAAAATTTTTCACATCAACATGCTCAAACAATACTTCGACCAACGCCAGAAACAAACGTGGTTTCAGTTGCAGCTATTACTTTTGAAGACGACCAAGTGGACAGCGAACATCCTGACATCGTTGGTATCAGCAACAGCAAACAAGAGGAAACTTATAAGGACGTCAGTATCAATCCTGATCTCACGACAAAACAAAAGCAAGAAATCTCAGCCCTCATCAAAGAAGTCAGCGATATATTTTCTTCAAGACCAGGAGTAACCAACTTGGGTGAACACAAAATAACTCTTACAGATAAAGAGCCAATCCGATGTAAACCATACCCTGTACCATACGCTATGTACAACGACATGTAGAAAGAAATAAGAGGAATGTTAGAGATGGGTATTATTGAGCCTTCAGATTCTCCGTATTGCTCTCCAATAGTGATCGTTAAAAAGAAAGATGGATCCGTGCGTTACTGTCAAGACATGCGACAGGTTAACAAAGTGACAAAGTTCGATTGCGAACCTATGCCAGACATTGATGCAATATACGCAAAATGCGCAAACGACAAACACTTTTCAAAGCTTGACTTCTGCAAAGGATATTGGCAAATCCCACTGGAAGATAGCTCGAAGGAGATCACCGCATTCTCAACACCGTTTGGACATTACCAATACTGAATGATGACATTTGGACTCATAAATTCTGGTGCAACCTACTCTAGAGTTCTCTCAGAGCCTTGTTTGAAAGGATTAGAGCTGCCCGACTTACAATGAAACCTTCCAAGTGTTTCTTCGGATACAGTGAAATTGAATTCACTGGCCATCGTTTCAAAGAAGGCTTGCTGATGACACAAGAAGACAAAGTTCAGAAGATTGAGGAAGCAAATGCAATTGAGATCCCTGTTGGGACTGACTGGATATTATCGGAAATTTATTCCAAACTACGCAACCAAAGTCAAATTCCTTAACGATCTGACAAGAAAGAATCAACCAGATCGCCTGAAGTGGACGGCTGAACACGAGAAAGCCTTTGTAGATCTTAAAACAGAACTTAGTAAAAACCCAGTACTTAAGCTTCCTGATGTACAAAAACCGTTCGTGTTGCGAACAGATGCATCCGATACTGGACTTGGGGCTGTGCTCCTGCAAAAACACCAGGACATGCTATTTCCAATAGCATGTATAAGCAAGAAATTGTTGCCACACGAAAGCAATTACTCTGTTATGGAGAAGGAGTGCTTAGCAATCGTGTGGGCAATCAACAAATTCAGAGTTTACCTGTATGGCAAAGAGTTTTGACTGACCATCAGTCTTTAGCTTACCTGAACAAGGCTAAGTTCAACAACCACCGTGTGATGCGTTGGGCCCTGGCCCTTCAACCCTACAGATACAGAGTTGTGTGGGCAATCAACAAATTCAGAGTTTACCTGTATGGCAAAGAGTTTTGACTGACCATCAGTCTTTAGCTTACCTGAACAAGGCTAAGTTCAACAACTACCGTGTGAAGCGTTGGGCCCTGGCCCTTCAACCCTACCGATACAGAGTTTAGTATATAAAGGGTGACGACGATCTGGGTGCTGATTTCTTGAGCCGGAATGTTTAAGGAGTATGAAGCTAGCCTATGTAGATAAGTGCTTAAACTAATAAAAATGTACTAAAATAGTTCTGTCATTACATTAATTGCCTTGGAAGGGGGGTATATGTTGTGATGGCAATTAATGTAAAGGTATGGGATGGGCTGTGGGTCACCAGTTGACGCGTGAGGTCACCTTTGTTGACCGGGTCCATGAATTCTATGCGTTTAAATGTGTTTATCTGAAATTTCTATGAATTGATTTGATGTGCAGCAATATACTGCATGTGTCCCATGGTGCATGTGTACATTCAATACGTGTACCCATTGTTCCAATGTTTGAAAAACATTGTGACTAATGTTTGAAAGGCACACGTGGGTTAAGTGTTTGACCTGTGTTGAACATTTTATTGAGCATTGGTCAAATGTTATTTTTCTTTCGCGGGGCGCGGTCATTTGGATTTCATTATGTGCAGCGATGGCAAAGGCATAAGACGTGCCGGTGTGCCTTGTTGGGCTAAGACAGCTCTTTGTGATGTGCTGGTCAAAGCAGCCTTTTGAGATGTGTTGGGCTAAATGCCTGTTGTATTAAATAAAATGTATATTGGCTACGGAAAAAGCCTCATGTAAATATGTGTTGATCACTGGTTGGTAATTTACGGACGTGTATACGATTCACTGGGTGAGTTGACTTTATATTGGGTTAAGTTAATTTGATATCGGGTTAACTTAATTTTATATCGAGTTAATTTAATTTATTTATGCCATTTAGTGATGTATTTTTTTTATATAAATATGAGTATTTTTTGCATGTGATAAGTAAATATCTGCTGGAAGGGGAGGAGGATCTAGCTATTTATAAACTGAGAAAATGGGGAATTTTGGACATGTGTAAAACAAGGCTTGATAGAATTCAATTGTAAGTGAATATTTATGGTGTATATTTATTCCCACAGTTTTTTGCACCGTGTTGATGAGTGGGGCCGGGAACAAGATTTGACCGATGTCGTCTATGTGATCTTGTGATGTCAGTCATCTGAGTTCGTCTGTGTGACCTCGTGATGTCGGTCATCTCTGTGACTTCGTGAGGTCGGTCATCTGAGTTTGTCTGTGTGACCTCATGATGGCGGTCTTTTGAGTGGGACTGGGAACAAGATTCGATTGATATCGTCGCCTGTGTGATCTTATGAATATCTCCATCTGGTGTGACATTACGGGATGTAATGGACGTCGCGCATTTAAGCCATTCGCGGTCTGACCGTTGATAAAGTTACAGGTCACGTGTCCTGTTTGACGTCAATCATATGTACGGGAGTTTGGCAGGATCTTTTTGATGACGTCACCCGTCTGCATGTGACTTTCTTGATGACGTCACCCGTCAGCGTGTGACCTTTTTGATGACATTACTCGTCTGCGTGTGACTTCTTCTGATGCCGTCACTAGTCTGCTTGGGACTTGGTGATGACGTCATTCGCCTGTGTGGGACCTGCTTAACATCGTTCCTCTGTTGTGACCTAACCGAGGTCACTGTGTGTTGGATTATTTAGCTGGGACAAACAATTAGTGTGAAAAATGATAAGGGGTTTTTGTGTTGGCATCTGAGTATCGGTATTTTTATTGTATTTTTATGTGCATAAAGTGTGAATAAACTTTTCATATTTAAGGACCTAGTATTTATTAGCATTGGAAACACTTAGTCCGGGACCTTTTCAGCTTGCTAGCAGACTGTTGTTTAGTTAAATAAATGGGGGCTCGTATTTACTTCACTACACCGCCTAAATATCAGTATACTATCCTTTGAATTACCCTGTTCCTTCGTCCGTCTTAGTGGCACTCTGGAACCTGCTGTGTGAGTGCATCGGTCAGATGTAGCAATTGTGGTCAGGCATTTCGTATATTTCAATTCGTTCTGTGCCTCTTCTGTACTCGATAAGCCTTTGCGCGGTAGTGCTAACGTTGATTCGTTCAGATTGCTTCAAACGCGTAAATGATTTTCACCAAGCCGTATGATTGTGTCTTGTCGTTTCGCAACAATAATCTTACTCAGTTTGTATGGACGTTTCAGAAATTTCATGTTATCGGGTAACATTTGTCCTAACCCTTATTCCACAATTACTGAATTCGATATTGTCACCGGAAAGGTATAATAATATGGAATCAGAGTGCAAATTTAACTTTTCGCCTGAAGTGTGTTAGTCATATTTTTAGTACAGTAGAAACCAACAAATTTACGTTATTAATTCAGTTCCTGTTGTTTTTTCCTGATTATTATACATTCAGAGACATGTGGTAGTACTATACGCAAAGCGATGATTAACCTGAACTGAAAGTGCTTGAATTGTCTCAGTCTTAATTTAAATAGTTCGAAGTAGATTGGGCAACAATAATTTTGGGATATTCTTTCTGTTATTCCTGTTTATACTTTAAGAGCGTTTTAATGTTTTAAATAAACATTACTGTGGAGGTCTATTAATACCCATGAATGAACATTTAACAGGCGGTATACCAATGATTTAAAATAATCAGGAACAAAATCAAAACGAAAAAGAGAAATTTTATGTGCATGAGGGATGCTTTTGTATTTTTGTATTGTTTTGTAAATAAAGTGCAAAAATTTTTCTTTCCGTTGTCTGAATCAACTGTTCGGCCTTCTGAATTAAGTTTACTTATGAATTATTGACAGTCCCATCTGTGGATTTAATCTGCGATCCCACTGTACTGTAATTTGAGTCAAAATGCGACACAGAGGCAAATGTTCATCCACAACAAACAAAAAAGGCATTAGCAACCATTTATTAACTCACATTTGAAACGTAAAGCATTCTTTTGCATGAAGATCCTAAACCATGAAACTCTTACTGATGGCGTCAGTTTGAAAAAAAGCAATGACTTATGAACAGAACTATAAACCGCCTTTCAGTTCTCTCAGTTCTTTGTCTTAATGAACTATAGCAAGTGGATCTTTAGTCATTTAGATCTTTCACCTTAACTAATTACCACAATTAAATTTTCGGAGTCGAAATGCAAACTTGAGCAGTGTACGTTATTTTTAGTGCCTACCGACTATGTCCAGCTGAAGCGATAGAAAGGGGGCTTACCTGTCGTCTGTATCTATGCATGTATGTATGTGCGTTAGACAACACTTAACAGTGTTATTACTCCTTGAGTTTTCTTGGAAGGTTCACATATTACACGTTTTAGTAGTGGCTAGCTACCGTACTATTACTTTTTTGACATTGCACAAAAAATTCGCGCAATGGTGCAATATTAAAAACATTTATTTTTCGAGCTTCCAAAACCCTTCCCCTCACCGGCTTTTGTCAAATTGTTATAAACTGGTGTTGATGCCTTAGTTACCATCCACTATTAGCCTATTGATTTTTACATATCAGCAAAAAAACTTGTGGTAACGACGAAACTTAAAAAAGATACATTGATTTTGGACATTTTTCACACCTCGATTTTAAAATCTAATTGCTTCAGTACAAAGCCTTTAAAATTGAACAAGAATGGTAAGAAAGTAGTCATCTGCCAGACCTTAGTGCCTTCTGAAATCCCCTTCTGAAATATCGATTTTCAGAGAATTTTTATTGCTTTTTCAAAACAGATGAAAATATAAGTAAATATAGAAATTTAACATGTATCTGTTGCTGTAGCTACGATTTAATTGGTTTTAAAATATTGTAATTTAAAAATGCAGTGATTGAATTTTAATTTTTCTCAATATTGAGTACAGCAAAATGAAATGTTGTTTGTCTGTTACTCCATATACCTTTTATTAAAAGCCATAAACGGGTTGTCAGATACTCTCCATGTGTATGACCTGGACGGGCTCAAGATCTGCTAAGACATTCAACCGATCTGCCAGATGACGCGCTGACACTGTATTCTATCCTCTCGAACTAATGGCAGCAGAGTGATTTGCAGAAACTTGGTACCCTCTTCTTTGTTTAAGTAGTCTACCCCTGTGAAACTGTGCGTATCTTCCCCTTAGCTGATGAGTTAACTTGGTCAAAGAGATCCAAACTACATGAGGTTCTAGCCAATTTATGTGGCGGCATCTGACCAAAAGTATTGCCACATCTTGTCCTGGATTCCAGGTCTGATAGAGAAGCGTCGGTCTATATCTCTAACTCTGGGAAGGGAGTCGCGGAGGGTATCCCTTCACTCGTGATCAAAGGGTTTCGAACGAAGCCAACGCCTCGTACGCCTCCTAGGATACAATCATCATAGCCTTGCGCTGTCTCGTGATCTCGGATCAAAACCCCAGTAGTGTAACTTGCTAAAGAGGGTCCTCTTTTCTATTGCTACCAGGTAACTGAGAAAAGGCTGCATCTTGGCCAGACTGACCTCGGATCTGAGTTTTAATGGCTTAGATTGCTAGCCGGATTCTTTTTCGACTCTCGGAGGTTGTTTAAGCCATCGCTTGGTGCAGATCCCATCTTTACTCTTAGGAAATGTTGTTAAGTGTCGGGTCGAGCTCTGATATTGTCGATATTGACCAAGAGACCTTTCTTGATCATATCTCAAACGCGAGCCCACGCCTTGAACAGCTTCATGATTTTTGTAAAGACGAAAGACAAGTCGACAGTTTGCGGGACGTACCCCTCATACCTTTACCCAATGCCTCTTTTAAGAATTGGGTTGTGTAATTTTGAAACGAGGTTACATGGAGGAATTAATTTAGGGTGGACAGATCAATTGCCAACAGCTCCCCCCCCCTGATTTCTTGAAAACAAAAAACCATACTAAAGAACTGGTTTTTCGACATCTCCTCTAGCCCACCAATCCTCCATCATGGCATGAAGTGATCAGTGTTTCTCTGATTCTTGGTCGTAGGGTGCAGCTAATTTGTCTTGGGTTTGGTTGTTTGGAGGAATGGGTGGAGTACGACCCTTGGGTTTTCGTTTGAAAGGGAGAGAGTACCCCACTCGGAAGCAACAAAGTATACTTTTTAGAGCTCCTATCTCTTATCAAGCCTGCCTCTAATAGGCAAGTATGTACTGGAGGGCCTGTAAACCCCTGTACTTTCGTACTTTGAAAAAGTATTGCTTAGAGGACGAGACCCCTGCTCTGAAAGATACTTTGTTTGGTTGCTACCTGCATGCAGCTAGGTGTTCAGCGGTATCTTGGTACTGATAGACAAACTGGCCTTCTATAGAAGAGAAAGACACG
This sequence comes from Protula sp. h YS-2021, assembly GCA_949752745.1. NCBI lineage: Eukaryota > Metazoa > Annelida > Polychaeta > Sabellida > Serpulidae > Protula > Protula sp. h YS-2021. Next base: position 48,578,124 of record OX457029.1, on the reverse strand, counting down.
CCCTGCTTCTTGACCGCGATCTGCCTTGGGGTGACTACGGCAGGTGTTTGCGCTACCGCTGGAACGGGAAAATAGTTGAATCGCTCTGGCAATGAGAGCTATATCTTGAGGCAAGGCTCTAATTTCTTGATTAACCCTCTCGAATTCCTCTGGCGATCTGGGATAGGAGAGTGGTGAAGCTTGTTGAGCCCTTTCATACTCGACTAAAACGTCTTTAAAAGGTATTGCGTCCTATTATGGATATGGTGAGATAGTCGTCAGCCTTAAAACGCCTCTTGTCGCCAAGACCAGGCACTCTAGAAGCCTGGTAGCTACCGGGTCTGCCAGGGGAGTTCGTCCAGACGTTTCTGCAGAGCTCTTTTCATGCTGTTCGGAGTGTCTTGCTGAGCCCTCTATACCCTTGGCATCTCTCTCCACCAGCGGGATGTCCGAATCGCTGCGTACTGATGGCATCTATATCATGCGTTTAGTAGGCTTTTCTACGGGATCCAGAGGTATAAGACAATCGGCAGAACGGTACGGACCGTGTTTTACCGCACATTGCTTCGGTGTTTGACAATGATAAAGCACTTGGCCCACCCGACGTCTAGACGCTTGAATTACACTGGACCGCAGAGGTGTGGCCTGGGATGTTGTTTCTATCGGTGGGCCATTGCACTCAGTCATTGGGACCCCTCACACGACAACGGACAGGCTGGTACGTCCCGGAATGGTACGTCGAGTGAACCAGACTTAAGCATAACGTCTAATGGCACCGTACAACGCACACGTAGCCCTTGTGAACTGGTCCATGCAGGACAACGCCCGCAGTCATGAGGATGAAATTTGTACAAATCTGTTGTGCGCTAATCAGATCCAGGTCCTTCAATGGCCTCAGCTAACATGAGACCTATTGAACACGTGTGGGATATACTCGATCGCAGAGTTCGAGCCGGTACCCCGCCCCCAACAAAGCTATGCGGATCTGATACATGCATTAATTGTGGAATGCCACAGGATTCCGCAATGGAATATAATGGAATATCAGTCAATGCATTATGTCCATGCCGCGATATGTCACTGTATTGATACAGGCCAAGGGAGGGCACACAAGCTATTGAAAACTAGAAAGAGTAACATGACTTCAACAGGTTGTTGAATGGCCGTTGTTGTAAAGTTTGTATTCCACTGAATGTTTACGTATTCGTAGCAAATATTTGTTTCGCTGTTGTGTGAAATGTTCAGAAAATTATGTTGACTACTTCTTTAACTATCACAAATTACCCAAGTGCGTTTTTAAACTGCATAAAAATACAAAAGATTGTTGGCAGTGTTTCATATGGAAATTGATCAATATAGAAATTTTGATATTTAATCTCGAATGGTGAAAAATACTGCTATCATTTTCAAAACTGAGTCTCCTGACAGTTCATTTGCAAAGTTGTGAGAACGTTAACGCAGGATGTTGCCGGCCTGGCTATTACTTTTAATAATCTTTTTCATTGTTTCGGCTGGTTACAATGTCCCTGGGCATTCTTGCTTATGCACTGCAGTGTTATCCTTTTATAAATTATAGCCTCACTTGATGCCTTCCCTAGCAGCTGCAAGCGAAAAGACATGGGCCTGTCAAAAGAGCGTACATTTGCCATCTACTCCCACTGCTTTGCGCCTGGTTCACGGCCTGCTGTGGCAGTGCCACAGAAAGGGGATCTCGGTATATACGCCAGAGCTACAGCAGACACGAGTTATTAGCGTTGGCGACATGGGCAACGTATGGAACGTGACTGCTGTTGATGGGCATCGTGTTGTCATAGCAGCCAGTAACGGACTTTACTATACGGGACCAGATGGTAAGTGTGGGTATTATTGGGTGAGCATGTCTGTGTGGATTCAAGAGTGGTACCAGCAACATAACTCAAAGCAATGAAAGCACAACTGTAATTTTACAAAAAATATTAGAAGTGTGTTGATAACCCTACCAAATAATTAATGAGGTGATCGAATTAAACTGTCTAAAATATGTTTTTGAAAGAAAGATCTGGCCTAATTTTCGCATTATTTTTTAAACATAATATTATAAATAACTTCCGATTTAGATCCACCAAAATACATTCAGTGCAAATATGAATGTTTAGCGGTCATGACATACTTAACCGCGGCAGTGCTTTATGAACACGATTTCAGTGGTTAATGTTCGGGGCCAGTAGGTTCATCGCGGCTTGCTCTATGTAGAAACGAATGTAAACAGCTGGCAAACAGAAAACTACCCACACACGTGATCAATTAGCGTGTCGTTCGGTTGGTTGAGGGTTTTATATCAAATGGTTTTGCCATTTTCCAGGAAAGAGGCTGCAAACTATACATAGTGGCGAGTTTACTAGTGTTGTGGTGTACAAAAGTACTGTCTTCGCTGCCCACCAAGCCACTGCCTCCGTGCGAACGTACACGTGCTCCGAAGAAGCATGCCGTCCAAGGAATTCGTTCCAGCTCAGTTGTAGCACAGCAGACATTATCACACTCTGTGCTACTAACTCCAAGCTATACGCGTGCTACGCCCTGGAGGACCGCCTAGATGTGCTCTCACTCTCTGGCGAATTTGAAAAGACCACAGGCTCGCGAGGTCGCGATGAAGCAGGCAGGTTGTATTTCCCTTACCTCTGTGGTACCGACGTAGACGGGGCTGTCTTACTGGCGGACTGTGGTAACCATCGGTTACAGGTTCTAAGCAGTGACCAACAATGGAAAGTTTTAAATGTGACGCCGCCGCTACGAAATCAGGAGAGTGCTGTCTTCTTTCGAAATCAATTGTTTGTGTCGTCATGGCATCCAAACAAGCTCTCTTTATATTCAAATAATCGTCGCGACTTAACAACGGTCGCACCTTAGGAATGACTCTGAAGCTGACTCGATTAATTTTTCGTGGGAAACTTTCTGCGTATCATCGTCTGCTTCAAGTGTTCTTATTTTAATGAGAAATAAGATTATTTTTATCCCTGACATTGTACTTCTTGGTTGTCATGTATACAACTAGCACATTAAAAAAAATGGGAGAAAAGTCTCGGGCTTGAAACTCCTCTCCCCACTGTAGATGCGGATTTTTACTTAATGACACAATGAAGAGCTAAAATTCTGTTTGTGGTGAGTCTTTTTGGATACTATGGCAACAACAATATCTCGAGCTGTTGCAGAAAATTTGTTGCCCCACTTTTTCGTATATTTTTAGCCTTCAGCCAATATTGACTGAAGGCTATTGCTATCGATCTGTCCAACCGTCCGTCCGTTAACATTTACCTTGTGAACACGCTCTAGCCTACATTTTTGCCAATCGCTTAGATATTTTAAATATAGCTTGTATATGGAACAATGAAGATCGCTGTTGTATATGAGCCATATTTGACCAAGGACAGTGGCTCAGCTGGTCTACGAAATTTGCATATTTCTACCATTATCAGGTTTGGTGACATGTGGCTTGTGAACACTCTTTAGCCTACAGCTCTTTACCAATTACTAAGATATTTCAGATATAGCTAGTATGATGAAGATCCCTTTTGCTTAGGAGCCATATCCGACCAAGGACAGTGGCTTAGATGGACTTTCTCATGGTAAATGGTTTTGTTAGCCCTCAGCCATGCAATGCCTAAGGGCTACTGCTATGGCCGTGTCCATCTGTCTGTCCGTTAACATTTACCTTGTGAACACGCTCTAGCCTACAATTTTTTTTGCCATTCTCTTAGATATTTACTATAGCTTGTATATGGACTAATGAAGATTCCTATCGTTAACGAGCCATATTCGACCAAGGACACCAAATACCATTATCAGCTGGACTGTGAAATTTGCATATTTCTACCGTTATCAGGTTTGGTGACATGTGGCTTGTAAACACTGTCTAGCCTACAGTTCTTTAAAAATTACTAAAGTATTTTAGATATAGCTAGTATATGGACTAATCAAGATCGCTATTGTATATGACCCATATGCGACCAAGGACAGTGGCTCAGCTGGACTTGCAAATTTTCTTATTTTTAACATTATCAAATTTGCTTAACATGTAGCTTGTAACAACTCTCTAGCCTACAATTCTTTACGAATTACTGAGATATTTCAGACATAGCTAGTATATGGACTAATGAAGAACCCTATTGCTTATGGGTCACATGCAACCAAGGACAGTGGCTAGGCTGGACTTTCTCGTGGTAAATTTTTCTTGTTTTTTGTTCATTTTAAAGCTCTTCCATGCTTTTTTCTTTTTTGTGTTAAGGATTAAAATGAGCTTGTGACCGGCCTCAAACATACAATTTTCCTTGTTTCGAATGTTCGGGCTGGCTAAATTTGCATCTCTGATGCCTATGTTTCTTCAATAATTTTACTTCGATTTACAGCACATCACGATGAAAAGAGAGTACTTTAAAACAGGTTGGATTCTAATGACAATAAGGATAAATACTGTTCTTTGAAGTGTCGAACAAAATCGATTTTCTCGATCATCACGTAGAACATTATTCAACATATCAGTGGTTATCTCTACGATTTATTGAAATAGCTTAATATTTGTTTGTTGTATGATTCTGTACACCGCTTAACTGAAACTATCAGCGCTTTTAAAAAGAAGTGGGAACAGGACAACTCCCACTCTCCAACTGCCACCCGACTAACTCCCACCCGCTTGGAAATGTAAATGTGCACGGAATTGTTACAGCTTTGAATTTTCAATTTTTGACTGAAGTCGTGTGAGCTTGCATTATTGTAATTTGCTTCTTTTAAAGTGCAATGATTAATCACGTATTTCAGTCTATTAAGTTTTATCCGTATTATACTGGGTCCATTTCAGTTGCCATCACGTTTCAAATACCAGGTATCTGATGTATTACTAGAAGCAATTACTTTTCGACTTTGGTGTATGATGGATTATATTAAGAACGCGCAAATTGCTATTAGCTGTTGACTCCGGGGTGTGATAGATTATAGAAAGATCATACGAATTGCAATGGGCTGTCGACTTTAGTGTGTGGTGGATTACCGAAATATTGTGCAATATTCAAGTATCTATCGACTCCGGTGTATGATAGATTACAGCCTGGAGTAGATGGATTTGTCCGGAGTCGTAATATAAAGTTTTATTTTCAATGAAACAGGTGGGAATTGGCACAGGCGGGAGTTGTCCTAGACTCAAAGAATTATATAAGATTTTGTGATAATTACCAAAGCAAGGAAACAAAAAAAACTGTATACATACAAGACTCATGACACTGATAAAACATTTTCCTTCAATTCATAATACAGCAAGTCAATAATAATAATAATAATAATAATAATAATAATAATAATAATAATAATAATAATAATAATAATAATAATAATAATAATAATAATAATAATAATAATAATAATAATAATAATAATAATAATAATAATAATAATAATAATAATAATAATAATAATAATAATAATAATCATGAAATTCTAGGAAATTTGCAAAACACAGCATGTGCTGCGAGTACATATAATTTAAGTTCACAAAAGGATCATGTACAATTTTGACGAAAATAAACTCTGTGTGTATATTTCTTAGTACATCTATATATCTATATATAACTATTGGTTAATTCTAGAAATAAGTTGTAGAATCTATGCCATTTTGTATTCTGCGATTGTTGTTATGATAATAAGTCTCCTCAACCTCCGGTGACCTGAAAGCAATATCCAAGAAACGGTCATCCATTAGGGACGGTACGGCTCGGTTCCTGTGCAACAAAACGTCCTCACAGGGCGAGGCATCGGACTCCTCCTGACCGCTATCCCTCCCATTATCGCTCGGCTCTTCTTTTTGCTTGTTTCTAAGGCAAAAAAAAAGACACAATTTTAGTTTCAGATTAGCAGTCACTAGTCACAATTAAGCACGGAAGCAAAGACTGTTTACTACAGTAGTTTATAGTCTTTGACTGAAGTCATCCTTTATTCACTTTTCATTAAGGTGAAATTTCAGGTGATAATTTAGCATATTCTTCATTTGTGTCTTTCATTTCTCTTCCATTTTAGATAGAACCTTGACTTACTTTATTTTTAATATGTCGCCAAATAGTTTTAATGGTATTTAATGTTTAGCGCATGCCCCGCTTAGTTCTTTCATTGTTTGCTTCTGCGCGTGATATTCAAGACTGAATAAGTTACTTGATGAATCTATGATAAAACGCGATGTTCCAATTGGCAGACTCGACATCGAACGAGCAAAAGAAAAGACTGACAAAAAGAAATTACAGAAGGAAAATAACAAAAAAGATTGCTCAACTGAATGACACCAGGTTAAGTGTTTTGAAGCCAGGAAGAAAAACTAGAGCGGTCAATGCACAGGAACATCATTTATAGTTCGCACCCTTTCATTTCGTTCTTTGAATTCAAAAGGAGATGTCTGCAAAACATTTCCCCACTTTACACAAACGTGCTTTGTGCGCAAACACACACCTCTCATGAGATGAAATACAAACGTTTTATATAAAGTTTTAATACGTAAAAACAGGAGTTCGACACTCGGAGTAGCGTGTCGTTTAAGCTAAAACGTACTGTTTACAGCAACATTTGTATAGCAGAAAACCAAACAGAATGCCGACGAGAGACCCGCCTAGTGCCGCAGATACAGCAATGACCCAGCTAGGGACCCGGATGTTTTCCCACCAGGAAGGGCGGCAAGTAGAACCTAGGAGTTAAAAAAAGAAAGAAAGAAAGAAAGAAAGAAATAGACATACTTTATTTACTTATATGCAACCTGTCGAAGATTCTATAGGAGCTATGATTTATCCATATGGATAACATATACTGAACACGCATAACAATATATTAAAAGTATGTTGAGATTATGTCGATTTTTTTTTCAGCTATATTTTTCGTTTTGAATTAGAAATTTTTTATGCTTTATTTATAAAAGAATATAAATTTGTGGTCAAACCCGAGTCTGTTGTCCACTGCAGTTCATCAGCAAATGGTTTACATATTAGACACAAATCATTTGGACTTCTCTCATTCTCTAAGTAACACTTCCCATCTATTCTACAGCTATTTATCTGAATAATAAATACAATATCAATAAATATTTTATTGCTTGTACAATAGATCTGAGGCGTTTCTGAAGTCACATATCTCCAGGTTCTTGGAAAGTTTTTGTGTCAAACTAAACAATATAAAATTAGAGGCATAACAAAAAGAGAAATGTTGAGATTAAGATCCGTAACATCTAAATGAGATAGATAGCGAGACAGAACGGAGCAGGTCTGTGATAAGATCTATCTGTTATGTATATTTACACAGAGAGAAAAAAGATGTTAACAAAACAGACCGAACCGCCGAAGAGGTTGGCTGTTGATCAACAACGAGAGAACGATGTTGCAATGGAAAAAATACTTACTCTTTTGGTGCAAGAGGTACTGTTAGTACTACATAAGTTGCAAGCAGAATCAAAAGGTAAGAACAATAAGGCATCACTGGCATGATCCAGAATACCGTCGTTGCTGACGCTTACAAGATATGGCTTGACTTCCGGTAAGGGACATTCTACGGCGTTGAAGTCTATAAATAACGCCTTTGATTTTGTGATGTGCGGCAGGGCTTTGAAATCGTATTGGTATTCAGCAACCTGAAAAGTTGAAATAGAATATATATATATATATATATATATATATATGTACGTATAATTAAGACGTGTATTGTTTCTAATTGAGTTTATTTCTAATAAATTTCATCGAATTTATCTAAAACATCAATTATATCCAATGCAACTTTTCGATTCATTTTTAAACTGAATGCACTGTAGACTTCGTGGCTTAAGTTTTGGTCTTGAAAGTCTACTGAGAGTATATCTACTCATCTGGAAACGAAATAAAAATTACTCGACATCGTAAAGTGCTCACAGTTTTTAATGCTTGGCGGCATGTGTAAAATGATAATGCTGGTTCGGTACTTCTGTCAAAATTAGATCTTGTCTAATTATGTACATGTATAAAAGCTCAAAAGGCAGATAAAAGAGCCTCACTTGAGTTTGCTGCAAGTGGCAGGTCAAATTAACATTATCTACAAAAGCATCCCCATAAACAATGACTCGGTTGCATCGCATATATCGTGTATCGCACAGACCGTTGGCTGGCAACTCCGATGAATAAGGTGGTTGCCCAACGGCTATAGAACAATCGGCAGTGTGCCAGTTCTCTTCACATTCACAACTCCCTGTATGCAAGAAAAAAATCAAGTTATTATTGCAAACCACATCAACTTGCCTCTTATTTCTTTAATACAAACATTCTAATATAAGTGATTAAGCTAGAATATTAACATACAAAGAAAAGGCGTCAGTTTGTTTTATCATGGGGACCTTTTCAACAGGGGCATATTTTTGGACTGAATAAGAAATTAGCGAACAAATCAAAGCATGAGTGAAGTCGATTGAAGCCCTTTAGTACGCCGCCCCTATAACAGCACTGATAACAAAAAGAACTAGAACTGCATTTCGGTAGCGAAATGTTTAACACTTGACAAAAATTAAAACGCAAAAATACTTCCTTTAATGGGTTCTTGAATAATATAAAGTATTTTACAACATGCTACCAATGTGTTATACAACTATGTATAGAGCTTATGGCACAACAAGTATGCGGCTTACAATATTCTAAAAAATCGGACCACTGTCAAGAAAAAATCTCCATAGGTTGATAACTTAATACCAGCTAAATATATTAGCAAACAACACAGCTTGGATACGCCTTATAAGCCGAGTAGTGTTTGGTTTTTGTTGACTTAAGTTTTGATTGATTGATCAGGCATACGCTGTGTTATCTGTTTACGCAGTGAGAGCTCGCACAAAGCTGAGCAGCTGTGTGGTGTTCTGTACTGTACATTAAATGTTCCGCATTTACTTGCAAATTTACACTCTTTTCACATGGCGTTTTAACAAAGAAAACGAAATCGAAGACGAAAATAAGATACAAAAAATCGGAAAACAGTCAAGAAGAAAAAAAAAGGACGAACGGCTGCTCGCACAAATTCTTATGACCTTTGCAAGCTAACAGCTTGTCAAGTGTTAAAATAGCATATTTTTCTTCACTTTAAACTCTGTTATCTTCCTACCATTGAGACACTGCCCATGCCCACTGCAGTCATTTGTGCAGATGGCGTTGTGTATGGCGTTGGCTATGTCCGAGGACAGACTGCCATTTCTTTGGACCTCTTCCAGACACTGTTCCTTCATGGCATCTCTAGCTGAATCAGCCCAGCTTGTGTTCCCAGTAATCTAGTCACACAATATTGCTTACATTGCTTTGCGAGGTGAAAGTTGCTTTTGGATGAAGATGAATAAGTCAATAATAAACGTAAATACCCCCCCCCCAAAAAAAAAAAAAAAAAAAAATTGTGCGTTATATTGCCACAAATACACCATGTGACAAGACAAATTTGGGCTTAAGCCAGCACGAGGAATATAACGAGGAATGTGATCACAGACGATTTTACTCCCGGAGTTCTGATTTACCGTACCCGCTCCTACAGATTGAAGCATGAATCACCTGGATATCTTCAATGCAAGTCGTTATTTCCTGGTTAAAATCAACAGCCGGTATTACCGAACAGAGCTGTCCCACTCGGTACTTATCCTTCACATAATCGTTGCAGAAGTCTTGTGCTGATGCGAAATTCCACTTGGATGATGCCCACGAGTGCTCCTACAAAGATGTTACATGCGAATATATAACCACGTGCTGTTAGGAATCGTCCTTAAACATAGCCCTCGTCAGTGAATGAGACTGAATGAAGAGAGAGAGAGAGAGAGAGAGAGAGAGAGAGAGAGAGAGAGAGAGAGATAGAGAGAGAGAGAGAGAGAGAGAGAGAGAGAGAGAGAGGGAGAGAGAGAGAGAGAGAGAGAGAGAGAGAGAGAGAGAGAGAGAGAGAGAGAGAGAGAGAGAGAGAGAGAGAGAGAGAGAGAGAGAGAGAGAGAGAGAGAGAGAGAGGGCAAAATTATCTACAGGGATTTGGCTCCTATCAATTTCTGGTTCCTTCACGCGTGGCAAATAAGCTCTTAAGGATGTAGTACCATGGGCCAAACGGTTACAACACGATTAAAAATATCTGCACAGAATACTTCTACGATGAAAACCCTGAATATATATAAAATATAAATAATACTAATATAGAACTTAAAATTAATATTAATATTTGAAAATTTCTATTAAAAAAACTAATTTTAAAATGTTCAGAGCCTTCGATTTTGTGAGAAAAATTCCAGGCTCTCACTGTGATAGTCATCATTATATACAATCGGGTACCGATTTCCCAAGGGAGTAGGTAGGAAACAAGAGTTCTGGCCCACTTTGTGACGTCATACTGTCTGGAAGTGACGTCATCATGTCTGGACCGGAAGTGTTGTCTGGACCGGAAGTGTTGTCTGGACCGGAAGTGTTGTCTGGACCGGAAGTGCTGTCTGGAGCGGAAGTCATGATAAGCGTTAGGATAGGCGCGGCCATCCATGACGTCATAATGAGGTGATAATGAGGTGATAATGAGGTTAATGAAGTCAAGCTTTCATTTCCGAAGTCAATCGACAACAGACTCGAAGAAACATGTCAACTAGTCAACTAGTGATACATTCTGTTGAGCGCATCGCTACCCACATACGTTGCTTCACATGACGAAATATAACATTTCGCTCCTGTTCCGTGTGCAGTAGGCATTTCGTCGAGATGATCTCGTCACAAGCGCATCGCTACCCACATACGTTGCTTCGCATGACGAAATATAACATTTTGCTCCTGTTCCGTGTGCAGTAGGCATTTCGTCGAGACGATCTCGTCACAAGCGCATCGCTACCCACATGCGTTGCTTCACATGACGAAATATAACATTTCGCTCCTGTTCCGTGTGCAGTAGGCATTTCGTCGAGACGATCTCGTCACAAGCGCATCGCTACCCACATGCGTTGCTTCACATGACGAAATATAACATTTCGCTCCTGTTCCGTGTGCAGTAGGCATTTCGTCGAGACGATCTCGTCACAAGCGCATCGCAACCCACTCCAGCAGGGCTGCAACCACATGCACAGCTATACACCTCACTGTTTCACTCCACTCATACTCCAATGCAGTAGTCCCACATAGCAACCGTTGCTATGCAGTGGATCCGCATAGCAACCGCCGTTGCTATGCAGGCTATTTTCGCATGCGGCTGTATGCATTTTTGTAACATGCCGCCATTTTAACTTTGTAAAAAGTGAAGAAATGAGATAACTTCCGTTATACTTGGTCGATTTACATGAAAATTGCACTGTTTGATTCAGTTTTATGTAACGTTTTAACATTAAGTGGTTATAGGCTATTTACACCGATGGCTGTATGCATAATGTGACATACCGCCATTTTAACTTTGTAAAAAGTGAAAAAAAAAATGAGATAACTTTCGCTATAGTTGGTCGATTTGCATGAAACTTTCACTGTTTGGTTCAGTTTTATATCTAGTTTTTGTTATAATGTAGTCATGGGCTATTTGCGCAGCTGGCTGTATGCATAATTTGACATTTGCCATTTTAACTTTTTAAAAAGTGGGAAAAGTGTGATAACTTTCGTTATGGTTGACCGATTTGCATGAAAATTTCAAGGTTGGATTCAGTTTGATGTCTTAGTTTTACAGTAGTTTGTGCATAGGTGGGTTGTTGGAATGGCGCGCGCCCACCTTTCAAACATGTGTTTGAATAAGTTTTACGTCAAACTATTGTTCAACAAGTTGCTTAGCAATTGTACAACAATTGTTCAACAAGCTGTTGTTGAACATGTTCAACATGTTGTTGAACATGTTCAACATGTTCAACATGTTCAACATGTTCAACAACATGTTCAACAAGTTGAACATGTTCAACATGTTCAACAACATGTTCAACATGTTCAACATGTTCAACAACATGTTCAACAAGTTGAACATGTTCAACATGTTCAACATGTTGTTGCACAAGTTGAACATGTTCAACATGTTCAACATGTTCAACTTGTTCAACAACATGCTGTTTAACAAATTGTTCAACAAGTTGTAGTTCAAGCAAAGAAAAAACAAGACATATGTTGAATAGGTTTATTAATACATTTAAATACACTTAAATACACTTAAATATATACAGCTTAAATCTATAACAATATTATAACATTTATTGATTTACAAAGTCTTTATTATTATGTTTAGTCAAATAAGTCTATTTTTCTTCATCTGCTTCACTCTGTTCACTGGCATCCATATCACTTTCTTCGTCACTGCTTTCATCTTCCTCCTCCTCATCTAGAAGCTCTTCAAAGAATGCATCGTTTCTTCTTATAGCCGCCTTTAGTGCGTTTGAATACTCGTAATGTTTTTCATCAACAAAGTAATTGAAGTCTTCTAAAATGGTTTCATAATGTTCGTTTTGTTGTAGACGTTGGGCATATTTGAATAGTCTCATAAACAGTTGTTTAAGTCGACGCTTATAAATGGGTCGAAAGTCATCACTTGCTATTTCACGCGCATCTTCAAGCCCTTGTTCTTCATATTCTGAAACCTTTTCTTGAAATTTCTTATCATATTCATCGTAGACTTCTTGAACCATATCATACCAAACAGAGTCTGTTTCTGACTCACTTTCAGAGTCTGTTTCTGACTCACTTTCAGAGCTGCCGTCATCATCACCCTCAACACAATGTTCCATATGTTTGAACAAAGCTTCTTGACTGTTGTATAATGCACCACATTCTGTACAAGCATGTGCATTCTTTTCAGTCATGTTGACGCTTTGACTTTCCATAGAAGACTCATCTAAAGTTTCAGTGATAGGTGGTTTTACAGGGTTTTCCACATCTATCTCCAATTCTTCTTCTTCTGAAGTGTGAGCATTCTTTAAGTGCCTTTTAAGACTTTGTGGCCAATTGTAAGATTTCAAACAAATGTTGCATTTATACATCCTTTCGGTTCAACATGCACTTTTCAAATGATGAAAAAGCCTTTAAACATAGCCTTATATACAACTTGTTGAACAACATGTTGAACATGTTGAACATGTTGTTGAACATGTTGTTGAACATGGTGTTGAACATGTTGTCTATGCCTAGGGAAGTTTAACGTCATGACGTCATTATGACGTCATCATTATGACGTCATTATTACGTCATCATTATGACGTCATAATGACGTCATTGGAACAGGCGCATGCTTTATCAAAAACTGACTCAGCAGAATTTATTGCTGTTTGATATGGATGAAATGCATGTCTCACTCTTCCTTTTATGCTACTTAGATGTAATCAAAATATGGTGTGTAACTCGTCAAAAATGCCAAACTTGTAAAAATTGCTGATTTTGACGAGTTACACACCATATTTTGATTACATCTAAGTAGCATAAAAGGAAGAGTGAGACATGCATTTCATCCATATCAAACAGCAATAAATTCTGCTGAGTCAGTTTTTGATAAAGCATGCGCCTGTTCCAATGACGTCATTATGACGTCATAATGATGACGTAATAATGACGTCATAATGATGACGTCATAATGACGTCATGACGTTAAACTTCCCTAGGCATAGACAACATGTTCAACACCATGTTCAACAACATGTTCAACAACATGTTCAACATGTTCAACATGTTGTTCAACAAGTTGTATATAAGGCTATGTTTAAAGGCTTTTTCATCATTTGAAAAGTGCATGTTGAACCGAAAGGATGTATAAATGCAACATTTGTTTGAAATCTTACAATTGGCCACAAAGTCTTAAAAGGCACTTAAAGAATGCTCACACTTCAGAAGAAGAAGAATTGGAGATAGATGTGGAAAACCCTGTAAAACCACCTATCACTGAAACTTTAGATGAGTCTTCTATGGAAAGTCAAAGCGTCAACATGACTGAAAAGAATGCACATGCTTGTACAGAATGTGGTGCATTATACAACAGTCAAGAAGCTTTGTTCAAACATATGGAACATTGTGTTGAGGGTGATGATGACGGCAGCTCTGAAAGTGAGTCAGAAACAGACTCTGAAAGTGAGTCAGAAACAGACTCTGTTTGGTATGATATGGTTCAAGAAGTCTACGATGAATATGATAAGAAATTTCAAGAAAAGGTTTCAGAATATGAAGAACAAGGGCTTGAAGATGCGCGTGAAATAGCAAGTGATGACTTTCGACCCATTTATAAGCGTCGACTTAAACAACTGTTTATGAGACTATTCAAATATGCCCAACGTCTACAACAAAACGAACATTATGAAACCATTTTAGAAGACTTCAATTACTTTGTTGATGAAAAACATTACGAGTATTCAAACGCACTAAAGGCGGCTATAAGAAGAAACGATGCATTCTTTGAAGAGCTTCTAGATGAGGAGGAGGAAGATGAAAGCAGTGACGAAGAAAGTGATATGGATGCCAGTGAACAGAGTGAAGCAGATGAAGAAAAATAGACTTATTTGACTAAACATAATAATAAAGACTTTGTAAATCAATAAATGTTATAATATTGTTATAGATTTAAGCTGTATATATTTAAGTGTATTTAAGTGTATTTAAATGTATTAATAAACCTATTCAACATATGTCTTGTTTTTTCTTTGCTTGAACTACAACTTGTTGAACAATTTGTTAAACAGCATGTTGTTGAACAAGTTGAACATGTTGAACATGTTGAACATGTTCAACTTGTGCAACAACATGTTGAACATGTTGAACATGTTCAACTTGTTGAACATGTTGTTGAACATGTTGAACATGTTGAACATGTTGTTGAACATGTTGAACATGTTCAACTTGTTGAACATGTTGTTGAACATGTTGAACATGTTGAACATGTTGAACATGTTCAACAACATGTTGAACATGTTCAACAACAGCTTGTTGAACAATTGTTGTACAATTGCTAAGCAACTTGTTGAACAATAGTTTGACGTAAAACTTATTCAAACACATGTTTGAAAGGTGGGCGCGCGCCATTCCAACAACCCACCTATGCACAAACTACTGTAAAACTAAGACATCAAACTGAATCCAACCTTGAAATTTTCATGCAAATCGGTCAACCATAACGAAAGTTATCACACTTTTCCCACTTTTTAAAAAGTTAAAATGGCAAATGTCAAATTATGCATACAGCCAGCTGCGCAAATAGCCCATGACTACATTATAACAAAAACTAGATATAAAACTGAACCAAACAGTGAAAGTTTCATGCAAATCGACCAACTATAGCGAAAGTTATCTCATTTTTTTTTCACTTTTTACAAAGTTAAAATGGCGGTATGTCACATTATGCATACAGCCATCGGTGTAAATAGCCTATAACCACTTAATGTTAAAACGTTACATAAAACTGAATCAAACAGTGCAATTTTCATGTAAATCGACCAAGTATAACGGAAGTTATCTCATTTCTTCACTTTTTACAAAGTTAAAATGGCGGCATGTTACAAAAATGCATACAGCCGCATGCGAAAATAGCCTGCATAGCAACGGCGGTTGCTATGCGGATCCACTGCATAGCAACGGTTGCTATGTGGGACTACTGCATTGGAGTATGAGTGGAGTGAAACAGTGAGGTGTATAGCTGTGCATGTGGTTGCAGCCCTGCTGGAGTGGGTTGCGATGCGCTTGTGACGAGATCGTCTCGACGAAATGCCTACTGCACACGGAACAGGAGCGAAATGTTATATTTCGTCATGTGAAGCAACGCATGTGGGTAGCGATGCGCTTGTGACGAGATCGTCTCGACGAAATGCCTACTGCACACGGAACAGGAGCGAAATGTTATATTTCGTCATGTGAAGCAACGCATGTGGGTAGCGATGCGCTTGTGACGAGATCGTCTCGACGAAATGCCTACTGCACACGGAACAGGAGCAAAATGTTATATTTCGTCATGCGAAGCAACGTATGTGGGTAGCGATGCGCTTGTGACGAGATCATCTCGACGAAATGCCTACTGCACACGGAACAGGAGCGAAATGTTATATTTCGTCATGTGAAGCAACGTATGTGGGTAGCGATGCGCTCAACAGAATGTATCACTAGTTGACTAGTTGACATGTTTCTTCGAGTCTGTTGTCGATTGACTTCGGAAATGAAAGCTTGACTTCATTAACCTCATTATCACCTCATTATCACCTCATTATCACCTCATTATGACGTCATGGATGGCCGCGCCTATCCTAACGCTTATCATGACTTCCGCTCCAGACAGCACTTCCGGTCCAGACAACACTTCCGGTCCAGACAACACTTCCGGTCCAGACAACACTTCCGGTCCAGACATGATGACGTCACTTCCAGACAGTATGACGTCACAAAGTGGGCCAGAACTCTTGTTTCCTACCTACTCAAGGGGGTTTCAAACTAACAAGTCTTCGGGTTATAACTTACAGGCGGGATGAAATTCGTATCGACGACTATAGGGTCACCGGGGAAAACGCCAATGGTGTTGTCGTTAACGCTCCGTCGCCGTCGCTGTACATTTAATACGGGACTTTTGGCACTATCTATCAACCAAGAAGTGACGTCTGTACCTGGTTAAAAATATACATATCTGGTACTACAACTCTAAAACAAGGTCTGTCTTTTGTAAGGAAATGCTTAGTGAAATAGTGGAACTTTATGTACGCACACCTTTAATCGGGTTCAATTCTGTTTTTGTTTTTGTTTTTGTTTTTTTCTTCTAGGAATCTAGATACATTTGGCACAGGCGAAAAATTCGCCCACTTTACGTCACTTGCTCAGGCGGTCATATTTGTCGGGTTATGGTGCGTGCCTGCTTGAGGATGAGCATTTATTTACCAGGTGTGTTTTCGTTAGACTTCAAGTTGAATTGATGTTTTAGAAGTTTACTTTTTGATCTATGTTTATGATACTTTTGGGAGCTCTTAAGAAAAATCTTCATTTTGTTTTTATACATTTGAAGAATTCGAAAAATACATCGATGTTAAATATTTGCGGTTCTAAAAAAAATGGACTGCGTGTAAATAAAAAATTCCAGCTGACCTTGTAATACGTCACAGACCGATATGTCCACAGCGTACCCACAAAAATGGCGGTTGGGCATACAATCACAAAACACAATGGGTGGTTTCTGATCAGTCGCTTTCGGAACTCCCCGAAAAAGACTGTCTTCGCCAAGCATATCCACCCTCCAGTCTACGCAAAATTCCTTTGGCTGAGGCCGTTCACCACCAGGCAGCTCAACGGCGGGCAAAATGGTACCATCCCGAAGTTGAAGGTCATTGTTCTTATTTCCATCATTATTCCCGCATAACCCAGCAGAACTAGAAGCATCTTTTGGCGACGCCACAATCCATACGTTTATAAGATCGCCACTAACCATAACTTTAACATAAGCACCATGGGGTAAATATATAACGTACTTTTTGCCTTCGGACTCCTTAAATACGCTTGTTCCAGGGGTTAAGTCTCCGTTTAAATACAAATCTATACTCATTCTAGTAAATGCTCTGCTTTGCCCAAATATTCTGTTAAACGGTTTTTTGTTTCTACGACAACGGTCTATAACTATGACGTCATCACCGGTTTGTACAGCAACAGCGCAATTACAGGATGCTTTCACTGCGGGACTACATTTTTGATATATCACATGCACCTGCAATGAAAATAAATCAATCAACAATTGTTTCCATTATTAAAACTGTATTGGAAGTTCGCTTGGATTATAACACAAAACATGTATCTTATTTCATTCATATTATATACCATCTTTTTTTCTGAATAAATTATTCAGAAAAAAATCTATATAAAATATTCTGTAAAAAATATTTTTAGTTGAAGTTAAAAGTGATGTTCTACTCATTTAATTAAAAAACGGTTGCCTTCCATGCATTGCACTGCTAGCACTGGTTTTTAATGACAGCAGTACCCCCGGCCCGTATTATTAAAACAACATTGGCTTGGAAGGGCCACTGTTGACTGTGGTGCCACGAAAAATGGGATTGGCCACCAGTGCTACTGTTGCCTAGTGCCACTGTAAGTGGAAATGTTTTCTACGCCATATTGTAAGAAAACAATGTCACCTTGTATGAAAGGGTTTCGTGTTGATAGAGCACAAATTCTCCTTCGTAAAAATTGTTGTATTCATATCCGTCAAATGTGGTGATATGGGGATCATTGACAGATTTGCAAGTGGCCTTTCTATCTCTGTCTTCTATATAAATCTGAAAATTAACACAAACAGTGCATTAACTGCAGTACCAGCATACGCTGTCTCGTTTCGCTATACATTAATTCAACAAAGCAAACTAAAAGAACAATACAGCGGAAACCGGGGATATGAGCCCCCTCCCCCCCCCCCCGAAAAAATGGGACCATCTCACAATAGGGCTACTTTTCAATTCATTCTAAGCGCAATCCTTGATAAAGAACCACACTAAAAGAGTCGTCCTGGAAACCGGACCGCATATGCACACTGGTGATCTTATATCCGGGGTTCCACTGAACAAGAATGCCGAAATTTAAGACTGAATCGCAACTGTAATATGTATGATGTTCATGTACTTAGTTCTTAAATATAATTGTGTAGTATTCATCAAAAGTGTTGCATCCGCCCCCCGCCCCCCCCCCCCCGCACATACACAAACACAAACACCGCCCACACACCTGCGCCTTCGCAGCGGGGGAGTATGGGGAAAAAAACCTCTGAATAGAGGTAAACTTTTCGAGGTTTTTTTTAGAGCAGTCATGCACACAAAAGTCGGTATTTAGACTTAAAAAAGACTTTAAATTAGAACATGCATGCGAACACTGATTTCAGTCACATCAGCACAATATATAAATAAGGATATTTACGGGTAAGCTCAGTGCGCTATTTTCCGATGGCCCTGTCATATTACCAACTTTAGACTGGACCGACAACCGCATTTTCCGGCGCTGCATGCCATCGTATTTCATATCCAGCATTGGTGCTAAATAAATTGTCCGAGTGTACTCATATGTCACCACGTCTCCGTCAGGAACGATGAAAGGTAAGCGACAGTGGACCATTCTGGGTCCCCACGGGATGTCTGCCAGCACCAGTTGTGGTATGACGTCACCCGTGGTTCTGCACCTGTTTTCATGGATGTGTTTGTTGTCGAGTTGAACATGAAATAATGCGATTTAAGTACATTGTAATATACATTGAAAACTACACAATTTCAAAAAGCAAACACAATACAAATAAATACCAGTTTCAGATTTTAAAACATATAGTTGATGAATAATTGCTAGAAGTTGGATCTGAAAATTTTTTTGGTGAGCCACCAAGTTTACACGTATTTATCGCAATTTAAGTTCAAATGGATATCCATCCTGGACATTTGTACAGGATGCAAGCTCTGCACCATATATTTATTGCTATTACCTAGATTTTAAGTTAAGCAAAGATCAAAAGTAAAGCAAATCCTAAGCTTGTCCGCATTATGAAAAGAGCGTTATAGTGGGAGATACATGTTAAACTCATCACAAAGAAGTTACAGATAGACGGACAGGCGCGCAGGTAAACAAAAAGACAGACCGGTGACAGCCAGATGGACACAATCCGATAGCACTGCCCCCCCCCCCCCCTCTCCTAGCTGACGACTGACCACGTTTGAGTCTTTTGATCTTACCATACTGCGGATTAGCTTAGGATTTGTTTTTGACTTTATTAAATCGACCGCGCTTTAGTAAGCAAAGCTAATCATGTGACGTTCTTTTCATGCTTCGGCTTAAAAATCCGGCTTAACTGATCCTGACCGGCTTAAATCAGCATCTTTTTATACTGCAGAACTCCTCATTACGCTGTTGAGAATGATGTAAGTATTTGCAAATCCGACCAGCGTTCATACTGTGGTTTAAGTAATCCAGGCAGCATTGGTTAAACCCGAGTGTTTGCTTTTCACACTGTGGATTTGTTTCTTAGTATAATATAATTCAGCAATGCTTTCAAGAGCAAAAATTTTTGCGTGTTTTGCGCAGTATCACTGGCGAAAGCTATCACCGTTTCGGTTTAATCAAATACACACGTTAATCACAAAAAAATTCTTCCAAACATGCAACTGAGTTTTTTTCCGAAATTAGTTAAATCTATAATTTGTCCAATGATAAAATGATAATTACGGGTTATCACACAAAAGTCATGTCACCTTGGCTGCGATCGAGCAGAATCCGAAAAGCTGATTTCAATAGTAACGGTGCATGGCGACTGCCCTCCACATAACTGAGTGCGATTTACAACCAGACTAAGCGTCACTGCTACAGGCGAGTCCCCTTCTGCCAGTCGAATACTGCCAGTATTATTTAAAATCTAAATATGAAAAAAAAACTCCTTCAAGAAAGGCCAGGTAAGACCGGCGCGAATACTGACTTGGGTAAAGCATACCAGTCACATCTTCAAATGCCTTGCTGAAATTACTGTCAAAGGTTCAAAACTTGCTTATTTAAAAAATCTTGAAAGGTTCTGTAAACTCTTTGTTAACTTTAAATTCAAAGAGTTTTAGAACAGACATTCAATCAAGTTAGGCTTAAGCCAATCTTCTCCCATTTTTTTTTAAAATTCACCTGGGCGGCCGGCGATTTTTCATTTTTTTTCTTCATAAATTCCAGCTCAGCAAGGACCGAATGTATTTTACTTTTTGAAAATTTCAGTCACCCAGCATTGACCAAACTTCTTGCTTCGTTTTTTTAAAAAGAAAAGCTGGTTTTATTAATTGTTTATGAGGCAGAACAGCTAGTTATCAAGTTATGAGTCGTTATTTTGAAGCATTTTATGCGAGTGCTGTACAGGGCGAGGGTAAAATTTTTGTACCAATTTCTCCTCTAAAAGGGTAAATTTTGCTTACTTCAAAATTCTATACATCCCGCCGGCCAGTCGATTTATTATTTTTAATTCGAAAACTTTTAAAACCCGCCGGGCCACTCCTATATTATATTTGTAATTCAGTTACCCGGCCCGGGGGCGAGAAACCAGGTTATTTTTTTCCTCGCCTAAGATGCATAGATAACTTTCAAATAGCAAATCGTATTTCGGCTTTGTTATCTTACACGGATTCTCCACGGTTTTGGAGCAGGATCTGGAGTTGTTATAGTCATTAGAGTCGTAGTGGTTGGAGAAGTGGTTGTCAAAGGCGGTGGAGAGGGTGTGCTGGTTGTCAGTGCAGCTCCTTAACATTATATATATAAGATTAATATATAAACTTCATAATTAAAACCAATTATCACCAGGTAAATTGTCTCAGTGCGCAAATAACATAGATCATTTGTTTCCGTTTTAAGATCTGTTGTCGTCAGGTTAGTCAATCCCCAATAACACAGCAATGCAGGCCGTTATTCCACAAAATATATCTGAATCTTTTTTAAAATTGGATATTCGTTACATAAACTTTGGAAATAGATTTTAAAAGTAAAAAAAAAGCAAAGTATATGGCCAAGTAAGACGACAATTTATATGATTTTATGGAGAGTGTAAATCCTGTTCTTACTTAGAATACATTCCCAGGAGGATTCGTCATAAAAGTAGTCGTCTTTCGTTGGACAAATCCATTCAGCTACGCTTATTTTAATTTGTCGGGGATTCATCATGGCTCTTGAGCATCCATTTTTCTCAAAAAAAATCTGAAAATAAATATGTGACTGTATAGGTCTAAAAAGAAACTGTTGACAATACAATTTGTTATTGAAAACTAAGCGGTCCTCAAGATGTTCTGGTTTGAGGGTAAATAAATGTGAATAAATATAAAAAAATAAATGTGTGCTTTTATAGAAGCGTGGATGGTGCAAACTGAAGTAGACTAAAACTAACGGTTGCGGTGACTTATGTTTGTTGGTAGAACAGAAACTTTTCATTAATATTTAGGAAAGTCCTACTTTTGTTAATTGATGCTGTAACACAATAACATCTGAAGTTGAAGTCTAATTGATAACGAATGAAATTGGAATTACGCCTGAGCCGTATGCCTACAAAATGCATACTTGACTGTGACTTTGTACAGTAACCAACCCGTCTCCACCGCCAACCACCAAGCGATTCCCAAATATATCCCGTTTTCCGTGTTGTAGTCCCCATCCACTGCTTAAAGCCCATGAGGGGGAACCATATGTTTGGGAGTTGTCCGTCCGTTCGTCGGTCGAGCCGTTTGTTTGCCTGTACTTGCAAACGTTCGCCCATTGTCGACCGTTACGCTCACGCGGTTAAGTCGTTTACTGCAATATTTGGTATTTTGATAACCTGCAGTGGTGGGTTGTTTTGACGTTGTTTTGACCATGACCAAATTTCAAAGTAAGAATGTCCGCCATCTTGGATTCTCAATGCCGGACGGGTCTGTGCTCTGTACGATGGCTTGTTGGCCCTCTGTTGGCTCGTTCATTTGGGGACTATTGGCCTGGGTGTTGTCCGTCTGTCCATCGCCTGCTGTTACTCCCACCCTGATAATCCATTTCCTATTGTATTTGGTATATATTTGATCTATCATAATTGGTTGTTGCACGTTGTTTTTATTTTGACCTTAATCAAATATCAAGGTCACCATGGCCATCATGTTGGATTTTCCATTCCGGTTGGATGACGTACTCTCTACAAGACTTGTTTTTATAGGATTTTCTTTGGTGGATTTCGCACGGCATAGCAAAAATCGGGTGGGGGGGGGGGAGGCGGGGCGGGCAAGGGCGACAGGGGTCGTGGGGAGGCTTTTCTCTGTGGTTACCAAAATGGGAGGAGGTTCCCTTGGGCCCTTTTGGGGGGTATCTCCGGGGTTCTTTTTCTCTTCACTGTTGAGCTGTTCTTAAGAATATGTGTTACTTCCCCGTAGAAAGCCTTTGCAATAATTTATTAGAAATTATTGAATTATGAACCAATATGCAAAATAAACATTATACAAATGTCTTGGGCATTCTAACTTTGGGACTTATATAGCATACAGAGGCGTGTTGTTCGTTCCGAAAGCGTTGGAGCAATCTGGTAATACTTTCCTGCCAAAGCTGAAGCTACCGCATTGCACCATTGGGGCATGCCTGTGTCCAGCTTGCTGTGATGTCACTAGAAATGCGATCTCACAGACCTTGACCTTTGCTATAGCCGATTAAATATAAACCTGTTTTTTACTATCTGCCTTTTCTTAAAGCCGTAACCTGCTCAGCTTCATTTTTAAAGATTTGTACGATAAACTAAAACTTAGTGCCTTTTTTTATTTACTACAGAGTTTAAACTACTCAAATTAATTTAGAATTTAACAAGTGCTAAATTTCCCACCCAATACCGTGGTTATCAGCATCAACTAACAATTCTGAAGAAGTTCCGGGTTAAGTGCCTTTTATTAGCGTGTGGAACTCTGGAATCCCACGGACATATACAAAATCGAGACAACAACATTAATCATTCAACTGTTTGCTTTCGAAGAATTAATAATCTAAATTGAAAAGTGCTTGTTCGGAATTCTATTTCAAATTCACTTCCTTATTTGAATAAATAGGTGCTGATTTAAAATTCCTCTAAGACATCTGAAAATAGTTTTGTTATCCAAAAGCTAATTTAGGAATCCATTTTTTTTTCAAATATCTAAAAGATATTTTTGTCTTTCAGATAAAAAACATATAATCTAAATTCAGATACGTTGGATTATTAAAACGAGCGTTAATCGATAAGCCATAAGTAGCAACTGAGACTTTTTTATGTTGACAGAATCTTTGATTTATGCAAAGAGTTTTATTTATGTATCACACAACTAAATGCACATCTTACCTCTAATATATCAATCCCCTTGCTCTGTACTTCTTCGGGTTGCAGCTGAGAGTTGTAGTTTCTCTGTAGACTGACGGGATCTAATAAGGTTTGATTGATCATGTTTGCGCACATCAAAATGATCCTTGTCTTGCCATGCCGGACTGCCTGCTGGGGACGGTATCCAAGGTGTGGCACCGTTACCATGGTGAAATCGTTCTGGCTCTGATATACTTATGTTTATATGGGTGCTCAGTCTAACCTATCATTCAAGTGAAACGAATGTTTTAATGCTTTTGACATGATTTTCTAAAATATTATTCTTAGTTATCACAAATGAAACCTTACACGCAATAGTTTAAACTTCTAATTAATAATAGACTTAGCTTTGCAATTTATACTCAATGAGCGATCATAATCTCGAAAAACTGTCCATTTATTTCGTAAAACGCTTTTTCACTAGTAAAAGTGTAGTTCGCTTTCTCTACCTTTGGGTGGGATTTACCAAATTTACGGTGATCGACGCAAAAATTATGAACTGAGCTTTTCTACATGTGTAGGCGTACAAAGTAAACAAACATTGCAAAAAATCACCTTATTAGATAAAACAGGAAACACTCGAGTCTAAAAGACCGAGTGACAACACCCCTCAGCCTAAGCGGGTTCGCAGTTGGAATGGCATAGCGTGGGTGTAAGAAAACGAACTAAGCTTATACTTGTAAAAAAGCGTTGTACGAAAAAAAACGACAATTTTAGATCACAAAAGCTAACGCTTGCTTTTCTCCGCCGTTAGACCGGCGTTGGTGTAAAATCCGCTAGGCATGCATAGTGTAGAAAGTTTCTTTCAATACGAACTACACTTTATATGTATTGAAAGAGAGTAAATAAAAGAGATCAAAGTAGCATTCAGGTTTTAATGAGTCTTAACAACTAACAATCTCGAGATACAATATTTGCATATTCTAAAAGTAACAGACATTAAGAAAGAATGACAGTGTGTACAGCAGTTTGGGTAGAACCAGAGCAAGTAGCCCCCCCCCCCCCCACCCCACTTGTATCAATGTATCCATAGCTCCGACCATGCAGTGGGGGTAACGCCTCATTGTGGTGTATATACCCATGTAATCATTAGGCTAATGAGTATATCTGTGTGGGTAGAGCCATCACCTGAGGTGGCTCCACAAATTTTCCTACTTGGCTTTCACCTCCTCCCCATCCCCTTCACGAAAAGGGATACACTAAAGTCTCGACAAAATCAACGTAATTTACAGACAGTACTGAAATAACCCGACTCCAAAACAGTGCAAAGAATGACGCATTGACAATAAGCAATCCATTGACACTCTACCATCCCTCTTCTGACTCCCACGGATGGTTCGTCCGAGTGGTGTCGGGCGACGTACATAAGAACAGACTCAAAATACTACAAATCACAGGATCTCTTGTAAAACCAAGTAGTGCTTAGAGATAATAAATTTGATACGACTAGAAAAACAAATCACATAAATACCGTTAAATCGTATACGAAAATAATGATTTCTCACTCAAACCAACGTATCTTGAAGTGAGAAATATAAATTACAAAAATACATTAAAACTTTATAGCATCATTAGAGAAAGGGACCCTCTACCTACTTCTACAAACTGATCGACAGCTTAATAAAAGTGTCACAACCACAGCGTCCTTGAGAGCTAGTTGACCGGAGACTGCTTACCATCTTTTTTCTCAGACTTTGGGGATTGCCTGAAGTTGCGCCCTCGCTTGCTTGGCGTGTCTGTTTTTTGGCTCCGGTTGTAGTAACAGAACCAGCAGTTGCTTAACAGACACAGAACCACGTTTAGAAATGACTTTAAATCGACTGATTGAATAAAGCCATGTTAATTAGTTCTATGTGAATTATTTTAAGAAGAACTTGATAAATGTATTCGGAGAAGACTAACAGCCCGTAAAATGTTCAATGACGAAACAGTATGGTTTTAGCTACTTGCCTCATGTGATGAGGCAAGTAGCTGTGGATAGGGGGTGACCTGGTCGGAGTGGGAAACGATGACTAGTTTGAAAGGTCTGATTAATTGGGAGATAGAGGAGTCTTCTGGATGATAGCCCGAGAGTTATTTAATCACTGTTGCGATGGCCTATTTACAACCCTTTACAGACTATGGTCTGAGAGGCAAGTCTTCCTGCAAATAATTAAGAAAATCGGTCACAACCCCGGCCATGTGTTGAATTGATCCAGTTTTTGAATCTCACACAGGCCAAGAAACCTCCATTGTGATCTACAGACCTTTGTAGTGAATGGCTCATGCACTTGAGTCATTTTCTTTAGCACCCTATCCGAAAAAACTCTATTTTTTTCAGAAACGTAGGTGTAGTTTCCACACTCTCAGATCTGGCAGATGTAGGGAAGATATTCCCAGTGGATCTGGTATAGAAGCCTGGATGGTAAGGAATCTGAAGGTATTGCTATACCCTGTACCGTGACAACTGAGTAAACCACAGTGCCTCCAGTTGCCAGAATTTGCTCTCTCGAACTACTGGGGATCGAATAAATATTTGCTTCAGAATTGCCTTCGGTGGTAAAGCATACAATATCTCTCCCGATCACTTGCACTTGAGAGTGTCTATTCCCTAGGCTTTCATGTCTGGGTCGGGGAGACATGCATGGTGAATAAGTCTTGGTAGGAGTATCCCATGCAAACTGAGCCACTACCCACTAAAAGAAGTCACGATTCAAGTACAACTCCGTCTGGACTGCTATCCCTACCCTGGAAGCTAGTTCTGCCAGTACATTTAGAATGCCTTCGATGTGATCTGCTAAGAGCCAGATCCCGAGATTTCTCGCCAGGTATAGCATTTACCTAGGAATGTATCCATACGGAGAAATGTCACAGCGGTCGGGTTGTCCAGCAGAACATTTACTGACCTGTTCTAAATACTGAAGAGTAATGGGTGATCGTCAACCAGACCACGCTCAGTGGTAGCCATTTATGTGCTTGATCACCAGGCGGGGAGCCAGGTGCCTTTTCATGGTTTTTTTCTTGAAGTGGAACCCTACCCCTTGATGGAAGCGTCCGTCTGGACCAACAGGTAGAGGGCAGGAGGTTTGAATGTGCAACGGACATACAGCATGGAGGTACCAGCCACTGATGGTCTTCAACCGCTTGTGGGGTTACCACCCTGTTTCTACCTCTTCCTAGTACTTCTCAACCGCTCTTCCTTCCCTTTGGAACCTTCTGTAATGGAGCTTGTTCAAGTCTTTCAATGGCTACTACCCAGCCCAATAAAGACTCCATTTCGGTTAACCTCACTGGCTAATGGGGGCAATCGTTTGAATCTCTTTGAAATTCTCCCTCATCTCTCCTCTGTGGGATAAACCTTGGCTGACTTCAAATCCCACTTCGCTACTAGGCGTATCATTTGCTCCTTCGGCATCAGTTCTCATTTTGTCAAAACTGACCAAAAGACCTGCCTGTAGCACGTCCTTTTTAAGAGAAGGATTTGAAGTCTGGTCTGAGCCTTCTCCATGTCAGCCAGAAACCAGTCGTCCAGGTACAGGAAGATAAGCATATCCTGAAGTCTAGCGCGTGACTGTAGCACTTTCATTATCTTTGAGAACACATACGGGGTGGTAAAGAGACCGAATGGAAGCACCAAAAAACTAAAATCTCTTCCCTCCTGTCTGGAAGCATACATACTGACAAAAGCTATTGATGCCAAATCTGACAAATCCATTGATGTACCCCAGTTGTAGCATTTCTTTATCATCTGGACAGTCTCCATTTGGAAAGTAGTAGACTGTAGAAACGTATTTAAATCTGGCAGATCTATAACCATTCTCCAACCGCTTGTTTTCTTGGGAGTCAGAAATACCTGGCTGAAAAGGACCTGCTCGGAGTTTGCATTTCCTGTACGGCCTGTATGTTCAACAACTCCTGCATCATATCTTTAAGAGCCTGATCTTGCTCGGAGAAATGGCTGTAGGAAATGGTTAAACGTTTCGGAGCTATTAGGAGTACGGGAATCGTGGGGCATCTGCCCCGACTGTCCCTCTGGAATGAAAGGGGATAACCCTGTCGGAGCCACTTGGCTACTCGACGAGGGGTTCCCATCCCTTCCCAAACATCGCGAAAATAGCATAGCCTTCCTCCTACTGGTCAAGATTCTTTGCAGTTCGGTAACTCCCTTATTTCTAGTGATAAAAGAATGATATCACCTTGAGCCCTTCACCACGCGATACCGTGGTTCATTGTTACCTATACTGTTACGAGATCTGGTAGCTGGGGATGCTGTACTAAAGCTGCCTCTGCCTGTTGGTCGGTGGGGAGTGGTGGCGCTACGGCGAGGTGACTCTCTGCCCTGTGTATTGTCTCTTGAAACGCGGGTAGAGGTAGAGGTGATCAGAGCCACATCCTGGCTGAGCGCTCTGTTCTCTAAGTTCACCCACACCACCTCCTTCGGTGGGAACAACTTTGGCTATGTCAGAATGCCCCAGTGTCTCAGTTCACGTGCCTTCTTGACTCATCACCAACAGTGGAAATGAAACGTGTCTCATCTCAAGTTGCAGTGTGGAGGTGAGCTGGTGTGCCGCTTTTTGTGCCGTATCCCGGGTGCCACCGAAACACACTGTAGGAGTTACAGGATCACTGGGTCCGACAATGCTGTCTGTTTCAGAGCCTTTTCCAATACCTTGAGCGTGAGGTCCTGCACTGGCGTAATGTTAAGTGTCTGCCTTCCAGCACTTTGGCGTCTTTTTCCACTAGGGGATAGCCATCGATTAATCATCACCAGGCGGCTTGTCTGTTAACTGAACCGCCGACGACGCCAACTACGGAGGGGGGGGGGGGGGGGGGGTTACACCGTTGCAACATTGAAGTGAAACGAGCTGGGCCTGTGTTTGTTCATGCATTACCTTCATCACTGCCATCTGTTGTAGCCAAGCTTTGTCTGAAGCAGTCATTTGGCTGAGTAGAGGGTCGGCGCTTGTTGCCTCTGGTTGCTGCGACAGAAGGATGCCCAGCCAAACGACAATTGCGAAGGCGGACACGCCTCATCCTCTGAAGTAAGGGCCGGCAGTGATTCGACGAGGCTCGGGAATGGGAGACTTAGTTTCCGACAACACGCGTACATTCTGGTGCCTGCGTTCATCACGTATAACTCCTTATTCTTGACGCGATTTGTTTCCATCGCCGTCCACTCTGCAGAGATGCTCACACTTCATGCAGATGTTCTACTCTTCACACAGTACCAAGTCCACCCGCAATCCGGCACTTGTCACACAGTGAGTGAGGGTTACCTGCAAACAATGACAGCCCACATGCCGCCTTGTGAGCAGAGTCTTCTGTTTCCGGCATATCTGCAACAGAAAAACCTGGTAAATAACTGGGTAACAACACATAGTTACAGCAGACCGGACAAGCAGCCCTTGCAAGCACTGTGGTTACGTGGAGTGGTGTGGAACAGGCAACGAGAGAACGCATCAACGCCACCTCCTGTCTCCGTGCCTTTCCAACACCCTGTATAACACCAAAACCTAACAGACGGTCGATCGACAATGTCCCGTTCTCCTCCAGGTTAAGATGAATATTGAGAGAAACACTAAAGGGGACAAAATACCTTTATTGCTTACTTGTAGGCCAACACTGTGATTTCCTATCTGATGTACTATTGGCATTCAAAACATAGCGACTATTCCGCACTGCGAGTCCAAACACAACGACCGTATGTCTAAAAGTATCCAAAAGCCATATAAGCGCCTGTTATCCTGCAAAAGTAGCAAGAGAACTTCAAAGAGTTTCCTTTAAAAGAGCCCGTCTTCACTGGTCCGCGTTTAAAAAGGGATGTGGGTCATGTGTTGTCACTCGGTCTTTCAGACTGGAGTGCTTCCGGTTTAACGTAATAAGGCGATTTTTTCAATGTTTATTTACATTGTACGCCTACATGTGCAAAAAGTTCATAATTCATGTGTCGATTACACTAAATAATATAAATCCCGTCTAAAGGTGGAGAAAAGTGAGCGTTAGCTTTAGCTAAATAAACCCGGTTTGTGGTTGGTACAATTTTAGAAAACAACCACCGGCCACTGGTTTTCTGCCCCGGTTTCTGTGTCAAAAATTGCAGGTTTGCAGTATTTGGGTTCATGAAAAGATGATGAACTGTCTATGCTTACCGTTGATCCTAGCAGTCGCACCCTTGCCACCACAGCATGGCGGACGGTTAACCGATCATTCGTCGCATTTTGACACCTTCAGCAAGTACAAGTATATGGTTATTAACATTCCATGTTATTCAAAAATAAGTACACGTGTAAGGGCGTCAGTGAAAACACAAGACTAATTTGATGACACTCCTTTTTCACATATTTACTTCCCCGTAAAAAAAAACACTTTTATTTACTGATTGAAAAGTTCAAAGATCATTTTAAAATTTCCTTAACCCGTTCACAGTCAGGATCCAGTGGGGAGAAGGGGGTATCATAGTGAATCGGAAATGGTCAAAGAAATTGCTGAATATAAATATTTTTTAAAGGTCTGTTAGACCTGGGCATGGCGAAAAACATAAAAACTGGATCTAAACCTGCAGCGCAGTTCGTGACACGCAATTGGGGTGACACTGAAATCCTTTCCCAGACATGGAGCACTTTTCGAACATTACGCATATTTATTAGGTCACTGACAATCGTTTCAAGTTTTTGCCAGAGTTTTTTTCTGTGTCACATTCCAGTTCAACTTTTGAATAAATTATACATTGATTTTGAAATGTTTGCTAGTATTCTTCATAACAAATGTAATTTTATGAATAAATAATCAAAAATTCAGGAATATTATATTAACAAACTGTACTAAAGAGATCAAACTGAAATAAAATTTATACTTCGTTTGTAAAATGCTTTCAGTGCGTGTGAAGTTTTGCAAGAATGTCGTGGCGTAGTATTCGCCGCAGGTCTTGTTCACGGGTTGCAGACTCGTTGTGTCGTAACTGACTTCTACTACCAGCTTAAAGACAGGAAAGACGGATGCCACGCCTTCTGCCGACGCCCCTACGCGAGCATATGCCATTGAGAAAAAAAGAAACGCTCTACTTTAAACGCAAGTCCTTTATGTAACTTAAGGGCGATGAAATGCTGCTCCTGTTTTCAAATTATATATACAGTAAAAATTGTCTATTAAGGACAGCGAGGGACTGAGTGTTTCTGTCCTTAATAAACAGGCGTCTCTAATTGACAGGTTGGACATTTTAACAAGAATAATGACATGAAACAGTTTTGAAATTTATTCGCCATAACAAACATAAACGAGAATCTAATTCCTTGGAAAAGGCAAAGGCCTTTTCCTGGAGAAGCGGTCCCGATACTGGTACACCGCTAGTGCGAACCCACATAAACCACAAATAAACCAGTGAATTCAATTCATCACTTTTAGACCGAATGCACATTCTTTTCATCTGTACATTTTCGGCACCGTCCAAATAAGCATCTTTCTTTTGCAAAATGTTTGCAACTTGCGTTTAGCTACAATTAAATTCATCTGAATTTTGCCATTGCTAGCCTTGATTATTTTCACTTTTCCGCCAGTGAAATTTCATTTCTCTTCCGCTTAACACCTCCAAGTTACATTTTTTAAAGCGATATCTCTGTATTTCAATTGCAATTCAGTATGAATTACCATTAAGCACGCCCAATAATTTATAGCAAAACGATAACTCCGTAATCTCATTGTCTTACCACGGTCAATTCTTGTCCAAACAATACATGAAACGACGTACTCAGATTTTGCTTAAGATTCTGTCAGGGATTAAGGGAGCATCCAGCAACGAGTGTCACATTGGGATTTTGTTTGTTTGTGCTGAAAGACTGCTCTCCTTTGTGCCTAATTCACAGGTGTCCCTAATTGACAGGGTCGTACAATTCAATGGGATTCTAAAAGGGACTGACAGAAAGTGTCCCTAACAGACAGGTGTCCTTAATAGACAAGTGTCCTTAGCACAGGTTTTACTGTATTTCGAACGCATGTTTTTTTCGAGCGCAAAGAAAAAAAAACATACACTTGTTTGCTGGAGATATCTCCTATCGTACGTTCTATCAATACAAGCTGGATAAGATGTTAGAGCATGAATGAACAGAAACGGCTGATTCATATACGCCTATGACGTCAGACTCACATGCCCACTATGATAGATCAAACCGAGGTGTTACTATAAATTTCCATTTTTATTTGTACATTATGTTTTAGTCACAAACTCACCGTTTAAGGTATTTTTGAAAAACAAAAACAAGAATAAGTTGCCTATTGCTTGTCTAGATTCCCGGGGCCTGGTGTGTGTGTATGTGTGTGATGTAGGGATGGGGGTGCCAACACTACACCTTTTTCAATGCACTTGACCTTGTTCTCCCTGAGCATTACTTTTTTTCTTTCTATTCAGACTAGCTAGCAATAAACAAAGTCGACAAACGCATGCAATTGCTTGATATTCGTATTTTTTCGGGCATAAAGTGATGGTATATAAAAATTCAAAACTGCCCGAGGGCAGAAGTTGTTTTACTAATTCTGGAAGAAAGAAAAGTTCAAAGTAATCAAATGACCTGCATAACTGAGTCAATATGCAAATACCTTCTCTTTTAAATGGTTAATTATTGACAATACACAGTCAAATGTCCACAGGCTATCACCATACATATCACATTATGGTTTTTAACCAGGTTGAAAAAGCAGTTATATTGCCATGATTGCATATGTGTATAAAGATAGATGATGCATTTGATTTGCCGGTTTTTGCGCAACATGTCTCAGAAGGGCAGTGGAGTGACAAAATCTGTCTGACACAGGGCCATACAATAGGAATTACCTCACTAGTTACCTATTCAAATTCGGTGAATTTTCGACTGTTTTGAAAATGCGTTTTGAGGTGGGTTGAGGCTTCATATATTTACCGTATCATTTAAGTTTGTCCGAATCTGGATTGATAAATATTTTCATAAACGGGCACATCTTAGACGCCATATGCATGCCTTAGCAGTTCGGCAGCCCTATTATGGTGCTATATTTGTCCAAAAAAATCAAAACCTGTATGTTATACGTTTCATTTTTCCTCGCGATTATTAAAATGGCAATTTCTTACTGTCGCACAACGTATGTATTTCACACATTTAAGTTACTATTTATTCGCGTTCTTTTCCTTCACCATGATTTTCTCGCGCAATATAATTGTACATAAAATCTGTCCTTTAAGAACGTCTATGAAGATGTACTTTAACAAGATTTTAGTTGTTGAATATCACATTCTTTCGAATAGATTTCTCCAATATGGAACGCGAAAAAATCAATGCATGTCAACGCAAATTCTGTAATTTATTTTCAGAATAATAAAAACCACGTGCAGAAAATATTCTTGACTTGGATGGCATAAAAATTGGTTCGCGAAAGAATTAAATATTTTCTGGTATATTATTTGTACATAAATACCAAAGCAATACAAAATACCTGTCAGAACCCGAGCGTCGTGCAAATTTTTCGCACAAATATACTTAAAGCCACCCTCCGGGGGGGGGGGGGAGGGGAGGTGGCGACTAAGTAGCCTGTGTGTTACCATGCGTGTAAAAAAACCTCGGAGAATTCGGGTAATTTTGAGGTCATACGTGGTCCGCGAGGAGTGCCAATTTCAAAAAAAGAGAGTACTTTACATTCAGTACTCCACGTTTCCCACATAAAAGGGGATTCTTCCGGAACAGTACTCCGAGTATAGTTAGAAAAGGGATGGGTAGGTTTATATTATTTCAAACTTAGCACTCCGTGTTTAAGGGCAGTTTTAAGTGATACACACAGCTGGTAACCGATCAGAAGGTGCGAACACCCCCTGGACTGGCATCCACACAGTGTGGCAACTTCGGTTCTGTTCTCGTTTACGACACTGCCGCAAAAGCGACTGGCTACTCCCACCACTCTTCACCTCATGCCCATCCCTCTCCCACTCACCCACCCACCCACCCTCCATGTTAAAATACTGACACATCTACTCACCTATTTGGGATGACAATGGACGAACAAGCAGTTGTGTGAAAAGCAGAAATAGTGGTATGAATAATAACATATTTGAGTTTCACACCCAATTTCATTATCAACTTGGAAAATTAGATGCACCACTTTGAGTGAGTTACCGATAAACAACCATGTTTTTCCACGTTTTCCTTCAGAAGCCCAGAGTTTATGCAGCTCTCTCTATATTTCATTCCATACACAAACTTCTAGGAGAGAAAACATCAACAAAAGCCTGTTTCCACACAATTATCCACTGCGTTATCCCATTACCTCTCAAATTAATAGCTTTTAAATAAATTATCCAAATATTTCTCACGTCTTTGTTTAGTTCAGGTTCAAAACAGATAACACTTATCTGACTAGTACCATGTTTTGAAAGTTCAGATTTTTATTTCCGGGTTAGCACCAGATGTGGTTTGTACCATCCTCTGGTTCCCGCTTCCAGGAGTCGCATTTCATATCGTTGGCTAAATATAAGTATCCCGCACATAATATCATTCATCGGCTTTTATGTTTCATTTTTTCTTTGCGGCTGTGTTTTTTTAAGCTGTGAGTTTGTGCCCAATGTTGTGTTTGTGTGTGTGTGTGTGTGTGTTAACAGAAAAAGCACCTACTACTACGCACCACAACGTTTGTTTACTGTACACTATTGCTACACATTGCTCATTATTTTAACGGAAACGTTTATTGAAATGCTGCCAGTATTACTTTTTTTGCCATGCCTAGCTCATGCCAAACACCAAATAACCCATCTCCCGTTCTTCCGTCTGTGTGCACTTACATCACGTGTGGTAAGACTCAACTGCATGATGCTCCTGGATTTGAGATTTTGGGAAATAACTGAGTGTTGAAGGATGGTCTAATTCAATAAGAAGTTAAAAAAAACTCCCAGTTTATGATGAAATATACTCTTCTCAGCGGCCATTTGGTCCGTCAGAAGCGTTGTAACATTGACATATCAGTACCACGCAAATGATCTAAAAGCGCTAAAAAAGATTTTTTAAAAAAATAACAATAAAAGCGACGTCTGTGCTACGACATTGCAAAAACAATGCAGATGTCGGATGGTTGAAAAAGATACGCTGTCCTATCCTACTCAGAAAAAATGCACTTTGAGACACGTGTGTTCCGTTCTGTTTTGTCCGCTGTACCGAAATGTCCGCTAATTACAAGCTGTTCCAAAATATCCGCTAACCCCGTTCCAAAGTATCCGCTTGTTCCGTAATATCCGCTAACCCTGTTCCAAAGTATCCGCTCGTTCCATAATGTCCGCTAACCCTGTTCCAAAGTGTCCGCTCGTCCTGGTTTGTCCGCTAACCCCGTTCCGTTTTATCCGCTGGTAGTGTCCGCTAAATCTTCAATTTTTAACCCAACCCACATTGTCTTGTGACTTTTTTGTGACTATGTAACATCATGTGACATTATGTGACATTATGTGACTATGTAACATCATGTGACATTATGTGACATTATGTGACTTTATGTGACTATGTAAAATCATGTGACATTATGTGACTTTATGTGACTTTATGTGACTCTGTGCCATCATGTGACATTATGCGACTTTATGTGACTCTGTGACATTATGTGACTCTGTGACATCATGTGACATTATGTGACTCTGGGAGATTATGTGACTATGTGACATTATGTGACTTTATATGACTCTGTTACATCATGAGACATTATGTGACATCATGTGACTATGTGACATCATATGGCTATATGACTATGTGAGGACTATGTAATTGCTATGTCAGCATAATTAGTCTAACTATGTATGTAATTATCAGACTGTTCAAAAGACCAGCTCTGTTAGCTCACTTGGTAGTGCAGCGGACTCGTAAGCTGAAGATCGGTGGTTCGATCCCACCTAGGGGCAAACAAAACTTTTCGTTGTTTGTTTGTTTTCTGTTTGTTTTTTGTTTGTTTTTAACATGGCCATATTTCTATGCCTTTTTTCACTGATAATATTTAATTAGTCATATTTCAGTGGTTCTATTACAGTAAAAACTCATACACACAAAGCGTAGGAATAGGTATATGAAAGCCCTCAGAGTGTGGGAACGATCAATTAATTGGTGCGCGAAAGACCTCAGAGCGTGAGAACGATCAATAAATTTGAGAACATCAAAGGCCTAGACCGTGCGAACGATCGATAAATTTGAGAAGGAATGGGATTTTCTCCACGCTAAGTCTAATGCTATATTTTATGTTATAGTAGTGGGAAAATGGTGGTTCAAAAGCACATTTAACAAATGTAGTTTTTGGAAAACATATGATGCATAAAATAAGTTTGAATATTTTACCATGCTACTAATTCGAATGCTTTGAAGTCATAGTAGGGGTAAAACGATGCTTCGAGACCAACTTTAACAAATTTAGTTTTTGATAACATATGATATATAAAATAGGTTTTAGCATTTTAGCATGCTACTTATTCGAATGTTCTAAAGTCATGTTGAACATGTTGAACAATTGTTGAACTTGTTAAAAAAATTATTGAACAATACCATGACGCAATATGTTCCAATAAAAATTCGAACACGTCTTTGAATGGGCTTGTCATTCGAACATATGTTTGAATGGTGTGCTCTTCTCACCAAAAAAAAACTTATGTCTTATGTCAAACTTTTTTATGCATCATATGTTGTCAAAAAAGCGAAATTTGATAAAGTTGGTTTCATAGCATCGTTTTTCCCCTACTATGACTTCAAAGCATTCGAATTAGTAGCATGGTAAAATGTTCAAACTTATTTTATGCATCATATGTTTTCCAAAAACTACATTTGTTAAATGTGCTTTCGAACCACCATTTTCCCACTACTATAACATAAAATATAGCATTAGACTTAGCGTGGAGAAAATCCCATTCCTTCTCAAATTTATCGATCGTTCGCACGGTCTAGGCCTTTGATGTTCTCAAATTTATTGATCGTTCTCACGCTCTGAGGTCTTTCGCGCACCAATTTATTGATCGTTCCCACACTCTGAGGGCTTTCATATACTTATTCCTACGCTTTGTGTGTATGAGTTTTTACTGTAATAGAACCACTGAAATATGACTAATTAAATATTATCAGTGAAAAAAGGCATAGAAATATGGCCATGTTAAAAACAAACAAAAAACAAACAGAAAACAAACAAACAACGAAAAGTTTTGTTTGCCCCTAGGTGGGATCGAACCACCCATCTTCAGCTTACGAGTCCGCTGCTCTACCAAGTGAGCTAACAGAGCTGGTCTATTGAACAGTCTGATAATTACATACATAGTTAGACTAATTATGCTGACATAGCAATTACATAGTCCTCACATAGTCATATAGCCATATGATGTCACATAGTCACATGATGTCACATAATGTCTCATGATGTAACAGAGTCATATAAAGTCACATAATGTCACATAGTCACATAATCTCCCAGAGTCACATAATGTCACATGATGTCACAGAGTCACATAATCTCACAGAGTCACAAAATGTCACAGAGTCACATAAAGTCGCATAATGTCACATGATGGCACAGAGTCACATAAAGTCACATAAAGTCACATAATGTCACATGATGTTACATAGTCACATAAAGTCACATAATGTCACATGATTTTACATAGTCACATAAAGTCACATAATGTCACATAATGTCACATGATGTTACATAGTCACAAAAAAGTCACAAGACAATGTGGGTTGGGTTAAAAATTGAAGATTTAGCGGACACTACCAGCGGATAAAACGGAACGGGGTTAGCGGACAAACCAGGACGAGCGGACACTTTGGAACAGGGTTAGCGGACATTATGGAACGAGCGGATACTTTGGAACAGGGTTAGCGGACACTTTGGAACGAGCGGATACTTTGGAACAGGGTTAGCGGATATTACGGAACGAGCGGATACTTTGGAACGGGGTTAGCGGACATTTTGGAACAGCTTGTAATTAGCGGACATTTGGGTACAGCGGACAAAACAGAACGGAACACACGTGCCTTAAATCAGCAGTGTTTATAAAAGTGGCCAAATGCGGCAAGATCATCGTTTCGATGTCGTACTTGTTGTAGTTTTTAAACTCCTCCCAGTTGTTTAAAAAAACGGAATAACGACACCAAAACGACGAAACGACAAGAAACGGCGTTGCAATGGTATTGCTGTGGTGTCACAGTTAATTTTGTACAAAAATAACCCCAGTGACCGATTTTTCAGTCTTGGGAATTTCGACCAAGCGATGCAGGAGCAGAGTATACGGCCGGACAAATGTCTTCTGAGGACGTTATTCGCGCACAGAGACCCCCTCCCCCCCCCCCCGCCCTCCTCCAACGTCTGTCCAAGTTCTATGTAAGGCCTCGACTCTGTCGACCAGTTTTAAACCTCTCTAAATTTTTTTTTATATCACTTCATTCCAATGTATGCTTTTAACTCATATATAGTAAGCCACATCAACGCCTCTGTGGACCAGTTTTCAACCTTTCTAAAAAGTTGCTGCTGGCTTTTAGCCCTCAGAAAAATATTGGCTGAAGGCTATTGCTGTCGGTCCGTCCGTCCGTCCGTCCGTCCGTCTGTCTGTCCGTAAACTTTTTTTTGTCCGGGCGATATCTCAAAAAGTATTAATCGGATCTTCACCAAACCTTACAAGAAGAAAGTATATGTAGTCTTTTGTCCGTCCTTCTGTCCGTCCGTCGCACTTAAAACTTTTTTCTTGTCCGGGCGATGTCTCAAAAAGTATTCGTCAGATCTTCACCAAAACTTGCAGAAAGGAAGTATATATAGTGTAATTGTGCAACGATGGGTTCAATTTGGATCTTGTCCGTCCGTCTGTCCGTCCGTCACACTTTAGGTTTTTTTCTTGTCCGGGCGATACCACAAAAACTATTCAGCGGCTTTTCACCAAACCTTACAGGAAGGAAGTATATATAGCATAGATGTGCAACGGGGGATTCAATTTGGCTCGTATTCATCCGACTGTCCGTCCGTTGCACTTTAAACTTTTTCTTGGAAGTATATGTAGTGCAGATGTGCAGATGTGCAACAGGGGGTTTAATTTGTCCCATGTCTGTTCGTCTGTCTGCTCGTCGCACTTTAAACTCTTTCTTGTTCGGGCGATATCTCAAAAACTATTCATCGGATCTTAATCAAGCCTTACAGGAAGAAAGTATATATATAGTGTAGATGTGCAAGGGCTCGTCCGCCGCTCCATCCTTTGCACCTTGTATATTGGTTTTGTCCGTGGCGGTATTTCAAAAGAGTAACTGGACCACAGTGATGTGAGCGCTATTGGCTGAGGGCTCTGAATCTCCGATGCCTATGTTTTTTTTTGGAAGCACCTAACTAACGCCTTTGTAGCAAAGCTGGACAGACATCTGGATTTGGTCGTATATGGCAGCCGAAACAACACCTTTTCCCACGACGCCGAGGACCCAGTCTTGTTTTATGAAGGCAGCCATTATAGATCTTTTAGAAAATAAATCAAAATGATTATCAATGTATCTCGAGAGGGCGGAAGTGTTTTTAAATCGCCTGCTTTTAGGAAATACACAGGCATACATATATGGCTGTGTTGCTTTGACAGAAGGCCGGCCATGGTGTCTCAGGAATGTCGATTTCTCCATGTCTATACATGACGTCTATCAAACGCTGCTTGCCAGACATCTATCTAGCGCCGACCCCTGACGTTTTTTTCAACGTAGGGGAAAAGGCGTTGTTTCCACTTCATATCAAGCTAAATCCCGATGTTGATCCGACATCAGGCCGTCTATCCAACGCCGCATGTTCCCTGGTTCCTTTAGAGCAAAGACTGTTATTTAGTATATCAACAGTCTTTGGTTAGAATCATTCTTGCTGGCATTATTCTATGCTCCTCTCTTTCTCTTGCACAGCATCGCCAAAGAAAGAGACAGATTTTACAATTCTGTGTGGGCTTAATGAGAAAACAGGAATAAAATGTCCATAGCAAATTGCATGTCTTTTTAGAGGAAGGGTTCGATTGCGATTTCGTGCCTGCAGGGTACAAAGGAAAATACTCATCCAGAATTTGCATTCTGAATTAGATCAAAATAAACTTTTTTGAGAGTTCGAAACTTTGCTGGAAAAAGGACATTGCTTGGCTAGGACAAATATGAAACAGCACGAACATGACTTGAACGTGACCTGTGGTTGATTATTTATATGTGTTGCAGGGAATCATAGGGAACCGGCACCAAATTACAAAAGAAATTAAGTTAATTAATCTCCTTGATTAATGACATCTCAATTTTTGCATGAGCAGTTTTTACGTACTTCTATCTCAATAACAAAACTTAAAATTGGTAAAATTCTGCTATTTTGATTCAATATATTATGCATAAATTTAGAACATAGTCCCCCCCCCCCCCCCAAGGTGCTTTTTTTGGACATAAGACATTGCAACAGCATTGCTGCTATTGTCTGAAGTTTGTGAGATATTGCCAGATACTTAAACTCTCTCCATAGATTCACCTTTCTTATTCTTTTGCACCTGCTTCTCCATTTTTCTTTCACAAACACGCTTAGTTTTGTGCAGATTGTTCATTCCTTGGCCATGTGGCCATAAACATTTCCACTTTGAGACTTTATCGGCTATTTTTTTCGTACATTCCTAGATTTCATTTTTCTGAAAATGTACAAGATTTTACTTTGATATATAAGCTATTTGAATGTTTAAAATATTGCCTGTTAACTTCATGAAAGTTCACAATCCTGATCAGATACATAAATAAAAAGAAAGAATCAGAATAAATAATGTTGTCTTCTAATTTAGAGGCACAATTACGCAATTTTTACAGACCACGATACAAGCAAAAAATGTTCTGTACATGCTGTTGGTAATCACTTTTATATAATGAACAAAATATGCCTACAATTTATTTATTATTTTGCTTTTTATTTTGTTTTTGTCTTATTTCGTTTATTTTTGTTTTTGTTTTGTTATCTTTTGCTTTCTTTAACAGTTTTCGAATATCTACTGTGCGCATTTAGAAAACCAAATGAATGAGCTTTCTAGAAGGGCTTCATAAATTTATTTAACTGTTTTGTTTTATTGGTTTCATTCTAATTCATGTTGTGAGGCAACACACTAAAGCAAACAAAGTCAGAAGATTTTAAATTATATTTACCGGCTTTCGTTAATACGCTGGCACTGGTAGGAAGGTTAATGTAGCACACACAGAAAAAAAGTTTTTCAGCTTTTTCACTTTCTATGCCAATTAAATATTCCCGAATAAAGCAAGTTTCAAACTAAACCTCAGGAAGAATTGTGCGTAACTGAAGCTGGAAATTTATATGAACATTCAGTGTACAGTGGAACCTCTGAAATCGGAACACCCTTAGGACCGGATAAAATGTGCCCTTTTTCAGAGGTGGTTCCATTTGGGAGACTTGGGAGACTTAGGTAAAATTTTGCGGGTTGACCGCAGATTCAAGTTTGATGTCCAAACAAATTAATTATCTCAATTTTATCTTTGAGACTAATGTCTTTTCTTTTTCTATTAACTTTTTCTCTGCTTTGCATTTTGAGAAAGTTTTAGCAATTTTTTTTCTTATTTAAATTACCTTTATGTGCTTAAATTGACATTTAATTGTCATTATGAATTCCGTGGAATTTGGGTCGGCTTAAATACTAAAAGAACAGGCACCACATAAATTAAGATGTCTCGGGTTTGTACATTGTCAGCCGCCATTGTGTAGACAAGGTACAAAATTATAGATAACAAAATTAAGCCCCTGTCTGGTTACATACTTGCCACCACAATCCCTAGCAACAATATGTAAGACGGCAACATGCTCAGTGTTGTAAGTAATGTGCCGCAAAAATACAGTGGATTCCCCACTGACTGACAGTGGTCCGATCTCAGACATTTTGAGGGCTCGGGACCGAAAAAAGCGGCCCGAAGTAGTCCGATCCGAGGTGGTCCCAATTGGTAGTTTTCTTAACCATTAAAGTCTCGGGAGCGCATTCGGGCCATAATTCAGAGGTGGTCCCAAGAGGGAGGTGGTCCGATGCCGAGGTTCCACTGTATTTAAATGATCAGGTAAGATTTTGTATCCACGCGTAGTTCTGATAAGACAAACACAAGCATATCTCTATACTTAGCGTATTTAGCGCAAACAAAGCACGCATCATTTGCGTAATGCACAGTATGGCTGTTGGCAGATGCAAGAGCTTGTGGAAATGCTGCTGCAGCCCTCACGTGTGGCATTTCTCGATAAAAAATCATGCTTTGCTTCTCATTTTATCTTGAAAATGAAAACAAAGGCGAAAACAAAAAGCGAGGGGCACAACTTCAGATCAAGTACTGCACTCATGTGCGAAATATGGGAGTCCTAAGCCCAATATGGTCAGGAGTGCTGAAGACGAAATGACGGGCCAGTGAAGAGAAAAAAGGCCCCAAACAGTGCACCCGTACAACTTCAATATACTCTTTGCAAGTCTCTACTTGCCAAGTGTTAAAGGCTTTGGACATGTTAGATTGGATGTAGCA
Organism: Protula sp. h YS-2021; assembly: GCA_949752745.1. NCBI lineage: Eukaryota > Metazoa > Annelida > Polychaeta > Sabellida > Serpulidae > Protula > Protula sp. h YS-2021. Next base: position 48,535,915 of record OX457029.1, on the reverse strand, counting down.
GCTGCATGGAATCCTTATTACGCTTTATTACTTCATTAGTGTCTCTAAAAGAGAAAGGCATTTAATGCAATATATATTTTGTTGTTTTATTGGCATAGTAAATGGAATTTGGTTCGTTTAACCTCTTAAATTACAGCAAGTCTTGAAAATGTGTTGAATGTCTTTTCAAAATATACAAAACAAACCATAAAACTAGACCGTTTTCGCTACCGAGTAGCAAAAATTACACTTGGGGTCACAAAAATACGATTATGAACTCTCAAAATTTAAAACTGAGCAGGCCCTAGGAGGTCAGGGTCACTGAGGTACGTCTTGCAGATCGTCTTTTAGGCCCAAATTTCCTCTCACCGTTTTCGAGATAATGGTCAACGTCAGGTTTTGGACTTTGACCATGACCGAGGAGGTCATGGTACCTCTTACATATGATCTTTTAGGCCCAAAGGGTCGAAAATAACCTCAAAATTGCTAACCGTTTTCGAGATATGGTCAACTTCCGGTTTTCACTTTGACCATGACCAGGAAGGTCAAGGTCATCAAGGTACCTCTTACATATCGTCTTGTAAACCCAAAGGGTCGAAAATAAGTTCAAAATCTCTAATCGTTTTCGAGATAACGTTCAAATTTCGGTTCCGAGGACCGAGGAGGTCAAGGTCACCGATGTATCTCTCACATATCGTCTTTTATGTTCAAAATTGCTCAAAATCTCCAACCATTTCCGAGATAACGTTCAACTTTCGAGATTGACCATGACGGAAGAGATCAAGCTTACCAAGGTACCTCTTACATATACTCTTTAAGGCCGAGACAGTCGAAAATAAGCTCAAACTCGCTCTATCTCTAACGGTTTTGGAGATAATGATCAACTACCGGTTTTTCACCTTGACCATGACCGAGGAGGACAAAGTCACTGAGATACATCTTACATATCGTCTTTTAGGTCCAAAGGGTCGAAAATAAGCTCAAACCTTATCACTCTATCTGTAACCGTTTTCGAGATAATGGCCAACTTCCGGTTTTTCACTTTGACCATGTCCGAGGATTTTTTATTGATTGAGTAGTTTAACGACAACAGCAACCCGTTAGGGTCATACTGTGTCGGTTCTGTTGCAATGGGATGACTCAGTGGAAACTAAAAACAATAATTAAAATAGACCAAAAAAGTAATATATTAATCTGAAAACCTACTAAATTCAATTTGAAACTTACTGTACAAATGTATTTCTTTAAGAAAAGAAATAAACTGGCTTGGTGCTACTTTGTAAAAAGGTCTTTCGTACAGTATAGTAGCGTGAACGAATGCTTTGAAAATCTACGCAGTTGAGTAGAATATGTTACACGGTCAAACATTCTTGACAACCAATGCATTCTGGAGGCGCACCACCTCTCAAAAGATATCCGTCGGTGATGTAAGTATGCCTGAGTCGGACTCTATGCACCCCCACTGTGCCGAGTATATTGCCCAGAGCTAGCGGCTTTTGGCCAGCTATTGGCTAAATTTGAAAGAGTTTGTTATTTCTCTGTTCGTTCCACTTTTGTTGCCAAAGGTTTTTTTTACATAGCTTGAAATCTGGGGTTTAAAGTCAGAATATGGTATGAGAAGGTCAGATATATTGGCGTTAACGGCTCTTTTGCTGCCTTGTCTGCAGCTTCATTACCAGGAATACCAACGTGGCTTGGCACCCAGCAAAACACTACGGATATGTCTTGTTTGATTGCCCTTTCGTAGCATTCTATTAGGACTAGAACCATTTATGCCTCTGCCAAATTTGGCCGTCCTAGCCCTAGCCGTCACAGAGGAGTTCGCATGACAAGGTTTTGGCAGAAAAAAGGAAACATACGGAAACACCCTACAGAGTCTAGCGAAAGCAATAAACAAGGCGATTGGAAATCCCCAAGTGTAAATATATAAATGATTTTTATAATTTGATAGCTGATCATAAATTATTTTGCAATTGGTTTTAAGAATAAATTAAATAAATGACACACTTCCTGAATAAATATATTTTTGCTGCACATTACTACGACGTGTCGATGCAATTTTTTAATAGGATTAAGTATATATTATATCTTGGTGTTACATATCGATGATTGCCAAAACTTCTTATTTTTATCTTAAATAGTACATCATAAAATAAATACATCATGCCAAACCCTTGATCTTGCAAATTGATTCCTCATAGATTCATTAATTTGTAACAGTAACTTTAGAGGACATGCGTAATTTTAATAAATTGCATATCATTAGTTTCATCGTTTTCCTTATCTGCACTTTTAAACTAGTAATACTATATTTTTATCAAACACAGCGCATAGACCTTACATTTTACGCTTTACATGGGGACTGTTAAAACCGACTTACAGACTATAGTAGATTTGATTTGGGATTTTAAGCACAAATATGATATGATAAACATCTTAATATTATTGTAAAGGTATTTAATATATCTTTCTAAGCTCATGTGGCCAGTTCTAAATTATATACTTTTAAAATATTTATGGTACAATTTGAAGTGCTGTACATTAAAGTTATAAACTTATACTGATAAATATGAATCGTATTCGCAAATTGCCACATATTTTTGTCCGTGCCCTTATATTTTGTGATATCACGTTCTGATTTCTTGACTTTTATTAGGTATATCCCTCAAAGCTGTTCTTAAGCAATCTTCTGGACGAATATGGAATTCTATTTTCCTGAAATAGCAAAACAAAACATAAAAATAATTTTTAGAGGTTATATGTAACTTAGTATATACATGGATGTTAATACTGAAACACATTTAATGCCTTATGCAGTATGTACTTGTTATTTTGCTAGTACGCCAGCTGTTAACTCAACATATCAAGAACAGCTTCAAATGTTTCGTATCAGCAACAAACGAAAATTAAACTCTTCAACATTTACAAACAAAACTGTGGCGACTTCAGGACATCAGTATGCCAAGCCCTTTCACAAAAGAATATTGGACAAATACAAGTTATTGCGAAACATATTTTTAACATACTCTTGCTGAACCGTATGTTTGGCTATGTGGAACTGCACTTCTTTGACCTGTGGATTGGAGGATGTAACTGATGATTTTGCCTAATTGTTCGTCTGACCGCTCAGCTGCAAGCTCATCACCTGCCTGTTCTAAGCCGTACTGCAATTTATCATTCAAAAGTGCCTGTGGAATCGATTTCTTCAAGACACTGTTCTTTAAATCATTTCTGGCCCATTCTTGATCAGCCATTTGCAATGCCTCTCCAGTGTTAATGCTCGGATCATATGACGTCATTAAATCTTCAAAGACATCATACAAAGGGGCATTGTTGTAGCGTGTAATGTCATAATCCACCGGTATGTTTCCTGGTACCCGCTTGCCCATTCTGGTGTATACGTTTAATCTTCTGCGCTGAAAATCGTCGCGTTTTCCGCTGTGCATATTTCCGCAGCCGGTAGGATTACAGAATATACGTTTCTGTATTGTCTGTAACCAAAATAATAAGTTAAAAATATGAATAGTCCTGTAGTGGCCATAGAACGGAAGTTCCAGTGTTTGTGCAGTTCCTGCTAATTGTGCTTTAAAGATAAATGTGTTAATTGTTTTGATGTTCGAAATTTGCTGACATTTCAACGGCAATAAGATGCCAACGAATGCTGTCCGAATGAAGTCTTGACTGACAACATATGTCTTGTTTTGTTAATTGTTGATATTAATGACATTACGATTACCCCATTGCGTTCAGTATTGTATAACAGCGTTCATTGTTAGTTTATTGCGTTCGCTATTAATTCATTGTGCTCACTATAACTTCATTGCGTTCATTATGAGTTACAGTGACTTCCGGAGGCGGCTAAATACTAATCATGTCTTTCAACGAATTGTTCAGTCAATTCTGCCACTAGGATAACATAAACAAATGAACCACATGCCAGTCTGTACTATGAGCGATTTGTCGTTTATAAAACATGAAATGAAGTGTATTCTATTTAACCGCTTTGTGGTGGCAAACCACGGGGAAAATATTTCTAGAAATGGCCACAATCTTTGTTTATGCAATGGAAATTTTCCCTTACTGCATGCTTACAGGAAATTATTGATGGTTTTGCCATAAATATGCGCTAGCCAATATATCCATAGATGAAGGCTTAAAGCGCGTGACGTTTTCCAGTTATTTAATTTTTAGGCATGCTTTTTGTAAATATTTATACTGGCCTATAATTATTTAAATAAGTGTTGTCAAAACTCACATGAAAACTATAATTATAGTACAGTATAGAACTCTAAACAATCAACAAAAACCGGATCGATAAATAGGCTGAGGCTGCACTCTGAGCTATCACACGGTTGCCTTATATATGGGTTTCAATTTCACATTTCAAGGCCCGTTTTTGCGAATAAAGTGGAAATTAATTTCAATTAAATTTAAGGTAGACCAACTAGACATGTTACAGTATGTTCTACCCAATTTAGTCGTGTTAGCCCTAACGTCTCAGACTAGTTAGCGGAGAAGTTCATGGAAGAAACAGGAACATCTTTCAAGTCGTACGAATTCAGTAAATTTCTGGGACTAAAAGTCCCGAAGTGTAAATGTAGAGCAAAGAAAACGTTTGTAGCATCTTACAAATAATCGTAGTTTTTTTTCAATTAATGTTCCCATTTTGCTGACATGCAAAATTACCATTCAAGTAATTCAAGTTTTCTTCAATATTAGCACGCTACAAATAATCTAAGTTAGCACTATATAGCATTTTATATGCAAATTAAAAACAAACTTCAGCTGCTGTCTTCATTTTGAAAGTGCTCAGCTTAATTGGCAGTTATATAAGATATATTGATAATATAGGGCTGCACCTCACATTTTCCTTTGCAGCTCAAGTAGAATGAAAGATAGCCTTTTTAATAATGGTTGCAAGATAATGCATAAACTAATGCATAAGTAAATGGTTTTGATTATCTAATGTTTCAGTCAATGATAGGCTATTACTCAGTTTCTTGTCCTGAGTTGATATTAGGGCAAAATATGAACAGTAATTTTAGCACTAATCAGTAATTTTCACAAAAATATCATTTATAATATTTGCAATTTCAGTTATGAACAAATAGTTATCCTCCATCGTTGCTGAACGCAATTTTCTGTCAGTTAAGCAGTCGACATAGCAACCCCATCACTAATATGTAAAAAAATGTTTACATGTATAAAAAATGTAGCAAATAAAATAAGTCCATTGTTTTGAATCGCTTTTTGTAAGAGATGGCTAGTTTAAAACAGATGCGAGTTTGGGTTTTATCGCAAGGTCTTTTCAGCGATCTAAATTCTGCCCGCCTCCATTCACTTCTACAGCCCCATAATCTATACCAAAATACAACTTTCCAAAATGCAAACAGCTTAATTCGTCTTCAGTTGGTCGTATTTTTCCTGATTCTGATCTGTAAGCGCTATTTATTTTATTTGGACATCGTGGCTTAATGAAATCAGTCATTATCTTTTCACTTGAACAACCATTTTTAAAAAACTTAAACGCCATGCAAAACTTACAGAACTTACAGAAAACTAACAAGAATCAGTGGAAAATGTGAATTCTAATACAAAACTAATCAAGAGACAGCACTCAAAAAATATTTTTGTTTGAAAGCTAGTACAAACATGTGTGATACATGAAAAAGTCACATCTGTGCTTATTACATGTTGTCATTTTTTATGTCTTGATCGTAATTGAATCTTGCCGTCATGTAAATCATAATATTCAACAAAGGCCTTTGGCTTAACCTTCAGATGAATATTACACGAGAAGGCCTTTATCGTGAAAGAATTGCCAGCGATGCATGCTTTTGATATGAGGAGGGATGCAACTAGCAAACAAGGAAAAATTAAAAAACACAACTTTAATGGAAAGATCAAACCAGGTATGTAGTAAAAAAATTTGGACATTGGGAACTTACTTACTCATACATTATTAAGGAATGTTCATTGATGACTGTGGCATTAAAACTAAGCTATTACAGGGATTGCATCGTGGGCAGTTTTATTGTATTTCTACTAAACACATTAAAAGCACTGGAAGCCATAAGATTTCTTGAAGGGAATGATATAAATAATATTTGAAAAAGGCAAGTAGAAAGGTGCAGCTTTAGAGTGACTTGAGTGATACTCAACCAGACCCACGTTAACACGTGTTTAAAACATTATGTAAAGACATATAATGTCGTCTATTTTCAATGACTGGGTAAGCAAAATTCTAAATACCAGTAAATCATTCGCCCCATTATAAGCCATAGATAAAACGTATAAATCGATGGCACTGAGGCCAGTTCGTAAACAAGCGGCCTATACAACTCCATTACAAGACGTCCTTTGGAAGGACCACGTGTATATTGCATGGATGAAATGATGTTGCTGTATCTTTAATTTGTAACGTATAAGAAGGCGCATGCTGCATATCATGAACGAACAATTACAAGGTACAATAATTCCGTTTTAAACTTCTTTCCCTGCAAACGGCGCAAGAAGTGGGCAATCGCTCATGTTATAAGGCTCGTTCGGTGGCTTATCACACGGAAGGGGGAGGGCGGAGGCGAAAACGGATATGAGCAGCTTGCGTATGAAAGCTTTCACTTTAGGCGCAAATAAAACTGAGACCAATCAAAACAAGACATATAACAATAGAAGGCCATGATCAAAGGCAAGCGCTTAACTGGTAAAATGAGGTTTTTGTCTAAACAATTGAGAAGTGGCAACAGCTGAATGGTTGACAGTTCAGAGAGGAGTGCTATCATACAGCCTGATGCCAATGCGGGCAAAAATGCTCACTGTTCATGAGTGGAATCAGAATTTAAAGAGAAAACGCATAGGGGTTGAAGTGTTTAGAGTGTGTGTGTGTTGGGGGGGGGGGGTGGTTGTAATGTAGAGGAAAAATATTAAATAAAAAATAGGTATAAATCATTGGCGCTTTTTCCACTCATTCCTCTTAATGTCTCGAATGAAAGACAACAGACACGAGCATTGTAAAAAAACTTGTCAATAAAACGACAATTTAACTCCATACACAAATCACGTGTTAATATAATATTAATAATGTTTAATTCAGGTGCGTCGACAAATTCTGTCTATTAAACTATGGAGCAAAACCCTTCAGGATGCTTTGTTGACGCTGTTGTGATCTACAAAACGGGCCTTTCCAAGAAAAATGATAGCAAGCTAGGATGAGAAAAGAGCATAGTAACTGCCTAGTTTAAATTCAAGAAAGAGCGTAGTTCAAATTCAACACCAATACACATAAAGAACACCAATACATTGAATGGAAATTCGGAATATTGACTTAGACAGGACGACATGGGACAGAACAATCGGGGACGAGACAGCCGTGAATAAAGTACCGATAAAACTAGTGGATCACTTTGCACAAAGCATTAAACGCTGCAAAGATTAGCCTAACTGAACTCTTACCCTTAAACGTTAGACTGTCTAAATTGAAGTGTAATCAAGTCTACGTTTAAAGCAACCTTTTTATGAATTTTACTAATTTTCTAATTTTAAGCCTGTGTAAACACTAATACTTATGTTTAAATCCATTTGAAGTGCTTCCTAAAATCTACTTTCCTGGACTTAAATAAACAAAAATAAAAATCAGATTTAACTTTAAATAAAATAATTTAAAAAATGAATCATTTTAGACTCATTTCAGGGGATTCTAGTTGATGCCTCTAGTAATGTTATTTCACTGGCCAACAGAGGCAATTGACGCATGGACCAAGTGAAGCAAAGGCCAACAAAAATGTTACTTATGTACTACACTATAGAATACTACGCTATTAAATTAATAGGCAACTGCATTAGGTTGATCATATACATTCTGTAATTACTGTTGAAGTAAAAGATGCTGCAAATATTTTAATGACTAGTCACAATCTAACTGGTTGTTGATGGCAAAAGATTAAATAGCTCCCTCAAAAAAGAATGGGAAGGGTCCTGGCCGTTAAAGATAAAAGGTGTTATCCCTACCACTGCAACTGAGAATCAAAGAAATTATTATTATTATTACTATTATTGTTATTATTATTATTATTATTATTATTATTATTATTATTATTTCGAGTTGATTTATTATTGTAAAAGACTTTATATGGCAAATGCGTCTTACACTGAAAAAATGTAGTTAGTTGTGAAGCTATTGAATGGTGCAGATCTTCCACGTGTCGTATAAATTTTATAACGTGATGGTTCGAGTTCACAGATTGAACTTGTTCAGAATTGTCTATATTATGCAACTTCATAACACAAGTAAACAGCGAACACATTTTTGGATAAAACTTAGGAAACAGTGTGGCTCACTTATGTATGGGTTGATAACCAAAACGATGTTTCAAACAGCAGTGAATTTTTGCTGAATATGTTACGGACAACAAGAATATAAGCAACATATAATGGCATAGCGTCATGAAAATATTGCAACTGTCAGAAGAAATATACTTGTAGTCAACTGTTGAGTTATTTTAAAATCCGAATACAGAAGGTTAATCTCTCTTAATATCATATGACAAGCACCAGTGCGATTTCTGCCTTCCATTAACACCACAACAATGATATATTGGTAATAGTGGAATCTACTCCACTTTAAAGCTTTATTTCTAATCTCATAAGGACTCTCAAATAAAGGCTATTAGCCACGATATCGGTATGACGCCGAGTCCAACTGTAGGTACTTAAAATGACCATTTTGAGGTATTTTTCTTTTGGTATTTAGACATGAAACAGAATCAACTAGACATGCTAAAGCGAAATGTGCGTTGCCCAATTCCAGCCGTTTCCTGCACATGATGACACAAGATGAGAAACGATAAGACTAGAAAACTATTACGTACAAATTCAGCATCTTGGCTCTCTGAGATTTTTCCCAAATACCAAAGTGCAAGCAGTTGATAGACATATTACGTAAAAAGTTTACTCTTAGTTTTACTTAGAATAATAAATTTAGTATTTGATAGGTCGCGAGACATCCATTTCTAAGAGTTCTAAGAATTCGATTGGATAATATTTTCTAACATGTCAGGTAAATACAGTGGGACTCCAGAAAAACGACTTCCAACTGAACTATACAAAAGTGACTAGATGCATAGGATTTTTCACAATGGAAAGCACTGAGAACGTAGCTAGTAAAAATTGACACTGTTTGGAAGAAAATATTTTGAGATTTCGCTTTACATTCAAACTCCGGTGTAAATCTTAAAAGTTGGCTTTTTGGCAACGAAAAACAACATCTTAACAGCCTTTTCATCATACGGATGCTAAAAATGTTACAGAATCAGCTTCTACATATCATTGCTTATTATGTCTACTCAACGTAGTGTCAATGACGTTGATCTGTGGACGCTACAAATCAAAACCAAATTACAACTAGGTTTAAGGTTGTGATTTAGCCGTGGTCACTGATGGAACCTCAAATTGACTTTTTTATCGTGTCAGAATGTTTATTAAGATACAGGACGTCAAAAGCTTGTTACGTAGAGTTTTGATGCTACTACCAATTTCTCGTGACTTTTAACATAGATTTTTAAGATAATTCTGAAATTTTAAATATTCAGAGTCCTAATGTTGTGGCTGTTAGTGTAATCTTCGCCACCCACCGGCGAAAACGGTCTAGTATATTTTGAAATTCATGCAATTTTGCTATTGACGCTCATGTACAAACCACAGTACAAAGATTCTCATCGGCAAGTTTATCGTTCCGCTATTCATAATGTTTAAGCAGATGTAGCTTGTGTATGCTGTAATTATGACAAAATAAGTTTAAGAAAGATGTCCTTTTATCTACAATAGCTAATCCGGAATCTCAACAAATAACCCCATTTTGTAAATCACGTGTGGAGTGAATTTCTGTTTCTGTTAATAATTTAATCATTCATCCAGAGGAGAAGAATTGTTTATATCAAGAGTTCGCACAATCCTTCGAATCCTTTCTTAACTTTGTAAACAGCTGATTGGCTTGAATATTATTGCTATTTTTTAATGTTTTGTAGCATATTGTGCTTGTATTTCTTTGTGCAAAACAAACGCATTGCTTATATTCGTACCAGTTGATCTCAAAGCTAAAACTGGTCATTTCTTATTCGAGACAGTTCATGTAAACGCAGAAAGTTTGCAAGTCGAACGTTATGTCAGATTTATGCCATTTGATCGCAATGCGAAAACTAAAACTGGTCATATCTTATTCTATACAGTTCATGTAAACGCAGAAAGTTTGCAAGTCGAACGTTATGTCAGATTTATGCCAGTTGATCGCAACGCGAAAACTCTGCAGTCTAATTTATGTCAGTTGAAAACAACACGAACTACATAATACAACTTGTAATGGTGGATATAAATCTTTCAAAAAGCAGTTATTTATGTCCAAATGGTGGAGATAATTAAATAAATCAAACATTAATAAAATATGAGGAAAACCTCGTGACCATTGAAAAGTAAAGAATCACAAATCACAAACTTTATTTTACCCTAGATGGAATTGGCATGAATGTAACTTAAAAGCCTCAAGATCTATTCAAGTGTTTTTCTGCTTTATAACCAGTTTTGGTTTATAATATAGTTTTTTTAGGAATCCGAACATTTAATTTCTCATGAGGTTGCCAGATCTGAATTGTTTTTGTGTGTGTTTTGGTCAATTTTTGGCTGCTCTTGGAGTCGCTGAGATCTCAAAGTATATATTGTTAAAGGTTAAAAATGCAAGCAGACGCCAGTCTGTAGGTTTTAGCTTTCCTCAAACAGAATCACCACTCAGACATGTGAGGTGATTCTACTAGGTGTAATTGAGAAAGAATTGCAAAACTGGCTACTTTATGAACGAATGAGAAACAGGTAAATTGTCACGAACCGTGCTGTAATGTTACTCATTTTATTAATGTTTTTATTACTCTTCTAAAGAACAACATTTTAATTGCCACTTTCAAGATGAGTAAAAGAACAGGTTCACTGTTTTGACACTTCAACAGAAGATGTCTGTGGTTTGCCTTTCTCTCCCTTCTCATAAACACACGTAGAACAGGCACTTTGTGAAACACTTTTCGGGACATTTCTTTAAAACTTGAGGACACACACACACATATATATATAAGATTTAATGAAAAGCAATCCAGGAGCAACTCTAAAAATTTTTTAACCAAATAATGACAAATAAAAAATAAGCAAAAATCGTATCACAAACCGATTGACTTTTCTACTATTTTTATGAGCTTTATTTGCTTTTTAAGTGAAAAATTTCTTTCCAAAGCGTCTGTAGGTTAAAAAATAAAGTATAAGTTCATTGTTTTATACATGGGCAATACAACAAGAAAATACCGCAAAAGTGATCATTATCTGAACTAAAAAGAGTTTCAATAGCGCATTATAATTCTGCACCTATCGTAACAATATGTGTGTACTGGTGTGTTACAGGAATGTACTAATATAGCTGGTTTTCAGGACCGAGTGGGTGTTTTCATGTCTAGGTTATTATTGTGCAACTGTAATGATGCGTAAACGTATGTGATAGTAAGTATAGAAAGTAAACCTCATCAGGACTATCCTAACAAATAAGTTATTATCCTGAAAACAGAAAAAATACTCTATTGATAACAATAAAAATAATTACCTTCCCACGTACTTTTAAAACATTTCTATGGAAAACGTTCTTGGAGTTTCGTTCAAACGATTCAGCGACGTTATTAGAACACAACAGCAAATCTTTGATAAAGGCAATCTCGGGACATTTCTTCTGAGAAACTGAATCGGATGAGAGGAGTATTAAGCCCGCACAAGGCTTAATGCCTATAAAGTTTGCTATACTTTTTATCCTTTATGTGTGATCTGAACAAGAACTAATTATACAAAGGCAAACACGGGTAATCTATTTCATGTATTACCTTTTTGACAAGCTCTTATCTGTCTCTTTGTTATGTTACGAGACACAGCATCACAACATTTGTCTTTGAATTCCAGACAGAATAAAAAGATGACACATAATTTGAAATAAGTGAAATTATTACATGACATTATTGTTACATGATGTGGGTAAATACTGTTATTTTATTGGTCGGTCCTGAAGTCAATAGTGTTGAACGGTAAACAAAAGTTGAGAGATATCGCAGTTATTTGTAATCAAAACGTCAGTCAGGTCATGTAACAAAGCCAGCTTTGAGTTACTTCGAGTCAGTCTGAAGATATTATTGACCTGTTACGAAAATATTGACTAAAGGCCAACGTATCCGTACTGGTCAATGTTTAGTATAATCGACTTACTTTGTGTCAATATGGAGTATTACTGACCAGAAAGAAAATGGTGACCTATATGTTGACTAAAAATAAGTCAATGTATACATGACTTGCAGGACTTAACTGGCATTTTGATTACAAACAATATTGCTCCGATCAACATTGAAAAATTATTGACTTGAACATTGACCAACCAGATTACAGCAGATTCCCAAATCATGCAAAATACTTCATGCTGACTCGAAATAAGTCAACATCTGCCATTTATCCACCAATAATTGTCCTCCATTTAAGAAAAGTAGGCTTTACTATCTAAAAAGGCAAAAGACGCGATTACAGGAACACATAGGAATAAAATAAGTGTACAGCACTCCCTAATTTCAAATTAATATCATCTGTATGAATTAAAACATGCTAAGATATTTAAATGATTATTTAAATTATAATTTTAAAAGCCTACATATGCCACAGTCTAGAAAAGCATGCTTAAAACAATGTGAGAGGAGAGTCGTGAAAATGCATCAATTGTTCAAATGCACGAATTACATGAATTAATCGAGTAATGGCGAAAAATAGATAAAAAACAAAAACAAAAAAAAAAACAAAAACAAATCATTGCTATTATTTTTATCTAGAGAACGTGAGGAATCGTGCCAATCGCGATTTGCATAAAAATGTGCAGGACAGAATCTTGGTAGCTTGTTATTTATAGTAAGTTTTTTCTTCATATTTATTTGTTCAAGTTGCAGAGGCACCCTCGGGTATTGATAGTCTGAAATCACAGATAATTATTGGGCTGAATTTACGTTTAGTTTTCAATTACTCCCTTTTTGCTATTGTCATACAGAAAAAAAAATGACGATGCTGAATCTCAGGTAGCATCTCTGCCCTGAAAATAAATGTGTGTTGTAGTTGTCTTGGCATTTTGTTAATCTTACGTTTTCAGTCACCCCAGTGCCTGAAATTCATGATGCATGGGTTTGGCTTTACTCATGTCTTCTGTCTCCCTCCCTCCCTTTCTCTCTCTCTCTCTCTCTCTCTCTCTCTCTCTCTCTCTCTCTCTCTCTCTCTCTCTCTCTCTCTCTCTCTCTCTCTCGCTCTCTCTCACGCACACACACACATGCGCGCACACACGCTCACGCTCTCTCTCTTTCTTTCAGAAAACCTAAGGTCATAAATTTTAACGTTTAAATTTACTTACCGAGTAAGCATCGCCCTGGTTATCCCGGGCCGGTCGGCACATGCAGATTAATACACTTGTATATACAATAACAGCCTGTAAAGTCAGGTAATACGAAAATATCGCCATCTGGAAAAAGTCGATCAACTCAGTTTTAACTTTTTTTTGTTATTTCTGTTACAGCCTTTTAATTTTTTTCTTCACTAAGTTCTGTCGGAGATTGGCCCTTTTATTCCCGCGATAAACAAGTTTTATATTATATCTTTTCAGTTGTGTTGTAATGCCACAGCCTTCTAATAAAATCTTCGCAGTTTGGATTAGTTCGATAACATTGTACGGGTTTAGTGCCGTATAAATACAGGTGCTCCCTGAGAAAAATTTCACGAGTTTTATTTGCTGTGCGGACACGTAGGCTCCGTTCTTGAAGTGCAAAATAATACGTAATAAGAAAATATTTTCTCTATTTTTTTCATTTACTTCACACGTTCTATTCCAACATCTAATCAGCGTGGGCGTGTCACCTGATTGTTATTTTACGTCTTCCAGTTTTGATAAATTTACTATGCGTGAATATTGGTTTAAATCTTTACCCCGTCCTATTATTCTCTTCAAGATGGCTCTGGCCTTCTGTTGCCATGTGCAACAACTGGTTCTATTACGTTCCAGTTGTTTTTAATGTGATCACTCTATAAATAAAATAATATAGTTATTAGTTAAACTTTCAAGAAAATATATATGATGCAACTTAGTGAAACGCTATGCTGAAATAAACGCACATGTTGTGCAGCTAATTGACAATTCTGCTCGGTAAGTCGGTAGTAATTTAGTCCCAATACTATTCACAATCTTTGCTACTCGAGTTCAGGGAGACACAGTGCTTATATAGAGACATCACAGAAGGTGAGAGCCACGCACAGAATGCCATGAAGTTGAGTGAACAATGAGAGATGAGCATTCGGTCCGTGAGACATGCGCAAAAGATATAAACCTTTTTCTGTTCGTTTTATTTTGCGAAAATAAAGAGTTTAACCTGTCAATTTACTTTTTACTTTGAGAAATCCTACTGTAAATCTTCGGCAGCTTTTCTTCTTTTAAACTTTTTTGTTAAAGGAAGAGCCTCAAAAAGCAGGACGCACGAAAGAAGGCGGATTTGTAGTCTTGGAAGGACTTTTCTTGGGTTAATTGTGGCTTCTAAATTATATTAATCGTTCAGAATAAAATTATGTTTTTGCTTAATTTTCATAATTCCTAGGATTTACTAGAATCCTCGAGAAAAAAAAACTAAAAGACATGGATTGAACCCCTTTGAACCCAAGCACAGTCTTTTGCATCTTTTCCATGTACACAAACTGCCGTTTTGGTACGAGGGTAAAAGAAAAAGAAACAACTTTTGCCCACTCTGCGACGACCCCTAGATCAGTTCCGAGCCGCATTCAAGCAGCGGGTACCTTCTCAAAAACACATCAAATATACAGGAATGATATGCGCACACCAAATCTCTTATTTTTTTTTAAATATAGATAATGTTGAAATATGTGAGAAGCAATAACAACTGGTCATTTCGATTACTGCTATTCTGACGTTGTCTCAGCAGCATCTTTTACCGTCCATTGGGCATGATCCTTCCGGTTTTATCACGACTGAATGCTTGTTGTTATTCGTGTTATAACTATCAAAAGGGAGATATCTGGGGCTGAAATCTACACATGTATAATTGCTGGTGTGTGTAAACACCAAGTTCTGCCTATTAGCTCCCAAACCTAGAATAAAGGAAAATATTTATAATGAAATCTAGACATTAAACTTCCGGCTGAAAGGAAGCAATAGCTGTAAATACAGAAGAGGGGGGATAAACACAAATAGAAATGAAATGAAACAGAAAGGACCAGGCGACACAGTCTCACAATATCTGCATGTGAAAAGCCCCTTTGAGATGACAGTGCCAAACTAGTTTTTCGCTTATTGGAGCATCTTTAGGTGGACTGACCAAGGCATTGGGTAATAGGTGGGAGTTCGTTGGTGTGTGTGTTACCAGCTGAATTTTAGTAGATTATGAACACAACAACTTTTATAACTACTTGTGGCTATTTCTTCTGTCTCTCATTTTCAACGTATTGCTTGTAATTTATTGCTATTTAATTGCAGCTCTAGCTTTTTGTATTAGCTTTTGTCTATGGAATGCCGTTTTAACATTTAATGCTTATTTTTGATATCAAAATATATTTAGAGATATCAATAAATCAATGTAGATCTCATTAATTTATATTTTGCTATCAATAATTGAATTTTAGATGGCAAAAATTTATTTTTGAGATCAAAAAATCAATTTTACAAACCTAAAAAATCTTACGGGAGACACACATTCACATAAAATATAAGGAATCGTCAATTAAATTTTGGAGATGAAAATTTGAATTATTGAGATCAATAATAACGGCACAATTTTTGATCTCAAGAACTGCATCTTTTTTGTACAGTAAAAAATTAAAATAAAGATTCCATATACAAGGACAGCCATTATTTATTTACAGATGCGTGTTTCTGAATGTTTTATTTTAAAAAATAGACTGATATTTTGATATCAAGAATCAGTTTTTGAGACCAAAAAATCGTTTGCAGATTTCAAAATACAAATTAAAAAAGTATCAGTCTGAAATAATGATATCTGAAATAAATTCTTGATATCAATATATAGAAAATCAATTATTGAGCTCAAAATTGATATTTTGCTATCAAATATTTCATTTTTGCTATCAAGAATTGAATTTTTGATCTCAAAAAAGCAATTTTAGATATCATTAAATCATTTTTGATATCAATAAATATTTCTTGATATCTCTAAATATTTCTTGATATCAAAAATTATTTTTTGAGATCAAGAATACATTTAGAGATATCAAAAATACAATTACAGATAGCAAAAATGAATTCTTGATATCAAAATAGGGATTTTTTGAGATCTAAAATTAATTCTTGATATCAAAAAAATAATTTTTGAGATCAAAAATTAATTCTTGATGTCAATAATTCACTAATAAATGTGAAAACGGCATTCCATATTTGTCCTCATCTTGTTTCTACTCGCCACTAAATGTAATGAGAAATATAACTGAAACATGAACGCATTCAACTCACACAAAAAAAAAGAATTTACGCGGCTACTTCCATGACCCCAGCCGTATGTCTCCCAGAAACATTTAAAATTATCTGAAAAAAAAACCTACACAGCTCAGGCCATAAATGAGCAGGAGGTATTTCCATCATAACGGGTGATAATTGTTGACCTAATATGAAGGATATTAGTGTCATTTTCCAGCTGTGAGTTTAACACTGTTCTCGTTTCGTGACCCCCTAACCCACTCCGGCCACAAAAAGGTGCGTTATTTTGGTATGACTCATTTTAAAACCCATTGCCCCCCCCCCCCCCTTTTCCAGTGTTCACGTGACTCTTGCTGTTCACGTGACTAATACGCGATTCAAGAGGCAAAGCTCATGTGAAATCCACCGCAGCTCAACTCAGCTTTACGCTTCTCATCCTGAGTAAACCGTGATTTGAATGGTTTCACTTAAGTGTGTGGGATAACAGCGTGACAAATTTGCTTTCTCTGTTTGACCGGGGGTCTTTCGGTAACACTGTTAATTGAATGGACCAGTTCTGTCATTTCTTGTTTTTCAACCAACGAGACTAATGTGGGATCTTCAAGTTCTATAGACATTGTCTTATTATCCGGCTGGGCTTCCGATTTGTGGGACGACAGACAAATATGGCTTAGTTAATTGTGCAACTAATTAACTAATAGTAATAACTGTCAAACGAGTTACCGCGAATTGAATGTGGCTGACATATGACATATGACATATTACCTGCAGACAATAATTTATAATTCTTTCTATGCCTTATGAGATTGGATGCCCTTCAAATATCTTCTTATATCTCGTACAGAAATCTAAAAAGAAATTTGCTAGCAAATTGCTTAAGATCACTATTAATCCGAGGTGGAACCGGCAAGTAGTGACTCTCCAGCAAGCTTGGCATTATAGATTTAAAACGTTGTGAATTTCTTCGTAGTTTTATTTAAGTTTTATTTATTTTGATTATTGGGTGTGTAGTGCTCGGTTTTCCTTAATTGTCATTGAATTACCTTTCACAATTTTGCAACTTGTCCTAATGGACAAGATTTTCTCTTGCTGTCCACATTTGACAATGCGAAATCTGGAGGCGTTGTGACGGTGAGACGACTCAGGCACAGACGAGTTATTTGAGGTTGATTAACAACCGTTAACGTCACTCTCTCTTACGTCGTCTGCACACTTGTGCATTAAAAAGCTGGTTATGTATGCGTTTTAAGAGGTTACAGATGGATCCTCGGGCTCCCCCCCCCCCCCCCCCTCAGCATCCCTCTGATCCATGCACGTGTTTACAGTCTTGCCTAGCAGTAAATTGTGCTTTCTTACTGTCCAAGAATGTGCCTTTGTCATAGGTCCGGAAACGGGTGACAAAATGACAATGATTTTGCTTGGCCTGCCTGTCAGTTTCTTGTTCCGTTTACAGAAAACGTCATTCATGGCTGCTTTTGCGTGGCTCAGACAGGTTTTGTGCCATTGTAAATTTGGGATGGATAGTGACATCTGTGGCTATTGAAGAGACATCACTGTCAATACAGTGCTTTTTGGTACATCATAATCATCATCATCATCATCATCATCATCATCATCATCATCATCATCATCATCATCATCATCATCATCATCATCATCACCACCACCACCATCATCACCACCACCACCATCATCGTCATCATCATCGCCGTCGTATTATTATTATTATTATCATCGTCATTATCTCCACCACCACCAGCACCACCACCACCACCACCACAACCACCACCACCATCATCATCATCATCATCATCATCATCATCATCGTCATCATCATCATTAGTATTATTATTATTATTATTTTTGTTGTTTTTATTTGCCTTTTGCTTGCATGCTTTTTTCATCGTTTTTTTTAGTCGCAGTAGTATAAGCAGTAGTAGGAGTTTTACGTAGTAGTAGTAGTAGTAGTAGTAGTAGTAGTAGTAGTAGTAAGGGCCCGGTGATGTGATAAACATTCGGTGTCCAGCAGGATGTGCAGCTGTTCGATGTTGCGATTTTGCGACTTTTGTTGCGACTTTTATACAACCTTGTTTTACCGAAACAATTGCAACACCTACTTCCAGTGCCCGGAAAAATTGGGACAAATGATTTAGACATACGGTAAGAATTAAGGACTTCGCTTCTTTTAGAAACGATGACATACGGGAGCTTTAACAGGTCGTAGGTTAGGCTTCGCAATGCCTGTGGGTGTTTTTTATTGTTTTGGACGGGAAGGTAGGAGAGACCCATGGTCCTTTTCAATGTTGTATCCGCAGCGAATGCTCAACGTTGGCTTACAGGTTGAACTGGGGGAGGTACCTGTAGTGAAAAAATTCCTTTTCAGCACCTTGTGTATTATTGTTTGTTTACTCGATGTAAAGAGAATCTAATGCAAGAGAATGTCATGACGAAAAGTGAAAACTCTGAAGAGCATTTGATGACTCCTACATGTTGCGAAAGCTGTATGGTCCCTTTCTTTCGATAGCTCAATGCGTCCACGTTCTCATCAAGCTCGAGGACGGTTTTAAGAAAGCCCATAACAGCGGTAGTAGTAGTAGTAGTAGTAGTAGTAGTAGTAGTAGTAGTAGTAGTAGTAGTAGTAGTAGTAGTAGTAGTAGAAGTAATAGCACTAGTAGTGATAATAATAGTAGTAGCAGCAACAGCAGCATTAGTACCATAAATAATCTGATTATTTACATTTAAAACGGGCGAGTGGCGTGTAACTCTGCCTGCCCACCTTCACAGTTAATTCTTGTCTAAACACTTGGCGTCTCCGCCGAGTGGTTGCTAATCTCACTGGTCATCTCTTGATTCTTATCTAAACACTGGGCGTCTCTGGCAGTTTACTAGCCATCTCCTAATTGTTGTTTAAACACTGGGCGTCTTCGCCGTCGAAATATTGTTTGTTAAATGTCGCTGACCATCTGTTACTCTTGTCAGTACGGATTAATGCGTGTGTTTTAAAAAGGGGCTTCCTTTCTCTCCTTTCTCATTCGCAATCTGCAAGCGCAGCATTAACAGCTTTTAGCAGAGAAAACTACCATCGCAATCTGCAAGCGCAAAAAAACAACAGTTTTTGAAAAAGAAAAAAAAATAAAAATAAATAAAGCGGCTACTTAATTATAGGATAATTGCCGGGATAGACAAAGTAAAAACTGCGAAACTTTCGGAATTAAAACTGAATTACGATGGATGAAGAACATGTTGCTAAGGCTGTAAGTGAACTGAAGGCTTGGGCACTTGAAAAACACCTCACTAAGAGTACGGTAGAGGCTTTAGTGAATGAGGAATTTCTGTCCGTGGACACAGTCGCGCACATCGATGCAACAGTTCTGAAGGCTCTAAAGCTTTCAATAGGGCAAACCAAAGCCCTCCAGGCAGCGATTAGCGACCTGCGCGACGCCAAAGCCGACAGGAAAGCGGACAGGCTAGACAAGGGTGTTGCGCCCCCTGAAGCGTCCAGCTCGCCAAATGCTGACCTTGCTACTGAAAAGGACACGGAACCGGTCACCCTCGCGACCATTCCGAAGACGAGCGATACGGAGATGGCAGCCTTCTTAGAGTCCCTCAAGGACAGATCGACGACCGACAACGACCCGTGGCTCACCGGCAAAACGCCAGGTAATGTGAAACCATTTTTCGTCCAGGACTTCTGTGGCTCTTTCCTCGGCTCACAGAGCGAAGAATCGGTTCTCTCGACGCAGGGAGACGCGCGCATCGTCCTCTCAACCAGCGGGCGCAGACCCAAACCTGAAGACACCACTCTACAGCAATGGATAAAAGGGCATGGGCGCATCTATGAAGCGCTGGGACGTTCCGGACACTTCAAGTCCCAGGAAGATCGGGACGGGTACAACCTGTACGCCATTAAATTCGCCGACATGTGTGAGCACTACCCGATAAACCGTTGCATGCGGTACGACTTCGAGTACCGGCAGCGCGTACACACGGGTCAGCTCAGGTGGGGGGAAGACGACACTTACCTTATGGGAGTGTGCATCTTCTCCTCCCGCTTCCAGGCCTCAGGACGCAACGACGGCCAACCCCGCCACCCACATCCCCGCACCCGAGCTCAGGTTACCAGGGACCACAACGGGAAGGAGATTTGCCGGAACTTCAATGGCCGCCGGGGGTGCACCCTCCAAGGGTGCAGGTTTTCACACGTGTGCCTGAAGTGCTTCCGAGATCACCCCGAGCACACTCACGCCTAGCAACCAGACGTCTCTAACCCGCTTGCTAACAAAATCACGATCTGGGAACGATTATTGTGTTCAGATAGCGACAAATGTTTCATTTTAAACGGCATAAAGAATGGTTTCGACATCGTAAACACCAAAACCCAGTCTATTGAACCTTCCGAAGCCCCAAATAGTCGATCTGCGGAACTCACATACAGAGACTTAGTCGAAACAGAGATAAAGAAAGAACTCTCCCTGGGAAGATACAAAATTGCTCTTGAAAAACCGGTAATAATCTCCCCGATATCAGCCGTGCCTAAGGACAAAGACGGTATCCGCCTCATTCATGATTGTTCCAAACCGGAGGGAAACTCAGTCAACAGCTTCGCCTGCCCGGACAAGCACAAATTTACGTCTGTGGACACTGCGGTCAGCTTGACCAAGCAAGGGTCATTCATGGCCAAGGTGGACATTAAATCGGCATATAGGCACGTGCCCTTAAGCGCATTTTCACAGCAGTTTACAGGTTTGAAATGGAAATTCAAGGGCGATAAACAGCACACATTCCTGGTAGACACTAGACTCCCCTTTGGTGCGTCCCTCAGTGTCGGCATCTTTCACCGCATAACACAGAGTGTGTGCCGCATGCTTTGCCGGAAAGGTATTAAGGCGGTGATCTGCTACCTTGACGACTTCTTTATCACTGCGGACACCTGCGAAGATGCCCAGTCAGCGATGGACTATCTCCTTGACACCCTCATCTCCCTCGGCTTCACCATTAATTGGAGCAAATGCGTCTACCCGACTCAGTGCCTCACGTTTCTGGGTGTGTTAATCGACACCATTAACTGCAAACTCTCCATCCCCTCCGATAAACTAGAGGATACGCAAAACACCTTACGCGAATGGTCCGTTTGCGAGCACAAACGCTTTACCAAACGGGACATCCAGAGCTTGCTTGGGAAACTAAACTGGGTCGCCCGAGTAGTTCGTGTCATACGCCCAGCAATGCGCCGCCTCATCTCGCTGATGACGTCACTGCGCCGCCCCCACTTCCGCGTCCGTATTTCCGCTGATACACGCCGCGATATCGCTATGCTAAATCGCTTATGCAGCTCATTCAACGGCACGTGCCATTTCATTCTCGAAAGGTCTTTGCCCGATCCTGCATACATCGTGACGGACAGCAGCTCTGCCGCTGCTGGAGCAGCCCTGGTCCGCGGGACCCTCGCTTTAGACTGGCTCTATTGCAATTGGCACGTCGATGCTCCGCCCCTCGAAAAACACCACATTAATGTTAAAGAGCTGGCCGCTGTACACCTTGCCCTGAAACGCTGGAAGACCATCTATACAGGACGGAAAGTGAGGGTATTCACCGACAATATGGTCACGCTCCATGCCCTCAATAACGGCTCTATACGGAACATTGCGGCATCGGATATTCTTATTGATATCATGTTAATATGTCTTAAGTATAATATAAGTATTAACGCGTCGTTCGTAAACACGCGGGAGAATAAACTAGCTGACAGCCTATCAAGATTGAGCAATTTAACGCACGCCACCTACGCATTCGCGCACGTGCCAGTATCTGACCTTCGTAATCACATGTCTCACGCCACAATGCGCTTCCTGTTTCAGGAGTGGTCAGGGAAACAGCGCTGCTGGATATGGAGGTAGAACAGCTGCGTTCGGCTGCTTATTCCGACAACACCCATGCCGCCTACTCCACCCACATCAAGGCTTTCCTCTCATTTTGCGCGTTTTTTTCGCTGTCGACCTGTCCCCGCTGACACAGACACCCTGTTACGCTACGCGTGTTTCCTGGGCCGCACCCTAAAGCCTCACTCCGTCAGGTGCTACCTGTCCGCGATCCGCTTCTTACATTTGGAATACGACCACCCGAATCCGACGGAGGACAATTACCGCCTTAAGACACTACTTAAAGGTTTAGAGGCCAAACGCGGCAGCCCACCAAAGAAAAAACTCGCGTTGTCACTGGATATTCTAGCTCAATTCCTCCACGTACTGGACCTCGACCGGTCACTTGACATGTGCTTCTGGGCGGCTTGCTTGGTTGGGTTTTTCACTTTCTTCAGGAAATCCACCCTACTCACGCGTTCACAGGATAGTCACGACTGCCGCAGAGACTTATGCCGTCGCGACGTGACCTTCCTCGCCGACGGGGCCCTCGTTCATGTCAAACACACGAAGACCATGCGGAACTTTTGCCATCAACTGGTCGTCCCACTGCCCCGTATCCCCGACTCCCCACTTTGCCCAGTTTATGCCCTAGGTCGCCTTCTGACCACGACCAAGTCCCCTGAGGACTCCCCTTTGTTCTCATTTAGGCGCGAAGGCGCCCTGGCCACACTCTCCCATGCGATTTTCGGCGCGTTGCTCAGGCGGAACCTCCAGAGTATCGGACTGGATGACACCCAGTTCAGCGGCCATAGCCTCCGCCGAGCTGGGGCCAGCTTCGCCCTGGCATGTGGTCTCCCCTCTGAGGTCATCAAATCACAGGGAGACTGGAAATCGGACGCCTACCTCCGATACACGGACGTCCCTCTCGGCTTGCGCCTGGAATGCTCCCGTGTCCTTGGAAGAAATGCCGCAAAAATTCCAATCAACCCCAAGAATACTTAATCTACAATACTTTTCGGTTTGGGTAGTTTGGGACAAAGTTATGTTCAACACCTACTTAAGGTTTTGAAATTGTTGCTATGTTTTGTTGCTATTCGCGAACTTTATGCCATTAAAGAAATGACTACCCAAACCAGTCTTTGTTTTATTTAGCAGCGTGTTAGAGACAAGAAAAAAAAAAAAAAGAGCGCGCCTAGCATAATCGAACCGTGATTTAATTGCTAATGTTACAAGGCGGGCGCCAAAGAAGTTTTAATACCATAAATAATCTGATTATTTACATTTAAAACGGGCGAGTGGCGTGTAACTCTGCCTGCCCACCTTCACAGTTAATTCTTGTCTAAACACTTGGCGTCTCCGCCGAGTGGTTGCTAATCTCACTGGTCATCTCTTGATTCTTATCTAAACACTGGGCGTCTCTGGCAGTTTACTAGCCATCTCCTAATTGTTGTTTAAACACTGGGCGTCTTCGCCGTCGAAATATTGTTTGTTAAATGTCGCTGACCATCTGTTACTCTTGTCAGTACGGATTAATGCGTGTGTTTTAAAAAGGGGCTTCCTTTCTCTCCTTTCTCATTCGCAATCTGCAAGCGCAGCATTAACAGCTTTTAGCAGAGAAAACTACCATCGCAATCTGCAAGCGCAAAAAAACAACAGTTTTTGAAAAAGAAAAACCCGCCACCCACCCCTGTCCCCTTACATTTTAAGGTTTTTTGTCTTATTGGTAGTATGTGTAGTGGACAAAGTTATGTTCAACACCTACTTAAGGTTTTGAAATTGTTGCTATGTTTTGTTGCTATTCGCGAACTTTATGCCATTAAAGAAATGACTACCCAAACCAGTCTTTGTTTTATTTAGCAGCGTGTTAGAGACAAGAAAAAAAAAAAAGAGCGCGCCTAGCATAATCGAACCGTGATTTAATTGCTAATGTTACAAGGCGGGCGCCAAAGAAGTTTTAATTATAGAAACATCTTTCTAAAAGTGTATGTTTCGTAACCGAGTGCGACTTTTGTGCCAATAGCATTTCTTTGGGGCAAGCTTTGAGATTGGTTTGCACTCGGGTGTGGCGCTATGTGATGCTGATCGGACGCATGTCGTTTATCCGGTTTTTTTCAACGGTAAAAACAAATATATGCCATGAAATGTTTACGTACTAAAGGACAACGAAAGTTTACCGAAAAGAGAGGTTTATCTGTTGGTCATGAAGTAAACCAGTTCAATGAAGACACTTTGGTATAATTTCTTTCAAATAAAGCAAAATCATGACACCATTATATATTTGCGCAGTTCAACAAAGATGCAATTGAAACAAAACAGAGGTCCCATTCTTACCATTCACAGAATATTCGTGTTACACATTTTCCCTCAGTAATGTGTGTGCGCGTCGTTTGCTTGGCGTAAAAAAATCCGATGTGTGGTTGATGCACGCAGATTCCATATACTCTGAGACGTCTGCTGACAGATACCAGTGCGACAGCGATCATGGAGGTGCATCATTCGGATACGTCTATCGTGACGAGGTGTAGTTAAAGCAAGAACGGCCGCTTAGAGATCTATGCTGGGTGTGTTGTTTGTTATGATGACGCCTCCACAGCTTAAAAAAAACAGTTCTACAGCATCCGAAGTGTCTTTGGCTTAGTTTCGACAGTTTAGTTAAGTTCTTGGTATCTTAACGCGTGCTCATTCTTTTTTTTTTTTTTAGGGAATTTTCGAGTATACCATATTCGATTATGCGCTGCGTGGGCATAAACTATAAGGAACACTTACAATACAATATATATATGCATCTTTCACAAACGCGACGTTTTCTAACAATAACGCGTGCTCGTTCTTACTGAACAACTGCCTGCGGAAGTGTAATGAAGTGCTAGTTATGCATAAGAAAACTCAAAAGAAAGATTACAACAACACTCCAAACCATGATCAAGCCACTGCCAAACTTGGAAAATGCACTGTGGAAGGTATTGCTCTCCAATTTTCCGATATATGCGCCGCCTGTGTCATGTCCGTATGAATGTTTTTAGGTGCATTGCACGATTTCACGATATGGTCTGCGTGTGCGTATCCCGCGTTTGGCTAGTCTTCTCGTCGCCGTCAGTGGACTTATCCGGCTATTGTTTGTACCTGAAGTGATCGCCGCCGTTTCAGTTGCCGTTTCAAACCTGTTGCGCAAGTGGACAAGTCGCACGTGTCGATCTGTCGTGCTTCCTGTTTCTTGGTTTTGGTGTTGTAAATGGTATATTGTAGCACGTGTGCACCCAAATCTGTTAGCAATCTTTTTCACAGAATTTTCCGCTTCCAGCATGCCAATAATCTGCTGACGATCATTTTCTGCAAGTCCTGGCATGCTTACTTTGCTTAGGACACCAAAACATTCAATGAGACATTTTTCCTATTTTCAGGAACATTGAGTTTATGCTGAAAAAATTAATAAGCACAGTACCGGTGCAATTGGCTTCACTACAAGTTCTCATGATACAGCAACGCAAGCCCCTCCCCCCCCCCCCGTCGCCTGCGGCCCTGTCAGGGTAAGTATCTGCTTTGCAGTTCAAGGACACAGATAAACATATACAGTCGCGGGCAAGCTCTCCCCTCTTCATGCCTTCTAAAACATATCGGGATATTTATTCAGAAGGGGAGGACCAGAAGAAGTCAGAGAAAACTCTCACTAAAGCTTAGCGAGGGACGAGTCGAAGGTGCAAGAGCTCCAAGACGAAGAGCTGGCTAGCCTTACGCACCCATTCGCCTCGTGGATGACATTCAGTCTTCTCTGAAAGGGCAGCAAGTCTGGAGATCTATTCATTTCCATCTTCCCTTCGCAAGGAACAGCGCTCATCCCGTCAGTAGCGGAATCCTGTGTTACCGGAAGACTTTCATTCAGAGCTATTGTGAGATCAGACAAGGGTAGAAGCAGGGAATCATTTCGCGGAGAAAGAAGAGCCACCTATCAGACTTATATCACAGTATGAGGCTCCAGAACAAGCCACTTTCTTAGCCCTAGCTATCAGCTCGGGGACCAGCGCGGCTCCAGCAAGGCGGCGAGAGTGTCAGAGAATGGATATAGGTGAGGGCAAGGTAACGGCTCTAACCATCTAAGCAGCTTGCAGTCAGATCAGCCACGTACAGGACCGTAGACAATGCGATTCCCAACTAGCCACTGTACCACACATTTAAAGTGCTGAAAAAGGTCACTGAGCCAGAAAGAACTTTCAATTCCAGTGATTTTGAAACTTCTTGCGTGTTCGTCAGTGGCACACTAGCTCATCTCTGTGCAACATATAGGTGTACGTTTCTGCTGCATTGATAGCCATCTATCGAGGGTCACGTGAACTGATACCGTAAGATATTCTGCACCAAACTGAGTTTTCTCCACCGAAAAAGTAGAGTGAATGAACTTAGAAAACAGAGCCCTCTGTCAGGATATTGTTGTATTGGCTCGATCCTGACGCTCCTACTCGCAAAGCATCGCTAGCCGGGGTAGATCCAAGAGATAGAATAGAGGTGACACGGCAGATACGCAGACACGCAGGCCAAAGAAACAGAGACAGCAAAAGAACAACACCTCGAGCTACCAGGCCTCCCAACGAACCCCCGCAACACATGGAAATGGAAGTAATGAAGAAATGCTACAGCAGGGCTTTTGGCCACTTCATCAGATGCTTATCTGCACATTTCCACAAACGGAGATACGGCTGGTTTCGGAGCTAAGGCCAGACCTCAAACCCTTTTGCTAGTAAAGCATGCTTTGGGGGCAGTAAATTTGGCGAAATCAGTACCAAACAACAAACGATATTTGGACAGATATTTCTCCCAAGATCTGCGGCTTCTAATTTCAGGAAATAGTAGAAAAGCATTTGGTCCCAAGTCTAGTATCAAAAACATAAATTGGCTTGAATTGAAGGTAGTTTGATTAGCACTCATTCAGTCACTCCAAAGTCTGGAAGAGCAGGTTGGTAAACGATTTGCTAGAAAACTCTACCACAGAGACCTATCTCCGCATGCAAGGAGGCACTCGATCAGTCGAGCTGACTCGGTTACCGAGAGAGATCCCTTATCCTTTGAGGATCTGGCAAGATAAAGCTTTCAGCAGATCACATTGCGTTCAGTCTCAATCTATTAGCAGACCTGGATTTCAGAGTGGGCAGATTGGTGCAAACGGAGTAGTGTCTGGATCAGAACTCCTTTCCATGCTTTCAATGAGTGATGGTTCTATCTCCGTGATGTCTCTCCTCCCCCCCCCCCCTCACTGAATGGATCCGTTCACCAACTCCTTCACTCATCATTTACCCTTATATGTCTCCCACTGCCCAGACCGATAAGCTAGGGAGGGATAGAGGCACTGTTTAATTGCACTGTGGGAATCGGAGGCACCATGGTTCACCCTGTTGTCAACTTACGAGACAGAACTGAAGGGGTCCATGCATAAACTTGATAACTCCACTTATCAGGAAAATGCACTATTACCACCACGGTATTTCTTGGCCTCTGTTCTATCACATATGTAAGTCTTACACTTCAAAACCGATTGGAAGTGGGCATTTTTGAGAAAAATGCGATGGGAAAAACCTATGTTTGTTACTAAAATTTCAAACTTTAAAGGCGTTTTTCTCCACTGCTGATAACTGCAGTTATCAAGTTTATGCATGGACCCCTTCATTACTGTTTTCGGCACTAAGCCCTCCATTACCAGAGCTTATCGATCACAATGAAAAAATCGGTTTGGTGTGAGAAGGAAAAAACTTGATCCATTTCAGATTTGTTCCTTCGGTCATGCTTTATTTGGCTCAATGGAATTTAGGATTAATTCTTGGATGTCTTTCTGATAGTGACAGGAGGCTCACCCGGATAGTCTACACTTTACATTGGAAATGATGTTCGTATTTAAAGTAAATGTCTCCTGGGACACGGTGGTCCTTTAGCCTAGGCCTTCTTTGCTGTGTGAGACACACATGCCCACCGGGCGGTTAGGGGCATTTGAAGAGATTGGGCTCCCTTTCCTTTCCACTTCTACATTACAGGATAATACACAAGCTACGCTTTGTCCTGTGCATACCCTGACGTAAAACGTAAAGTTACCCCAGGAGTTTTGTGCTCCAGAGCAAAGATCGTTAATCATTTTTTTAGACCTGACGTAGCCAATGATATTCAAAACAAACCTTTCTCAACTACGTTAAATGTGTGACATTGGAAGCCTACGACAGAGCTCAGCTGGACTCCACTATTTTTTGGCAGAATGTAGTGTCAAGGTGTGTCAAGTTGGGCAGGGTGCAAACTCGCTTATAACGCCTTACACAACGTTTCTTTGGAGTACATTTCATATATGGTTTGTTGTTCGTCACCCAGTAATGTTATTAAATCCTATCCAAAAAATAGTTACTCAGAATTAACTGACAGGGCTTATCGCGCCAAACAAGCGAGCACGTGGTTTCAAGCAGTCTGCCAAGGCCAAAGGCAGAGGAGGCAAATAATCCCACGGCAGCTATTTCTACAAGAAAGTGATTGCAAAATTTCCTTCAACTGACGACTTGCGTCTGTGCGCCGTGAACTCTAGTGGGCTGTCGGGCAGCTGCGGGTGGCGTAGAAAGGGCTGGCTTTCATCTCACCACTTTGTCGTAGAGTCTAGGTTATTTGGTGTTAAGATATTTTTCCACTTCATGCATGGTTTTAATTGAATGGGAACAGTATCTTAGTCATGTAATTAGTTATTTACGACATTTACTAGAATTTGTATTTTTGCTAATCATATCGATTTTTTGCATGTTTCCAGTCGTCAGTGTCTTCAAACGAGGCTTTTGTATGATCCCTCTTCTTGAAAAAAAAGGGGGGGGGAAGTAAGTGCATAATATGCAGAACCTTTCCTAGAGGCCTGGGTATACACATTGGCTCATGTGGGTAGAACAATCAACAACAGTAGGCTGTCCCCAGATGGTCTTCTCCATGGTTATAGGTCATCTCATGTGGGGAGCCTTCTGTTATAGCTCTATCCAGGTGGGTTAACAAACTCGTAAATTTGTGTTACTCTGGGAAGAGCCTCTCTTCGAGCTTTTGGTCCGTGGGAGACGGAGAGTAAAATGGAGATCATAATAGTACATTCCACAGAAACATCATCGAGAATTTTACTTACACTACTTATTAGTAGAGTCTTTAAAATGTGAAGACATTGTAATTCTAACAGGGTACAAAGCCATGTCATTAATTAGGCCATCAAATTATTTATTTATCAGCATCTTTCAACCTTTGCAAACAACAACCGTTTCCCCCAAATAGGCAACACAGCAAACAACCGACGTCTTTTTTGGTTGAAAAAAAGGTTGGATTTTGGTCACAACCATATTCTGACCTATTACCCCAAAACCCGACTTTATTCTGACGTCGAGGCGACTTCGGTTTTCTGACGTCATTCCGACGTTGCAAAAACGACCAAAAAGCGATGAACATTATTATCGCTCACCGGAAATGGAAGTCATTTTGAAAAAGAGGAAGAAAAACGTTAATTTTTACATGAAAATTTTAGAATTTTGATGGCGCGTCGGTATTTTTCTTCCTAGATTGTAAAAATGTACATGGAAAATGCTTTCGTATGTATTTCACAACAGCAGTTGAATGATTAATTATCTATTAATTATATAACTCTAGTCAGTTTCAGTTCGGAATCCGACGTCGGTTCCGTTTCATATACAACCAAAACCGGCACATCAGTCCGACGTCGGAAACGTCGGGTCACGACGTCGACCCGACGTCATTCTGACGTCTTAATGTTTGCTGGGAATATGCTAAGTGGTGTTGCAACTCTTTTCACATTTCGAAGGGTTCAGATTTCGGATCCCACCCTAAGAAAGAAACAAGTTTTGTGAACATATTATTCATTTTTCTAGCATTTAAAAAATAAAACGGATGACAGACATGCGTGTACAACATTGATTAAAATGAACAACCAAATTCGAAATCGTTGATTTCTAATCGCCAAACATATTGATTTTTTTTATTTTTTGCTCGAAAGGTTTTTACATTTCAAAGGTATTTTCTAAAATATTTGGATTTCTTACTATTTGAAAAAAAGAATAAAAGGAAACAAACCACGCGCAGGGGAATCATACAGTTAAATGGTGTGGCGAGAGGTGACAGATTCAGGCAGAATTCATATCCAATATTGTTCAGCAAGTTGGGGAGATTTTGAATTTTTCAAATCATAGAAATGTTTTTAATTCAATTTTATCCAATTGTTTACTGTTTTAAACAAATCTTGAATTCAAATGTCTTATGAAATTAAATTTGAATTTAAACCTATAAGTTATGAGATACAGCACAGTACCAATTACTAAGTGCATCAGTATGTGGTGATGAGTTTGAAAATAGATACACCAGGTTAAGTTCATAATTTTAAAAGTAAATAAAAAAAAACGAAAAAAAAAAACCAAAACAAAGCAAAACAAAAAATGTTGCGGCACTAAAGAAACTGCTTTGCGCAAATATTCTGATGTTTTCTGAAAAATGTCATGTTTTTTGTTCTCCACGCAACTTGTGCTAGCTTAAGGCACTTAATTATCCTGGTAATTACAAACATTGTAAAACATGAAGCAACATCAAAACTCTGTGCAAAAATGTCACACAGATCAATTCTAAAATTCCTGAATTATTGTACTTCACAAATTAAGAATGTGGGCTTGGTTCTTTTCTTAAATCATCTTTTCGTACATATAAAATCAAACCCTGATGAAACTATCTTTTTATTTAGAGAAACATGCATCAGTGTAAATATCAGAGACAGCTCTGTATTTCGTTTACACACATCATTCGCAGCTGCCATTGGATGGACCGAATGCTTTTGTCATTCGTACCTTTTCTATACCCGTAACACGACTGAAATACAATTTCTAATGCAAATTAGAATGGATTCATTTTCATCCTTACGCCTGTCAAGAGGCACAGTTTTTGGGCAGACTCTGGAATTTCTTTGTTTTGATTTTTTTTGTTTCCAAAGACGGGAGGATTTTCAGAAGGGTCCTGTATAGAAGCTACCAGAAACTGCAAGGAGCGTACGTGTGCCACGGGAATTCATTTCGTGGACAGCAGCCTGAGAGCGAGTTCCGTGTCTGAGACCGGGAGTGGTATTCTGCTCTGTCCTTATCTTTAAGGACATCCTTATTCTTAAAAATAAGGATAAAAAAGCTATTCTGCTCCATCCGCAACCTTAACAAAGTCTTTTAAAAATAAGGATAACAATTAAGGATCCATCTAATCTCCAGAATAAGGACGTTCTTAAATATAAGGACAGAGCAGAATACCACTCCGGTTTCCTAAAATGTTCTGCTTAGCTTTGTTTTTACGTCACTTGCGTACTACTTTTGTTGTCCTTCTTTTTCATACTAAGGGCCTTTATCCTTGGCGATTACGGAACGATTTGCAGAAAGGAAAGGTTCACATTACTGGTGGTGGCTACAGCATCGCCAGTCTTCCCGCCAATCTATAACTGTGTGCACAGGCGACGGCACCACTGTCCACACACCCTCTTAAACAGGTGCGTTTATAGCATTTCAATCCTCACCAAGATAATGAACATTTATTGAGGTCCCAAAGGCGTATACTTCGACCATATGCGGCTTGCAGGGTATCCATGCTAAGTCAGCTGTTCAGTTTACGGAGCGCAGCAGATGTTTGAATAGTGGTGCATCGAAATGTTCGGTAACCGCAAACGGTGCCATTACTGACTGGTTTCTTCAGAGATCTTGTCAGTAAAGAAAGGAATGCACACTAACAACAGAAGCTTGTCGAGGCTGCTCTGAAGACCGCGTCTGTGCATGACTAAGGGCAGGTGAGTTCTTGTGAAAGCTATTTCAAACCTTCCGATTTGCAGAGACCGCTACCATCCGAACACACAGTTCAGTGGAGCCTCAAACTAGTGCTTGACATCTTTCAGAGCCCCACGTGTATGTTAACATTTCTCTAAGCTTTACTTTCGGCCAAGAGGAGGCCCGAGATACACAAGCACCAATTATCTGCTTGAAGAACGTAACGGCAAGGTAATAATGAAGCCACCTGCGGACCTGGTATATAATTGACACACGGTAAAGATGCCTTTTCAGAACGAGAACCGATTTCGCAAACTATTAGCGAAATGAACACTTGGCAATTGAACAGTTCATTTTGAATCCGGCCCAAAATGGCCCGACCCAAAATAGCCCGGACCAAAATGACCCGAAAAATGCGAGGGGGGGGGGGCAGCATGGCCGACCTTAAATGAAATGAAATAGAACTTAGCTGATATTAATCAAGCAAGGTGTAATAAAATTCGGTGTAATTTTAACCCCTTAACATCTCTTAGTGCCAGTTTGTAAAAGGCCATTTTTGGTCAGGCCACTTTGTCCCCTTGCACTTTTTCGGATCATTTTGGGTCAGGCCATTTTGGGCGGATACCGTTCATTCTCATTACCAGTATTTAGGCTCTTGTTCATCTGGTGTCTTACCTCACAGATAATCCGCAAGTTAAGGCAGATGCAACGATTATAAAAGAAAGGAAAAATGATGCACTGCAATTGGTGTGTCCTCTGGACACAGCGATCACACGAGTAGTAGGGAAACAAGAGTTCTACGCCACTTGATGACGTCATACTGTCTGGAAGTGACGCCATAGCATCTGTACCGGAAGTGCTGTCTGGACCGGAAGTGCTGTCTGGACCGGAAGTGCTGTCTGGACCGGAAGTGCTGTCTGGACCGGAAGTGACGTCATCATGTCTCGAAGTGACGTCATCATGTCTGGACCGGAAGTGACGTCACGATAAGCGTTAGGATAGGCGCGACCATCCATGACGTCATAATGAGGTCATAATGACGTCATGCTGTGTGATGGCTTCCTAGGGTTTGCATGAGAGTTTTGGCGCAGTCGATGATCGTCGAAGTCAATGAAGTCAAGCTTTCAATTCCGAAGTCAATCGGCAACAGACCCTAAAAAGTGATGACCTCCCCCCCCCCACTAGGACATACTATGTACCAACCCCCCCCCCCCCCCAGGCGGCAGTCTGGACAGACCCTACGGTAAAAAGTGTGGACCCCCCCTAGGACATACTATGTACCGACCCCCCCCCCAGAGCATACTATGTACCACCCCCCCCCCCAGAGCATACTATGTACCCCCCCTAGGACATACTATGTACCGACCCCCCCAGGACATACTATGTACCGACCCCCCCCCCCCCCCCTAGGCGAGCAACATTCTGTCAAGTCAGCTGAAACCAAGAGCTGTTTGACGAGGTCTGAGTGGTATATAAGGCATAAACTCCCCACTCACATGAACTGCAGCAACGGTGGTGACCATATCAGTAAGTGGTTATTTGCATAGGTGGTTATAAGCATTATTGTAAACAAAAACTTTCATTATAGTTGGTTGATTTACATGAAAATTTCACTGTTTGATTCAGTTTTATGTAAAGTTTTAACATGATCATAGGCTATTTGCGCAGCTGGCTGTATGCATTTTTACCGCCATTTTAACTTAAAAGTGACATAACTTTTGTTATACTTAACCAATTTGTATGAAAATTTCACCATTTGATTCAGTTTTATGTAAAGTTTTAACATGATCATAGGCTATTTGCGCAGCTGGCTGTATGCATTTTTACCGCCATTTTAACTTAAAATTGTGATAACTTTCGTTATAGTTGACTGAAATTTCACCATTACAGTGCTTCTTCGCGGATGAATACCATTTAGCAGACTATTTGACTTCACCGTCAGATGTCTCTGCTGTGCAGCAGTACAACTGTAAGTGAGACATTCATATCAAGCAGTGATACATTTTGCTGAGTCAGCAATTTTAACAATTTTTGAACAAGTTACACACCATATTTTGATTACATGGAAGTAGTATAAAAGCATGAGTGAAACATGTCAACTAGTCAACTAGTAATACATTCTGTCAACAAGTCAACAAGTGGAGATTGTGTGACGAGAAAATACTTCACAATGTCAGCACTACATCTTGACAGATGTATGACTATGGACGACGTCTTCAAAGTGAATTATACTAACTATGTGTTTTCAAAGCTTCCTACTTTTGAATGGGATTGGATGCAGCAAGTGAAGAATTTACATCTGCATTGGGAAGCTGTCGGAAAGACTATTCCAAGTGATTTCATCGACTCGTTTCTACGTGACTGTGAAGATCTACATATACTATCAACTTATGACATTGATTTAACATTTATCATATCAACTTATGACATTGATTTAGCATTTATCAACGTGAATACAATTTGGGCAGTGGAGCTCATGTTAGTTGTAGCTGCAAGAATCATTTTACTTTATGATGATGATGTTCCATTGACGACGAATGTATCAGACCTTGTTCGATTCAACCATGGACGAGTTGAAGTGAATTCAAAACTTTGCAAGAGGTTTGAAAAGCTTGATTCAGCGGATGGTTGGGTATAAAAAGGGAGTTGACTCAGCAGAGTGAAGTCATTTCTCAGCAGACAGTTGGAGGGAGTGGACGTGAAGTCATCAGTACATTGTGGCAGCCATGGAGAACAAGATAAGCAGCTTTAAAATTAGTGCTAACTTAACCATTACTGTGGAGTATGGAGAATATGGGCCATTTCTACGCATCACACGTGGAGAGAGATGGTGTGCTTATTCACCATCTTTGTGGAAGATTGTGTGCCAGAGCTTGAAAAATTTACGCGACATTGGCTTCAAACTATACTTAACGCAAACGAAGTGGCTTGAAGTCATTTCATACTTGGATATGCGTTATGTCAGTTTTGTGCGCACGTCACGGTTTGAAGGGAAAGAATACACACATCACATCAACATGAATGATGGTGAATGGGAGACACTGCTTCAGGAGATGGACAACATCAACTCAGCCCTATCACCATGTGAGGAATGTCATGACAAGAAAACGATCATCAAGCTGCAAAAGGATGGTCGGATGAAGGTGTCGAAGCTATCCAAGAAAAGGCTGGCTGAAGTTCAGTTGGAGAACATGAACGTACAAAATCAACTTGGACTTACCTGTAACTATTGCGGTGCTTGTGGATATGTGGAAGATTATCATTGCCACTGCCACAAGTATAATTGCAAGTTGTGTGAACCAAACAACTTCTGCGGCAAGTGTGGAGTACTTAAAGTCAGTGAAGCAAAGTAAAAGTGACACTGAAACAAGATGGACGCATGTTTTAAAAATGCTTATATTGACTTGATGATTGCTAAACTTGCTAGCTGTGGCACTCCAGACTATCAACTTTATCATTAGGATGCTTTTTGGGATGTTGTACATCATAGTCTTGATGTGATTGAACTGCATTCACGATTTCTTGGAGAATGTCATAAAATTGGAATAGAAGAAGATCCTGACTTTGACTTTGATTCTGCACTTTATTCTGCTCGTACTGATGTTGAAGTATATTTCACCGTAGTTGATCATTTGAGAGATTGTTGTAAAGAAGAAGAGGAAACCGAGCAGCTTTATCAAGTAAGTTATATAAAAACCTTTTTAATCATCTTTGTAACAATATAGTGAATTGATAACAATGTTTTTCTTACAAGAAAATTTAGTTTTATGTGAGTGGTTTCAACGTAAACAAAGAAAGAATATGATAGAAGAGGCAGCAAATATATTAAAAGATATTTTATTACAGGAAGAAACCGACATGTCAGAATAAAACAGCAGAAGCAAAGTCAACATGGAGAATCTTGTACTATTCAGCGGTCATAAGGACGTTCTTTCAAACATGTTTCCAACACGACTTGAAAAGTATGGACATGTGTTCAACTCAAGTGAAGCGTTGTATCAATATGAGAAAGCAGTGTTTCATCACCGTCAAGATATTGCTTCAGCCATTGCCTCATGTAGAAATGGATATGAAGCAAAACGTATTGCTAAAGTGATAAAGCCATGTCCTTTATGGCATACAGTGAAGAGAAGCAAAATGCAAGATGTTTTACAAGTCAAACTGGATCAGTGTGTATTGTTTCGCAACAAGTTAAAAGAATGTAAAGATAAAACTTTAGTTGAAGCAACGTATGATCATTGGTGGGGAGCTGGTGTGAAACATGTGTCATCTGAATATCCTTGTCAGAATATTATGGGAAAGTTGTTAGAAATGTTGTGTGAGGGTTAGAGACTTTTTCATTTGCTTGCCAACCGTCATGGTGTGCAGACGTGTGGACATGTAAAAGATGGATGTAGAAACATGTTTCAAGAACAAGTTTGTGGACTATATGATAAGTGAACTAGCACGTTTTGGAACTGTTGAACAACAACTGGAACATATCAACATCTATTGGGAACTTGCTCATTCCATGCTGAACCTATCAAACTTGCGTAAGGATTTCATC
Organism: Protula sp. h YS-2021; assembly: GCA_949752745.1. Classification (NCBI taxonomy): domain Eukaryota; kingdom Metazoa; phylum Annelida; class Polychaeta; order Sabellida; family Serpulidae; genus Protula; species Protula sp. h YS-2021. Next base: position 48,499,213 of record OX457029.1, on the reverse strand, counting down.
AAAGAGTCTGGAGCTGAGGAGTTTGATGTGGAAGCAGTGTATGCTCTATTTGATCCAAAACTGTTTGATGAAGTGAGAGAGCGCTGTATGCTGCACTATAATGGCTGACATGACACTGAGACAATATATTGTGCAAAAAGCTTATTGTGAAGAAATGTTATCAGCTGTAAAAAAGTTTGCATATTTAGTCTGTCCTGCTTGTCAACATGAAGAGTGTCAAGAACATACTTGTCATTTTGCATCTGTTTATACATATTGGAATGAAGCTAAATATTACATGCATTTAGATAAAGTGTTAGAGAATGCAAATCAACGTTGTGAGAAATATGGTGTAGATGCTATTACATTGGATGAACTCAGTCATTGGTTAGTGTTCATTGAAGACCAATGGTCTCCAGTTATTCATACCATTGTATCTATACTTGATTTGTAAAAAACTTGTTAGTTAAATGCATGTTAGTTAAGTGATGTTGGTTGAGTTATAAAATAAAAGCTGTTCTGTTCAGACGTGTTTTTTCCATTCATCATGTCGACGTCGAAAGACTACTTGACTGATATTTACTTCAAACCTGGACAGCCTGGAGCATTTGCTGGTCCTTACAAACTGTATCACATCTTAAGAAAACATGATCAACCAGTCGCACAGTCACAAGTGAAGAAATGGCTGCAGGATCAAGATGCTTTCAGTTTACTACAACCTGTCAAATACAGGTTCAAAAGACAACGTGTGATTACACGTGGTATTGATGACATGTGGGATATTGATTTGACTGATATGGGAAACATAGCTCCCTATAATGATGACATACGCTTTTTACTCATTGTCATTGATGTGTTTTCCAAATATGTCTGGGTACAGCCAATACCTAATAAATCATATACCAGCGTCATACAAGCTTTCCAAAAGATTTTTCATGACACACGACGAAGACCGCGAACTCTAAGGTCTGATAAAGGAACAGAACTTAAAAACAGATGGGTAAAAGCATTTTTGAAGAAAGAAGGAATTCATGCTTACACCACAAAGAATGAAACCAAAGCCAACTTTGCTGAAAGAGTCATTCGTACTCTAAAGGGAATGATGTATCGGTATTTTCTACATAATCAAACTTACCGTTACTTAGACATTCTTCCAGACTTGGTGTACAATTACAACCATAGACCTCATGGTTCTCTTCCTAATAAATATGCTCCAGCCGAGATTCGTAAAGACAACGAATCAAAAGTGTGGAAGTATATGTATGTCGACAAACTGAAATTGAAACCGAAGAAGAAGAAGTATAAATTTAACATTGGCGATCATGTTCGCATTTCCCACATTAAATACGTGTTTCAACGCGATTATCACATCAAATGGACGCAAGAAGTCTTCATTGTCACACATCGTTGTAAGAAGCAAGGAATACATTTGTATCGTGTGAAAGACTTTTTAGACGAAGATATTGATGGGCATTTCTATGAAGAAGAACTGCAGAAAGTGACCAAAGATATTGAATCTATTTATAGAATTGAAAAAGTCTTGAAAACACGTAAAAGACGAGGAGGTGTGAAAGAATTATTTGTCAAGTGGTTAGGTTGGCCAAACAAGTTTAACAGTTGGGTGAAAGAAACAGACATTCAACAATGAAGCATCCATTTACATGTTTAGTCTCTGGACCTGCAGGCAGTGGCAAAACGTCTCTGGTGAAGGAAATTCTAGAACAAAAGTTGATTCAACCCTCTTCAAAAAGCATTTTATGGCTCTATGCAGCAGATCAGCCTTTGTACAAGGGAATGAAAGGCGTGGAATTTTACCAAGGCATTCCAGATGACATTGAAGAGCGTTTTAACCCGAAGAAACCAAACTTACTTATCATTGATGACTTAATGACTAAATGTCATAGTGATGAGCGTATGACACGTCTCTTTAGTGTTGGCAGCAGTCATCAAAATCTAAGCATTATCTTTACTGTACATAATTTATTCCATCATGGGAAAGAGATGCGAAATATTAGTTTGAATACACATTATATCATTCTGTTTAAAAATCCTAGAGACAGTCAACAAATTAGTACATTGGCGCGGCAAATGTATCCTGGAAGATCTCAATTTCTCATAGAAGCCTATCAAGATGCTACTAGCATACCTCATGGTTATTTATTCATTGATTTAAAACCAAAAACAAATGATCAACTACGTATTCGTACAGACATTTTACCAAAAGATACACATTATGTATATATTGATAAAGCAGTGTATGAACAAGAACCAACTCATTTGACCATTCGCAGTCAAGATGTCTAAACGTATTCGAGCGAACCAACCGTTTCTTCACTTGCTTGCACGCAGTGGGCCTAAACGACGTAAATCCTTGCTACAGCAAGCTACAAAGGAGGAATTAACAAGCTTGTTTGAAATTTGTTTGAATATATTGCAAGGACATTTACCCTTAAGCTCAAAACGGTTTAAAGAATTTAAACGTGAACGTCATACGCTTCGTACTCTAGCAGATAAGAAGATATCCCTTCGACGAAAAAAGAAGTTGATTAATCAGAAAGGAGGATTCATTGGAGCTATTGCTAGATTGGCATTACCTTTGTTAGCCAAACTGCTGCTAAAATGAAACATACGATGAAAATGGTCCTCATTCCTGAATATGAATATAAAATGTTGCTAGAAAAGAAGGGAAAAGATGGTGAAATCAAAACGAAAGTGAATACACTTTTACGTGGGAAACGAACACGTGAAAAGGCTATAGAAATATCTCAACTTCTTGGTCGTCATTTACGAACAAGTCAGTCTAGGCAGCAAAAGCCCTCATCATCATCACCTGAAAAGCCAGAAAAGTTATTTTTAAGTCACTTTCAACCTATCTATCATGGAAAAGTAACACAACTTTTAGCAGAACTGAAGAAATATGGTACGACATGGACAGACAAGAATGAACTTGTGTTGAAAACGGGCGATATTATAGCAAATTCCAACATGGTTGATTTGATGAAAGAAGCATTGGTGGCGACAAGAAGAAAAGAACGAGCCATACCACCATATGGCTGGCATCCATTTATCCAGGAAATTGTTGATGCTAATATTCCAAAAACAATGTTTAGTAAAAAGACCACTCGTGACGACATTACAACAGAAATGAAACAACGTCAAAAAAGACAGTTTCCTGAAGGATGGAAAAATTTTTAACATGGTTGAAAGAGCTATGTTGTTGTTGTGAGGAAGATAAACCAACTATTCCTGTAAAAATAAGATGTACAAGTGCTTGTTGTGAAGGAGAAGTCATAGATCATCATGATGTGAAAGACCATTTGCATACTTGGTCGAATGGCGCGCGCTATCGTGAAGTATATAGGCAACGTCAACGCACCTATACCATTTAGGTTCCCCCGTCCATCATGGAGTCAACAAGCTTTTACATTACTTTGCCTAGCAATGCTAGTATGAACTATTCTCCCAACAACAAGGCTTCGAATTACCAAATTCGTATGCCTCGAACCATCTATCTGAACGGAAAATATGAAGTGGCTTTAGCTGAAATTCAATATCCACATACATGGACAACGATGAGACATGACATGGACTATTCTATTCAGTATCGACAACAACCACTGACAGAGACACTTGAGACTATTAATATTCCTTATGGCTACTATAGATCCATACAAGACATATGTCAGGCAGTGAATGAAGAAGCAACTAATTATATGAAAGATGACCTTAAAGAAGCTATTCGGATAAAGTATGATAAAATTAGACGACGTGTTTTTCTATTTCTAAATTATGGTTTTGAAGTGTCATTCTCCGCTAGATTGGCTGAGATTTTAGGATTTATCCCAGATCAATGGTATACTGAAACATGTACAGCTGAACATAAAGCGGATGTGAAACAGGGATTTTATACACTTTATGTGTATTGTAGCATTTGTGAACCACAAGTTGTTGGTGATTATTATGTTCCCTTACTACGTTCTGTTGGCATACAAGGCCATGATGGAGATATTATCATGAAAACGTACGGCGAACCGCATTATGTTCCTGTAAACACGTCCAAATTTGACATGATAGAAATGAATATTAAGGACGACACAGGTTATAATGTTCCATTTCAAACTGGAAAGGTGATCTGTAAACTACATTTTCGACCAAAAGCAATATGAAAGCTTATACACACGATCCGTCTGCATATCGTTACCATTTTCTTCGTCAAGTGGGCAGGGAATTACCAGGATTCAAAGGAGCGCGAATCCAATATGGCGATGGTATTGGTTCAATACTGGGATCATTGGCTCGCAAAGCTATTCCACTACTTAAGGCTGGGGCTAAGATCGTTGCGCCACATCTTAAGAAGGCTGCAAAGAATGTCGCGAAAGATGTGACGGGTCGAGTAGCAGAACGTGTGTTTGGTGAACAAAAGCGCGTGCAACCGACGAAACGTGCCAGAAGACGAAAAACAGCCAGACGGATAACATCAAAATATCGCAAAGATATCTTTTGAAATCATGTCTCTCATTCATAATCATTCGTGTGAATGTAGTCTTTCTCCATTGGAATGGTTTCCCGTACCACCAACGCAAACTGCTGTAGAGAAAAGTTATAATGTCGACTATCAACCACTTACAAGCATTAGAGAAGGCGCTCCAATAGAATTCTACATTCCTGCGAGTACAGAAGAATATCTAGATTTAAAGAACAGCAAACTTCATATTGTATGTCGCATTCTAAAGGCCGATGGAACAGAGTGTGGCGCAGATGATAATTTCTCTTGCATCAATGATGTGTTTAATGGGTTATGGTCTAATATTGAATTGTTTCTGAATGATCGTTTGGTTTCGCATAGCAACAATACTCATGGTTATACCAGCATTATCTCTCATCTCATCCATGATTCGGAAGAAAGTCTGCATTCTGAGCGCTCTATGCGTCTCATGTACAAGGATACTGCTGGATCAATGAATAGCCATGAGGTGAAAAGATCTAATCATGAACAATATGTATCCGGGTTTCATCTCAATGCCGACGGTGGTGACTTGGCTGAGCAAGGCAATAATGGCTTACATCATCGTTATTTGCATGCACGTCTTAGCCGTGATGTTATGCTTACTGGTGGTTTAAGGATAGATTTGTTTGAGCAGGATCGTTATCTTCCGAATGGTATCAGTTTGAAATTGCGTTTCCATAGACAAAAAGATGACTATGTATTGATGGCTGCAGATAATACCTATAAGGTAGAAGTGAAAGAGGCATTTTTAACCATTCGCAAAGTGAGGGTGAGTCCAGGTATTCAGTTAGGACATACAGATGCATTGATGAAAAGTCCTGCCAAGATCATCATCACTAGAAAAGAATGTAAAGTCTTAGCTATTCCAGCAGGATTTCAGTCTTTTGTGAAAGATAACATCTTTTTGGGTCAATTACCAAATCGTATTGTCATTGGTCTGGTTCATAATGAAGCTTTTGGTGGATCAGTATTGAGGAATCCATATGATTTCAAACATTTTGATCTGGACTATATGCAACTGTACACGGATGGTGAACCAGTTCTATCCAAACCTCTCAAGCTTGACATTACACAGAACAAATACCTGGACGCTTTTGAAACGCTTTACAAATCGTTTGATCGATTGAATGGTGAGAAAAGTTCCATTATAAAACGGGAAGATTGGCCTAGAGGTTATGCTTTATTTTCGTTTGACTTAACACCGGATTATGATGGCGATGATCATTTTCCCCTGATCAAGCATGGGAATTTGCGGCTAGAAATGAACTTTGCTACGGCTTTGCAACATACCATCAATGTCATTGTCTATGCTGAATTTGACAACATTATTGAAATAAGTGCAAATCGCAGCATTCAATTCGACTACCAGTCATGAACACGAAGCAGATTGATGCCATATTGAGTCATGATGTCATGACCAAAGACTTGTTTCAAGGCGTGTTTGCCATGGACCAGTTACCATCTTTACAACGTGGTGCCTATGTCATCAACAAAGACGATCAAGATGAACCAGGAGAACATTGGGTGGCAGTGTATTATGACAAAGACCCTGTAGAATATTTTGACTCTTATGGACTGTTCCCTCTCGATGATCGTTTAGACATGTTTTTAAGAAATGACTATATGTATAATTCTATCTCATTACAAACGCCAATGTCATCGTCATGTGGTTTTTATTGTGTATATTATATATTGCATAGAGCTCGAGGTCAGAGTATGTTTGATATTGTGAACATATTAAAAAGAAAGGATGGTGATTTTATTGTAAAGGAATTTGTATATAGACATTATAAACCATTGTTTTATTAATGTTGTTGTTGATATATTAGTTAAGTTGTAGTTAAGTTGTTGTTGTTATATTAGTTAAGTTGTTGTTGTTGTTAAATAAAACAAACCAAGTTTCAAACAACTGTCTTGTTTATTGTGTTGTACATACGTTTATTTACAAATTCTTAACTACAAACACTATTTACAAATTCTTAACTACAAACACTATTTACAAAATCTTAACTACAAACGCTATTTACACTATTTACAAATTCTTAACTACAAACTTTTATTTACAAATTCTATTTACAAAGTTTACAAAGTCTATTTACAAATTCTTAACTACAAACTCTTAACTACAAAGTCTATTTACACTATTTACAAACTTTTTATTTACAAACACAGTCATTTTTCAATACATTCATGAATGCATGCCATTCATTAGAATCTAAATTGATATAGGTATCATAGACATTACATCCACGTTTGTAAATGCTATGAAAGCTGACATAACACACATCACAAAACTTTATCACTTTCACAGTAACATGTTCAGACAGTTTCAGTTCATATCCTTCTTCTAAGTCAATGTCCATCACAGGCATATGTTGTGTCAACTCAATGGATTTGGTGCCCCGCATAAGCCATATTTCTGTTTCTTTGAATTCAAGCATAAGACTCTTCCCAATCCAATGCTTGCAACAACGCGTTCCATTCCACTGTGCTGAGGGTGATGATGTCGTAGTGTTCTGTAAGCTCGTCATGTTGGCGAAATTGTACAAACACGTCTAGACAGTTCTCAGTCACACGCACTTCTATATCATTTGAAAGGTGAAGCAGAAAGCCGGGTATTCTCAACTTGTCTAGATGATCCTTCAACACAGATTGTTCGTCAAGCGATAGTATGATAAACTGTCCAAAATGTCGTAGCACAATGTCATCACATAAGTTTCTCATGTATGAGAATCCATATGTAATGGGTTCATAATCCAACAAATAGTCTTCCATCTTTTATACTCGGATGATGTTGAACAGTGGATGTTGTATAGCTTCTAGGAATCGTAAGGCTGCGTGCCAGTTCTTGATATCAAAGAAGATCAACTGTGCATATGGTGTATCTGGCACAACTCCCTTATAATCCTATGGATAATCCTGTAAAAGATTTCTACAGAATGTCACACGTATCTTAGAATCATATTCAGCCACCGTCACTTCCAGTTTATTTTCAAGTCTGCGTTCAAACCCAGGTTCAAGCGGTATGAGGTGTCTTTCCACACTTCAGGTTTAAACCGATAAGCAGAACTTCTCCGAGAACCCATCATCACTTCATTCCTCTCATTAACTTTAAGGTAAACACCATCGTCCAACATGAGTGCATTCATGATTGTTACCTTGTTATGACTTGTCGTCTGGTCTGCGAAGCCTTTTATCCACTTCTTTCACCTGCTTCTTCAGCATTTTCCATTCAGGTATTGTCAGCAAAATTCCCTTTTTCGTTGGACGGTTTTTTCCAGTCTTCTCATCTCTGAGGTATTTGCGAATGTTTACCACGCCTTCATTACTTTGTTTCATAATCTTGATATACTTTCCATTGCCTAGAGAAAGCATTCCATCCCACGACTGTGGTGTTGGTGCTATCTCCACTTTTAATTTCTTGATGGTAGTATCAGGATGTTTCACATTCATGTCTTTGACTGTATCAGCAAGAGTATCCATATCCGTTGTTGCAGATCTTTTCCGATTCATGTTGACGCTTCAGTGTTCACACCTCAACTAACTCTACACTTGAAGTGTCTCCCCCTTATATACTGTAATGCCCATGCGCCAAAGTGGAATAGCCATCACTCATCACATATCGCTTGTCATCAAAGGGAGAGAGAGCCACTTTCCTCAACTTCTCCGAGAAAATCTGATGGTCATGACTTCGAATGATGTGTCCTGTGGTCATCGTTTGCGTTTGGTTGAACAAACTGTCTCTATACTGCTGATGTTTCATCAGTCTTTGACACGCGCGAGTGATGCCTTTGGCCGTACGTTTTTCTTTCCCACCATATATCATACTATACATTTTCGGTCGAAGTCCAACAAACTCTTCAATGGGAATGCCCGCCGTCTCATCTTTCATTTTCCCAAGCACTTTCTTGTTCACGTTGGAATGCAGGAAATGATTGGGGGGATAGTCACTTGTGTCGAACAAGTCGGCATCTTCCTGCATGTCTTTGTAGATATCGTCCGTTTCTATGTCATAACATAGACTGTCGGTGTCGCTGAACAAGAGTTTGGCGTCGGGATACTTGGTCATGATGTAGTTGTAATGAAAGTGGAACATGAGCACTTTGCTGAGGTCAAGAATGTGAAACCAACTTGAATGGGCTTATCCAGAAGCAGATCCACTTTGCGCAAATGTACCGCGGTCAAATCTTCGTTGAAAATTCTAAATTTGTGGAAGGAAGGTTTGGCCACAAGTTTCTTGAACCGCTTTTCCTGGTGAACAAGTTCCACATTCATGCGTTTTCTCACATTTTCCATGGTTTTGCCAAACACCGAGTTGTTCATCAATTTGAAGAAGTCTTCCTCAAACGGGTTCTTGGCCAACTTTCTCTTTTCCGTGTTCAAGGAGATGTATTTTGCCAACCATTTGCTCTGTGCAAACATGATGGCACGGTGCACCTTCGTGACTTTCAATCCCAGTGAGACATATTGCTGTAAATTTCTATAATGTAGCACATATTTCTTCTTGTCACACAAGTTGGGAATGGGCTTTTCACTAGGTTTGCCTTTCATGTTTAGATCTTTCCGCAGCTTCTGACTATGTTTTGACAATTCTCCCACCTTCACACATTTCCGTTCTGGAGCCACTGGGTAGTGATTATGATGATCATGGATTGAATATGGGTATTCCAAATCCACTTCTAAAATGTATCCAATCTCGTCATCTTCATCCACATCCTGGAGTCAATAGATTCTGGCTCGCTCACCCACATAAATCCACTTTCCAGCATGCTTTGCGACATGGCCCAGCCATACAAATTGTTTGCATCCAGGTACGTCAAGTAGTTGGTTGGTTTCGTGGGATCGTAATCTGCTACGTAGGGGTTATTTGCTTTCGCATACTTATGTGTGATGACAGATATTCCTCCCCGTAGACCTTGTTCAACCATTTGGTACATGTCAATGTCATTGATCAATTCCAGTTTCACCTTTGTCGCTTTCAACATGGCATCCCACGACAGTCCTGGTGCTGTATAGTAGTGAGCAGGATCCAATTCATACGTGTTGAGACATACGTGACGAAAGTTTTCAAACACGTCAGCCAGCAGCAACACATCTGATTTCAGGTATAGGTCATGGTATTCACCAAATGTAGTACAGTGGAATGTCTCCCACACCTTCTGCGCATGCGCATAATCCTCATCGCTAATGTCTTCTTCACTGAGTAGACTGTAAAACTTGTCTTTGGACGGCAGTTGTGTTTCAGCAAACTTGGATGGCTCGTCCACGTAATCATAAGGGTACACTCCCTTTCTCAACAGTAAATCTTGTTGGTCGCTATCGTGAATGTGTGACGTCATGTTATAAAAGTTGTCTTTCCCTTCTGCTGCCAGGTTGTATACCAACTTCTGTAGAGAAGTACTCATGAACTGATAACTGTCCGTAAATTTCAGATTGCTCATGGTGAATGCAATATATTTCTCAACGGTGTTGGGAATGACTGTAAGCGTCTCATTTTTTAACTTTCCAATTTCTTCCATGATCAAATGGCTGTCATAGCCTCGTAAATTGTGGAAAAACACAGGAATGATGAAAGAATCTTCAACATCCTGCTTATCCTTTCGAAGTCGAAATTGTAAATTGCATTGACTATGTGCAGCTCCGCGGTATTTAAAATTGATATGGTCATGATCTCTCACATGATCTGCTCCTAGAGGCTCATGACAAATGTAACAATCTGTGGCGTTCTTATAATGCTCTTCATCTTCATGAGTCATCACCATTTTCTTTTTCTGTTGTAAACCATGCACAATACGATCACGCTCATTCACCATATGGTCTAAAAAGACTTTCACAGCATTATCTCCTCGATATACGACTGGAGCACGTGTATCATACTGGCTGACAACCACATAGGCGAAGCTGTTTGGACGAAGATGTTGATACTTGTCTCCTTCATGCTTTTTCGTGAAACATTCAAAGTCTGCATAAATGACAAACGGCGCTCGCTGTTGTTTGGCTACATTCTTGAACTTGATGAAGGGTTCCTTGGGGAATGATAAACGTTGTGCGCCATGCTTGCCACACACTTGACGATGCTTGTCTAACAGATCTTGCCGCATAAACCCGTGAAGACAGTTGAAACAATAAAAAGTTGCACCATTATACTTTGATCGATACGCCATCAGTCTGCTGAAATTCTTGATGAGGCAATAATGCCTTGTCTTGTCATTGCTAATCAAAAGCAAGTTGATTTCTCTCGCACTGGTGTTTCGACTCAGTTGTATGGGAACAACTACATCATGTTCATATCCAAACACGTTAATGGATACATCATTCTCCTTTTCAAACTTTGGAATGTCTGTAATCGGTGTGGGAAATGTCATGCCTTCTACCTTCAATTCGTTCTCAAATGGTGTGTAATGACTCACACGATATGGGTGTTGATGATAATGGTGAGGGTGAAGGTGAGCCAGTACAGACCATAAGAAGAACTTGTTGTCTTTATTCTGAATGTTTAGCACCGCCTTTGTAGTCTTTACTTTCTTCGGCAGTGGGATAAAACTGCTTGCTTCCAGAGGCGCTGACGTAGCTGTATGCACTTCAATGAATAATATGTTCTCCAACACCCAGCCAGAGCCTTGCCGCTCATGTTCATCAAACCTAGTAAATAATTCTTTATAGGCTTCTGGTAAGTCCTTCTCAATATCTGTTGGAGTGTATGCTGCATATGTTGGACTACTGATGAAGGCATTATCCACCTGTTCTACCATCACGCCTTCAACATTTGGTGTCATTTTCTTGAAGCGTGCATGTACCACAATGTACCATTTCATGCCATGGTTTAACGTTTCTAACAAATGTCTCTTGATTCTATTCTCTTGTTGTCGCATTTCAAGTAGCAAATCTGATCCATCCTCAGGCTCAAACCGTCTTTTCTGCGCGTTTTCACCAAGACTCACTCTTCTGCCTCTGCCTACTTGTACCGTCTCTTTCTTTCTTTGTTCTTCATGAGACACATTTTCCATCTCAGCACATGCATGTGTCTCAAATGCATCCAAAGATGAAAATATCTTGGCGCATTTACAGCAGAGGACTGGATCAGGTCTTTCAACACCATCTTGTACGGTCTTTCGTCTCTTGGCTTCAATCTGCTCAACAAGCTCTTCATGAGCACGTTTCATCCTAGCTGGTTTGCATGTATGTGCCACGAACACTTCCAGAGATGGAAATGTCACATCACAATCATGACAGTAGACTGTTGCCATAGTTGTTGTTTCTTCAACTGCTAGAACTAAAATGAAGTAAAATACACGTTTCACTCTTCCTTTTATACCACTTGGATGGTGTGTTAACTCAGCAGAATTTATACCACTTTGATGTAATCAAAATATGGTGTGTCAAAATTGTTAAAATTGTTGACTCAGCAGAATTTATCACTGGTTGACATGTTTCATTCATGCTTTTATGCTACTTACATGTAATCAAAATATGTTGTGTAACTTTTCAAACGTGTTTAAAAATTGTTGACTCAGTAGATAGTTGCTTGATATGAATGTCTCACTTACAGTTGTACTGCTGCACAGCAGAGACATCTAGCGGTGAAGTTAAATGGTCTGCTAAATGGTATTCATCCGCGAAGAACTGCTGTAAACTGAATCAAACAGTGAAATTATCATGTAAATCAGTCAACTATAATGAAAGTTATCACAATTTTAAATTAAAATGGTGGTAAATATGCATACAACATGCTGCGCAAATAGCTCATGACTACTTTATAACAAAAGTTTACATAAAACTGAATCAAACAGTGAAATTTTCATGCAAATCGACCAGGTATAATGAAAGTTATCGTTTACAAAGTTTCAATAAGTTTCAATTAAGCAAATAACCAAAGTTTCTTTATAATGTTTGTTTACAAAGTTTGTTTACAAAGTTTCAATTATGCAAATAACTAAAGTTTGTTTACACAGTTTGTTTACAAAGTTTTAATAACTAAAGTTTGCTTACAAAGTTTGTTTACAAAGTTTCAATTATGCAAATAACTAAAGTTTGTTTACAGAGTTTGTTTACAAAGTTTGTTTACAAAGTTTCAATTATGCAAATAACTAAAGTTTGTTTACAGAGTTTGTTTACAAAGTTTGTTTACAAATTTTGTTTACAAAGTTTGTTTACAAATTTTTGTTTACAAAGTTTTAATAACTAAAGTTTGTTTACAAAGTGTGTTTACAAAGTTTTAATTATACAAATAACTAAAGTTTGTTTACAAAGTTTGTTTACAAATTTTTGCTTACAAAGTTTGTTTACACAGTTTGCTTACAAAGTTTTAATAACTAAAGTTTGTTTACAAAGTTTGTTTACAAAGTTTTAATTATACAAATAACTAAAGTTTGTTTACAAAGTTTGTTTACAAATTTTTGCTTACAAAGTTTGTTTGCACAGTTTGCTTACAAAGTTTTAATAACTAAAGTTTGTTTACAAAGTTTGTTTACAAAGTTTCAATTATGCAAATAACTAAAGTTTGTTTACAGAGTTTGTTTACAAAGTTTGTTTACAAATTTTGTTTACAAAGTTTGTTTACAAATTTTTGTTTACAAAGTTTTAATAACTAAAGTTTGTTTACAAAGTTTGTTTACAAAGCTTTAATTATATAAATAACTAAAGTTTGTTTACAAAGTTTGTTTACAAATTTTTTGTTTACAAAGTTTGTTTACAAAGTTTGTTTACAAAGTTTGCTTACAAAGTTTGTTTACAAAGTTTCAATTATGCAAATAACTAAAGTTTGTTTACAAAGTTTGTTTACAAATTTTGTTTATAAAGTTTGTTTACAATTTTGTTTACAAAGTTTGTTTACAAAGTTTGTTTATAAAGTTTCAATTATGCAAATAACTAAAGTTTATTTACAAAGTTTGTTTACAAAGTTTGTTTATAAAGTTTATTTACAAATTTTGTTTATAAAGTTTTAATAACTAAAGTTTGATTACAAAGTTTGTTTATAAAGTTTGTTTACAAAGTTCACTTTTGTTTACAATGTTTCAATAAACACTTACCGAAATGGTTGTCACTGTTGTTGTCTGGTGCTCATCCCTTATATACCACTGTGATGTGATCCAATTGTGGTCTGTAACTTTTGCTTCCTTGCTCCACTCACCGATATGACTGTCACTGCTGGATGCTCATCCCTTATATACCCTGCTGATGCAACTTAAGGTGACTTGACAGGATGTTGCTCGCAGGGTGGGGGGGGGGGGGGGGGTCGGTACATAGTATATCCTAGGGGGGGGGTTGGTACATAGTATGTCCTAGGGGGGGGTCGGTACATAGTATGTCCTAGTGGGGTTGGTACATACTATATCCTAGGGGGGGGGGGGGGGTTGGTACATAGTATGTCCTAGTGGGGGGGGGGGGGAGGTCATCACTTTTTAGGGTCTGTTGCCGATTGACTTCGGAAATGAAAGCTTGACTTCATTGACTTCGACGATCATCGACTGCGCCAAAACTCTCATGCAAACCCTAGGAAGCCATCACACAGCATGACGTCATTATGACCTCATTATGACGTCAAGGATGGTCGCGCCTATCCTAACGCTTATCGTGACGTCACTTCCGGTCCAGACATGATGACGTCACTTCGAGACATGATGACGTCACTTCCGGTCCAGACAGCACTTCCGGTCCAGACAGCACTTCCGGTCCAGACAGCACTTCCGGTCCAGACAGCACTTCCGGTCCAGACAACACTTCCGGTCCAGACAACACTTCCGGTACAGACGCTATGACGTCACTTCCAGACAATATGACGTCATCAAGTGGCGTAGAACTCTTGTTTCCCTACTACTCACACGGCGGAGACCAAGGCGTTTCTCATCTACTAGCGATATTAACAAGCCTCCTATCTCAAATATATCTCATATGAGATAGCTTGGGAAAACGACCGAACGCCAAGAGAATTTGGATGCACCCAAGGGAGTGATGCATTTGGCGTGCTCCCTGAAAGCGGTCACGGGTCTGCAATGGAGGATGTGCGTGCAGGCTACTGGCAATCATTTATCAATTTTGACTTGCAAGGTTGCTGCTACGACTCGGTATCAAGGACATGCCACCTACCCTTCGCAGCGGCTGAGCAGGTGATTGAAAATAACCAAAATGCAGGCGTTATATTAATGTTAATAACTGCTGCAGATCCAAGGACTGCAAGAATTACATCCAAGCAAATGCAAGGCATCGAAGGGCTGTAGGAATATTGTTTAAGCAGTGACAATAACAAACAATGTCGTGGTTAAGGACCAAGAAACCATAATGAGAGTTTTGTGAGTGCGCATAGCGAGCCCTGGGGCTAGAGAAACACTGCGAGCAGAGATTAGCATGCAAGGCAGTGGCTTGGTTAATCAGCAGGACCGACATCAGCAGGAAAGACAGAAATAAAAACAAATGAATGGAAATCATGGAGTTTTATTTACCTAGCACAGAGTTATGAAGGAACCGTGCATCCGAAAGCTGTGACGTCCAGGCATATGCGACGGGGCCAGTCTATTTTCAAAATCATCGGGTCCGTTGCAAGTCAAACCAAATACCTGTCTTTTCCCAACACTTGCTTTGCTCCTCTGCTCGGGGCGCAGGATGAAAACTGAAGGTGGAATTTTGTAACTGATAAACACTTGAATACAAATGATGCACATAGAAATTTATTGTTGTGAATTTAGCTAGTTTGCAGAATTTCCAACACTTCGCTTGGAAACCTTCATTTTCACTTGGCTGTAGCATCTTGCAATACAGTAAACGGGGATCAAATTTTCGAATAACCAAAAACAACAATGAACCTTCAAATATTTATTTACACACTCGGAACCATAAACATTGCTAAAAAAAACAACAATAAACTGTCAAGTGTCCTTCGTGTCAAGTGTCTTTCGCCTCAACCATTGCATATTAAACAAATTACTGTAGAACATTGAAAAAGTCTTTCATGGTCTGCTTTGTATGACTCGTTATCTGCTTTATCACTTTGAACTTATGGTCCATTGCGTAATCATTGTGTTTTCGTTTTGATGCCATTTTGCAAATTGAAATGCTTGACCATTGTTCACATTTGATATACACGCTCCGGAGCGCGAAGTGTCCACAGAAAACAAACGGCATCTTAAGCTGCTGCATAGTACGCGACAGACGATGCTCCGGATTAGTGGCCAGTGAAAACGCTGTGCACACTAAGACACTCGGTGTATTGAGTAGACCACGTCAATCATAATCCCTTAACCCCCACCATTACTGCCCCACAATGCGCATTATGCAAAACCTTAATCTCGCTAGACATGATGCCTGAGTAACGTGTTGTTTTAACTGGTGACATCTGTATGGCTCTGCATTGAATAAAGACCGGAATAGAAAAAAGTGAGGGTAAATTTTTGGACGAATTATCCGAGTTCTCGTTAATTCGTACTGTTACATAGAAGTCAATGGGTCCCAAAATCGGGACCGACGGAATTGGTACCAATTAGCCGAGGGACCGAATTAACTGAGGACGAATTAATGAGGGGCCCCTGTGCATAATTTTTTTTTTAAATTTGCATTAAAATAAATGAGAAATTCCCGGATACTCCAGTTTGAACATTTCATTTGTGTTGCAGTTCTTTAGAGTGATTCTCATAAGAAATATATTTGAAATCTTTATTTGACGAATCTGCTTCATTATTTCCGTATTATTTTCTTTTTAAAAACCTTCCTAAAATTTCGAATTTGAACTGATTATTTTAACTTTTTAACACATTGTTTGTGACATTTGGTTTTATTTTTTTTTATCTTTTAGCGATGTGGAAGTAAATTTTTAGGCCCAGTTTGACCATTAGCATTAATGATGTGAAGGATTATCCTGAATGTGGACCAATAACAAAAAATGGTGTTAAAAGCTGGAATCATACAACATATCCCTTGCTGGAGTAGAAAACGTTTTTACACATCATGTACAATACTTAGATTTTGCGTTGTTGGTTATTGCAATTTTAAGTAATCATATTTGGATGTGATGAACTTAGGAACACAGCTTAAGAACACATCGAGACTTTTGATAAAACTCCTCTTCATAATTGAGTTTCGATGTATTGTTAAACTATAATTCAAAGAAGCTAATAAGTAAGTAATAACAAGTGAGGTTTTTATTACTTCTTTTTAACTCTTATCAAATTTCAACCATCAAATATCCGAAAATCATAGATTGCTCTTTCTTTACACTGTTTTTAATCTGTTTTACTTAATTAACTTCAATTGGTTTCGCTACACTTACTAGTCTTTTGCATATTACCAATGCGAAATTAATCAGAACTACGCTAAGAAAGGATTTCAATTTTCGTCTAGTTTCATTAACTTCAATGCAGAAAAAATGATAAAGGCCCAGATACGCCAGTCATACCGTATAGCGTCAAGCTCATAGTGAAGAACTCCACATTTGTTTGGATGAAAAACTCAACTCAAACAAAGTTACCGAAGAGATATATATATATATATATATATATATATATATATATATATATATATATATATATATATATATATATATATATATATATATATATATATATATATATATATATATATATTATACTTTTAAATTTTTATTCCAATCAAAATATATTTATTGTAAATTAAAATACTTGAAACATTTCATAAAATATAATTTTATGTAGGACCTAGTTATGTAGGAACCGATATATTGCCAAGATGAAAAGCAGATACTTTGCACTTATTCGTAATTTCAGCATCCATATCCATATTAAAATCAAATATAACACCAAGGTTTTTCGCTGATTTGGTAGGGGCTATGTCCGCGTCACCAATTGCTATCTGAGATACAGATATTTTATTGCTGTAGGCAGCAGGGGTAATCACAATCACTTCAGTCTTTGAATCATTAAGTTTTAATTTGTTGGTTGTCTTCCAGGCTTTTATATCTTTACAGCACAAATTATCCGGTTTATTGCATTATCGAGGTCTTCTGGATTTTTTAATCTAAAGGCGATAAACGATCTCGTGTAGTCAGCATATATATGAAACTGAATATCATATTTTACGAAAAATGTCTCCGACCGGAAGAGTATATATTTTGTACTCCCCCGGTCCCATAATCGAACCTTGGGAGCATCATATCGTATGCGAACAACATCAGATAAAACATCGTCTATTTTAATTCTCTGAACACGCTCTGTATGGTAGCTCTCAAATAATTTGAGGGAGACACCATATAGTTCAATCCGCTGTTGCAGCTTCTCTTGTAGTATGGTATGATCTGTTGTATCAAATGCAGCTGAAAGATCGAGCAAAACAAGTATGAACCCATGCTTTGAGTCAAGGTGACGTAGAATATCGTTATGTATTCTGACAACAGCCGTTTCCAGACTATGTCGCCTGCTCAAAACCAGATAGCTTTGCATGACATATGTTTTCTGAAATGTCCACACTATTTCTAAAATCTAAAGAAGCTAAAAACCATCTCGTATTTTCTTAATTTTGTCGACAAAAACGTGTTGAAATTATTAGCTAATTCTACTTTAGAGATGTGGTCGGGTATAAATAAGTCAACTCCCGACTAGCTTAAAAACGTTGAAGAACAAGGGGATAGATCTTATCTTAGTAAACAAAAGTATCAAAATGTCAAAGGATTCATGCCGCGATAACAAACTACTTTCCTTCCAGTTCAAGATATTAAACCACATAGTATCAAATAACAACAATCTGGAAAATGGGGAATTAAATCAGACAAAAACTGCACTGAATGTAATGTAGTAGAAGATAATTTCCACCTGTTCATAAATTGTCCTAAACAGTGAAAAGCTTTCACGCTACTGAATTTCTGTTAGGATCTTGTAACAACGCTAAAACTTATTTTTCTTATTTTAAAATATCGAATATGCGCTATCCGATTCCGCAATTTAGCCTTTAGTCATTCCGCCTTTATGCATGAAGTAAGCATGTATATGTAAGAAGATAAGAATACCTTAAACGATGATAAGTACCGTAGGAAATGGGGATCTTTGTCCGTCATGCACAATTAAAAAACGGATCTTGCTTTCTTTTCTTATCTTGTTGAGGAACACCTACATTAGTGAAACCATATGTACGTTTCGAAAAACCCTATGAAACTTCTGCGCACTTCTTGTGTTCCATGTCTATTTTTTCTTTCAAATGTTTACTACATCGTACATGCAAGTGAATTTATAAACGGTTGTTGAAATAATTGCATTATTGTGTGGGTGCTGCGACACCTAGCGATGTGTAAACTGTGTATATACGAAAGGGTGCTGACAGGTGTTTGGTGTGAATGCGTGATTGATGTGAGTGACAATGCCTTCTTTTTCAAGAAAAATATTTTTTTGCCATTTCGGGTTTATTCACGACAAAACATAGAAAAAACAACCAGAAAAAATAAACGATAAATGTTACAGCATGACGTCACATTAATGGTTATGAAATTATTATGATGCAAATATTTCAAATTTTCATGTCTAGTTTCCAGTTGCATTCCATGTCTGTTTTTTTTCTTCAAATGTTTACTACATTGTAGATGCAAGTGAATTGATAAACGTTTGATAAAACAAATGAATTATTGTGTGGGTGTTGTGACACCTAGCGATGTGTAAATTGTGTGTTGCTGAAGGTGTTTGGTGTAAATGTGTGTGATTGATGTGACGTACAATGTCTTCTTTTTCAAAAAATTTTTTTTTGACATTTCGGGTTTTATTCACTGACAAAACACAGAAAAATTTAAAAAATAATGTTACAGTATGACGTCATATTAATGTTTATGACATTCTTATGACGTAAATATTTCAAGTTTCGTCCGATTCGCTTTTTCATTGAATATGGATTGAATATGGAAGTCTGGATGGAAATATCTGGATCATATAAAATGTGGGAACGGGGGTCTTTTTCCTGCAGTTGCCAAAGTTTCTTTGCAAATACGATTTTTCGACGTCCGCACCAATTGTCGACTTTCCGAAATTTATTCACCGTTGTATCAAAGTCGTTAATTTTAGCATAGAAAACACGGAAACGACAACGAAAAACAAAGTCACTTCTGAACAGCGTTGTTATCCAACGAATGTTAAAGGCCTTTGCGTTAACATTAATCTATAGTCTGGATAAAGCACAACCAAATTACAATGAGATTTAATGTTGAGAAAGTGGTTTAGAAAATTAAGGGTCTACACATCGTTACTTATCCCACGACTATTCAATGACGTTGATCTATGGTAAGTATCATTCAAAACAAAATTACCACTAAAAATATTACTGCGATTTGCCCGGGATCACTGACGCAACTTCAAATCAACCTTTCATCTTATGCCAGAATGCCTTCTAGAATATATCAAAAGAAGTATTACGTGGAGTTTTGATCAAACTGGCAATTTGACATGACTTTCAACAAAGATTTTTAAAAATATTTTATGTCGTTAAGTGTATTTTTCTCCACTCACTCGCGAAAACGGTCTAGTTAAAATCTGGATTTAATCTGATCTCATTTGAGGATTGCTGGAGCCTATGCTAAATTGCATTAATCGTGTCAAGCATTTCAACCTACATACATCCAAGACATTTAGCAGTTATTTTCGCCTACGCTGACATATATTTTCGCAGGAATCTTGGACAAAACGTGGCCATTGTAAAAGACAATATGAAGTGTGCATGTTTGTTCTTTCATTGCTCTTTCGTCAAAACAAAAAATGGCATTAATACTAAATCAAGATCATAGCTATGACAACAAGCTACTTTCTTTATTAACGGTGAAAATAACAAAAAACTGATATTGACGTTGATGGAATAACGCCCTTAAGCACACTTTACATGACTTTCATGACATAAGCACCCGCGTTTTGTTTTGCACTTGTGTTTTTCTTAAATACACTTATCTTACTATACAGCTCTTTTGTTCTCATCTGGGAAGATTCCTTTTGAGTGGTAAACTCGGCCATTGCTAGGACAACGAGAATGGTCTCCCTCTTCACAGGTACTTGTCTCTTTTATAGGTCCTCCGGCTTTAGTCGTGTGCCCAATCGCAATGAAATACTAATGAAACATTAATTAGTCCAAATACCAAAATGAACTATCCATGTGAAATTATTGATGCATCATTTCGTATCTTATTTAAATAGGGTCACTAGCTCAACCCATTGTGTTTGCCCTGGAGTTCCTTTTCACGTTATATAGTTTAATTTCATATTCCGTTTTTTCATCATATGTTTATAATATCAAATACCTTAAATCGATGTAAGCGATATTAACAAAGCTGGCATGAAAAAAAACTGTCACGTTTTAATCAGAATTGGAGTGGTGAAAAATCTTGATGGTGTAAGCATACATATTTGTCATTTTACCTGAAATATGTCCAATGTCACTAAATAGCTTACCAGTTGTAAAACTATGTGAGTAAAAGGCAAGCAATAATAACAGTTTGTCATCGAAAAGCTTGTGATTTTGACAGTTAGTATTTGTCCATTATGGTATTCGATAATCCCAAACTACATTTTGGCAATAAAACAATGAAAGTGGACAAAGTTTTTGAGAAGACAGTAATTCAGTAATTTCATAGATTTTAATATTTAATATTTGTTTTTTTTTAATTACAACGTATTGGCTTTCAACTGGAAAATGCCTTTAAATGATAATTCTGCAATACAACACTTGCTTAACTACTGAGTTGGATCATGGAGATGGTTTGCATTGGATTCAGGCATGTGTGCAAAGTCTTTCAAAGAATCGAGCAGTTGTCAGTATACTGGCTTTTGAAAAGTACCTGATTCCAATACCACACCATACTCATAGTCCTTACCTAGTATATCACAGTCCCAAAACATGCCTCGGATGATCAAATAGAGCGGGAACGATCGCTTTTCCCTCTTAGATATTTCAGCATTGTGCCTTAGCTTGTATGTATCTCAGCAGCTTACATTACGAAATGCAAAAAGGATTTCTGATAACACCTTTGTCATCACCAAGTTATTTATCTCATTTATGTCCACGTGGATGTGGCGAGATACGATATGCATGGTCGGATTAACAACAACATCTGGAAACCGCTGTCTCACAAAAAGTATAATTTTATCTTGGTGACCTGTAGTTTTTATTAATTAGATGCCATTAGCTGTGATTGAAAAAAAACATTCTGTTTGAGAAACGTATTTTGATTTTAATATGTTGAAATAAACGCAATACAAAAAAGCAACACCTGTAAGAATCGGTTCAAAGCGAAAATGTAAGTTCCATATCAATTTAATGCTGTCTCATTTTTTCCAAAAATACATGAAATACAGTATGGTATCTGAAGTTCTAAACACAAAGACAGGGTAATATAATACTACGAGGCATGTTAGAGATCTTTTTGTTGTCCTTTTGACAGTAGGACAGGTTTGTTTATCAATAATACCTATGAAATTAAATAAAACATACAAAAATGCATATATTAAGCGAACATGATATGTTTTAGCAAGCAGTTTACACTTTTGCACCCCCTTTTGGTTTGACTAACATATGCTATGAATGCTTTTTCTGGTGGAAACAACAGAGTACCATTAAGGCAATGGGATAACATTTGAACTAACTTATAGATAAGAAACCGACTAAGGAAGGCTTCTAACTGCATAATTACGATTCGGTATTGTTATCGTTCTCATCAACAGGCCTTTTATCTGAGAAGGGGCTACTTGTGAATCAAGTACCTGGGGCATTATTGAGAAGCAAGATCACGTTGGAGTTTAATTGACATTAGACCACTTTCTCTACATGTATTGATTTTTTAGTTTCATAAATTTTAAAGGCGTTTTAGGTTTTGATCTCCCGAAGTTTTTTTTTTTTCAAATTGCTGAATGAAACAACTTTTTACGTAATATGAAAAGAAATGTTTGATAAGATCATCTCAATAAATTTAAACGCTTAGCATTATTTTGTGAACTCAAAAGTCTGTGAACATGGCCCTTCCATTGCGCCAAAGGTCAAAGCACCAATTGTATCTCTAGACTTTAACTTAGGAAATCAATTATGCATATTATACATCGACAGTTACGTCAAAATATTCTTAAAGCCTTCAGAAAACAATTAGTACATCAGTTGGTTGTATATATGAAACGGAATTGTGTCCTGCAAAAGATAAAACTAACTATAATCCATAAATATTATTTTTCAACGTTTTAACAAGTTTTATTTAATTTACAGTTATAATTTGCTATCAAATATTTTAGCAAAAAATTCTCAACGATTCATTATTTCCAATTATATTATAATAACTAAAAATTTGAAATTTCATGGAAATGGCATATTCCTATGCGTAATATGCGTTCTTGTGGAACAAGTCCAGAATTTGTCACCAAAAAATTCTTTTACATACCTATTGCAAGGAATGGATTGGCGTCGTTTTTATTCACTGCCGAGTGACTCACTCGGGTCTAGAAAATGCGGTGACATATGCTGAAACATACCTCAATGTTATAAATGACTAAATGGCCAAAATAAGCTAAATTAATTCCTTGAAAGGGCTTATCTTAACCCTCTGGGGCTTGCTCAATTAATGTAGTTATTCTTAGATTACAATCACACTTTGGAAATATCAAATCCAAAAATAAAGCATGACCTGAAATCTTACAAATTTATTTCGATAGAAAACTGTGAATATGAGGCATTTGGCAGTTTTAATCGATATCAAATCACGTGTAATCTGTATCGGTTCAAAACGACAAAAGTTACTTTCAATGTGTAAATTTAGCTTACAAACTATATGGTGGTAGTTGCTTTCTGGAGGTTACTCCACTAAAAGCCAATCAAAAGAAAAGCATTTCCCTAAGCATATTTTTTCTCTCAAATATATAAAACCCAAAATTATGTAGTTAGCAACACTGTTAAAGCATTACCACTTAAAAAGATCTACAAAATGTACTAAACACAATCCGTATTCTATAGAAGAATTTCAATGTAAAATTTATATTACGTAACATACAGAAGATCAATGGCTATCAATTCAAGGAATGGGGATTTCTTTATGTTGGATTGTGTTGGAGTACATCTGTCATTTTTTGCCCCTGTAATTAACGATATAAATTTCTAGGAAAATGAACAAGGTACTTTTTATTATAAAAACTAAATGCATTTTATAAAACACATTTACAGTCGATTATCATACGATCAGTATTTCTAATGAACGCATCTCATATTATAAGAGTTGCTTTGTTAATAATATTATCATACCATATATCAAAATTTGACTAATGTAAATGATAGCGACTGTATTTATCAGCTAAATACCGAAACTCCAACTTCCCAAAGTGTAAGAAATTTGTACGATTAATTGGGATATTATTTGTCATTTTGTAACTACTCTAAGAACGTTGGCAATAGAAGTACCTAATTCTTTAGCAATATTTAGATGATTCTCTTCTTTGGTCTGAAATTTGCTGAAATTTTTATGTCAAAATATAAATGAGTACACTAGCCTTACAATACCTTTAATGATTGTTCCAATATCTTCAGCGTCTAGGCAAGTTCTGATTTTGTTATGTGTTTGTAAAGATTTAAATATAGAGCTGCATTTGAGTATTAAAATTTTGGAGATTTTAAAAGATTTTAAAGGTCTATCAAAAATTTAATATTTTCTAATTAATAATATGAAAATAACTTTTGTTATACGGTAAATATATACATTTTTAAATGCGGCAGTCGATTGTTAATTTAGTCTCCGATGCATTGCCAATTTTCAACCTTTGTAGTGTTATAGAATAAGTTGTGCTGCGAATGAGCACTGAGTACTCACATAAGGGTCCTTTTTCGAAATAGCTAATGACTCCAAGCTAAGAAAGGGGGAAAATCACAGTCGATTGATACATTACTTATACATTTCAGTTTCATTTGTATAATTTGATTTTTTAAATGTTTTACGTATTGGTATATGGAATTCAGACGGAGAAATCTACCCAGTGAAGTTTCTATTATGTAGTAAGCATTTACCAGCAAGAACACTTTGGTTGGAACTGTGTAAACAAATTAATTTGTTGCAAATCTTCTTCAGAAGACAAAAAGGAGTTTACTACTCGTCGTAATGCCAGTTAAAATCAAGATGCCACATTGTTGGCCATTTGAAAGTTTTACGATTGGACTACACAACAGTCCTTCATTAAGTCTAGGAGAAATAAGCTCATTTGTTAGATTCATAAACACAATCACACTTCGATGTCATACTCCCAAAGATGAACTAGCCCTGTTAGCAGATGTCAGAGAAAGATACAAGACGTTGTCTGTTGACATTAAGGATCCCGGTCACCTTGTATGGTCACAGCAATAATTCATTAATTCATTTTTAAGGAAGTTATATTTCTTTAAAGGATGGGCAGTGAATTTATTGCATATATTAAATTATTTGTGGCACTGCTGATAATAACGGCACACCGCCCATTCGCTCAGGATTAGCAAATGATGCCTGGCTTATGTAATTCTATGCATGTTATACTTCAAAATCAGCATCATGAAAATAGTAAAAATCAAATCGCTCTCACTTTATGGTCCGCACATATGAAATATGTCCGTCCGAAAAATTTTACTTAGAAAGTGTAGCTCTAAAACAGGACATAAACTGGAACCGCAAATTCACAGAAAGGAATGTATAGTATGCTTTCAATCGAGGCCTATTTAAATTCTTGTTTTTTTAATCTGTCTCCCCGATCAAATCCATGGTTCTATATTACCAGGTTCTCATTTTGCCTTTTACAGAAATATAAGAATAACTTTCTGCAAAGATAATAAACATCCATAATGAAAAATTCAAGAAAACCATATGCAACACTTTTAATCATCGGATACCTCCCCAAATCCCCTCAAAAAGTTGAGAACTATTTCTCATCGTGTTATAACATAGGCAGTCGCAGCCGGTTATGACTAAAGTAATGCAACATAACTTATTTAGTGAGCCCGCGCTCACTGAATGACAGAAAGCACAACAAAAACCGTGTAAGAGTTCTGCAGCTTTCACAGCTGGCTTGATCTACGTCTCTAACTAAAGAAGCTTGAGGCGAGCGGTGGGGGTTAGGAAGGGTCACGAAAGAAAAATAATTCTCCCGTGATGTCCAACGGCTGAGAAATCTGACAAAAAAACTTTACGTAATGATGTCATAAATCATTCTTAATTTTGCTATACACGTGAAAAGTTGACACACCGTCCGACTGACCCAATAAAATACCCATACAAAGTTTGAAGCCAATACGACTTTCCGTTATCGATATATTTTACACACAAGGTCCAAAATAGATACATAGTTTACGTAATTACGTCATATGCCGTAATGGTTCGCTGTACTCGCAAAATTTTCAAAGACACTTTCAGACATTCAGCTTTCTCCGATGTTCTGCAGCTGAGAAATGTTACACACAAGATTCTGAAGTAATGAACTATACGCCTTTCTTAGCAAACACAACATGTTAACACGCGTCAAAAGTTGACAAAACTGCCCGGCCTACCCAAGGAATGAACAGCCAAGTTTGAAGTCGATCGTTCTTGAGATATTCTGCACACATTTTTTCACAACACGCATACTAACAGAACGTAACCACACTATATGTCTCTAATTGGTCGGGGACATGAATACCTCGTGAAATTGGATAGATTTACTCAGAATACCGCTCCGAGTAACTAGGCCAAATTATTTCTTTTTGAAATAAGAACAAAAAATCTAATTTCAAATAAATGGTGAAAACTTATGTTGTTATAAACAAGAATATCCGTGGACATTGCACCCAGCCGCAAAAGCGAAGACAATACCAGAAATATATGTAACACTGTGTTAAGTAAAATCAGAATTGTAAATTTGGTTGCGAGTCAAAATAAAATCTGGAAACTTCACTTTTTGTAAAGATCTGTAATGAGCACGAAATACGTCCCACTTGCCACTTCTCAAATGGTTTAAATTGTCAAACTGGCATATTGAATTAAATCAGAATTCGCTCGAATGCGCTCATTGGATTTCGCTATGTCATTTCATTTTTAATATTGTGTTGGTTCGACTTTTAATTGAGAAAAGCGGTTAGTGGAGGTACAAAAGAGTCTTGTTTCTCACAGTCTCCAAGGCGAGAGCAATGGCCATTCCACATCATGATATTGGTGTCATTGCGTCCTTCAAAAGCAGAGTAAAATAAAAACTAACTAGACCGTTTTCGCTACCGTGTAGCTAAAAGTAGGGCCACGATGCCAGTTCCACTTTAACTCTTCGAAACACAGCTTCACACACGTTATGTCCCAGATTATATTCCGACGTCGAAATGTCGATTTCTTGTTACGACGACGACCTTCTCCAAGATTCACGTCTAATCAGCGTGTATGGTACAACGTTGTTTATATGCCGACTAAATAGTCTTGTTCAACCAAGCCACCACCTTCTATGACGTCTAATCAACGTCTTTGGTGGAATGCTGAATATACTTAGGAAAATTATTGTTATACAGAGGTTGAAAACTCGTCTATAGGGGATGGACTCGCAACGTCGATTACACAACGTCTAACATCGGCAGTTTGGATTTCCATAAACAACGAAAAGTTGAAGTTTATCCAACGTCAGGTCTAACAAACGTTGTTGGGGCATCACTATATGTACTGGAGTTGCTATAACATCATTTTCACTGGTGGTAAACAATGGCGTAGCAGCTATGTAAAAGAGCCTGCAAAAATTAGTCCTTAACCTAGTCCCATACTCAACTTCTCCGCTGAGTTAAGTCGAAACCCTATTATAGTAAATAAATAAAACAAAACAAAACAATAATAACAAGCATGTCCAAGGACACGACCCAGCCGAGTAACCAAACAAGGAAAGAGAGAAAAACTCTGAAACGAATACTGTTAGGCCAAAAAGTAGAGTAAAATGCATGTAATTAACACTTGACAAGCCTTTGGCTTGCAAGGGTTATATGAATTTGTGCGAGCAGCCGTTCTTCCTTTTTTCTTGAGTTTTCCGATTTTTTGTGTTCTTCTTCTCTGACACTATGGGCCCTAGGATCATAAAACTTGGCACTTATGACGAGCTTGAACTGAACGTGTGCATGTCACTTTTTATTTTAGTCTTCGATTTCGTTTTCTTTGTTAAGCGCCATATGAAAAGAGTGTATTTTTTTCGAGTAAATGCGCAGCATTTAATGTTTAGCACAGAACACTACACATTTACACAATTTTTGCCAAATTTTTAAAATTCCACCATTTTGGCATTTTTGTCATTTGCAAAAAAAGCAAAGTCCAGATGGAGAAGCACCTAAGAAATTTTCGATTAAAATTTTATAACTATTTGAACAAGACTGAGAGAAATGAATGGCTTGACAATTCAGTTATTTATTACCATTTATTTCAGTTTTTGCCAAACTTCAAAGTTCCGCCATTTCGGCAGTTTTTGGCGAACCGCGAAAAAAACCAAACCCGTGGGGAACATTCCTGCGTAACATCTAAACGATTGGTGTAAAACTGTAGGAAGAGTAGCATTTTAAAAACGGGTAAAAACGGACACAAAAAGTGCGGCCATTTTGTTAGTTTTTCGTCCATCGTCAAAAAAGTAATAGCCAGGTGGGGGACCACCCAGGACACATTCCTGCGTAATATCAAAACGACTGGAGCAAACCTGTAGGAGAAGTAGCATTTTTTAATGAAAAAAATTTAACATACCCGCATACATTCAAGCCCCCTATAGTGATACGACTAACCCGGTCCGACAAAGTCGGCTGGGTTAAAAACAGGAGAAAAGAAGGGTGGAACTTTTGAGAGAAATCTTAGACATCTAAAGAAAATAGTAGACAACGAAATAAATAAATACTAAAGTATAAAAAAGCGTGTTAACCAAGCTGTTAGTGCAACCGTTTTTGAACTGGTTAGCTTTAAAAATTTCATGACGTCATGAATTGGCGCTGATGACATCATAGGTCAGAAAAATTATCAGCAGGTTCAGGATCTAGACCTAGAACGGCCAGTTTACACAAAACATACAGTACACGCTTACGTTACACACATTCAGTCGACACCTATTTAGTTTCTTGTTTTGTTAAAGAAAAACAAATGTGTTCCCGACTAAACCCCCATTCATCCACAGTAACCATTTTCCTTTTTTCTTATTACTGAAATAAAAGAATCATTTGTGCAAACATAATCATAATTCATTTTCCAAAATTTAAAAATAAACAAAAAAGATGGTGGTCAAAATCTGGAAGGTGGTCGCTACAACGGGTTTTACTGTAGGTCTTTTTCATTCAGGTCTGGAAGTTGGTCACTGCAGCAGTTTTACTGTACGTGACATTTTTATCTGGGTCTGGAAGTTGGTCAAGGCAGGCAAGTTTTACTGTACGTCTTTTTATCCGAACCTGGAAGGGGCCACGACAAACAGGTCTTACTTTACATCTTTTTATCCGGGCCTTGAAGATGGTCCCTCTCTAATCTAATGTAGGTGCCACTCTAAACGCTACCCAAACCCTTTTACCCAAGGTTACGCTAACGGTCTGTATCCTAAGTGCAGTTATAGCCATGATATAATATATCTCATCCTCTTGCATTCCTATCAAGCAAAAAACACTAGAAGACATTCTCTATAACTATGCAATCGCACGGCTCACTCACATTTTAACGTAATGACATCATGCACCTTCCTAATTTCCCTACAACCATCATAAGTTGATAGAACCGTCCCACTGACCCAAAGAATACCCATATAAAATTTGAAGTCGATATGACCTAGCGTTTTCGAGATATTTTACACACAAGATCACGTCCAAAATACACACACACTTTACGAGTTGGTCATATGCCGCACTTGTTTGTTCTGCTCTCAACAAAAGTTGATAAAATCTTTCGGCCCTACCAAGCAACAATCCTACCAAGTTTGAATTTTCTCCGATGTTCAGCGCCTGAGAAATTTCGCACACAAGATTTTACGTAATGACATCATACGCCTTCCCTAATAATGAAACATGCGTCAAAAGTTGAAAGACCCGTCCGACCTACCCAAGCAATGTATAGATGAAGTTTGAAGTCGATCCGACTTTTCGTAATCGAGATAACTTGTTCAACATTTTGTTCAGAACCGTCTGACATACACACGTACATACACACACACACACACACAGAACGTACAAACATCACATGTCTTCCCTTCTTCGGGGAGACATAATCAACATTTACATTGGGAACTGTATACGCGCAATGCCCCCCTCCCCCCTCTACTTGTTGGACGCGGAATGTAGATCCGGAACAATGCACCATCCTTGCAGAAAAAAGGAAGTGAAAAATTCCTCCATTTAAGCGAAACTGGCACTCCATGTGGACCGCATCTGATAGTTTACAGAAACAAACAATGCACCGTGTCAAATGTTCTATATGCTACAATTACATTGATGTAGGTGTGCACTGATGTTCTAGTTGGATGTGGAACTGAAATATAAACGAGAACTGTTTTTTTTTCTTCAATTTCCTGTGGCAAAATACTTATATCAGGGCACGGCCCGAAGCTTCATGTAAAAGAACTATTTCAACCGAAGAGTTTCGTGTTACCTTTAGGTTTGTTGTATCACATAAACGAGGACAAATTAAATGAACTGAAAATTCTTGTTCATATATGAGACAAATTGCAACTTTGATAAAGTCAACAACCTTTGCCAATTCTGTTTGAAAAACCGTTTTTCCTACAAATTACATTCAAAAGCAGATAGTTTATAAAATTATTATTTTCACCTTTTGTGACACTGATTGATTTACACAGAACATGAAAGCGCAAAAAATGGCTTTTTTCACTCAAGTGAGACTGACTACGTGTAATACGTCATGCGTCCTCTAAAACAGGCGTTCGGAAATTTAATAAAGTCGCAGCGATCATTCTTATGTTTGTATGCACTGTTGAAGAAATTGCTTTTAAGACAATATTACAGTCCACAAGCTTTTCTCCGTGGTCCCCGGAGCTGAGATAAGGCGCTGAGGTATGCTAAAGAATAAAAACGAAATACTAAATAAGTGTCCGTTGGAACATGAATGACCAGATAAAAGCATGGCAAACTCACAGGACGAGTGACTGACACTCACAGGACGAGTGACTGACACTTGCTCAGGCCAACTAATAGAGAAAAAAATAAGATGCACTAAAATATAGCCATTTATAAAGGGCAGTTTCGGGCGGAAGCGGTTAAACTCTTATTCATCGTGCACAGCTTTGCTAGCGTTAGGAACTAAAGAATCCCCAGGAATCAATGCACCAATGTGTTGCCGTCCAGTTGTCCTGAAACGCACCCACAAATCGGTATAGCTGCAGTGCACTCGCGAAGAGGACTGCGGGACACGGGACATCCAAGTCTCAGTTGACCTAATTCCGGTCCCAATTCCATGATCCTTTTGGTCCAGTCCGACCACATCCCGAAAAGAATATGCACTGCTGTTATTATTATTATTATTACTGTTGTTGTTGTTGTTGTTGTTGCTGCTGCTGGTGATGATGATGATGATGGTAATGATGATGATAATGATGATGATGATGACGATCATGATGATGATGATGATGCTGATGACGATGTGATTTACTGAGTCCCTTCTCTGCATCAGCTGAAGGGGCCCAACGCTCTGGTATGCTCCGTGGCATAAGGAAGCCGAGCGTGACATACAGCTGGCCGACTGAACGACGTCAAACAACACGAACCACTCCGACCAAAGTCGGGCGCCTCACAAAAACAGCTGTAATACTTTGTTGCATCGCACTTTGATTTATTCATATAAATTTCGCGACGATAAACATGACATCATAGAACATACAGGCATGGCAGTGATTTCGTTAATGTAGCATTTGATAATCGATCTTTATGGCTTCATTACTGAAATAACACCCACCAACCCCCACGCCCTTTTCCCCACCCACCATTTTTAAGCAGTAAGCTTTGCCACCACAGTCGTCACGTTTGTTGTGTGTATGTGTGACAATTATGCCTTAACGTAAACAAAATGTCCATATTCTGTTATTTCACTCATTGACACGCTTCTGTGCCCACCCAGTAACGAGTAATGTTGTGCATAGTGCTCCCGAATACTGGCCTAAGGTACGATTATTACATCACCAATTTACGGCGGGAACGAGTTCCCACATATTTCTGCGGAAGAATACGAACAAATCTGAAGCTACCAACTTCTACGATGTGAAGTGATTTTACAAAATTAAGCTAATTTAATTGAACTCATACATGTTTAATTTGCCCTTATAGGTGCAAAGCAATACTTTTAAATGCGAAAATCTCAATTACTGGAACAAACGGGTCTTGATTAGTTTTGTGAATTCCTCAAGCCGGCAACGGCAACAGCTATAATTCTTCATTCAGTTTTTTATGGAAAGGCCAAGTTCGGTACCTTTTTTCATGCCGAGCAGCAATATTTTACTTTTAGATTTTCTTACTCTTTCTTTCATTTTGGTCACGGCTTCAGTAACTATTCTGGCCACAGTTACAATCCATCCCTTTTACAGATAATACGATAGTGTTATGGAATGTATAACATCTAGCCGAGCGATATTTAGTACAAAATGGCATCTACATTTAGTCGAAAATTCTAATTGTAGCTACATTCTTCAGTAGGTTTGATTGTTAAAGGGTTTTTTTTTCCCGCAATCCTCGACAACTGATCTAACGATAGGTAAAACAGTGCTTGGCATTAAAAGGAATATACCCGTGTGCAGAGCAATACATTCCAACAGCTTGCTTTGTGTAGATGGATCTTGAATGGACTCTAGTATAAGAGACAAGCGCAGCGCACCTCTGTAACTGCGATAGGTCTGACAGACATTGGCATTGAAAAGAATTAGGGGGATTCCCCTTTTTTATGGAGAGTCACAAATGCTGTGAACTTGCTGTGTGTCGATGGACTTTTAATGAACTGAGGCGATGTTATTTTTAAATATCTTAAAAATGGGATTCGAAATCTCATGTTTCTGCCTTAACAGTCCTCAAAAAACTAAACCGTTAAAAATCAAAATAAAACGAGATTTTTCAACTTTAAAAAGGAAATTTTTTTTTAAATTATATTATTTTGATTTATAGGTCAACTCCAAGAATAACACAAAAATTGCAAAAATAGATCTAGTTCAGTTCCGACTAGTATTGCACACAATTATAAATTTCGCCTGAATGTTGCTCGGCTTAATGCCACTCGACTACATACCGCTCGGCTAAATGCCACTCGACTACATACCGCTCGGCTAAATGCCACTCGACTACATACCGCTCGGCTAAATGCCACTCGACTACATACCGCTCGGCTAAATGCCACTCGACTACATACCGCTCGGCTAAATGCCACTCGACTACATGCCGCTCGGCTAAATGCCACTCGATTACATACCGCTCGGCTAAATGCCACTCGACTACATGCCGCTCGGCTAAATGCCGCGATACCAGTATTATGGGTAGATTTTAAAGCATGAAATAATGCTAATCTTTTGATGTTTTCGGCAAGAACTCACAGTTTTTGTTTAATACAGTTCATTGAAACGTTCTATTATTTTAAATGTCATATTTAAATGCATTTTACATGTTCACAGAGGCTGGCTCGATTTAAAATACGAAACATCAAGCAAATAAGAATCTATATATTTTTTGCTGAAAGCAAACTTATGCACTATCGACAAAGTGAGTATATTCCGGAATACACTAAGGTGACTATCTGCCTAACTGAAATATACAGAGAATCATAGAAGTTGAGTTCAATTTAATCTAAGTTAGTGTATAACGGAATGGACTAACTTTGACTATGGTGCTTTGATCTGCAAATATAGAAAACATACGCGAATTCTTATCTGCGTGATACATTCTTATTTTAAACAATAAGGTGCTGGTTCTTGTTCCACAGAAAGCATCGATTTACTCACGCAAAATTATCATATTTCATAAATGCAGAACGGTAAAATTGTTGCGTAGACAATTAAACACATTTTAAGCCACGAAAAAAAACACATTTTGTAAGCTGGGGGGCAAGATGGCAAGATGTCGTTGACATTCACGTAGCAGGCTCCATCCCGCGCCTGGCCACGGCAGGTCTCGATGGCTTCACGTCCGTTTTTGTACTGTCTTCATACAGTGCGCTTTCCTCGGGGAGAAACGGGTTGAAATGTGGCGCACTGGGAAGGTCATACAAAGACGAGTCCGCCTCTAAACAAAATGCAACATTTTCACATTTTAATTAAGTTAAACAGAATTGATACATTCAAGGAAATATAGACAAGACTTTTTGAAATACTAGAAAGGCACAGTAAAAGCTTGAATTGGGGGGCCCTCCCATTAAACCCCGAACGTTCATTTCACAGAAACAATATTTTTCGCTATTGTAAATAATTCTAATTATTTTTGGTGGTAAAGATGACACCTCTGTATCTTTTTTTTTTTTTAGAATTACTCCGTTATGTCTGTATTTCAGAATGAACCAACTGGAAATCAACAGGCATTGGGGACGGTACAATGCTCCTCGCTCTTCATATAAGACATATAAAAATAAGGTTCTAAATGGGTTTTAAATTAAAAATAACTTTTGCATTTATTGAAACTTCATTGCTAAACACTTGGCGTTCGTACTGCAGTATTTGTTTGACGGGTGTCACATATGACACGTTTTGCGTACTGCTATATGCCTGCTGTTGAGGTTATGGTCTCTGTCGCACAGTTTCCTCCTGGGACAGGGGTGGCAGAGCGATGAAACGCTGAGGAAGGCGAGAGAGGGGGGTAATTACAGATAGAAAAAATGTAAAAAATAATGGAGATATGGAATCTGATGAACTGTAAATTCATCCAAAGAAATCCTTTTGATAACGTAATCCTCCGACAACCTCCACTCCCCCCCCCCCCTCCACTTCTTGCAAAACATTATATCATATACTCCATCGTATCTTCCAAATCAGTGAGACTGAAGATGCTCATAGACCGCTGTTGCATTTATTCCCACTGCCCGTCGCGGTTTATGCTCTATACGTTCTTTAGTTATAGCCCAGATATCAGGTAAAAGTTGCGTTTCAAATATTCTTAAAATATCTAGTTCCTTGCGGAATGAACATATTCTGCATTTTATGTTATTTAATCATTCCATTTTTAACCAAAAATGTGCATTTGAAATAGCTCGTTAAGAACTGTTGTCTCGCTCGGTCAATTTTAATACTGAACAACCTTGTAGCAGCCGTTATTACAAAACAGCTGACCTCTGACGAGAACTACCTGTTCTGTACACACATAGAGTGGATGGACACTTTCGAAACCAGTTCCTCTCTTTTATGAGTACTATGTTCGGAATTCCCACTGGGTCTGAGCAGTAAAAGGGTGTTATACACAACAGATCAAACCCCGTAGAGGTTGGCTGTTGGACAACAACGTCCAGCAGCGGAACAGTCGGTTCATTTCCAATTTTCTTTAGTAAATATTGATAATTACACTGAATATTACCAAATACAGACCAAAATATGCAGGACTTAATGAATACTTTGAATTAAACTGCTAAGTTATAGAATATGATTTTCTCACGAAGAACAGCCACGAGTTGTCCACTAATTGTCTCAAATAACACGTGATACAATGGTGATTACTGTTTTTCCACAGTGCTTGGCATGACGTCATTAACTACGCATCAGGCGCAACTATTAACAGTAGCCCTAGCGACCATATAACGACGCAAACCGAAGTGCTTAGATACGCGCTAGCAACCCAATACACAATGTTTTCCTTCCTCCCACGTTACACTAATGCAGAAAATGAGCTCGCTTAAAGAATGACGTCACAACTCGTTATAAATTAATTGCCCATGGATTGCCATTTAGCAGTTCTCGACAAAGCACTTGACAGGAGGAGACACACTTCACAAAACCATGCTACTCCGGAAAAACATTGAAGTTCACAAAGAATGAATAATAGCATTCCTTTGACTCTTTGCAAGACAACCCATTTCTTTCAAAATTATAGAAAATCTTTCGGAAATTACTCCCGCGAATAACAACGGAAAACAATAAATTCTTCTTATTTCAAAAATTTCCTGATGTTTCCTCACTCATCTCAGGATATATGAGGCGCGGGGGAAGGAGGGGGGGAGGAGGTTCAGAGTGATACTATTGTACAGCAAGAATGCTGCGGTGGCGTGGGCGGGGGGGGGGGAGTGGTAGCTTAATTATCTTGGCCTTGATACAAGGGAACCCAGGGAACATATGAATTCCATGACCTTACGGATAAATACAAGCGTTCGTTCATTTATTGTTTCACGTGCCAATTCACTGGAACACGTGTACATACACTGGAACCAATAGATCTCAAAAATTTTCGAAACACACCACAGAATAAGTCTGGCGATTTGCAAAAAAAAGAGTTTCCGCTAAAATCCCTCCGACACCTCTATCTCATACAGATAAGAGTCAACCACATTAACGGCTTCAAAGTGATATCTGACCCTGTTCATTTGTATCATTTCTCAAAGAAACGTTCATTGGTATATCAGAGAAAGAAACTAACTTCTGATAACAAGTGGGTCAGTGAAACTGACTATGTCCCCCGCCGGCGTACAATCCCGGTATTTGATTTTGTTAGGTTGGACTACAACCCTTCGTATCATGTTCGTGAATTTTAAAATTCGAGCTGGGCCAATGTCCATAAGCCAACATGGCTCATTTACAATACCAATTCTTGTTACCACCCATACTACCTATGTGTATAACATTTGGCAATTGTTTAAAAAAATGTAGGCTTGAGTGTGTTAACAAACTCATTCCAGCATGTAAGGGTTGTGAAAATTTCTGAAGTTCAGCTGGGCTAATGTCCTTGGTTCGACAGGGCTCATTTACAATACCGACCTTTGTTGTTCCAATACTTCCTATATCTAAAAGATTTCAACAATAGATCCAGAAATGTAGGTTTGAGTGTGTTAACAAACTCATTCAACTGAGTAAGGATTGGGAAAATTGTGAAGTTCAACTGGGTCAATGTCCTTGGGCCGACATGGCTCATTTACGATACCAAACCTTCTTGGTTCTAATGCTACTCACAGTTAAGATATCTTGTCAATCGGTGCAGAAATGTAGGCTTGAGTGTGTTAACAAACTCATTTTAGTATGTAAGAGTTGTGAAAATTTGTGAAGTTCAGCTGGGCCAATGTTCTTGGGCCGATACAGTTCATTTACAATACCGATCCTTGTTCGTTTCAGTACTATCCGTAGATACAATATCTTAACAATCGGTGGAAAAATGTAGGCTTGAGTGTGTTAACAAACTCATTCGACCGAGTAAGGATTGGGAAAATTTGTGAAGTTCAGCTGGGCCAATGTCCTTGGGCCGATATGGCTCATTTACAATACCGATCCTTGTTTCTTCCAGTACTACCCATAGATACAATATCTTAACAATCGTTGGAAAAATGTAGGCTTGAGTGTGTTAACAAACTCATTCGACTGAGTAAGGATTGGGAAAATTTGTGAAGTTCAGCTGGGCCAATGTCCTTGGGCCGACATGGCTCATTTACAATACCAATCCTTGTTCGTTCCAGTACTACCCATATATACAATATCTTAACAATCGGTGGAAAAATGTAGGCTTGAGTGTGTTAACAAAAAAGGTGTCGACAGACGGACGGACGGACGGACAGACAAACCCGAAAACTATAGTCCCCCGGCGGGGGACTAAAAAAACTGAATGTTTTGGAAGCCACTCAGATCGCTTACTTCAAATATTTTGCAAAAATGCTACACTCTATCTGCCCAAGCCTGCTGTTCATTTTTATCCCTGACATTCCTCTGATTTTACTCTTTAAGGAGACGTTGCTCCATTTCGAAAAGGGATGCCAATTAAGAACTAGGTGAAGTTTAATTTCATCGAAAGAAAACGAATAGCACAACTAATTTAGTAACGGCTATCATAAAGCAACCTGCGACTGAAATTTAAACTTCTCGGCTCCACAACGCATATGACAAAAAAGAGCCACCAAAAAAAATTGCATTAAACACACACACATTGGTTCGAAGAAGGGTTCAGTTAAAAAAAAAAAAAAGAGAAATAAATAAAAAAAAATCCTCCTTCAGTGGGCATTTACAACCCCTAGTTTTTGAACACCATTTTCTTCAACTTTCATTACAGTATTCACTTTACTTTGGTCAATACAGGTAACTTTGTATACTGAACACTTTACGCGCTTGGAAAGGTCTTCACTATAAACAAGCGAATAATCTCGATAACGTTTCTAAATCTCGTGCGCCATTGTTGTTTCTTGGCTATTCACGTTATACGTCACAAATACATCGCTCTTGAGGTTCAAACAAACGAAACATACAGTTCTGGAAAACTACCAATTTTGTAAAAAAAAAAATTAAAAATACTTATGACGTCAGACGGTCAGTGTACTATTAGATTGATCTGCGGTTTTATCAGGTTCAGAGATACGGTGACAGGTTTACAAAAGCACCTGACGCACATGACCGAGAACTGTGAATGCGGGTCAAGAGCAACGTAAACATGCGGAAACCCACGAAGAAAATACACGACATAACTGGTACTTTGAAGGGAAGAAAGGGGGAAGGGGTATTTTCTCCACTGCAAGATAGCTGACCAGTCGGCAGCTGTGAAAACAGGAGAAATCAATTCGCAAATTTCAAGTGCCGTTAAATACCACATCATAGCACCGGCTATTGACATAATTACTGTAATGTTACACCTGCTTAATTAAGTCTTTATTTCCTCCATTATTACGAGTCCATTTAAGAGTTAAACACCATCCTCAGCCGCTCCCTTGAGTAACCGTGTTGGCAAATGTGGGCCCAGTCATGTTTGAGAACCAACCAAACCCAACTCCCAGTATATATTTGTTATAAAAATGTGACTCATTAAACTACTTAATTTCACTTTTCAGTGCCATGCCTACACAAACACTGCCGATATAAGCTTTGCCCACTTATTGTTTGCTTTCAATTGCTTTGTAATAATCAGAGGATTCTATTCCATTCCACTCAAAGCGGTTTTCTCCCATTTCCTTTCTTGCTCACGTTGCGCAGGTGTTTTGATTTTTTTATTATTATTTTTTTGTTTTGTTTTGTTTTGTGTGACACTGTGACCTTTTTCGTTCCACGGAGATCGACAACGAAGCCTTCAAATACCTTTCATATTATATATTTCAACTTTTCTTCAAAAACTTCAATAAATTAATTAGTTTTATATCCTTAGAAATATTCCATGAATTTGCCTGTAACATTCTAAATTCAGCCTTAACTTTACCTTGCTGATTACAGAATTGTTATTTTACAATTAAGTTTTTTTCATTTAAAAAAACTCAAATTGTACAGAATTGTTATTTTTCAATTAAGTGTTAACTCTGAGTCAGGGTTGTTTCGTTTAATTTACTTGCAAAAAGTTAATGATTGCCTGGTTTTTGCTCCACTAATTGATTACATAATTTTGTATATTATCACGTTTTACCAGTAGCATGGCCTATTAAGTGAATTGGTGTCATAATGAAAATAGGCCAGAGCGCCAACATTATTTTCCTTTTAAGAAGAGCTTACTATGTCGGTAATTGTTTTCAAATCTGTTATTTCCCCCATTGTTTCACATGACAGAATATAAGAGACACAGAGAAAACACTTCCCCTTAAGAATAACTGAAAATGTGCCGATATGCCCCCTTCTGCCCCCACCCTCCTCCCTTCCTCCCCCGGCTAAATATCTTTGGAACAATGTCTCGGTAGTGTTGAAGCTTAAAACTTACGTCAGCACGACCGGCTTGGTATTTGCCACCTCCCCCCCCCCCTCCCACCCACCCCCTATCACCACGTTGTTAGGGCTAAACTGCTCACCTTCAGAAACCCTCATCCTGCATACAGAGTCAAGTAACTCTTGGTGTGGCACTCGGGCGCCATCTGCTGACAATTCAGGGCCCTGCGGCACTCCTACGACACCTGGCGAATACACAACGCAACTTAGCAACTATTACCTGACGAAGCAATGAGGAAAAGGGTCTCAGAGTGAGATACTTCTGAAAAGTATTTTGAAATCAATAGATTCAATAACACGCCGAATTTTCAGATTTTCGTGTCAAGATATTCATGACCTCGAACATTTTTCCACTTTTACAATAACAACGCATGTCGTACTGAAAGTACCTGTGTCGTCTGTCTCCGCTAAAATGGCGTCAAGCTCTTCTTCCAAGTCAATCAGTTCAGGATCAAACACGGCTGGCGTTGCCATAGATCGATTCACCTCCTCATTGTCTTCAAACGTCTGCAACATTTTCAAAACGTTCGCTCCGTAAGCTTAACCTTTGAACCCAGAACCAACGCATAACAAGGAGGAGCAGGGAATAGTCAATAATTGTCCAGAAGAGTACAGAACATGACGTCACGATGTGTACAGAGCAGATTCGGAATATTTGGAGAAGATCTGTAATATGTACCGCACAGACCTGGAATATGTACAGCACAGATTTGTAATATGTACAGCACAGATCTGGAATAAATACAGTACAGATCTGGAATATGTACACCACAGATCTGGAATATATACAGTACAGATCTGGAATATGTACAGTACAGATCTGGAATATATACAGCACAGATCTGGAATATGTACAGCACAGATCTGTAATGTGTAAAGCACAGATCTGGAATATGTACAGCACAGATCTGGAATATATACAGCACAGATCTGGAATATGTACAGCACAGATCTGGAATATGTACAGCACAGATCTGGAATATGTACGGCATAGATCTGGAATATGTGAGGCACAGATCTGTAATATGTACAGCACAGATCTGGAATATGTACACCACAGATCTGGAATATGTACAGTACAGATCTGGAATATATACAGCACAGATCTGGAATATGTACAGCACAGATCTGTAATGTGTAAAGCACAGATCTGGAATATGTACAGCACAGATCTGGAATATATACAGCACAGATCTGGAATATGTACAGCACAGATCTGGAATATGTACAGCACAGATCTGTAATATGTACGGCATAGATCTGGAATATGTGAGGCACAGATCTGTAATATGTACAGCACAGATCTGGAATATGTACGGCACAGATCTGTAATGTGTACAGTACAGATCTGGAATAAGTACAGCACAGATCTGGAATATATACAGTACAGATCTGGAATATGTACAGCACAGATCTGGAATATATACAGCACAGATCTGGAATATGTACAGCACAGATCTGTAATGTGTACCGCACAGATCTGGAATATGTACAGCACAGATCTGGAATATATATAGCACAGATCTGGAATATGTACAGCACAGATCTGGAATATATACAGTACAGATCTGGAATATGTACAGCACAGATCTGGAATATGTACAGCACAGATCTGGAATACGTACGGCACAGATCTGGAATATGTACAGCACAGATCTGGAATATGTACAGCACAGATCTGGAATATGTACAGCACGGATCTGGAATATGTACAGCACAGATCTGTAATATGTACACCACAGATCTGGAATATGTACACCACAGATCTGGAATACGTACAGCACAGATCTGGAATATGTGAGGCACAGATCTGTAATATGTACAGCACAGATCTGGAATATGTACGGCACAGATCTGGAATATGTACAGCACAGATCTGGAATATGTACAGCACAGATCCAGAATCGGAACAAAACTCGGGTTCTTGGTTTGTCACCAAGTACTCTGTAGCACAAAGTAAACAAACCATAATATAAAGAACACACAAGCAAAGTCATTGGACATTCTTAAACGTCATTGTGAAATACACTGAGTTGTGTGAAATGTTTTGATATTTAATATTTTAGCAGCCACTGGACTTTCGGCTCTTTTTTTCAATGATAAAAAGACAAGCTGTCCTGCCTACCGTTCCCAGGTGCCCTTCTCTTCCAAGATGGAAACTCAGGATGGGGGAGGGGGGAGAGGCGGTACAAATGAAGCAACAAAAAAAAAAAAAAAAAAAAAAGGATCCTTTGACAACTGGGTCCATTACCAACTCGGCCCATCGCGACAGACGACTCGGCCGAACTTTTGGACAACTCGACCCATTCGTGAAAGACGACTCGGCCCGAATTATCAACTTGGCCCAAAACATTTTTATCGAAAATCTTCTCCAAATATATGAGTTTCTGCATTGCCTTTCATGGAAGAAGTGTTATTACTTCGTCCACTGTCGATTATACATGTGGTGTGGAGAACAAACCACTTCTAATTGTAAATGACATTATGAGATTATTACACAGAAAAGCATACTTTTTACCAGGGGTTCGGGAAAGTCGCACCAAACACTGTCGGTGCTTTTTGGACAAGTCGGCACAACTTGCTATGGCCAACACGCTTCCAAAGTCGGCAACAAACATTAAATATTTTTTCACACTCCATTTTAAATGTGGAAAAAATGTAATGTTCCCAGCACAAATTTTAAAATCTCGACACGAAAAATAACAGGTTTTAATGCAATCAAGCACCCCTTGCTCATGACAATAACAGAATTGTTTAGACACCTTGTATAAAAAATTATAATTTACTTACGCACTGTAAGATTTTACGACGAAAGATGTTTTGCTCATCACGATGACAGAGTTCTTTTAACCTTTTATTTGCCCTGTGATTGTGAGATCACAGGCTTGACTGCAAATCAAGGAAGCTCTGGTGCTATCTTTGATTGAAATAAATAGCAATTATTGTCGTGAACAATTAATTGCACTTAACATATAATGCTGGTGAGTAAAATCAATTGTAAACCGCTCACTAAATTTGGTTATTTTGGTTGAGAGTGGTGGGAACTGCAATCTGTACCAGGGTACGCGGATACGTGCACAACATTTTAATTATTTTAATTGCAGTTTAGTTGCAATTATTGCAATTTTTAAGAACCAAGTTTAAAGAGTGGAAAAAATTTTGAAGAACCAAGTGTAAACTATGTCAAAGTGCCATTTTGTTTTGTGTGTAAAATGACTCATTATCACCTAACACATGAAGTGAAGTGATATTTGTCCACATATCCACATTATAAACCGTAAAATGGTGTGTTAAATGGATATTGTGACATCTGATGTTTGTGAGATTCAGACTGCTTTCAATGATCTCTGTTTTCGTTAAAAACAATGCTGATCATAAGAAATGCAATCGATGGCAGCAGAAATCTCAATTGGGCTCAATAACACCGGAGTATTCATCAGTTGCAAACAATGCATATGACAAGAAACAACTCCCGTCTTTCATAATCTCATGTAATGAATAACTCCCGTCTTTCATGGCTTGATTACACAGTATTAAAAATCATAAAAACTCAATAGTGAGTAAAGTACAGTGGAACCCGGTTATAACGAAGTATGTGGGACCTGGCAAAAGTGTTCGTTATAACCGCTCTTCGTTATAACCGATATTTTCCTAATTTCTTGATTATACAGTCATTTTTTTCAATGTACCCATGTAAGACTTGAACTTTAGGAGTGCTTTGTGATAATTTGTTTAAAATACGGAAAATTATTTGTTTAAAATGCAGTACCTTGTTGAAACGAATCACCAAAACAAAAACAAAACTGGACCTCATTTCGCCAGCGAAATGTTAAACACTTGTCAAAAAACGCAAAAATACTTCCTTCAATGGGTTATTTCTTGAATAATATATTGCAAACAACACAGCTTGAATACGTCTTATAAGCCGAGAAGTGTTTGGTTTTTGTTGACATAAGGTTTTATTGGCTGATCAGGCATACGCCGTGTTATCTATTTACGCAGTGAGAGCTCTCACAAAGCTAAGCAACTGTGTTCTGTGTTGTG
Organism: Protula sp. h YS-2021; assembly: GCA_949752745.1. NCBI lineage: Eukaryota > Metazoa > Annelida > Polychaeta > Sabellida > Serpulidae > Protula > Protula sp. h YS-2021. The sequence goes on along the minus strand of OX457029.1, from coordinate 48,455,974 downwards.
CGACAAATGCTCCACATTTACTTGCCAAAAATACACACTTTTCACATGGCGTTTTAAACAAGAAACTCGTAAGTGAAGACGTCATAGGTACAACGTTGGCATGCCAAAAAAATTCCTTGCTTAAAAGAAGTCTCATAATGTATTTTGTACCGAAGCGCTAGGTTTATTAGTTTTCGAGTTATTGAGCTTTAAAACATAAATGACGTCATAACTCGTAAATGATGACGTCATAGGTACAACTTTCATTACGTAATTTTCCTTACGTAAAAGTAGTCTCATAATGCATGTTGTGCCGAACCGCTAGGCTCATTCGTTTTCGAGCTACTAAAACATAAATGCCGTCATAACTCATAATTGATGACGTCATAGGCAAAAAATTAAAAGTGCGATGGACGGCTAGACGGACGGACATTTGAAAAGTTAAACATACACTATATATCCTTTCTTCTTGTAAGGTTTAATGAAGATCCGATGAAGAAACAACAAATGACTAAGCTTCAATCGATCGTGCAATGCAATGCGTATGCTAAAGCGATACTAAACAGTGATCCCAGATTAGCTCAGTGGTATGACGCTCGCCCAACAAGCGAGAGGTCCCCGGTTCAAAATCAGGCTGCGGTCATACGATAAAATGAGCCGAAGGTCAATTTTTATTTTAGACTAACAGGAAAACGGATTGTAACAAATTAAACCCCTCGTTGCACATCTACACTTTGTAAACATTCTTCCTGTTTGATTTCGTGAAGATCCGATGAATAATTTTTGAGATTACGCCCGGACAAGAAAAAGTCTAAAGTGCTACGGTCACGTGACCAGACGGTCAAGAGACAAATCGAACCCCCCATTGCACATCTACATATATACTTTCTTCCTGTAAGGTTTGGTGAAGCTGCGATTATTAGTTTTCGAGATACCGTCAGGACAAAAAAAGTTTACGGACGTACGGACAGACGGACGAACTGATAACAATAGCCTTCAGCCAATTTTGGCTGTTTATGAGACGATCGATTGAGCGTTGAGGGACGCTGTAGTATGACCCGTAGGTCAGCTAAAGTGGAATCGGTCCGCTACGCTGTGTTGGGGTGAGCCACCGGACCATTTTTTCACGATGACAGATGTAACTCAGTATTGTCACTAAAATGCTTATGTGTCTCATGTTTGTCTGTGTACATAACATTGTTTGGGTTTCGCGACAATTAATGCGAATTTTCACACCTTGTTACATATAGTCGCCATAGACAACGCATGGGCCGCCGAAAATATAAATAACTTTTGGCTTATAGTATATATTCTTTCCCTGTGTGAAGTGTTAAAGCAATCAGATAAAAAAAGTTAACAAAGTGGCCCGGACAAAACCGTGGTTTAAACACCAATATGGATTGGAAAAAAAGTGAAAAAAATCCATTTAGTTCAGAGGGCCATATTTTCGACAATTTTCCGCCGATCAAATTGAAACCAAGACTTTGCAAATCTACAATATATATTCTTTCACTGTGTGAAGTTTCAAAGCTAAGCAATAAAGGAAAAGTAACAGAGTGACCGGGACAAACACCCCACATGGCCCGAGAATAAAAAATTTCCTAAGTTCAGAGGGCCATAATTCTGGCAATTTTTGGTCGATCAAACTGAAACTAAGACGTTGCAAATCTATAACAGGGTTCTCAGTAAAGTGAGTCAAAAAAGGAAAGTGTGACTCAGTTGGGTCCAGAAATACTCGGTGGGTTCCGAAAAAGTGAGTCATTTCGTAAAAAATGCCCAAAAAGTGGACAAAAACCCCGCCAACGCGAACCCTGTATAATATACAGAAGAAATCACTTAATCGCATACGGGTTAAACGCATAAATCGGTTAACTGCATATTATTCGCAAATCCCAAATCATTTCCAATGCTATCTATTGGAAATTTAACCGGATAATTGCATACCGCTTAATCGCATAAACTGGATAAACGCATAGCTTTTTCACGTTAAAATGGGAAGCACACCGGTTAATTGCATGATTCTGGGTGACTATCCAAACAGTGCCACACTTAAAGCGAACTAAGGGAGTGAGCTGCTCCTTGTTTAATTATCCAATGCATTGTCTTCTGTTTGCTTGACCCGTTGTGTACATGTACCAACCCCACTTGCGGTTGTTAAAAGTGAGTCTCACACTCTTAATCACCGCACTCTCTCAGCTCTCACTAGATAATGACCTTTATCCTTAATCCCCGTACTGCCTTAGCTGACGATAGATAATGGCCCGCAACTCCTAATCCCCGCGCTGCCTGAGCTCTCACTGCATAATGGCCTAAAAACCCTTAATCCTTAAATAAAATCGTAGAAGGCAATCGTTATTTTTCTTTTCTGTTGGAAAAATGAAATGCGGAGATGAGGAGGGGCGGGTGTGTACGTCTAATAACTACCGCAAATGAAAAAGGCACGGCAAGAGTACTCCGGATAAACGCAAATATCGGATAAACGCATTACAAGGCTTGGCAAATTGGCTATGCGATTAACCGGTTTCGTCTGTATATTCTTTCACTGTGTGAAGTTTCAAAGCTGTGAGACCAAAGCAAAATAACACAGTGGCCCGGACACAAGGGGGCACATCAGGGTTGCAGACGGACAGAGAGACACGAGACGTTTCTATATCTCCCGTCCACGGTAGTGTGGCGCTTGAGAAAAAACGGGCCAAGTCGTCTTTCACAACTGGGCCGAGTCGTCTAAAAAAATGTGGACCGACTTGTCCAGAAAGGACCGAGTTGGTAGTGGGCCGAGTTGGCCAACAGTAACCAGCAACGAAACGGATGGAAAGACGACAGACAGTTCTTAACCAATCTCAGCTTCTCACCACGCCTGTTTTTACCTGCTCTAAATCGATCATGACATCTTCTATAGAATCCGACTTGACTCCGTGTTGCTGTTGCAACTGCTTAAATGCCTCACTCCCGGAGCTATAAGCATCCAAAACCTGTTAGAAAAAAGGGATAATGAAAAGACGTTTTTAACAGTGAAGGCAAAGGAGTGCATTAGTTGAAATTGGATTTGGCTGTAAGACAAGCACTGTTCTGTAATTATTATAAGAAAGTAACACCCACCCATCTATTCCGCACATGGTGTTTTATTAGTTTTTGTTGTTGTTGACATTTCCTTGGCATTTCATGCAAATTTACATAAGAAATTAAAGAGAAAACGAGAGGTAATACGTCACCATTTTGTTGGAATCGGCTTGCTGTATGGCGGTGATAATGTGCTGGATATTCTCCAGCGACGTTTCTTTTTGATCACGCAATTGCTCACACTTTTTCTTTTTTCTTAGACACGACTTGGCCTAGTCAGGAGTACAACAAAAACAATAACAGTGTGCGAAATGAACCCGAATGTGGAGATGGTCCGCCGGGCCATCTTGCTGCAAAGCTGGGATGGCCCGAATTATTTTGAGATGGTCAGAAAAAAATTTACAAGATTAAATATTAAATTTAGATAATTAATTTATTATATTTTGATTCGACTTTCGTCTTCTCTCCCATTTGTTTGTACTTTCACAAGAAGTGCCTCCGTCCAAACGCTGGTGCTCCGACAATCGGACAAATCAGCTGAATGTCATTTTAACCCTGTTAGATGTGATAACTGTAATAGCACTGAATGTAAACAACGGCACTAGAATTTTGAAGTCTAGTAGTGTCCTTCAATAACCTCTCAATGCCACAAAATTACTCCGAGAGATTATTAATATAAAGACTCATATAAAGTTTTTTCAGCGTTAAAAGTAAAAAATTCTCAAGTAAAATGACAGCAAATTCTGTGCGGCTTAAAAGGTCAACCATTCATAACCCTCCAACCCACTTATTTTGGGTTACGTTTGGCGAGCCTTTACTAAATATATTGTCATTATATCAGTATTACCACGGAATCATGAAGAAAACAAGGATTAAAAAAACGACAAAACAAGATAAATTTGGGGAAAAAAGTATGGAAAAAGGGATAATTCATATTTTGCTGAAAATTTTAAAAGTTTAAAAATACATCCTAAAAGTAATCAAAACATGCAATAAACTTAAGTTTATCTCCTGAGCTGGGTATATATTGAGCCCATTGTTAATACTCCAAAGGGTCCTAAGGGTCAGATAAACACTCCCTGCGATGGTCAACGGAAGACAAAACGAAAACGTAAAAAAGACCTTTTAACTGCTAAAAACAAAAAATTGTCAGATTTTCATCCGAGGTGAAAACAAAAGTTCCAGTGACATGGGCAGTGTTGTGTTTAATTTGTCACATTGCCTTTTTTTTTTTTTTTTGCTAATGAAATGCATTCGTTAAGAGACGGATGAGAAAAATGCCTTAAACATAATCAGCAGCCCAAATGTCTGGAGATAAAACCAGAATGTCCAAGGAAACTCCGCCCAGCTGCCCCAGGTTCTCCCATGTCTACAAGGCAGACTTAGGGCATACATCACACGTTTGCATTAGTAAGTCGTCACGAAAGGAAACAAAAGCAAAGATGTACTAAAAAGCAAAAACATATTTATGTAAGTTCAGAAATAAATCGACGCTTTGGTGTGTATCTTCCAAGTGAGCAGAACGCAATTTTCCGTAAGGAAAACATAACCAATTTGCGACGACCTCTCCCCGTTTGGCTTAAACTATCCAGCATGTATACGAAGCGCAATTTTAATAACTCTTTACTCACTGATTGCTTCTGACCTTTATTTAACAAGTGCTTTGCTTCTATCCGTAACCTGAAACAAGAAAAAAAAACAACTCAATTATCTGCTTTCTTGGAAACTACCACTACTTCAGAGGGGATGGGGGAGGGTGGTATTCGCTCTACTTTTTTTAATTCAAGACTATTAAGAGAATGAAGCCTTTTGTTAACTTTCTCTCTTATACACAAGATTTTTTTCTGTAGTAAATTAAAAAAAAACAATGGTATTTTTTTATATCAGCCATCGCTCGTCATATGTCATTTCTGGGAAACTGAACAAAGACCCTTTTATTTAAAATAAATAAGTATCGAGGAAATAAAAATTTAAATATTTTTAATCCTGAGAGAAGTAGAACGTTATCGACTCAGAGAATCCATTCCGGAATAAACTAACGTCTAATCGAAAATATCATGGCTTTGTTACTTGAAATAAGAATATATCACGCAAATAAGAACTCGCATGTTTTTGTTATTTGCGACACAAATCACTACAGTAAAAGTTTATTCTAGGAATTGACTAACGTAGACTAACGACAACTCAGCTCCTCTTATATACCATATATTTCATGTGGACTGAGCCTCATGAGTCTACTCCGGGGACAGACTCACTCTGTCGACAATTCCTTATTTAGCTCTTTACAAAATATCATGGATTCTTGTTTGCTTGATATATTCTTACTTAAAATAACATTCCTATTACTATGAATTTGTTTTAATCAACGTTATGAAGTAAAAACATCAAGTATTTGTTTTCGTTTAACAGGGAAAGTTATTACTAACATCTCCATCTCTTTGGTGAGTTTTTCTATCTGTTCTTGCAGTGTTTTTTCTGCCAACTTCAATCTGCAGAAAGACAATAAACATTAGCCCTAAAAACAACTGAATACGGTTGATATACAAATTAGATTGTAGCACGAGATTACGAATTATGTGCTGCCAAATCGTCCACCTCTTGACACTGCAAACCTCATAAGTCTCACTCAAGGATACAATTAATGAAAATGACATTATAAATTAATCACTTCTTATGCTTTGAGTTCACATAGTACAATCGGGGTACGGAATAAATGGCAACGGAAAAAATGGCAAGTGGAAATAATGACAACGGAAAAAATGGCAAAGTGAAAAAAGGAAAAAATGGCAAATTTTACATGTTTCACTGAAGTTCAGTCGAAACAAAGAAACCGCATACCTTGACCACTCAGGATCAAAGAAAGTCCAATGAAAACCACTTAATGCCGTTTGATGTCAGGGTATTTGGGGTGCAAGGAAAAATGGCAAAACGTAATCCCTGTGTGCGGCACCGTTAATCCCTTGGATGCTCGGGTGCCAACGCAACAATACATCTATTTGGAGTGCATCAGGCAAAAGTTATTCGCTGTGTACAATGCGGTTAATCTTTCGGATGCTCGGGTGTCAACGGAACAAAACATTTATTTGGGCTTCATCAGACAAAACTTAAACCCTGTGTATACAGTATTGCCTAGCCTAATCCTATGGATGTTAGGGTGCCATGACAACAATACATTTATTAGGGACGTTGTCTAGAATGCTCGTGATATTACGCTTAAGTATAAATTTGCAAATGTGATAAAATTTTTATTTTGTTATTTTGCCATGTTTTCCGTTTTTTTCACTTTGCCATTTTTTCCGTTGCCATTATTTCCACTTGCCATATTTTCCATTGCCATTATTTCCGCTGCCATTTTTCCGTTGTCATTTTTTCCTTCACCCGTACATTCAACTGAAATGTTTCCGTTGGAAATAATTAATTCTGTAAAACAAAAGATATAAGGAATTGTTATACAATGCCATATTATGTGACATGGCGCAGCAAATGCCCTTTGGCAAAACAGCCGTGCCAATCTTTTCTTTTTGTCCAATAGTATTTCTAGAGAAGCAGGGTTCTCTGGGCGAGATTAAAACACGATCCCAGTTACTAACTTCTTAATTTTGCCACGCGCTGTCATTTTGTTATATAACTGCTGAATTAAAGTTCACTGCCAATATATGCTCATTCAAGATCTCTCACGGTTGATCTTATTTTGTAATAAGCTCGACAAATGAAAGTCAGATCGAGTTTCGTTTTTTTTTTCTTCTGACCTCTTTCTGATAGACCTAGTGTATTGTTTTAGCATCAAAAACAAAATAAACGCAAATAATGGTCCCTACTTGGTAACCATTGAAACGAGCAATCAATCAGTTGCTGATCAGTCAAATAGTTCCGAAATACAAGCAAAATCTGCGAAATTCCCAGATGCTGCACGACAACTCCCCTCTCCCCTTCCCCCGCCGTCCATCTGGTCAGCCCTTAACCTGGTCTTAATGATCACGTTTTGCTTTAATATTTACAACATTTTTTGCTACAAGTAAAAGGTCTATTTTAATCTGTCTTACTTGTAGATCTTGGTATCGCATTCCGTGGGCGGTGTCACCGACCTCCTTTTCTTCTTTGCAAAACGTATAACCTGAAGATGAAGTAACACGACACCAGTGAATTGTTTGAGCAAACAAGATATATTTTGGGATACCTAAAATATCTCCTGGACAAGCGATGTTTCAGCTGCTTTCCATTGGGTCTAAGGGTGAGACGGTATGCCATTCCCACCGTTCTGCTCAATACGAAGGCGCAGACCCCAACCGGATACAACAAATCACCATTTTGGCAATTTTTGGCTGATCTCAAAAATAACACCACGTTTCACAACTTCAATATATATATATATATATATTTTCACTGTGCAAGGTTGAATATGCCTAGGATTAATAGTGTCGGAGATCTCGCGTGGAAAGCACAAAAGTCTTATATTGCAGTTATCTCAAGAGATCACAATTTTTGACAAGTTTGCCATTTTAGCAATTTTTGGCCGATTTGAAAAATAACACAACGTCGCACAACTTCAATATATATATTTTCACTGTGCAAGGTAGCATATGCCTAGGATTAATAGTTTCAGAGATCTGGCCAGGAAAGCACCCAAGTCTTATTATGCAGTTATCTCAAAAGATCATAATTTTTGACAAGTCGCCGGTTGGGGTCTAAAAAAATGATTAAGACACAGTTTATGAACCTGAGAAACACCCCGGTAACGTACCACTTTTTCCTTTAGAGGGATGAGCCACATTGGGCTCCATAATGCACACTTTCAAAAAAAATCACAAACCACAGACAACCACGCACTGCAGAATCGGAAAAGTACGTCAACTCAACTGATCACTCACCTTTTCTTTCTGTTCGGTCTCAAATACAACGCATCTATTATCATTGCACAGTTGCATTACGACTAGATTGAAATCTTCCTTCTCCGGTACCAAATGTTTATTTATATTGTAAAGATCTTCATAACCGATAATGCAGTCGGTCCTCTCGTGTTCCATACTCGTTTGTTGTTGAATAAATATAAGATCTGCTCTCTCCTAGGAACAAGAAATCAGAAAGGGTACAGTATCTCATCCCCTTGCCATCTGGATTTCAACCAAGCACCAAATTTTGCACAAAACCACATTTTTCATTTTACCCTTTCTTGAACATTTGTGGGATTTTCCAATAAAAATACCTTTAATATTTCCGTGACAACGAGATCCTCTGATACTGGAGCTTCCTTGGGGCTTGCACCAAGCACTTTGCCGTAGGTCCACGACAGCGGGTTCCTTAGCAACGCACCAACCGCCCACGACGCCGGCTTCTTAACCAACACATCGAATCCCCAGCTAGCCCACGAGGATGTCGATGTCAGTTTGAAATCTTCTCGCTTCATTAACTTCCCCTGTCTTTTCGGAAACAAGATCAAAAATGAACAGAAATTTTATCTGGTAAAAATTCTTGGCAACAACAAAAATTCTGGGGATCGATTACGAGTTAAGATGCTTCAATCTCTCACCACCATGCTGTCACATCACATAACACTGCCACTTGCATCACGCCAAAAATTTCCTTCGACATTTTTTTTAGTAAAAGACCAACGTTCAGGACCTATACTGGGTTCGCGCTAGGCCAAAAATTTCTTTCGCGTGGTGGTGCGAAAGGAATTTTTTTCTTTCCCATTTGGGAAATTTGTTTCGCTCGTATTTTGGAACTTTAATTTTCCTTTTGCATATTTTAGATGTTTTTTTTTCTAATATACCAATCAAGTAGCAAAACCCGTAACACAGGTCTGTTTTTATGTCGCCCTTGATTAAGAATCATCAGACACTACTCAACAAACATAAGTAAGCTTTTCACTCATGCCACTGTCTTAATCAGCTTGATACCTACCGCTATGCGTAATGAGTCATTATTTTAAACCCTTTGTCTTATTGTCCCCAAGTACTTGGAGGCAATGAGCACATAACTCAGGCCGCAACGAAGTAAACGTAACTAATTCCTCCACTAATATGGGCTACTTTGCATATAGGACAAGATAAGTAATTCTATAAACTAATTGGGAAAATGTACCCGTAAAATATCTTGTGTTCACTAATTAGAAGTTTGTTTGCACTAACACTGACCATTTGGGATCCAGGAAGTGTTCACTGTTCTGAGTATAGAGGTGTTCACTAACGACACATTACAATAAAATACCAATGGTTAAGCCAAGGGCAATATTTGGGACAAAAAATCATCGTTCATTATATCGAGGTGTTCACTAACAGAGATGTTCACTGACCGTGGTTTTACTGTATTTCAATTCGAAAACTAGTGGCAGTTGTCGGGAGGTTCCGCAAAAAGTATTAATTCCGGGATAATTGTTGTTTTCGAGAGTAGGCGACAATACGGGCGGTTTTAACCTGGGTTACTGGTACTTATTTTCTGATAGCCTCAATCTATTTTCCACCCAGTCCCAGCGGACCCTTTCCATCTTCCTAGGACAGAAAGGGTCAGAGTTCCTGTAACAGAAATAGCCATTGATCTCAATTTTCCAGGCTCCGAATCTTTCGGCGCACATTGCAGGACACTGAGGTTCGAACTAGCAGGCTTTTTCTTAAAAGGCATACTGAAAAGTACCCTTGCGCATTATTTTCGACCCCAGCGAAACTCCCAAACTAGAGTAAACAGTGGTTGTTGCGTGCATAATGGGGCATTCGATATCCTGACTCCAAGACAACACATATTTTTCTCAGTACACAATTGCTATTTGAATATAAAAATTGTGCGCCATAAGTTATAACTGGGTCATTTATGTGATGCACCCTTTCTAAAATAATGCCATTGATCCCAATCGTGCGCCGAGTTTGGCAAAATTGACATCAATAGCACGTTCTATTATAGGAACTACCAGTAACCTATGTCTTTCGCCAGTCTTAATGCAAGTTCGCAATCCCGGAAAGTAACATTTATCCCGAAAATGTCATTTTTGTCTCACCAATTATCACCCGAGATGTCGCCTAAATAAAACAACACCCCTTTAAATGGTAGGACTACCTAAACCAATTCAGGTCCGGCATTTTGGTATACCTTTTCTTTTAATATTAGTTGTTTATGTAGTTATTTAATAAATTAATTCGCAAAATTTTTAGATTTCGGGATGACAAAATAATATGGCGGATTAAAGTTGTCCAAAAATATTTTGCCCGGAAATATTTGATTTCCCTATAACTCAACACAAAGACTACAGTTTGCTTTATAATTCTCTAGAAACATGTCTAAAATTCTATACTTTCGACAGTCCAAACAGGAACTCCATTACACCGAAAACAAAAAAAAGTAATCGTTGAAAAATCACCCAAAAGTGAGGGGTGGTCGTAGGTTACTGGTATGACTCTAATCCCAGATGACTCTTGTGCTCTTCTTATGACAGCAAGAGTCATAGTTCCTATAATAGGAAATGTCATTGAGGTCAATTTTCCAAATCTCGGCGCACAACTGGGAACAATGGCATTATTTTAGAATGGGTGCATCACATAAATTGCCCAATCAGAAATTATGGCGCTCAAGTTTTATGGTCACATAAAAAAAAAATTTACTGAGAAAAACACGTGTTTTCTTGAGATCAGGATATCAAATCCCTCATTATCGATCACAACAACATTGAATACACTTTTCAGTGTGCTTTTCAGTGTGCCTGCCAGTTCGAGCTAAGGTGTCGTGGTACGTGCGCCGAAAAATCCAGAGCCTCGAAAGTTGAGATCACTGGCCGTTTCTATTGCAGGAACCCTTTCTGTCCTAGGAAGATGGGGAGGGTCCGCTGGGACTAGTATGACTGTTGCTGTTACAAGCTTGTATAGGACGACCTCCAGAGTCATCTGCGACTACTTTCCATCATACTGTTCATTACCTAGTCATCTCTTCAAGAACGACAGGCAGGCACACTGGGACTTTTCCCTTCCTCTCAAAGAGTTTAGCCACATTCTTAGAATCTATGATAATTAACCCTTGCGATCTGCAGTATTCTACAATTAATTCAGACCAGAACTTCATCTTTCTGTCCCAAGAAGTTGAGTTTACTCGGCGATCGCGGAAAGGAGAAAACAGAACGTCCATTGATTGGTCGTCTGTCCATTCATCAGGAAATTCCATTCTGTACAGATACGAAGCGAACGTATTCACAATTTGTGATGAATGTCATATGTTGCAAATGCCTATATTACAAGAAATCCTTCTTATCTCTCTTGTACAAGTTTAATGTTTACATAACTTTATCCGCTAGATGGCGCAATTATTGGCAGAAACTCACTATTGTCCACGAACATGCATTTTCATTATGTGCCAGACGTGTAAGAAAATACAGGGGACGCATAAAAGGTTCTGAAATTTCAAGTCAATGTAAATATAGACTTTTAAAAAGTCACATGTATCAATAATTTTCACAATTTGAATTAATATTTAACTTTTCAATTCAACTAAAATAGACAGTTAGAATCCAAACACACTATCATTTGAGAATAATATATATCTATGTGTTGTTTATTTATTATTTTGGTTTATTTCATTTGGCTGGTTAGCAGCAGGGATTAAACTAACCCCAAGTACATGTAGTCTGTTCACAACTATTTTATGCCTTTACACATATATAATTTATTTTAATCGGGTTAATTTTCAAAGCTCATCTCTATAAAAAGGCATATTTGCTTCTCTAGCATTTCTAAAGTTGGCTTAAGTAATAGGACATGATTATGCGTGTTCATATAACAATCTAAAGGTCAACTTTTCATCTCAAGAAGAAATTCTCGTACATTTGATCACTATAATGTAAAACAGGGGGTGTGGGGATTGGGATAGCTGAACGATATTCTCCACCAACATAAAAAAAGGCAAACGATTTTTCTACAAATGTACAATACCAGCGTATATACAGTTCAAACAGGGCATTTCCTAAGAATAGTACAAAAGATAGGTTTAGTGAACAGCTTATATACATTCCTGTTAGCACAAGGAATTATCCATTCAAAATCGACGGTGGAGATGCAATGTGAAAACAATAATTTACTTTATGCAGCACGATTTTAAAAATAGGGAAACATCACAAAAAAACACTATATCTAAACATCAATATAATTTGAAAATACACCATGACAAAAATCCATGGCAAGTTTGTGTAAAATACGAAGTTTATTCAAAGTCAGACAGGAAAATATACTTTACAAAACGTCACAGGTATGGGGTCGGGTCTTAAAAAGGTTTCAAAATACGAACTGACATAAAGGTTGTCAAAAAACAAACTCACATTGGTAATAGTAAAAAAAAACCTTCAAGATTTTATCACGAGTATTTTTTCTGCAAAAACACCACATTTTCCCAAGATAAACAAAATGTGATGATGGCGATACAGGTTCAATTAAGAAAAATATGTACTTATTTATTTGTTTACGTTTCCTGGTCTATTGTGTCTTTATTTATATGATTGTGTCATTTGTCTGCTTCGTTTGTTTTCTTTTTCACTATTTTATTTAATTATTTTTTATTTACATATTTATTTACTTTATCTGCTTATTTGGTAATTATTTCTTTCATAATATTGTATGATTATTTGTTTTTCATTTATAAAAAATTATTTCTAAACGATGTAATGTTATTATATGTCAATGAATTATTAATTTGACTATCCATTTATTATGTTTGCATATTTCGATTAAATATTGTCATGTTATTTATAAAATTCGATCTTGATGCTAATTATTTGTCTTGTATGTGACGGTTGAAAATATGTGCCATTGAAAAGCTCTCTCTGTGTATTATGATGTGTTTGCCTTTGCTGATTGTGATTTGCATTACGTAATCTGCCACTGTTCCCGGCAACATTTGAACTTGCAGCAAACTCGAGCCATTTACCTTTATTGCTCCACTGGGTGTTATCTCTGCCTGAATCATCCTATTTAATTCAGGCACTAAAGTCAGGGGATGTTTGGAATTTAGGTGGCTCTAAATGTACTAAATGGTGCTTTCGGGTAACTGAATTAGAAACAAAAATTGTGATCTCTGTGTTTAACTTAAGATTTCTATGGAAAAATATTATGTGGGCAAAGTTTAATACCTATAGATTCTAACTTCAATTTTCTCGTGGTGAAGATAAAACAGTCAAACGGGAACAATTTAGCTGCATTCACAGCTCAAAGTTTGACGGAACCATAAATTACTGACTCGCCAGTGACCAGAACAAAAATCAAGCCGCCTGTTTAAGTTACTTAAATTTAAATACGGTTCTTGCTTTTACACATGTTGATCCGCAGTAGTCTAGAAGTTTAAAAAAAAATACATAAGTTGTACGGACAAAAGAAGTAGAACAACTTTAAAAGAGATAAAAATTAAAGCTGGAAGCAATTGATAATCGCCCTCGCCGTCGCTACTCTACGTTTCTCTCGTGTCAAATATTTAAGCAAAGTTTTGGTCCCTAAATTTTTTTAAAGCCATTTTATAAAGCACATACTCAATTTCCGATCCGTATCCCTCCCCAAAAGTTATTGCTGTTATTTATTCATAAATTATATTTCACTTGTTAATTTTCTTTATGTTATATATATATTTTTTTTCATTATTTGTTTAATTCATTTTTTACTTATAAATTCATTTGTTTCACTAAATATTTATATAATGTTATTAATTAATGTTTGTTTCTTTGATATTGATTTGTTTCCATTAGTTGTTTTTTGTTTGTTTACTTCATTTGTTCATTATATTTATTTATTTTATGTTGTTTGCAATGTTTGTAACATGCATGGTTGTTTAATATCGTTTTTAATATTACTTGTTTATGATGTTTTAATAAGTTTATTTATTACTCTTATTCATTCGGTGTTTCTGTTTTGTTATTATTTGTCTTTTAGTTATTTGTTGTTTGCTTTTATTTGTTTATTTTGAAGGGTTTCTTGGAAGTAACCTTTCTAATTCGTGGTGTGGAATCAACCGGTTTAAAATATATGAAAGGATATCTATTCTACCGAAATACTTTTTCCTTTTTTTTGTTAAATGTGCTTTTTTGAAACTATGTAAAAATGTACTTTGATCTGAATTAGCTAATCCCGAAATCCAAAGAAATATTCAATTTTTCGAAACTGGATTTAAATTGCGTTATTATTGTTGTTAATTATTTATTCAGAGACACTAATCCCAGTTAATCTATTGATCAAGTAATTTGCACAAATCTTTGTAATCATATATTTACTTAATACAATGGCCTTATTTACTTAAAATATTCTTGTCATCTTAAATACTTTATATCCTATTGTCTACTTATTTTTTTGCAGGGAAACATAAAACACAATGGTTCTCCTGGAAAAGCCATTTGATTTCAAGGGGTTCTGTTGATTCTGTTGGTTCTTTGAATTCGAAGTCAGTTGATGTTAATGCGAAAAGTATCTACATCGTATTCGTGTGAGTTTATATAAACGCATTATATTGGGTGCATGGTAATCATAGATAATACACAGATAATAATGCTATGCTGTGCGCTGTGAAAGAGTTTATTTCTTTAACGTTTTCCCGTTTAGCTCATGCCAGCTTAATAAAGCACATAAATATGAATAGACACTAACTTTATATCTTTCTTATCAACAGTTTTATTTTATCATCCAAATCTATTGAAACATTTGATGTCATTTGTATTGTCAATTCTTTAATTCATTTTTATATGGTTCGGACCGCTTCTTGTGGCGATGCACTGGTAATTATGCAAGAAACTACGTATTCGAAGCATCTGTTATAACATTTCATTATCATTGATAAGGACATTTTTACCTGTTTTCTTATGCAGATCGGATAGACAAACATTAAAAATTTATTTTTGGGGAGAGAAAGGCATCAAGTAATCTGTTCCGTCTTTGGGCGTCATTCCTTTGACATTTCGCGATTTTCCACTTGCAGAAGAAAATTGTAAATTCTTGCACAGTCAGTACCATCCGAGAACGTTCTTGCAGACGACCCGCGGGCACTTCGAATGTTTAGCAAGAAATTTCTAACTGTGAAATATCAATTCATTTGTAAGTAAACTAATAATTTAATGAGAAAAGTGTCTTTAATTTTTTATTTATTGTAAGTCTTGGGATTTTATTGCATATTTTATCTTCGAGTTTTGAGAGTTTTTGTATTTTTTATTTGCGATAATAAGAGTCCTGGATAGTTGTCGTTGGCAACCGAAAATGCCAGGGCCACCAAATAAAATCAATGTTGCATCTCTAGCACGTAACACCTGTCAGGCCTGGTGACGGTTTTTCTATACTCTTGGAGACCTTTGATATCGCCACAGGATACTTTGTTGAAAAGTCATGTTAATAAATTAGTCTAAGACGACTTGCGGGTTTCCCATGAAAGCAAGCGTCGTCTACCGCAGTTCCTATAGCCAAATCACACTTCGGGTGTTTCGAATAAAATGCGCAAGAATTTTGAATTTCGACGCCGAGGGAGCCAAAACAGCTCATACTCGGAACATATAAGAAATTGAAATTTGAAACTATTTGGTGAAACTTTTTATATATTTTTAAAATAGCATACGGGTTGTTAAAAACCCGATTACCCTTTGGTGCAAGAAAAATTTAACTTTTAGGCGAAATGTCTGTATCAGTTCTTTCATTTTTTACCGGTTTATTATATTAGAAATGCAGAATTTATGAGCATTTTTATTGGGAACATCCTCATTGTGATTTGGCTTATAAGAGAACGTACCACTAATGTCAGTTTTCACGACTCTGGCCAGTGGCGTTATTTAAGAAGGGGTGTGTCACATAAGTGGCCCAATTTATATGATTATAAATTATGACGCACGGTTTTTTGGTCATATAACAATTTTGTAGTGAGACAAAATAGTTGCTTTCTTGAGATCATGACCATCGCCAAGAACAACACTGAATACACAATTGCAAAAATACTCTTTACTCAAGTTTGGGAGTTTGATCGAGATGGAAACTAATGCGCCAGGATACTGTTCAGTTACCAGTTTGAATTTCGGTAGCATAGAACGTGCGCTGAAAGATCCATAGTGTCGAAAGTTGAGATCAGTGGCCATTTCTGTTACAGGTAGTATGGCCCTTTCTGTCCTAGAAGATAGAAATGATCCGCTGGGACGAGCTCTGAGTCAGTACTTCCTTAAATAACTTGTATCTCTCTATCAGAGCTATGAAGCCTTCCGTTGTTCCCTCTGACAGAGGTCAACATCATGTTCTGAGGCACGAATCTTGCATACCTGTTATTCAAATAGAAAGTTCATGTACATTGTCTCCTTTTTGCAAAACAGGTTCAATCTTTAAAGTTAGGTATATGTTTTATTTCTTCGTTAAATTACAAAAAAAGTCAGCTTCCTCACTCACCTGCGAAATGTGTGTTTAGTTTCCGGGCTTTAAATGTCATGTGACCGAAGTTAAGTCTTTTTCTTTTAAGAGATGGCCGAAAGTCGCAGTGGGCGTTAATTTTGCTTTCCGTGATACATGATCTAACCCACCGCATTCGCTTAGCCAAAGCAATTGGTGCGAATGTCAGTCCCCTGCTTTCCATCTCGAGCTGGAATTGAACTCGGGCCCTTGGGATTATCAGACCATCGCTCTAATCAACTGAGCCAACCGTCGCCCCTAGTGACCCCGTGTGGCCTAGTGACTAAAAATTTAAATAAAGCGGTTAATCTGTAATCTGATTGTCTGTAAAATACGTACTCAAGTAATTGATAAATGCTGAATCAGGGATGAATTTATTCTGTACACCCACAGTATTTGACTTTTAATTTTTTCCATGCTTTTTAAAATATTAATTTCAAAGTTTTTGGTGAAAAAACATAAAATTTATTGTCACTTTTTCTCGTTATAAACCATGAATCCTAGTACATAAACAAATGCCAGTGACTGCGGGAGACTTGTGATTATTTCCGTATTCTTTTCTTTTAAACAAAGTGTAACAAAGAAATTGTATATTATTGCCGTTCTACTTTCAGGGCCATTAAAAATTGCCAATAATGACTTGTTTCGCATAAAATCACCAGGTTTGCCTTAAAGCCATCGCAGTTGACTTGCGTATCGTCATATAACCAGAAATTGAAGCAGTATGCCGAACGCCAGTAGCGAGCTGCTTGTTGGAGCTACCCAGAATCAAAGAATAAACATTTTTCCACTTAAATATTTTCTTTTTTGATCAGGCCGAATGAAAATATTTTTGATTCATTTTTTTTCAATCTAATTGTAAGATTTTCTTTAATTTGTGTATATAATCATGCAACAAAAGCTAGTTAATACAAGGAGAATTTTTTTTTTTCAGCTATTTTCTAGTTAGGTCTGTGTGAAATTAAAGATTTTTTTCTTATTGCGCGGAAAATTGAAAAGTCTGAACACGTTGTTTTAATAGTTCTTGAAAATTTGCTTATTACTTTTATATTTTTTAAATACTTTTTTTTTTTGAAAAAAAATATTTATGCATAAATATTTTTCTTATACTTTTTTTCTTGCTGACCATGTGGCGACATTGTACCTCTTAATTTTGTGCGGTAGGCAAGGTGTGATCAAGGAGGCACCTATTTTTTGTAGCCACAGTTCGTAGCAAATAAATGAACTGTATAAAGCTTAGTTCAAATTCACCTTTCCTTATTTTTACCCTGCATCTCTCTCTATCAGGTCCACAACGTGTTCCACTTGCAAGCTCCAGCTACGCAAACATACACAAAAGTCCCTGTGCAATATGCCCAGTGGGTGTCATAGCGGTCAATCGTTCCTCATGTCAGGCATAGATGAGCTATATTGCCGGCCAACCGGCCTCGGCCTGCAGAAATTGCTTGGGCCGACAAGATATTGAAGGGCTATTTTATGAACATGAAAAAAATTACTACTACTACTTCTACTACTACTACTACTAATAATAATAACAGGGTTACCACAGTCAGAAAAGGTCAGGTTAAAAAACGCATGAGTCAGGAAAAGTAAAAAAAAATGTTTAAAGTCAAGTGAAGTTAGAAAAAAATTCTCAAGTCAGGATTTTTATAGGATCAGTAAACAGTACAGTTTCAATGTAAACTATATTGTTTTTCATTGTTTTCAAACGTTTTGGTCTCCCAGTGATTACTCTTTCAAAGACGTAGTATTATAGTTTGTGAAGGGACACGTTCAAAACCTCTGCGTCTACTTCTACATCTGTAGACTGTATTCAAAGCTTTCATAGGCCATGAAAGTAGTTTGTAAAAAGATACAGTGTTGACCGCTAATATATTATGCATATCCTCAGGCCGTTCCTTGGAGCTTGGACCGAAGAGTCCAACCTATTTGGGAAGAATAGCCCGAAAAATCAGTGGGCCAAGAAGAGTCGATTTGCCTTGCAACTACGCGGCTTTTACCCCCTATTTGTACCTCTGAATTAGGGAACGGAGTTAATCATAGCGTTTAAATTACAACGTACCTCAGAGTATGTAAATGCATAATGCGACCCTGGAAATGGCGCCTTTTTACCGGCGTTTATATTAATGCGTAGGATTCTTCCAGACGTTAAACTTAAAACGACGTTTTAAAAATGCTGGTAAATTTTAAAATGTTAAACAGATTAAAAACAATATTCTTAGGTTTAACTCAAAACATATGAACATATTTTAGACTTTGTGGAAATAGGATCCAGGGCTGCATCTGCTGCGCGCCAGTCCCTTGTTTTTTTGGGGAAAAAAAATATTCCGCCCTGTGCCGAGGACAGTGTGGACCGGATTTTTATAAAAAAAAAATCCCGCACAGTTGTGAGAGCAGCGCAGGATTTTGAAGTTATGAAAATAAATAACGTATTTATATATCTTGCTTTTTTTACGAATATTACTGTATATGCATTGAATGATTGATAAAACTTTGTAGACAAGACGTGGGTTATTTGGACTTCAATAAAATAACAGCATGCATGGGATTTTAGTCTACCATATAGATAGGTATCCTATACACATGCCAATACATATGATCCCGCACTGATCTCACTCTGATTCCAAAATTCGTGCTTCAGTGAAACGGGTGTGGCCGCAATTTCACGATTTTCAAGAAACAGCCCAAAGGATGTATGACTATCCCAAAGAAAAAAAGTACCAAAAACAACAGGCACTAAATTTCCAGGGGTTGATTTAATTCGAGGGTCGTAATGCCATTTCTGGTCGGCTTGGCAACTCACCTATGGTCTTGTGTTGTAGCCGAAATGAGCTTTTTTGAATTGTTATATCGCAGGTGATGCCGCCAGTGAGAAATAAGAGAAGACTATAAGTTAGACTTAAATGTCTAACACAAACGCTACCGCCGCCGGCAGCCAGGCGGATGTAGCTGCAGATGCCGACGGGGCAAACAGACGCCTAAGCGTAGTCGGCTCCAAAGGGCAGCGGCGAAGGAGGAGCATCGTTGTTGGCATGCAGGCTGCGACCGAGAGTATCAAAGAAAGACAGGTATTGCTGGATCTTCTTTTGGAGAAATCCATTAAGCACAAGCCAGTTATTGCAACAGTGTAATAAACAGACCACTAAGTGTCAATTAGTCACGTCCCCACAGATATAAGGCCAGTTGAAACGGTTTGAAAATAAAGCTACGTATAATTTGGTCTTGAGTGCCTTTCTAATTTCCAACTTCTTCGATCTGAGAATCTCGCAGTGACTTCAAAGGTGCTGTGTAATCTTGTGAATACCATATCATAACAAATGTTGTCTGGCTGAATCACGAGAAGAAATTATTGTTACTATTCCTTTTTGCAATTATTTAATTACCGATATTCTCACTATAGGCAAAGGCCCGTGACAGTCGTGATCAGAGACGAGTGAGAATGACTCCTGCCCATAAATACATTATGAGCCTGGTTGCTAACCACCTTCAGCTTGAACCAGTTGCCGTGGAAGACTTTGTTTTGGACAGTGAACGGGTTGGATTTTCAGGACACTTAGATTTTGGTTTGATATAAAGAACGTAACATCAATCAATTAACACTTGTAACTGAAACAAAAGGAAAGATAACCTTTTTACTGTTCCTCTTTCAGCATTTGGCAGGCTGCATATTTGCCTGTATGAACGAAAAGGTGTCGTGTTAAGTATTCTGGAGGGGTTTCAAATTCAGAATTTTGTTGCAGAATGTCAGTTTAATGGAGGACTTCTTGCGTGCGAATGGAAGTGCTGGTTTCATGTTCTTCTATCAGGAAGGGGAAGTCCCAGGAGCTGAAGGCAAGTACATAGCAAGTTGTAATCCGGCCTTGATAATCAAATAATTTATTGTAGATTATTTTTGACTTGTGCCTTTGCCTTGACACTTCGTATAATGAAAATGAGACTAAGATAATTTAGGAGTTGTTATACTACATGTACTCCGTTGGAAATTTAATAACTGCTTAAAGTAACTTTAATTGAAACAGAAACCGGGAGAATAATAACAGGGCATAGCAAAGGCAGCAAAATGATGAGGTTGTTTGCGACCGATGGTACAGTGGAACCACTTGTGGGTATATGCATGTTCTTCACCAGAAACAATCCTGAAATAGAGGTCACGGCCAGAAACGTCGGCGATGTAAGTGCTTTTTTGAAACCGATACTGAAAATGAAACGTGTCTTGCCTTTGATATTACTGTACTTGCTAGCACTTTTTATTCTTTAGAAATTCATTAAAATAATACTTGTAGGTTGTAAATTTTGGTGTAATGGATGCCACTGGTTTGCCAAGTATCCTTCCTTGTATTCGCGAGCTTCTTACAAGAATCTACAAACCCGCATTGAAGCACACAAAGAACATAGGCGAGCTTGGGAAGACACCGCAAGGAAAAGCCACCTATAAAAGCTTTTTAGATACCTGTGACCAATTCATTGGTTACCTTGACAGTAAGCACCGATTTGAATTAAATATAAGTTTAACCACAGATTTTGGCGATATATATATGTACTTACCAAAATATCTTAAGAGAGCATTTCTGTAGCCAACTCAAAAGCTCTTTAAAGTGTATAAAATTGATGCATAAAAAATACATGTTTCTTCGGCTCCTACAGAATAGTAGAGTTCATAGATACGGTTACAGGTGCACAAATGAGCGCGGATAGTGCAGTCAAGTTGGCGGTGCCTGATGTCAACATGTCCAATATTACGTCTGCACAGGATTGTATCGCTGTCGCCACCAACGTCGACGTAGTTACCGCTTTAGAGGAGGTTGTAGTTGTCTGGTGCAAACAAATTGAACAGGTCTGGTGTGCCTATGTTAATTAAAATTGACTTTTTAGGCGATTATCCGCTCTAGATGAAAATGTTGTTTATGTAATGGATTTTAAAATATTCATGTGAAATTTTCATTTGAAAATTCTATTTCCTTTTGATGGCCAAAACATTGCATGTTGTCGATGTCGCAATAGGTTTTAGCAGAGAGTGAGCAGATGAGAAAAGAAGCCGATGACACCGGGCCGTTGGCAGAGCTAGAACACTGGAGACTTCTTACTGCAAGGTAATATTTCCATGATTGCCTGTACAAAAAAAGTAGTATCACGCAGTAGCCTATATATGAGGGGTAAAATCGAATAGCCGTCCCTCAGCCTTCCTACTCGTCCCTCAGCCTCAGTTCGCACTCACCTTTCAGGCTCGTACTACAAGTGCTACAGGTTGCGGGAGAATTTTTCGGATCATTCCACACGCTCGTGTGGTTATTTTTACACAGTTTATGTTTATATCACCTTTTTCGGCGAGGTGTTGCATTTACTGTTCAGACTGATAGTAACATTTCTACTGCTTTCCCTAAACACTGCACATTGGTTCTCATTCGGTCCAGCAACACTCAAGATTTCAGTATTCATAAATGTGCAAACTATTCACAAAGATAGTGATATAATATAACTTCGTAAGGTACATATTATTCGTTTAGCTGTTTGCTTAATGTTGTCAGATTCAATTCCATCCTGGAACAGATAAAAGGTCATGGCTGCAAGATGGTGATCAATATTTTGCATATAGCAAAGTCCAAAGTGCTCAAGGTTTGAAAAAATTGCATTTGAGGTTTTTGCATAATCGTTTTTAATATATACATTTAAAACATACATCTACATTTAGCAAAGAGCTCATAAGAAAAGTTATGTAATTTATTGAAAGGGATGTGGTTGTCTTCATTTGTTTTATATAAAGAATTTTTAAAACATTTGATGGTTGACTTTTATATGTTTTATCAGTCGTGGAAAGAACAAGATGCAAAGATCACAGATGCAGCGAATGAAGCAAGGGACAACATGAAGTACCTTTACACGTTGGAGAAATTCTGTGAACCTCTCTACAATTGTGACCCGGTTCGTTAAGAAATAAAATAAATAAACCGTACAAAAATCGAAATTACGAAGAAGAAAAAAGTATATATCGAATATTGACTTATACCACTTTCAAGAAATCTCGATGTAACTAGCTTTATAAACTTTATAAACTGAGTGAAAACTGGTTTTGTGGGGTTTTGTGACTGAGTATATACTGGTGTTGTGGATGCTGTGACTGTGTGTATACAGGTTTTGTGGGGTGTTGTGACTGAGTATATACTGGTGTTGTGGGTGCTGCGACTGAGTGTATACTGGTTTTGTGGGGTGTTGTGACTGAGTATATACTGGTGTTGTGGGTGCTGTGACTGAGTGTATACTGGTTTTGTGGGGTGTTGTGACTGAGTATATACTGGTGTTGTGGGTGCTGTGACTGAGTGTATACTGGTGTTGTAGGTTGGTATGACTGAGTGTATACCAAGTCTGATCAACTCCATCAGGATGATCCACTGCATCTCACGCTACTATAATACATCCGAGAGAATGACATCACTCTTTATTAAGGTTAGAATAATAATAATAATAATAACATACTAAATCGTCGTTTTAACAACGTTGTTGGGATCAGGACATCTTGTCGTTATGGCCGATATGTCGTTATAACCCATACCGTTAAGCAACGAAAAACTTAAATGGGACTACAGTGTTATTTTGATACCATCGCTGTCTCGTTATAACCGATGTCGTTTTAAAATTGCTGCTATAATAATAAACTCTTTATACTGTTTAAAGTCGTAGAGGTCCGTTCAATGCAAGTCAAATTTCCGCAATCTGTTCCTGTTATGAAGGTGACAAACCAGATGGTGAAGGCGTGTAAGGCGTACATCACCGACGACGGAATGACACGGGTTTGGGACCAGCCTCGCACCGTCATTGTAGACAAGATATGGAGCTGCATCACTCTCTACAAGCAGTACAGAAATGCCTTCTACAAGACAAAAAAGAAGATTGAAGACACGCCTGGGGAACGACCGTTCGAGTTTTCTGAAATGTACATCTTCGGAAAGTTCGATGCTTTCTGCAAGAGGCTGGAAAAGGTACCTTTTATCTCTTTGTCCAGCAAATCAAACTCTCAAATGCCTCAATTTGTACCATTATTGGAAGAATATTGTTTTAATTTTTGATCAAACAATTTTGTTTTTAAAACTGATATCTTAAAATAAAATTACGTAATTTCTTTTTAGATCATTCAGCTACTCAACTCCGTAGAGAAGTACTCCGGATTGCAGGATTGTAAGATTGAAGGCATAGAGCCGATTGCAGGCAAATTTCAGCATATCCTGGGCACCATCAAGAAGAAACCGTACGACATTCTTGATCATAGGAAACTGGACTTTGATCATGATTTCGACGAATTCCGACGTCAAATAACGGATTTAGAGGTTATTCATTTGACTTTCATTTGAATAAAATACGTTCGATGTAATTACTGATAGGTCCATCCAGAAAAGTTGTTTTGGTTCTATTTGTTTCCACATATATATTTAATTTTGCCTTCATATGGTAATTATTTAAAAAAAAAAAAAAAAAGAGAGAATTTTATGGCAAACAGAAACAAAGCAATATTGCTCTAAATTCGTTTTGTTTGCAGTACATGCTGCAGAATTTCATGGACGTGTGCTTCGACCGAAAAACTGCGATCATTCAGTCACTGAAACTGCTCCAAAGGTAAAGTGAGGTGTACTGTAAATATAACGGTGATTTTAAATAATTGTTTTATTCATTTATTTAATTTTTTTTTTTGCACATTTTTGTCAAATCTTCACAGCTGATTTAGGAGTAATGCCACTGTATAAATAGTACAAACAAAATTGTGAATTTTTGATTTGAACTTGTTGGCGCATTTATGATGTACAAAAATAAAATGTATGCAGATTTGAAAGATTGAACATTGCAACTCTTGGCACCGATGAGAAATACTCGCAGCTGTTCCTAAAGTACCAGGAAGAAATCGACTACTGCAGAAGGGTATCCTTTCCTGTACATTATGTGTACTGGAATAAAAATTCAAATAAAACACGCTAACCGCGAATATTAAACTCAATTTCCCTAGAAAAAGTGTAAATTGTAATATTTCTTTGTTCTTAGTGCGATTGTGTTAAAAAGTTTGGTTCTAATTCAGAGTGTCTTTGAGAAATATTTTATTTTACTTTTATTACTATTAATATTATTTTATTATCATTATTTACTAAAGATGTACGAGCGGCATAAGGAGGATCCACCCATACCACGTGACATGCCCCCGGTGGCCGGCAAGATTGCTTGGGCAAGACAATTAGCGCGCAAAATTGAGGAACCCATGGATATATTTCGGGTAAGCTTCTGTTGATAACTTTATTGTTTCGATTTTATTTCAGGATATTGCTTTTCTCAGTTATTTGCTTACTGGTCGTCATTTTCAGCCCCCAACCGGGGCTTTATACCCCCGAGGGGGCTTATGGATTGAGCTCTGTCCGTCTGTCTGTCCGTCCGTTACAAGTCATTCCTCTTAATTGCGTAAGCTGTTTGGTCTAATATTTTGCAAAACTTACTCACATGACTGTAGCTTGATGCACGACGAATTTTTTGGCGGTCCGATAAAACTTGGATTTTTGGTGATTTTTAAAATTTTTGTGTTTTCAGTGCTGTTTTTAGACTTTGTTTACGCGATATCTCAAAAACAGCTCATCAGCTCTTCACCATACCTTGCAGGAAGAAAGGTCATATAGTGGGGTTTGCTCTGAGGAATGACTTTGATTTTTGTAAAAAAAACTGAAGTTTTGACGAATTTTTTAAATTTTCACTTTGGTGTTTTTTAACTGTTTTGGACTTAGCTTACGCGGTATCTCGAAAACAGTTCATCAGATCCTCATCAAACCTTGTATAAAGACCATACAGTGACAGTCATTACTAAAGGGTTGTTTTTTATTATTAATGTCAAAAATTGAATTTTTGACAAATTTTTTAAATTTTCACTTAGGTGTTTTTTAACTGTTTTGGACATTGCTTACGCGATATCTCTAGAACAATTCATCAGATCTTCATCAAACGTTTTAGAAAGAAAGACCATACAGTGATAGTCATTACTAAAGGGTTGTTTTTTATTATTAATGTCAAAAATTGAATTTTTGACAAATTTTTTAAATTTTCACTTAGGTGTTTTTTAACTGTTTTGGACATTGCTTACGCGATATCTCTAGAACAATTCATCAGATCTTCATCAAACGTTTTAGAAAGAAAGACCATACAGTGACAGTCATCACTAAAGGGTTATTTTTTTGGACGAACTTTTGATATTTTCATTTTGGTTTGTTTTTAGCTCTTTTGGACTTGGTTTACGCGATATCTCTAAAACAGTTCATCGGATCTGCACCAAACCGCAGAATTAGAAAGACCAGATAGTGCACATCATCACGAAGGTCGATTCTGATCAGAAATTCTATTTTGGACGATTTATTTTTTAATTTTTACTTTGGTGTGTTTTTAACTTTTTGACTATGTGCATACGGTATCTCAGAGACGGCCAATTCGATTTTGATCAAATTTAGCAGGAAGAAAGACCCTATAGTGTAGATGACCGCTTGAAGTACTCAGTTCGCTTTGACTGATTGGAGCGAGGGGGGGGGGCATTATCCGTTCTTGTGTTGCCAAAAACATTGGCTCCCGACCGGGGTTTATGGGGCTTGTTATTTATTCATTTGTTGACCGGACTATTTGCTAGAAATTCACAAAGTTAGACATGACATGAGTAGAAAAACAAAGATGGCAAGGTAATAAGCTAAACAATTTATATTTAAATAAAATTTTATGATTTTCTTACCATGCCATCAAAATGACTTGACACAGCAAAAATGTCTGTACAGACCGCTAACACAGGGATGTTGGGTAGTCTCAGTATCTAAACTAGAACCTCATTTCGCTAAATGTTAAACACTTGACAAAAATTAAAACGCAGAACTTCCTTCAATGGGTTATTTCTTGAATAATATATTGCTAACAACACAGCTTGAATACGTCTTATAAGCCGAGGACTGTTTGGTTTTTGTTGACTTAAGGTTTTATTGACTGACCAGGCATACGCCGTGTTATCTATTTACGCAGTGAGAGCTCGCACAAAGCTGAGCAACTGTGTGTTCCCTGCTGTGCGTGAAATGCTACGCATTTACTTGCAAAAAATACACTTTTTTCACAAGGCGTTTTAAACAAGAAAACGAAATCGAAGGCGAAAATAAAAAGTGTCTCGCACACGTTCATATCAAGTTTTACCTAAGTCCCAAGTTTCGTGGCGCCAGGGCCCGTAGTGCCAGTGGAGGAGATGACACAAGAAATCGATCACTGTCAAGAAAAAAAAAAGATACCAACGGCTGCTCGCACAAAGTCAATAACCCCTTGCAAGCCAAAGGCTTGTCAAGTGTTAATTAGAATAAAACTTGGATAAACTTCTGAGCGAAATCACATCAATTTTTTTCTCGTAGAATATGCCAGACGTTCTAAAATCGCAAGATGCAAAGAGGGTGATCAGGTACTACAACCGAGTGCAAGAAGTCTTGTTGCAGTTCGAAATTCTCTATCACCAGGCATGGAACAAAGGCCTCAAAGTCGCACATCAATGTAAGTTTGTGATGGGGATAAAACGTCTTAGCTGTTTTGGGGAAAGATATACTAAGGGAACTGATAGGAGGAACATTATTTTATTTTTGAGCCTTGAATCGTCAGCGTGAAACTGGAGCATTGCAAAATTTTCGATGAAAACCTTTGGTATTTAAAAAATCCACTAAAGCAGGCACGTTGATTAAAGAGCAATTAATCACTTTCTTGTAGCATTGCAAGTACCAGTTTTGGTGCGACACCCTGAAACGAGAGAACTGGTTGCAAACTTCGATCCATTGATCTACCAGCTGATCCGTGAGACGGAAGTGATGAAGAAGATGGGACTAGAGATTCCGGATCAAGGACAGAGACTGCTTTACATGCAGCAGAAACTGAAAGACAACCACTCGCAGCTCCAGGTGCCTTTTATTTTTTACAACAACGTCACATTCTGTCTGTGGCCATAGAACAGTACATCATATCAAATGTTTTTGTTGTAGTTTTAAGTTTTGTTAGGTTACAAGTTTTCTAAAGATTCCGATACTCAGTTTGAACTATCAAAGGTAGTTTTTGCAAGTTTGAACAAGTTATATTTGCTTTCCAGATGTTGTTGAAAGAAAAAAGCGTTATCATGAACAAGATTCCTGCTATCTTCATGGCTCTTATGAACCCCGTTATGAAAAAGGTGGGTCAGAACATAATGATCCTTGTACAGTAATCCTGGCATTTTATCGCATTTTGAATTAGGTAAATTTAATTCATAAACTTAATAAAATTTATGTGTATACGGAGCTATATTATGTTGTTTATCCATAGGAAACTTAATTTAAAAGTTATGTGTCGCCTAAATTCGTCTGTAAACAATATTATACGGTTATTACCAGCTTACTTTTGTGTTCTAGAATGCGAATTTTCTGGCTGCCGTTACTGTATGTACATTTCTATGGAATGCCGTTTTCACATTTATTAGTGAATTATTGATATCAAAAATTAATTTTTGATCTCAAAAATTGATTTTTTGATATCAAGAATTAATTTTTGATCTCAATAAATCCATATTTTGATATCAAGAATTCATTTTTGCTATCTGTAATTGTATTTTTGATATCTCTAAATGTATTCTTGATCTCAAAAAATAATTTTTGATATCAATAAATATTTAGAGATATCAAGAAATATTTATTGATATCAAAAATGATTTAATGATATCTAAAATTGATTTTTTGATATCAAAAATTCAATTCTTGATAGCAAAAATGAAATATTTGAGAGCAAAATATCAATTTTGAGCTCAATAATTGATTTTCTATATATTGATATCAAGAATTTATTTCAGATATCATTATTTCAGACTGATACTTTTTTAATTTGTATATTGAAATCTGTAAACGATTTTTTGATCTCAAAAACTGATTCTTGATACTAAAATATCAGTCTATTTTTTAAAATAAAAATTCAGAAATACGCATCTGTAAATAAATAATGGCTGTCCTTGTATACAGAATCTTTATTTTAATTTTTTACTGTACAAAAAAGAAGCAATTCTTGAGATCTAAAATTGTGCTGTTATTATTGATCTCAATAATTCACATTTTCATCTCCAAAATTTAATTGACGATTCGTTATATTTTATGTGAATATGTGTCTCCCGTAAGATTTTTTAGGTTTGTAAAATTGATTTTTTGATCTCAAAAATAAATTTTTGCCATCTAAAATTCAATTATCGATAGCAAAATATAAATTAATGAGATCTACATTGATTTATTGATATCTCTAAATATATTTTGATATCAAAAATAAGCATTAAATGCTAAAACGGCATTCCATACATTTCAAACTGTAGATTAGTAGGCTTTAACTGAAATAAATGCGGAATTCAAATTACTGTATACATAATGTATATATGCATTTGTGAGTCCGCAATAAAGTTGATCTATCTATCTGTACAATAAAGATGTAAGTAATGTGTCTAAATGAACGTGTGTTGACTTAAGGCAATCGGGTGTTTTCTTTAATTGCATCACAATTATATCTTAGGTTGATCAAGCCATCAACCCAGGCCTGGTCACGCTCACGTGGACTTCCATGAACCTGCCTCTGTATTACAATGAAATCAAACTAGCTTTGACCGAATTAGATCGCCTGATCAAGCAGGTACTGCTCATTTTATTAGTCCCTCGCAGCGGCAGTGCACTAGAATTCGTGTCTGCTGTCTGCCTGATACTCGAATGCCTCAAACCATATGTTTGTTAGTCGAGCCAGATTTGAATATGATGACCATAAAATATTCGGTTACTATGTATCTTTAACGTTGGTACTCCCGTATTGATATGTATAAATGGAAAAAAGGTGACTTGAAGTCTGCAAAATTCAGCCAGCACAGGTATACCAAATTAGTATTTAACTTGATGTAACCATAATACTTGTCATCAAGTCAGAACCATGTGAAAATATTAAGTGTTAGCGTATGTTTACCATATGATTGCGTTCTTAGTGAAGTTTTTTTCTGTGACACTAATATCCTCTGACCGAATTTTGACGTATTAGTGCTGTGGCCTACTTTCAAAGAATATTGTTCAATGGTCACATTGATTGAACAATTTCTTGAATCAATATAAAAATGCAAATGTAGAAAAACTTCGGATCACGACGATTTTTGTCTCGGGTTTCGAAATGTGTATTCTAATCTAGTATTCCTATTCGTCAGTTGTTGGACATCAAGTCCACTCGCATCGATGCACTGCTGACGGAGATAGGGGAAACACAGCTGTGCGATCTGCCGGACAAAGCTCCGTGGACGGTCGGCGAATTCCTGGAGAAGACTGAAGTAAGATCCTCCTACCAGCAGTAAATGATGTTGGCCTGATCAAAAAGATTATAGGCCTATAGTGTATATAGTGACTTTACTGAGCAAACTATAATATGAACTAGTTGTCTCGTGAAATTGTTTCTATAGAATAACGTGAAATCATAAAGACAGCATTGAGGATTTGAATACAGTAAAACCAGCATATAGTCACCCCTTCGGGGCCTGCAAAAAATTACACAGAGGTGATGACTCAAAACAGGTTAATTTCGACTGAACGTTCAAAAGTCGAACAAAATAGTGTTCACTAATTGGAGGTTGATTACTAAATAAGTGTTCGTTAACGGATGTTTTACTGTACCATTCTATGACATTGAATTTAAAATAAATGGGCAGTTATACTGCGAAGAAGTAGCAGCGGATCTGGACTCGATGAGCAGAAAGATAGAGGATGCCGTCAACGACATCATTGCTGTTTTCAAAGAAAAGTCAGGCATTCAGGAATCTGCAAAGAAATCAGCTGGTCAGTTAAAAATGAACCTTTGCTGTATCGTAGTGTAGCTGACTTTTTTCTTTATATAATCTTTTCTGGGTCGTTTGTGTTTTTATGAATTGAGCAGTAACGAATTGTAATTGTAATAAATAAGAAAAAAAAATGACTGTGTTCCATTTATTATCCAAACAGATGATGTATGCGTGTCGTTTATTTTTTGCGAACAGATGAATCGGGAACTGCGTCAGTGCTTGTCGACAGCTGTGTGGGCCTGGTAGATCAGTCTCTCAGTGAGGAGGAACAATGGCTACAGGACGAGTGCCACGAACTGTTCAATCACTTCAATCACAAGTGTCTCGAGGCTATTCTTAGAGCCACTAGGCTCAGTTTGGATCTCATCAGAAAACGTGTCTTTTTCCAGAGGTAGGTAGTAGCTTAATGTCAAATACGACTAATCTTTTTTGTTATAAAATCAACTGATATATTGCGATGAGTTCATAGTTTATAAAAGTGTTAATTTGATCAAAGTTGCCTGTTTTAAAAGGCCCTCTCTCAAATGTATAAAATATTTTAAAAAAAACATGATAAATAGTAATGACAACAACATAACAAGTAATAACAACAATAACGGTGGGTAGAAAAATGTCAATAAATTTAATAGTAAAAGTAATACCTGTTATCCTAATGATAATTACAATAATAGTAAGACTGAGTCGTATGATCTATTGCAGTCGATCACGTGCTAACTATGACGACGGCAGCCAAGGAAGTGCAAACGTGAAAACTTCCCGCGTTCCTTTCTTCAAATGTGACATGAATCTTGCCATCCCTAACATCGTAGGTATCCCATTTTAAAGGCTGTGCGTTAGGTTTGACCTTTGATTTAAAACAATTTACTCACGTTTTTCTTAAGCGGGTAATGTTCTGAAATATATTTTAATTTTGAAGACCCCGTTCACTTTTACATGACCGGTTGATAATTATGATCACAAAGTCATTTTGAGGCCGCTATTTTACGATGTAGTCTCTGATTGAAACAGTGTTTCAGTTTATTTGAATCTTTCCGAAATCTGAGATGCTTATGTGCGTCCATAATAGCTTCATTAGTATATAACATTTAATCGCATGCAAATGGCACTAGAGGCTGTTTGGTTTCACCAGGTGATGTCACCGAGCCTTGACGACATCCAGCAAGCGCTGAACAAGGCGACGGGCAAGGTGCTTGAGGTGAGCCGTGGCATAGCGCAATGGGGACAGCAGCGATTCCGTCCTGCCGAGGACGAGGAGAGCAAGAAAGCCAGTCACCATCATGCCAGAGTGCATACTGAGGAAGCAGGTCAGCGCTCGCGCTAGGGGTTGGAGAAAAGCGGCGTTTTTTTTTTTTTTTTTTTTTTAAATGGATCGAAAAACTATCTATTTGCGCATAAAAATATCTTTAAAACTGCGTACACATCTCAATATGTTCGTAGATTTTTCTGAAAATGACGCAGTCGTTGACTTTGCGGGCATTTTGTTTTAAAATCAAATATTTTCTAGAGTTTACCAAAATGAAAATTTAAAAAAAAATTATTTCATGAAGAACTACTAACGAAAGCAAAGAGATTATAGTTCGAAATTGCAAAAAAAAAAAAAAAAAAAAAAGAAAGAAAAAAAAAAAGAAATTGCCAATAAAAAAAAGGAAGAACAAGCTAAGCTAGTAACGGACTTGTCCACCATTTTTAAATTCAGTTACTTTGGCAGTTTGGTTCCCATTTGTCCATCGTTCGGACATACACTTTTTTTACCATTTAACTGTATATAGTGTGTAAAAATGATGCCGGTTTTCCGCCACGTGTGTTAATGGAAACCAGCAGACGAAAAACTGGTGTTGATACCGGCCAAGGAGCTAAAGAACTACTACAAGAGCATCGCGGATCACAAGGACGTGGCTAAAATAGCCATGATGCTCAGCTCCGCCGTCAACTCGTTCAGGCAGGAGATCACGTCAGCGCTTGTGCCCTACTCCAGCTACCACTTCCTGTGGGAACAAGACAAAGATCAGGTGTCAAAGGTAAAAAAGCGCATGTTACGTGATAGAAAACAAGCTGTTGCTTCTGATGGGCAGGCGGTGGAAGTAAGGGACGCGTTAATGGGAAGTATCCTCTGGGGAATGTTATTCTGCGATATTGCTATTGTAGTTCTTCTAATAGTTTAGCAATAAGCTTGTTAAGATTATTGGGTAACATTTAAAGTACAATAAGTACTGAGTTCTTCGCTCAAACAACTGAAGGTTTGCCAATTCCACGTAATGGTTTTCTCAAAATGTTCATTATTTTTAATGTAGGACTTTGTGGACACGGATCCTACACTGTCGGAATTCAAAGCCCAGATTCTCAAATTTGAATCGCTGAACGAAGAAGTAGATGAGATTCCAGAATCGATCATCGTTGGTGCCATCGAACTGTTCACAGGTAAAATTGGGGCATTGCCAAAACAGGCTACCTCGATCTTTAATATTTTATGCTTTGATACAGACGTAGTAATTTTTTAGTCCCCCACCACCGCGCGTCTGTCAGTCTGTCTGTCCCCATCTATAGTGGTAAGTTTGCACGCGCCATATCTCAGTAACTAATAGAGTGATTTCATTTCTTTCTTGCACAGAGAGACTACATATATTGGAGGTGTGCAACGCGCGGTAATTTTTTTATTTTTCTCAAAAATTGAAAAATTGCCAGAATTTTTAAATGTTGTGAAAATGTGCAGTTACCCCGATGTATAGTGGTAAATTTGTACGCGCTAGATCTCACTCACTATTGAAGGGATTTTATTTTTCTCTTGCACACAGAGAGAGCGTATATTGGAAGTGTGCAACGCGTGGTTGTTTTGTATTTTTGTCGAAAATTAAAATGTTGCCAGATTTTTGAAATGTTGTAAAAATGTGTGATAACCACTATTTATAGTGTTAAATTTGTACGCGCCATATTTCAGTAACTAATACAGTGATTTCATTTCTTTCTGGCATAGAGAGAGAGAGAGAGAGAGAGAGAGAGAGAGAGAGAGAGAGAGAGAGAGAGAGAGAGTACATATATTGGAGGGGTGCAGCGCGTGGTTATTTTTCATTTTTCTCAAAAATTGCAAAAATTGCCAGATCTTTTAGATGTTATGAAAATGTGAAATTGCCCCTATGTATAGTGGTAAGTTTGTACGCGCTAGATCTCAGTCACTAATAAAGTTTTTTTATTTTTTTCTTGCACACAGAGAGAGAGCGTATATTGGAGGCGTGCAACGAGTGGTTGTTTTTTACTTTTGTCGAAAAATTGCCAGATTTTTGAAAAAGTGCAAATGCCAGCTTTGAAATGTGCTCTCATTAGCTATTGATCAATATTGATCGAGAGCAGCAGGGCCTGCAGTTGGATGACTGCTGTTGTATAAGGCCGGTATCTCAAGTTTAGCTGGACATATTTCAACCAAAATTGGTAGGTAGAATGGTGGGCAAAGGCATTTGACCTGATTAGGTTTTGGTGACCTTGGGTCAAAGGTCAAGGTAACTTTTTTAAGGTCACTGAAACTTTTAAATTTTTCTCTTGGGGACACAATATCTCAGGTTGTGCGTCATGTGCATGCTGTTGTGGACATGATATGTCAGGTTTGGCTGGACGGGTTACAACTAAAATTGGCAGCTGGGTTGGGGAGCTAAGGATCTTGACCTGATTAGGTTTTGGTGACCTTGGATCAAAGGTCAAGGTCACTCGAACTGTTTCATTTGAAAAACGGAGGTGCGGCAGGGGACTTAACCAGTTCACTTGTATACTTGTTTTGTTTTGTGTTTGTTTGTTTGTTTGTTTTTTTTTTTTTGTTTTTTTTTGTCATTATTTTTTTAGCAAATATGTAGCTATTGTAAAGAACGTATGTACAAGAAATAATTTTACTGCTTTGGCTATAGAGCCGCTGAAGTGCGCCTTGCGTGTGGAGATCGGCTCCTGGAAGATGCTGTACGGCAAGGCCTTGAACGCCATCTACAAGACGAAGATGGACGAGATAGTGGAGTTTGAGGAGGAGTATGCCCGCAAGCTGTCGCACGCCATCAAGGACCTGGAAGACGTGCGCCAGGCCATGGCCGCGCTCGAGGCTGTCAGACAGAAGCAGATTGAGATTGACATGTGTCTCGGACCCATCGAGGTAAATTGACATGGGGTCAGGACATGTCATCATAATTCCAACTCACCATATGGTGAGATGGTTAACAACTCATCTTAACTTGATACCAGCTCACCATACTTTATTTTTTGTTTGCTTACATTTCACACACGCCATTTTCATGATTTTTCATGCATGTTTTGCCTTTAGATTTTTAATTGCACACCATGTTTATGACGCCTGTTCTTAGCACTTGTCTATGGCGATAAATCCTTACCTGTATTTCTTTAGAACAGCGATTGACAACAACTTTTTTGACTATTGTTTAATATATATATGTGTGTGTGTGTGTGAAAAAACTGACGATTTTTCGCAAAAGAAGGGACTGCGATAACTGCAAGACATGGAAATGCAGTTGAGTAGAGACGGCAGAGAAAGCAATCACTTGTAATTGCAATCAGTGACATTGCAATTGCAGGTAAGCGGGAGAGATGGTTGTTAATTTTGATTGCAACAAGTATTGTGCATGAAATTGACCGGGTCCCCCGCCGCAACATAAAGAATACTCCTGTCACAGACGAACGGGTGGGCGTATCGACACGCAAAATACGTCTTGTATATCTGCAAATGCTGGGAAACATTTAAGCATAGGCGTAGAAGCTGTATTCGCCTCGTGTTTGAGATACAGATTACACCAAATCGTGCGCCTCAAGCCGACAGACAGACAGGCGGGCGGACAAACCCGAACACTATAGTCCTGCGCTTCGTGGCAACAGGGGACTTATAAATGAAATTGCAATTGGATGTAAACTGGAGAGATGCGTTGTTAATTTTGATTGCAAAAATGAAATTACAGTTAAGTCTAAATGGAACAGATATGATTTGTTATTGTATCATGTGAAAGAAACAGCGAATGTACAACTAAAATTGGTACATAAATTTCTTTTTCCCTTTATTTTATTTCTTACATTTCAAACACCATTTTCCAGTAGTAACCAATTTCACTATAAAGCGGCAGTGTCTCTGCTAATCATCTAACTTCGTCACCATTGAAATATGGTGTGTACAATGTGTACAACTGTAGTGAGCTGGCAAGACCTATGTGAGTAGGTGAGCATTTTCAAAAGTATGATGACTTTGATGACCTGTGATGACTTGGTAAAGGGGAGGGGGTATGGTGAGTTGGCATTATGGTGACTTGTCTATACTCTAATTGATATGTGTCTTAGACTTTTTAAAGTAGATACAGTTTTTGTCTAATTCTGTAATTGAACTGGAAACTGACATTAATCTGGGTAGGTGGTTGAAGCGCGTGATGTACAGAAAAAGAAGTTAACCTTATTGTTTCATACTGTTATTCTTTCATGAAGTTAAATATTTTCATTACTGTGTATTTAATGCGTATTGATGAACAGAACTTTTATATTTTGTGGTTATTTGGTTTGTGACAATTTGACAGGAAGCCTACTCAATGCTGAACAAATTCGGCGTGCGGGTATCCAAGGAAGAAACGGACAAAGTGGACACGTTCAGATACTCATTCCAGAAGCTGCTCCGACAAGCTGTAAGTGACGTTCTAGTTATTATCATTGTGCTGTCGTACAGTCTACAGCTAGTAATTGTGATCACATGCGACACCACATGGACTTCATATGTGCATGCAAAATAGACAGTGAAAAAATCAAGTAAACCTAGCGTGTTACTTTTAAAATTGTTTTTATGTTTACTGTTTGACGAGTCCAAAGAGATGTGTGTGTTTAAATTAAGAACAGATTTACACAGTCTCTTGCTGTGATCGTTGAAAGTATACCTCGACAACTAGAACTTGAAATTTGGGATTTTGCTTTTTTCAGGGAACAGTACAAGATGAGTTGGTGTCCATCCAGCCCGTCTTCAAAACTGAACTACTCACTGCCGTGGAGCAATTCCACATCGATCTTTCCGAATTTGAGCATGACTATGACACAGTATGTGACTTGCATTTTTTTTTTTTTTTTTTGCCAGAGAGTAAAAAGGTAATGGAAATGAGACCCATATAAAAGATTTTATATATTTTGCTTTCTTTCCTATCAGTATTATTACCACACAAAATTATTTAGACAAGGTTAGAAGTGGAAGAGGTAAGATGGTTCATGTAACTGAAATTAACCACATTGTTTGTGCAGGTTGGCCCGATGGTGGAAGGAATTCATCCGCAGGAGGCGAGCGACAGGCTCAACGTATTCCAGGTGCGCGTGTTTTGGTGTGCTACTTTAATCAGTGATCATAATTGGTTTTAGCGGTTTGTCATTTGCTAAATAAAGACATCAACTGATACCAGAATATAGCTTCTTGGTGCGTAAATTTTGTTGAAGGTATTGAAATTTTTCGATGAATAACGACAGCGGATATTTTCATGTGTTGACTTTTTTCTTCAAACACTTGCTGTGCTTTCAGAGTCGCTTCGATGATCTGTGGCGAAAGTTTGGCACGTACAGCGCTGGGGAAGAGCTCTTTGGTTTGACTGTGACCGACTACCCAAACCTCAACCGCATGCGCAAGGAGTTCAACCTGCTGCAGAAGCTGTACGGCCTGTACAACACTGTCATGCAGAGCATCGATGGCTACTTCGACATTATTTGGACCGAGGTTGACATCGAGAAGATCAACAATGAGCTGCTCGACTTCCAAAACAGGTTCGTGACGCGGCTTCGATTTTATTTTAAGAAAAAAAATGTAAATTGACATAATGTTTAAAATCTAGACAATCAATAGTTATACCTGAAGGTTTCTGCCTTAATCCTAAGAAAAAAAAAATAATAAAAAATAACAAATAAAAAAAAAAATAAAGTAAAAAATAAAGCTAATATCCACTTCCTTCTTAAATGGATTACAGGTGCCGCAAATTGCCAAAGGCGCTGAAAGAATGGCAGGCCTTCAACGATCTGAAGAAGAAAATTGATGACTTCAACGAAACGTGTCCACTCCTTGAGCTGATGGCCAACCCAGCCATGAAGGACCGCCACTGGGACCGTATCGCAAAGACGACGTCGCACACCTTCGACTTTGATGCCGAGAACTTCACGCTCAGAAACATCATGGAGGCTCCCCTTCTTCAACACAAAGAAGATATTGAAGTAAAGAACTTTCTGACTTACATAAGCGAAGTTGTAATACGGTGGGGGGCTGGGATTTGCAACTTCATAAAAATGAATTTCAGTTTAATATATCAATATTGGTAAGAATCGGAACTGAAGCTATTATATCACAGTATTCAACCAATATAGAGTCTATATCATAGACCAATTACAAGCCAGTAAGGGAAAATGAAAGATTTGTTTTTATTGTTTCTTTTTTCTCTCAGGACATTTGCATCTCAGCTACCAAAGAGAAGGACATTGAAGCGAAACTCAAGCAAGTGATTGCTGAATGGAGCATGCACGAGCTGAGCTTCACCGCGTTCAAAGCCCGGGGCGAGCTGCTGCTGAAAGGGGCAGACATTCAAGAGATCGTCTCGCTGATGGAAGATTCGCTCATGGTGCTGGGATCCCTGCTTAGCAACAGGTAGAATATTACTGAGATTTGGTGTTTGCTTTTGCAGGCGGTTTTATATTTAACAGATATGTATTACACAATTTTATGATTACGTAAATTTAAGTTACTTTTAATTTTTTAATTGTAAACTTTAGCACATAGCAGCCACTATGATTTTGGGCTGATTTATGTCTTGACGTTTTATTAAAATGTTACGTAATGGACAAATACGTAGTTTATCTGCCCCCTGCTCACACTCTCTTATTGATATGAGATTTATTGTGCTAGATACAACGCACCATTCAAGAAGGATATCCAGAAGTGGGTACAGAACTTGTCCAACACTTCAGACATCATAGAGAACTGGGTCATCGTGCAGAACCTCTGGGTGTATCTCGAAGCTGTCTTCGTGGGAGGCGACATCGCTAAACAGCTGCCCCAAGTAATCCTGATTATAAAAATCAAGTATTTAACTAGCTATACGGGAAAATATTTCGTCATAAAAAAACTTCTGAAAACCGTTTTATTAAAACCGCGCGAAACAAGAAAAAGAAGGGGGGGGGGGGGCAAAATTTGTGTTTGTTAAGAATAAAATGTTTAATGGATAAAACGTACGATACGACAAAAATGCAAATATCTGATGTGGTTTGTAAAAAATTACACTGAAATAATAATGTGCGATGAAAAGAATGATGTCATTTTAAAGAATTTGTTTAAAAAATAAACTACTTGTGGATGTAGGAGGCGAAGCGCTTTGCTAACATCGACAAGTCATGGGTGAAGATCATGACGCGGGCGCACGAGGTGACGAATGTGGTGCAGTGCTGTGTGGGTGACGAGACGCTAGGGCAGCTCCTGCCACATCTGCTGGAACAGCTGGAGGTGTGCCAGAAATCACTAACTGGGTGAGCTACAACTTTTTTGTTCATTTTTGTGAGGAAAAGATCTTACATCTATATTAAGAAGTGTGACCTAATCTTTTTACAGCTTTAAATTTGAGTAATTTAAAAAAAGCCTTATTTTCAGATTTAGAGAAAAAGCTTTTATGTTGTAACTGGCTCGTGATTATTTTCTATACTTTTCTTAATTAACAATATTATGTTTTTTACACATATGACAATTAAAAACTGTGCCGATGTTTTTACGTTGGTATGTAGCTATTTGGAAGGGAAGCGTTTGATCTTTCCACGCTTCTTCTTCATTTCCGACCCTGCTTTGTTGGAGATTCTGGGTCAGGCCAGTGATTCACACACCATCCAGGTTATATATAAAAAAATAAGTGAATAGACAAGCTGTTCTTATACTAAGCGCTCGCATTCATTTTGTTTGTACTGGCATTTCTCTCTCACTCTTTTATTTATTTTTTTTAAATTTTTTTGTTTTGTTATTTTTGTTTTTGTTTTTTTTTTTTTAAATAAATTCATTAATGATATCCTTGTTCACTTTCCTGATTCTGTGCACCTGGTAAACTGCACCTGGCTTTCTGCTGGAAGAAGTTTTTTACTACACAGCGGTGTCCTGCTCTACTGGGCGGTGTAGACCTAAAGCATCAGCTAAGGTGGCTTTTTTTTTTTTTTTTTTTTTTTTTTTTTTTTTTTTTTCTTTTTTGGTTTTTTTTTTTTTTTTTTTTTGGAATGAATGTCTTTCAACAGATATAGAAAGTAATGCGTCATATAGATTGGTCACTGTTGCAGCCTCACTTACTCAGCATCTTCGAGAACGTCAATGAGGTTGGTTTCCACGAGAAGGATTATGACAGAATCCTCAGTGTTATCTCCAGGGAAGGAGAAACTATCATGGTATGTACTAATATTACCGCTGCATTTAAAAATAAAGAAATAAAATAACAAGCAAGCAAAAAACCAAACAAAAAATCATCTAAATATTTAAACCGAATGAAGTAATTTTTTCTTAAAACGACGTTCTTAATATGCTGCCTTTATAATATATGTAGAACCTTGGTAGCAAGAGGTATGCGGTTAAAAAAACCCCCATGCCTAAGTATCATTTGATTGATTAGCTTGAGGAGCAAGTGATGGCACGCGGCAATGTGGAGTGCTGGCTCGGTGACTTACTCAACCAGCAACAGAAGGCGCTACACGGCGTCATCCGAGAGGCGTCCAACGTCATCAACGACGCCAGCTTTGAACTCCTTTCCTTTCTTGCCAACTATCCAGCTCAGGTATATAAGCTGCCTTTTATCTTGTATTTAATATTTTTAAAATCCTTTCTTTTTTGGTGATTATTTGATAAGTAACTGTAACTGAACTATTTAAAAATAGTATTCAGATGTAATATATCA
Organism: Protula sp. h YS-2021; assembly: GCA_949752745.1. Taxonomy (NCBI): domain Eukaryota; kingdom Metazoa; phylum Annelida; class Polychaeta; order Sabellida; family Serpulidae; genus Protula; species Protula sp. h YS-2021. The sequence continues at coordinate 48,415,838 of OX457029.1, read as the reverse complement.
GATTCGTGTTGATTCTTTAGTTGACATTTTGTGTTTCTGAAAAAAAAAACTGTATTTAAGGTACAGAGACAGTGCTATTAAAAATTGAGAAAAAAAATCGCAGACGCCTTAAGGTAATTGCATGGAGTGTTTTGTAGGTGGGCTTGTTGGGCATTCAAATGATCTGGACGCGCGATGCAGAGGAGGCTTTAAGCAATGCGCGCCATGACAAGAAGATTATGCCAACCACGAACCAGCGCTTCCTCGATCTGCTCAATACGCTCATTGAACAGACGACCAAAGATCTCAAGAAGTTTGAACGTGTCAAGTTCGAGACGCTCATTACTATTCATGTGCATCAGCGGGACATCTTTGACGACCTGGTAAGTGTTTAGAGCAAGTTTATAGAGATCATATATTTATAAAAAGATAATTTAAACTTGCATTGTTACCGTTGCTAATTTGATTCATTCCCCCTATCCCCCCTCCCCCCCCCCCCCCCAAAAAAAAAGTTAATCTGTGTAAACCTCAACTGGAAGTCTCAAAAGCCAATCGTAGGGAAGGTTTGTTCGATTCTTGAAGCACTGTTGAAATGTTAAAGCACTGTTAAGATGAAAAGCAATTCACTTTGCGATCCGACAAAATATTGACAAAAAATTACAACAAAATCCAAACAATTTAAAAGGGAGGGATAATGTACAAAAATAAACTTATTTTAAATACTATCAAGTATTGTTCTCCTGTCTGTGAAATTGAAGCGTCAGTACTGACTGCATTCATCTGGCGTGGTGTTCTTGTGTCTAGGTTCGCATGCACATCAAGACGCCAGGGGACTTTGAGTGGCTGAAGCAGGCTCGCTTCTATTTCCGCGAGGACACGGATCATTGCATCGTGAGCATCACAGATGTAGACCACGTCTACCAGAACGAATTTCTGGGCTGCACCGACAGACTCGTCATCACCCCACTTACGGACAGGTCCGCCTTTCTGTTACTCTAGGTTTCACATGTTTAGCATGCCAACTTTAATTTGGCTGAATAAATAAATTAAACGCTAGTCACGCATGAAGTATACACTGTTACACCATCTGTGTATAAACAATTAAATAAAATTAGTTAAATATATGGTAATAGAGCAACATAATTCGTGTGGTAAAAAATTAAGAGAATTGTTCGCGAGAGATAAGCTGGGTGACTTACAGGTGTTACATCACGCTGGCGCAAGCGCTCGGTATGTCCATGGGCGGCGCTCCAGCTGGACCTGCCGGTACTGGCAAGACCGAGACGACCAAGGACATGGGCAAAGCTCTCGGCAAGTACGTGGTTGTCTTCAACTGCTCAGATCAGATGGATTTCAGAGGCCTTGGAAGAATCTACAAAGGTAATGCTCTTCTTTAAAAAAAAATAAAAATTAGGAGCAAAAATCGATTGTGACTGATTTCCAACGATTCATTTTTTTTTTCAATTACTATAATCTGATAGTTAAAAGATTAAAGTTTAAAAAAATAAATAAATAAATAAATAAATACAAATAAAAATAATACCAACATTTTGTATAAATATTAAGACAATGGCACTCGACGACAGGTCTGGCACAGTCTGGCTCTTGGGGCTGCTTTGACGAATTCAATCGTATTGAGCTGCCCGTGTTATCAGTAGCGGCTCAGCAGATCTACATCGTGCTCACCGCCAAGAAGGAGAGAAAGAAGGAATTCATCTTTACTGATGGCGATATCGTCTCACTCAACCCCGAGTTTGGTCTCTTCTTGACTATGGTACGTTACACCTTTGTTCGCTTTGTGCAAAATTCCATGCCTGCGTCCCGCCAAAAACATTATAAAACACACAGGAACACACACAAACAAAAGGTTAATTTAAAAGGAAGGATAAAGTACAAAATGAACTAATTTTAAATGCTATCAAGTGTTGTTCTGCTTGCTGTGAAATTGTTGTCTATTAAGTGATGGTCATGAGACGTGTGGCTATTGTAGAACCCTGGTTACGCCGGACGGCAGGAGTTGCCAGAGAACCTGAAGGTACAGTTCCGTACCGTGGCCATGATGGTGCCTGACAGGCAGATCATCATGCGCGTCAAGCTCGCGTCCTGTGGCTTCCAGGAGAATGTACTGCTTGCCAGGAAGTTCTTTGTGCTGTACAAACTCTGTGAAGAGCAGCTCTCCAAACAGGTCCGTACGCATACTTCGTCAGTAGATACGCAAATACGCGAACTCATAAATACATGTTATTTCTTCAAGAGGTATGAGGAAAACGAAAACTCAAATAGAACTTAAGACAAATTTCAGCCCCGATATTTAGTGCATTTTGTGTGTAGTCACAATAACGAACTGCAGCGATTGATTCTAGAAGTGCACTGTGACTCTGATTCTTGTAGGTGCACTATGACTTTGGTCTGCGTAACATTTTGTCGGTGCTGAGGACGCTAGGAGCACAGAAGAGGGCGAGGCCCGGAGAAACGGAGAGCACCATTGTCATGCGAGTGCTCAGGGACATGAACATCTCCAAGCTGGTGCGCTGTTTTGAATCCTTCCAAGATTTTATTTCTTCGTTTTTAGCCCAGCTTACGTTACACGTAAGCTGGGGTATTCCTATCGGTTTGCGGGCGGTGTCCGTTAGTTAGTTAGTTAGTTAGTTAGTTAGTTAGTTAGTTAGTTAGTTAGTTAGTTGTTTATTTAGTAAACTTTGGTTCAAAATGCATCTCCTCCTACAATTTTGATCCGATGTCATTTATTTTTGGTGTGAGGTATCCCTAAGGGGTCGTGCATACGGCTTGTGCTTTTCTAGTCGATCGGGTGATTTTTGAATTTTTGGCGAATTTTTAAAGAAAAAATTTTAAAATGTATCTCCTCCTACATTTTTGACCCGATGTCATTTATTTTTGGTATGAGGCACCCCTAAAGGGTCGTGCATACGGCTTGTGCTTTTTTAGTCGATCGGGCAATTTTTGTATTTTTGGGGAATTTTTAAAGCAAAATTTTCGAAAATAATTCAAAATGCATCTACTCCTACAATTTTGATTCGATGTCATTTATTTTTGGTGTGAGGCATCCCTAAGGAGTCGTGCATACGGCTTGTGCTTTTTTAGTCGATCGGGTGATTGTTGAATTTTAGGGGAATTTTTAAAGAAAAAAATTTAAAATGTGTCTCCTCCTACATTTTTGACCCGATGTGATTTATTTTTGGTATGAGGCATCCCTAAAGTGTCGTGCATACGGCTTGTGCTTTTCTAGTCGATCGGGTGATTTTTTAATTTTTGGGGAATTTTTGAAGAAAAAATTTTAAAATGTATCTCGTCCTACATTTTTTATCCGATGTCTTTTTTTTTAGCCCAGTTTGCTTTTTAGCCAACAGGGCTATACAGATGGGGGCAAGTATCGTCCGTCTGTCCGTCCCGCGACCGTTAAAAGTGGAATAACTTTTTTATTTTTTATCCGATTCTTACCAAATTTTAAACACGATTTCCTAACCCTTTACTGCATTAGGAAATATTTTTATTTTTGCGGTTTAAACCATTTTTGGTGATTTTATTGCCAATTTGGGCAAAATACGAAAAAACCTATCTAGTCCCTCATTTTTCATCGGAAGATTCCGAAATTTTTTATGAAGAAACTAGGACTAAGGGGTAAAAAAAGTACTTTTTTCGATTTTTGAATTTCGCCTTATTTTTGAATCTACTGAGCTTCAAAGTTTGCAACTTCTAAAAATTGACAAATTTCCAATTTTTTTTTTCTGAACAAAGTAGTTAAAGTGGAATATCGTTTTTATTTTTTATCCGATTCGTACCAAATTTTTTACACGAGTTTTTAACCTTCTACTGCATTTTAAGTTTTTTTATTTTTTGGTTTAAACCATTTTTGGCGATTTTATTGCCAATTTGGGCAAAATACGAAAAAACCTATCTAGTCCCTCATTTTTCATCGGAAGATTCCGAAATTTTTTATGAAGAAACTAGGACTAAGGGGTAAAAAAAGTTCTTTTTTCGATTTTTGAATTTCGCCTTATTTTTGAATCTACTGAGCTTCAAAGTTTGCAACTTCTAAAAATTGGCAAATTTCCATTTTTCTTCTTAAAAAAGCAAAGTTTCAATTTGCAGAGGGGCACAATATGTTACATGCAAGTACTTTTGGTTGGACTTTTCAGTAATTTTGTTGTCAGTAGGTCATTTCTATGATATTTTCAAGTGGGCGATAATAGGGAACATTGGGCGATAAAGCAAGAAAGTTGTAATTTTCGCTTTAAAAGTGCAGGGATCAATTCTATGTCCCGAAATTATGATAAATATGATATTTTTCGGATGGGCGATAATAGGGAATATTGGTCGATACTGCAAGAAAGTTGTAATTTTCGCTTTTAATGTGCAGGAAACAATTCTAGGACCCGAAAATATGATAAATATAATATTTGTCGTGTGGGCGATAATAGGGAGCATTGGGCGATAATGCAAGAAAGTTGTAATTTTCGCTTTAAAAGTGCAGGGATCAATTCTATGACCCGAAAATATGATAAATGTGATATTTTTCGGGTAGGCGATAATAGGCAATATTGGGCGATAATGTAAAAAAAATTGTAATTTTCGCTTTAAAAGTGCAGGAATCAATTCTATGACCCGATAATATGATAAATGTGATATTTTTCGTGTTGGCGATAATAGGGAACATTGGGCGATAATGCAAGAAAGTTGTAATTTTCGCTCTAAAAGTGCAGGAATCAATTCTGTGACCCGAAAATATGATCAGTGTGATATTTTACGGGTGGGCGATAACAGGGAATATTGGGCGATAAAGCAAGAAAGTTGTAATTTTCGCTTTAAAAGTGCAGGAAACAATTCTAGGACCCGAAAATATGATAAATGTGATTTTTTCGTGTGGGCGATAATAGGGAACATTGGGCGATAATGCAAGAAAGTTGTAATTTTCGCTTTAAAAGTGCAGGAATCAATTCTGTGACCCGAAAATATGATCAATGTGATATTTTACGGGTGGGCGATAACAGGGAATATTGGGCGATAAAGCAAGAAAGTTGTAATTTTCGCTTTAAAAGTGCAGGAAACAATTCTAGGACCCGAAAATATGATAAATATAATATTTTTCGTGTGGGCGATAATAGGGAACATTGGGCGATAATGTAAGAAAGTTGTAATTTTCGCTTTAAAAGAGCAGGAATCAATTCTATAACCCGAAAATATGATAAATATGATATTTTTCGGATGGGCGATAATAGGGAATATTGGGCGATAATGCAAGAAAGTTGTAATTTTCGCTTTAAAAGTGCAGGGATCAATTATATGTCCCGAAAATATGAAAAATATGATATTTTTTGGATGGGCGATAATAGGGAACATTGGGCGATAATGCAAGAAAGTTGTAATTTTCGCTTTAAAAGTGCAGGAATCAATTCTATGACCCGAAAATATGATAAATGTGATATTTTTCGTGTGGGCGATAATAGGGAGCATTGGGCGATAATGCAAGAAAGTTGTAATTTTCGCTTTTAAAGTGCAGGAATCAATTCTGTGACCCGAAAATATGATCAGTGTGATATTTTACGGGTGGGCGATAACAGGGAATATTGGGCGATAAAGCAAGAAAGTTGTAATTTTCGCTTTAAAAGTGCAGGAAACAATTCTAGGACCCGAAAATATGATAAATATAATATTTTTCGTGTGGGCGATAATAGGGAGCATTGGGCGATAATGTAAGAAAGTTGTAATTTTCGCTTTAAAAGAGCAGGAATCAATTCTATGACCCGAAAATATGATAAATGTGATATTTTTCGTGTGGGCGATAATAGGGAACATTGGGCGATAATGCAAGAAAGTTGTAATTTTCGCTTTAAAAGTGCAGGAATCAATTCTGTGACCCGAAAATATGATCAATGTGATATTTTACGGATGGGCGATAACAGGGAATATTGGGCGATAAAGCAAGAAAGTTGTAATTTTCGCTTTAAAAGTGCAGGAAACAATTCTAGGACCCGAAAATATGATAAATATAATATTTTTCGTGTGGGCGATAATAGGGAACATTGGGCGATAATGTAAGAAAGTTGTAATTTTCGCTTTAAAAGAGCAGGAATCAATTCTATAACCCGAAAATATTATAAATATGATATTTTTCGGATGGGCGATAATAGGGAATATTGGGCGATAATGCAAGAAAGTTGTAATTTTCGCTTTAAAAGTGCAGGGATCAATTATATGTCCCGAAAATATGAAAAATATGATATTTTTTGGATGGGCGATAATAGGGAACATTGGGCGATAATGCAAGAAAGTTGTAATTTTCGCTTTAAAAGTGCAGGAATCAATTCTATGACCCGAAAATATGATAAATGTGATATTTTTCGTGTGGGCGATAATAGGGAACATTGGGCGATAGTGCAAGAAAGTTGTAATTTTCGCTTTAAAAGTGCAGGAATCAATTCTGTGACCCGAAAATATGATCAGTGTGATATTTTACGGGTGGGCGATAACAGGGAATATTGGGCGATAAAGCAAGAAAGTTGTAATTTTCGCTTTAAAAGTGCAGGAAACAATTCTAGGACCCGAAAATATGATAAATATAATATTTTTCGTGTGGGCGATAATAGGGAGCATTGGGCGATAATGTAAGAAAGTTGTAATTTTCGCTTTAAAAGAGCAGGAATCAATTCTATGACCCGAAAATATGATAAATGTGATATTTTTCGGATGGGCGATAATAGGGAACATTGGGCGATAATGCAAGAAAGTTGTAATTTTCGCTTTAAAAGTGCAGGAATCAATTCTGTGACCCGAAAATATGATCAGTGTGATATTTTACGGGTGGGCGATAACAGGGAATATTGGGCGATAAAGCAAGAAAGTTGTAATTTTCGCTTTAAAAGTGCAGGAAACAATTCTAGGACCCGAAAATATGATAAATATAATATTTTTCGTGTGGGCGATAATAGGGAACATTGGGCGATAATGTAAGAAAGTTGTAATTTTCGCTTTAAAAGAGCAGGAATCAATTCTATAACCCGAAAATATTATAAATATGATATTTTTCGGATGGGCGATAATAGGGAATATTGGGCGATAATGCAAGAAAGTTGTAATTTTCGCTTTAAAAGTGCAGGGATCAATTATATGTCCCGAAAATATGAAAAATATGATATTTTTTGGATGGGCGATAATAGGGAACATTGGGCGATAATGTAAGAAAGTTGTAATTTTCGCTTTAAAAGAGCAGGAATCAATTCTATAACCCGAAAATATTATAAATATGATATTTTTCGGATGGGCGATAATAGGGAATATTGGGCGATAATGCAAGAAAGTTGTAATTTTCGCTTTAAAAGTGCAGGGATCAATTATATGTCCCGAAAATATGAAAAATATGATATTTTTTGGATGGGCGATAATAGGGAACATTGGGCGATAATGCAAGAAAGTTGTAATTTTCGCTTTAAAAGTGCAGGAATCAATTCTATGACCCGAAAATATGATAAATGTGATATTTTTCGTGTGGGCGATAATAGGGAACATTGGGCGATAGTGCAAGAAAGTTGTAATTTTCGCTTTAAAAGTGCAGGAATCAATTCTGTGACCCGAAAATATGATCAGTGTGATATTTCACGGGTGGGCGATAACAGGGAATATTGGGCGATAAAGCAAGAAAGTTGTAATTTTCGCTTTAAAAGTGCAGGATACAATTCTAGGACCCGAAAATATGATAAATATAATATTTTTCGTGTGGGCGATAATAGGGAGCATTGGGCGATAATGTAAGAAAGTTGTAATTTTCGCTTTAAAAGAGCAGGAATCAATTCTATGACCCGAAAATATGATAAATGTGATATTTTTCGGATGGGCGATAATAGGGAACATTGGGCGATAATGCAAGAAAGTTGTAATTTTCGCTTTAAAAGTGCAGGAATCAATTCTGTGACCCGAAAATATGATCAGTGTGATATTTTACGGGTGGGCGATAACAGGGAATATTGGGCGATAAAGCAAGAAAGTTGTAATTTTCGCTTTAAAAGTGCAGGAAACAATTCTAGGACCCGAAAATATGATAAATATAATATTTTTCGTGTGGGCGATAATAGGGAACATTGGGCGATAATGTAAGAAAGTTGTAATTTTCGCTTTAAAAGAGCAGGAATCAATTCTATTACCCGAAAATATGATATTTTTCGGATGGGCGATAATAGGGAATATTGGGCGATAATGCAAGAAAGTTGCAATTTTCGCTTTTAAAGTGCAGGGATCAATTATATGTCCCGAAAATATGAAAAATATGATATTTTTTGGATTTGCGATAATAGGAAACATTGGGCGATAATGCAAGAAAGTTCTAATTTTCGCTTTAAAAGTGCAGGAATCAATTCTATGACCCGAAAATATGATAAATGTGATATTTTTCGTGTGGGCGATAATAGGGAGCATTGGGCGATAATGCAAGAAAGTTGTAATTTTCGCTTTTAAAGTGCAGGAATCAATTCTGTGACCCGAAAATATGATCAATGTGATATTTTACGGGTGGGCGATAACAGGGAATATTGGGCGATAAAGCAAGAAAGTTGTAATTTTCGCTTTAAAAGTGCAGGAAACAATTCTAGGACCCGAAAATATCATAAATATAATATTTTTCGTGTGGGCGATAATAGGTAACATTGGGCGATAATGTAAGAAAGTTGTAATTTTCGCTTTAAAAGAGCAGGAATCAATTCTATAACCCGAAAATATGATAAATGTGATATTTTTCGGATGGGCGATAATAGGGAACATTGGGCGATTATGCAAGAAAGTTGTAATTTTCGCTTTAAAAGTGCAGGAATCAATTCTATGACCCGAAAATATGATAAATGTGATATTTTTCGGGTGGGCGATAATAGGGAATATTGGGCGATAATGTAAGAAAATTGTAATTTTCGCTTTAAAAGTGCAGGAATCAATTCTGTGACCCGAAAATATGATAAATATGATATTTTTCGGATGGTCGATAATAGGGAACATTGGGCGATAGTGCAAGAAAGTTGTAATTTTCGCTTTAAAAGTGCAGGAAACAATTCTATGACCCGAAAATATGATAAATGTGATATTTTTCGTGTGGGCGATAATAGGGAACATTGGGCGATAATGTAAGAAAGTTGTGATTTTCGCTTTAAAAGTGCAATAATCAATTCTATGACCCGAATATATTATAAATATGATATTTTTCGTGTCGGCGATAATAGGGAACATTGGGCGATAATGCAAGAAAGTTGTAATTTTCGCTTTAAAAGTGCAGGAATCAATTCTATGACCCGAAAATATGATAAATGTGATATTTTTCGGGTGGGCGATAATAGGGAATATTGGGCGATAATGCAAGAAAGTTGTAATTTTCGCTTTAAAAGTGCAGGAAACAATTCTAGGACCCGAAAATATGATAAATATAATATTTTTCGGGTAGGCGAATATAGGGAACATTGGGCGATAATGTACGAATGTTGTGACCCGCGCATCAAGACAACCTAAGGAAACTTGTGCACTTGTCCAAAATAAGTACGAAAGTAAAATAAACATGCGCATTGGTCTGGAATAAGAACCGCGCATTAATCTTTATAAAGTTAAATAAACATGTGCACTGTTCCAAAATGAGAGCCGCGCATCAACGCAAATTAAATAAACATGCGCACTTGTCTGAATTAGAACCGCGCATCGAGGCAAGTTACATAAATATGCGCACTGGTCCGAAATGCGAGCGTTGTTTGAAGGTATCTATGGCAATCTATCCAGTCTACCAGATATACAAAAAATCTGTTCCCAATTTTTCTTGGAAAGAAATCTTTGTATGCATTTATCGGTCTATGTTCTGGTCCGGTGCTAAATTAATTATTGAGCTAGCTCTTTGCCGTCTCATCTTTTGAAGCTTGATATTTCAGGGAAATTCCTTCGCTCATGCACGCTGGAATGGGTCTTATTGCTTTTCGTAAGCTGGGACTTTGTCCTTGGACAAACTTGTATACTGATCCAGTCGTTCGGAAATATTGCTTAGAGTATGGTATCAGTTCACGTTGTTAGAATGGAATTTTTTCGTTCCTGGTAGAAAGCAAGTTTTTTTTTTTAATCTGGCAAAAATACCAGATAAAATATTGTATAGGGTAAAAATCACATATATTAAAAAAAGAAAACATAAAAAAATGGTGCGCTTGACAGGTGGATGAAGATGAGCCGCTTTTCTTGAGCTTGATCAGCGACTTGTTCCCGGGCATACAACTCGACAACGCTACGTATGAGGAACTACAGGTCGCTATTAGTGACGCCGTCGACTCGGAACTACTCGTCAACCACCCGTCTTGGAACTTGAAAGTCATTCAGGTAAGGCATCTTTGGTAGTAAGGGATTTTTGCCAACCGCATGATGTCATCCTGGCTTAAATGTAGAAAAGGCCCCTAACTGTCGCAAGGATCCTTACAGCTGTTCTACCCCATGGTCAGACAGGCAGTGCTGTAAATTCTGTTGGTCTAAGTCAAACCAATTATATACTTCGAGAGGTGTGACACTTACATGGATGAAAATAGTGCTTGAAACTGAAGGATCGCAGTCTTTTTGCTTGGGCGTTTCACTAACGTTCGTTTATTACCAGCTGTACGAGACGAACCTGGTGCGTCACGGCATGATGACGCTGGGCCCGAGCGGCGCCGGAAAGTCGTGCTGTATCGCCACGCTACTCAAGGCCATGACAACGTGTGGCAAGCCGCACCGCGAGATGCGCATGAACCCCAAGGCAATCACCGCGCCGCAGATGTTTGGTAGGCTCGATGTGGCCACCAACGATTGGACTGATGGCATATTCTCAACACTCTGGAGAAGAACGCTGAAAATAAAGAAGAGTAAGTTTCACTTTCGTTGCGTCGTATGTTGATGTTAGAGAATGTGGAGGTGTTTAGGTTTCAGAGTATGAAACAAAGGGGTGAATAATTTTGCTTGAATAAATTCTCCATGATCAAAAGATAAATAAAAAACAATATAAATTGAAAATAATATAGTGGATTGGATGTGTCACAAAGGCCTCGTTTTGGTTTAGAAGTAAACAACAATAACGCATTTCAGCTGACTACGTGTGGTTGATCCTGGACGGCCCTGTGGACGCCATCTGGATCGAGAACCTCAACTCCGTGCTGGACGACAACAAGACATTGACCCTGGCCAATGGCGATCGCATCCCCATGGCCCCCAATGCCAAGATTCTCTTTGAGGTACACAACATTGACAACGCCTCGCCCGCCACCGTGTCTAGGAATGGCATGGTCTTCATGAGCTCCTCCGTTCTCGATTGGAGACCCATATTACAGGTACGGCTTGCGAGCGAAAAAACCCGATTTCACTGTTTTATGGACACCTTACACTAAAAAGTTGTTTCAAAGTTCTGTGTTCCAAATTGCATTTCACCTCTGACATGATCTGGTGTCGGCTTATGAAATTTAATAGGTTTCCCGCTGAAATTTTAAGAGTTTCATTTAGTGTATCTGAACTTAACATTATTACCTACATGTATCAGTTCTATCTCAAACCAAAGGTGCCCGAAATGAACGCGTATTCTGTCGCTTTATTAAAGGGCTGGTTGAACAAGAGACCGCACCAGGAGGCGGATGTGCTTCTGCCGCTGTTTGACAGCGTCTTCTTTGACGTTTACACCTTTGCCAGGATCTCGCTGGAAGCAAAGATGGAGGTCTTGCAGTGTATGCAGATTAGGCAGGTTCGACTGTTTCTAAAACGTCTGCCGTCTATTTACGGTACTGTTTTTCAGTTTTGCTCAATTGTTTTTTTTTTTTTTCACTGATTTTAAAGCATGGTGTCATGTTACTTATTTTGCTTCACATTGCCAAGCCGACTCAGCTGCTCTGGCCTACTGCTTTTTTCACCCAACCCCATATGGTGTTTAATGGCACCACGTGCATTTTGTTTTCTGCAGGCGTGTGATTTGCTTGAGGGTTTGATTCCAAGCAAGGAGGAGAAAGGCGTGCTTCCTGCCAGCCACTTGAGAAAGCTGTTCATCTTTGCACTCATGTGGAGCATCGGTGCTCTAATGGAGTTGGATGACAGGTCCCAGCACATTTTTAAGAGCCTCATATGTAAATACTAAATTACGAGTAAAACTGACTTTGATCTTAGTAGCATTTGTTAAGATATACACGCCAAATGTACAGTGTTTAAAGTGGTATTTAATATATTGTCGGAACAGAGCTAAGATGGAGGATTTCTTGAAGAATCACGAGGCGGAACTGGACCTACCACCGGTCAAGGATGACGAGACTATATTTGAGTACGTCGTTTCTGAGTCAGGTTTGTCCATTATCATCTCTTGTTTTTTGGGGACTTGGAGAAACAAGGGAAAGTATCTTGATGAAGTTTCATGCGGATCTAATAGCTTTGACTAATTATTCAATATTGAATCTAATATTTGTCTGTGTACTCCTGTAAACAGTTGATTTTAGTGGTTAAAACCTTAGTACGACGACCTGCTATACGTAAGTTTTGTAGCAGTTTTCATGCAGCGTCTTAGCACAGCACCATAAACTGATTGTACGCAGGTGAGTGGGAGCACTGGCTGAACCGCGTCGACGAGTACATCTATCCGGATGACTCCGTGCCGGATTTCTCCTCCATCCTGGTGCCCAATGTCGACAATGTCCGCACCAACTTCCTCATCGACTGCATCGCCAAGCAACACAAGGTGGGCCACCATTTTTCATCTGTTGTTGATGTTGACTCCATGTCTCCAAAGATGGGCCTTATTTGACAATGTCAGTCTAAGAATCTACAACATTGCATTTTATGTGTTGTCGCTGTCGTTTTTGGAACAAGGAGTATGTGTGGTGTTGTAACAGGCTGTACTGCTGATAGGAGAGCAGGGCACTGCCAAGACAGTGATGATCAAGGGCTACATGGCCACGCATGATCCAGACATACATCTGTCCAAGAGCTTCAACTTCTCCTCTGCCAGTACGCCCTACATGTTCCAGGTCAGTCTGACTACATGGCTAAATGGCTCCACACTATGTTCATGTCTGTAATTTAATTCGCCGTCGGTATATTCCAATTGGAAGTTGTTTCCATTGTCAGTTGGGGATTTCTTTCTTTTTTTTTTTTCGTTTCAGTTATTCGAATGAACAGCCGTTTCTGACGTTGTGCAAGTTATATTAATGTTTTTTTTTTTAATTTATATTTGAAGGGGCCCATGCATAAACTTGATAACTCCACTTATCAGGAAAATGCACGATTACCACCACGGTATTTCGTGGCTTCTGTTCTATCACATATGTAAGTCTTACACTTCAAAACCGATTAGAAGTGGGCATTTTTGAGAAAAATGCGATGGGAAAAACCTATGTTTGTTACTAAAATTTCAAACTTTAAAGGCGTTTTTCTCCACTGCTGATAACTGCAGTTATCAAGTTTATGCATGGACCCCTTCATTTATAATTTAATGTTGTGATAGACCACGGTGGAGAGCTACATAGACAAGCGCATGGGCAGCACGTACGGGCCCCCGGGTGGGCGGCGCATGACTATCTTCATAGACGACATCAATATGCCAATCATCAACGAATGGGGCGACCAGGTAACTCTGAAATTAGTTATGTTGCAACAGAAGACACTAATGCCATGCGCACGTAATTGTATGTTATAGATTAAATAGAAGAATACAACCTAAACATGCATCGTGGTTTACGTTTTCCAAATAAATTTTACAGGTGACGAATGAGATCACTCGCCAGTGCATCGAAATGAATGGCGTGTACAACTTGGAGAAGCCTGGCGATTTCACGCACATTGTCGATATCCAGTTCATTGGCGCCATGATTCAGCCGGGCGGTGGTCGCAATGACATCCCCGAGCGTCTGAAGCGACACTTCAACATCTTCAATTGTACGCTGCCATCCAACAACTCCATTGATAAGATCTTTGGTATCATCGGAGAGGGCTACTTCTGCTCGACGCGATTCGAGCCCGAGGTCACAGAGATTGTCAAGAAACTGGTGCCAGCAACCCGAATTCTCTGGCAACTCACCAAGGTGATACTTGTTATAAGTATTTTAAATTTAAAAAAAAAAAACGTTATTTATGGCATGAGTAATTTTCATGTCAAAGAATATTACACATATTTAAAGTATGCTCAGGAGCTAAAAAAAAAAAAAAAGAATATAGTACATTCTTTTTTGTTTTCTCAGTGTTTTGTCATGTATGATTGCTGTCGTTACAGATCAAAATGTTGCCCACACCCGCGAAGTTCCACTACATCTTCAACTTGAGGGATCTATCGCGTATCTGGGAAGGCATGCTGAAGATTTGTGGGCCCGAATGTGACAATTCCCGTATTCTGCTGGCACTCTGGATGAACGAATGTACGCGTGTGATAGCTGACAGGTTGGTACATGTATCTGCGCCCTATTGTCAAACTACTCTATATGATGATTGCGAGAGAGCTGACGGGTGAGGTCAAGAAGCTTACTGTGTGTTGCTTTGAGTGTGCCTTCCTGGCGTTCGAATACAGCAACAACAACAGAAATAGTTCGAGTTTCTTGGCATTTTAAGCTATTTTTTCACCGTTTTTTTTTTTTTTTTTTTTGTATTATTATTATTATTTTTTTTTTTAGGTTCACAAATTTTGAAGACAAAGAGTGGTTCGAGGCGTGCATCAAGCGCGTCACCTCGCAGCACATTGGTGAAGAGTACCTTTCCGAGCTCATCCTCGAGCCCTACTTTGTGGACTTCATGCGAGACGCCCCCGAACCGACCGGCGACGAGCCCGAAGATGCTGATCTCGAGGCACCCAAGATTTATGAAATGGTTAGTGCCGACGCTGTACATAAAAGAAGTTGGAATGGGGTTATAATGCGGGATACGCAAGTCTGCAGGAGAAGGTTGTGCGTTGATGGAACACAGGTTCTTTGGTTTCAACTTCTGAATTTTTCATCGCATGTGTAGATCAAAAACATTAAAAGGTAGCTAAATAACTTCTGAAAATAGTAACAGTTCAGTTTGTCTGATGTTGGTCTTAAAACAAATAAAGGTATCAGTGTCGTTATTTGCCTGTGACATGATTATTTCGGTCGTATAGGTTCCAGATTTGGAGACGCTGAACGACCGCCTGCAGATGTTCATGCAGTCGTACAACGATACGGTGCGGGGCGCACACATGGACCTCGTCTTCTTCAAGGATGCCATGGTGCATCTGGTCAAAATCTCGCGCATTCTGCGCACGAACAGAGGCAATGCCCTGCTCGTCGGCGTGGGAGGTTCAGGCAAACAGTCACTGACAAGACTGGCGTCATTTATTGCAGGCTATAAGATATTTCAGATCACACTCACCAGGTAGAAATTAAAACCCAAAAAATTTTGTTCTCTGGCCAATATGGTGTCTAACTATGGTACTGCTCATATTGCCCACTGTGTCACTCATTTTAATCATGTTTTTGCAATATTACGATTAAAACTGCAAAGTTATATCGATTGGCAATAGTGTAGTCTTTGTTCCCCTTGCTGTGAGAGCCTGTTGTAACATGCAGGTCGTACAATGCGGGCAACTTGATGGACGACTTGAAGTATCTCTACCGCGTGGCTGGAGGCGAGGGCAAAGGCATCACCTTCATTTTCACTGACAATGAAATCAAAGATGAAGCCTTCCTCGAGTATCTCAACAACGTTCTCAGCTCCGGAGAGGTTAGCGCAAAATTAGTTTTTAAACTACAGTCGATTTTATTTCAAAAACTGTGACATGTTTCGCGAAACAGTGAAGATTTAAAATGTATTATGAAATAAACTAAACTGTTATTGGTCTGAGAGTACTCTTTGATGTTTTGTGTACAGTATTCCAAAATTAGTTCTGCCAACTCCTAATTGGTTTAGATTCGAGACCAAAAAATCTAATTAGCTGTTCGAGTAGAACAGATGGTGATGGCTTTTATTATTATTATTATTATAATTAATGTAACTAATGTTATAGTTCTTGTTGTTATTATTTGATTTTATGTAAGAATTTGTATCGTGGGAAGTTCTTGGTAAATTATCTAGATTCTAATGACGCATATTCGCTTTTTTTCACTCTCAGGTGTCGAATCTCTTTGCTCGCGACGAAATGGATGAGATATGCAATGAGCTGGTGGGCGTGATGAAGAAAGAATTCCCTCGCCGGCCACCGACGCCGGAGAACCTCTACGACTACTTCATATGGAGGGCCAGGAACAATCTGCATGTTGTTCTGTGCTTCTCGCCTGTTAGTTTTACGCCTGTTTTTAAACATGTCCAGTGGCAATTCATGAAGTACGTACGCAACATTTCAGACACCCTTCCCGAGACGATGTGCATACGTATTTTATGGGTTGTTCCTGTATGCGGCTAGGTCTACCAGTCGTCATATACAATACACCAGGGCTTTACGTGAACTTTCTTCGGCACCTGGCCGGTGGGGCAAGTAGATTTTAAATCTACCTGCCTCACCAGCACTCTTACCTGCCCCACCTTTTGTCTCTTGTGTTGGAAATTTTAAAGTTTTTAATTTTGATAATTTTACATAGTATTCTTCAATTATTGTATCACAAGTGACGCGACGCTATATTTGGCGCGTGTCCAGGCACAGTCCAGCACCCACATAGAAACTGGCAACGTGCCAGTGGCTAATATGTAGGTCAGGTGCAGCTAGGGGACACCGATCAATAACTACAGTCACCTACTTGACAAGTATGTTTTAAGGTATTACGCCACGCCACATCCCCCCGAACGGATCTACCAGGTGGGGCAGCTAACCGGCGAGTCTACCTGCCCCAGCAGGCCTCTCGCCTGCATCTTTTCAGATTTAAGGAGAAAAGATTACAGCACCAAGTACCTAGTTTAAATTCAGTTAAAAATGTAGTTATATTGAAGAGTTGAGTAAATGTAAATATTTAAACAGGTCGGTGAGAAATTCAGAAATCGCTCATTGAAGTTCCCTGGCCTTATCTCTGGCTGTACGATGGATTGGTTTCAACGATGGCCACGAGATGCGCTGGTGGCCGTGTCCAATCACTTCCTGTCTAGCTACAACATCGTCAGCACGGTGGAAACCAAGCAGCAGCTTGTGCAGTGCATGGGCCTGGTACACGATCTTGTCGCCCAGACTTGTTTGGATTATTTCCAAAGGTGAGCTGGTTGAATTTTTCAGTTGCTTTTTTTCACATTACTTTTACACAAGGTATGCTGCCGGGAGTAGGAACTACTGTACGCATTGCATTGCAACTTCTATAGATTCAAAATATCATCATACAATGAAATGTTCCTTGCATAAATAGGTGAGTTAAAAGCTTATGACATTTGCCTTATTTCTAAGTTGCTTAATGCATATGTGCTGTGCCACCCCGTTATAACGACAAGGCCGGGGCATAGGAGATGTGTCGTTGTAGCCGATATGACGTTAAAACCGGTGGTTTAAACGTAGCAGCTTAGACGTATGCCGTTATAAACTGTATGGCGTTACAACCGATGTTGTTATAAAGAGGTATTACTGTACCTAAAACTTGTACTAAATTTAGGTTCCGCCGACAGACGCACGTGACTCCCAAATCCTACTTGTCTTTCATTGATGGCTACAAGGCCATCTACACTGAGAAGATCGACCACATCGGAGAGCTGGCGCGACGCATGAACACTGGCTTGGACAAGCTGATTGAAGCTACCCACTCTGTGGATGAGCTTTCCAAAGAGCTGGCCGTCAAAGAGAAAGATCTTGCTGTGGCCAACAAGAAAGCTGACAAGGTGACCAACTATTTTTTCATTAATTTGAAGGATTTGGACTGGAATTGATGATAACGCGCTTTTCTTTTTCTTTTTTAAGACAGTCGAATTTTTACATTTTAAGGTGAAAAGTTTTAACCATAAACAACCGAAACGGCACTCGTCAAAGGGCTGGATGATATCCTGCTTAACTTGGATAAACCCGACCACGCAGTCATGGTGTCCCTCCTTGACTTGTCCGCTGCCTTCGACACCGTCGAACGCAGCATACTACTGAAGAGGCTGTAAACGAAGTTTGGTGTCGAAAATATGGCGTTATCGTGATTTAGATCCTACCTCCAAAATAGGTCCATACTTTTTACGCGAACGTCAATACTCAGACCCAGCTGATCTGGATGTCTCGGTCCCCCAAGGTTCAATACGGGGACCACGTTTGTATCCAGACTATACGCAACCTCTTGGGCAATTAATGCGGATTCTGCTACTTCTTTTTCATCTATATGCGGACGATACACAGCTAATCAAACCCACCAAACTCACATCTCCCTCATACCAGTTCGAGACAACGGAGGACCTTGCAAACGGAATTCGCCAGATTGAGCAATAGTCTAAAACTCAATACCGCAAAAACAGAATTTCTCATTATTTCAAGCGTTAAAAAGCGGCAAAAAATTGAGATAAACAGTCTTGACCTTGGCGATGCTTTGATCCTGTTGTCTGAACGTGCTAGGGACCTTGGTGTCGTCGTTGACTCATCACTTGATCTCGAAACACGCATAAATAAATCTGTCAAACGTGTTATTTTTACATGTCCTGGATTACGAAAAATCGTCACTGTTTAAGTTTTTAAGCCTGTAAATCTATTGTACAGTGTTTAGTGATCACACGCTTGGACTACTGTAATGGTGTATTAGTTGGGTTACCCGAGGCTCGAGTGGACAAATTACAACGTTAAAAGGATTTACACTGGCTACCAGTCTATTATCGCATTCAGTTTAAACTGTCAGTTTTAACTTTCAAAGCCCTAAACGGTGATAGCCCAAGTAACATGTCTAAATTGCTTCAGTAATAGGACCGACACGACGGTTGGGATCACAAGGACAAAAGTTGCTAACCATCCCAAATAATCGAAGTCAGTATGGTGAAAGGGCATTCAGTGTTGCTGCACCGAGTAACTGGAATGCTCTACCGTTTAATCTAAGGAATTCGAAATCCAAGCTAGAGGTCAGAAAAATTAAAGACCCACCTTTTTAGACTATTTTGTAGCGTATAGTTGTATGCGCTTTATAAATGACCCCTAATGAATGGGTGAATGAATGTGAGCATGTGCTTTAGGTATTGGCAGAAGTGACAGCCAGCGCCACAGCTGCGGAAAAAGTCAAGGCCGAGGTTCAGGTAGTCAAGGACCGAGCTCAGGCCATTGTGGACGCCATTGCCGTGGAGAAAGCGGTTGCCATGGAGAAGCTAGCTGCCGCGAAGCCCGCCCTGGATGAGGCTGAGGCTGCTTTACAGGTAGGGCTGTGACTATGTATAAACTCAAGCTAACAAAGAGTCGTAGCCGGCTTTTATAGACGGGTTCAAAATTTGCCGCGGCTAGCTCCTTATGACTTAAAATGTGCGAGGCTGTTAATACTTTCAAGCATGTGTTCATTTTCTGTTTCTCTTAGCATCATATGGTCATTAAAAGTCAGTATTTTTGTGCTCTCAGACAATCAAACCAGCGCACATTGCCACCGTGAGAAAGCTAGCAAAACCACCGCACTTAATTATGCGCATTATGGACTGTGTGATCATCCTGTTCCAAAAGAAGCTCGATCCCGTCACACCTGATCCTGACAAAGCATGCCCAAAGCCTTCCTGGGGAGAAGCGCTTAAGGTAGACTCATTGATATCTTCTAAAATTTTTCCATTTTTTATAACCTGGTGAAAAAGTAAATTAAAACCTAATTCCATCACAACTGTTTTTTCTTGATACCTGAAATCAGATTTATCTAAGAAAGTGCTAAAAAATAAATGCATAAACAAGCAAATAATCAATGTAAACTAAGAAAAATATGATTGCGAAAGCAGATTTTTCGCTTATTAAGTATGTGTTGTGTCATTTTTGAATTGGATGATTAGAGACAGCATTTATAGTGTGGTTTGGAGTTCAGGTAATTAATACTGCTTATTTCTTAAATATTTCCCTGTGACGTTGGTAAATGTCAGTCATATTGACGGCCAAATTGGTAACATATTTGTTTACATTACCTCTGGTTGCAGGTGATGAGCGCTTCAAATTTTCTGCCAACACTGTTGAACTTTCCCAAAGACAACATCAACGAAGAAATGGTGGAACTGTTGGCTCCCTACTTAGAAATGGATGATTTCAACCTTGAAACGGCGAAAAAGGTCAGAAAAAAGTAATACGTACTTTGTCATTGTTATTACAGAAAAAAAAATCTTCGAAGTCGACGGTGGTTCCGGATATAAACACTTCAACATAGCAAACTCTTAAGTTTGCTTTGCGTTCATTGCAACTAAAATGGTTCAAACGTAGAACCAGATACTAGCCCTTTAAAATGTTGATATGCACCGCCTACAGGCGTGTGGTGACGTGGCTGGTCTGATGTCGTGGACGCGAGCTATGGCGTATTTCTACGGAATCAACAAGGAGGTACTGCCATTGAAGGCCAACCTGGCAGTGTCGGAGGCCAGGCTTGCCGTGGCACAGAAGGAACTCGATCAGGCTCAGGCACAGTTGGATGAAAAGCAAAGAGAACTGGACCAAGTGCAAGCTATGTATGACGCAGCTATGGCCGAAAAACAGGTATGTAAACATTTCGATCAATTTTTAAATAATCACACATAAGCACATTTAAGGTTTGAGTGCTCAGTCATTGGGTAAAATGTATGTCAGTGTGATCCTTAATTAACCAAATGCTGCTCTAAGTCAAAAGGTATATAGAAAGCTAAATGATGGATAAATTCTTTTAAAAATTTTTTATTTATTCGAATTAAACTGTTTTCAGGTGTTTACTTTAATTCTTTCTAAAGATGAAATGGACCAAATATGTATGCC
This sequence comes from Protula sp. h YS-2021, assembly GCA_949752745.1. Lineage (NCBI taxonomy): Eukaryota > Metazoa > Annelida > Polychaeta > Sabellida > Serpulidae > Protula > Protula sp. h YS-2021. Next base: position 48,395,059 of record OX457029.1, on the reverse strand, counting down.
TCGCTAATATAAATTCAAAATTATAAACCAGTTGACACCAGTATCATAACCATGTCTGTCTGTGTGTACTGTAGATGCTATTAGATGATGCAGAAAGCTGCAGGAGGAAGATGAGCGCTGCCTCGGCCCTGATTGGTGGACTAGCCGGGGAGAAAATCAGGTGGACGCAACAAAGTAAAGAATTCAAGTCACAAATTGACAGGTACCTGATTAAATTAATTAGCCCAGATTTTACCTGTCTGTGTGAAATTTACGATCAGATCTGGAGGATAAAGTCAATATATGTTAAAGAAATATTAATCACTATGTTACTGGCTCAAAAATGCATACAAAGTACAAAGTGCTCAAATCAAATGACATTTCTTTTTGTTAGATTGATTGGCGATGTGTTGCTTTGCACCGGCTTCTTGTCTTATTCTGGACCGTTCAATCAAGAGTTCCGAAATAAGCTGCTCCAGAACTGGCAGAAGGAATTAATGCAGCGCAGGATCCCGTTCACGGACAACCTCAACTTAACCGCCATGCTTGTGGACAATGCCACGGTGAGTCACTTTAAGGCTTTTGCCTGGTCAGTTTAGTTTTAGTGCAAAATATTTACAGTTTTGATTAGACCTAACGAAGGCAGTTTTCTTAGCAGAAAATAGTTATCTGGTTTCAGCGAAATAAATTTGAAGAAAAAAGCTGCCGTCACTGTAGAATTAAGAATCAATATGAGGAGGATTTGCGTGTGATTTTGTCAGATTGGCGAGTGGAATCTACAAGGTCTGCCGAATGACGAGCTCTCCATACAGAACGGCATCATCGTGACGAAAGCCACGCGCTATCCTCTCCTCATTGACCCGCAGGGGCAGGGCAAGTCGTGGATTAAAAACAGGGAGAAAGAACGAGAGCTGCAGGTGATAGAGATGCCAAGTGTTGTACAATATGAAAGTTATTTTTGGGAAGTTTATATTGCTGTTCGTAATGAATATGTGTCTTCAAGAATTACAAGCCCACATTTAAAAAAAAAATGCATTCTTGATGTATTTGACGTAAAAATGTACTAAAAAATCAATTGTCTTTCAAATATCACCACTTAAGTCTTTATTTTAATTACTCTTTCAGCTGACGTCATTGAACCACAAGTACTTCCGCTCTCACCTGGAGGATGGCCTTTCTCTCGGCCGCCCATTGCTTATTGAAGACGTGGGCGAGGAACTGGATCCCGCCTTGGATAATGTCCTAGAGAAGAACTTCATCAAATCAGGAAGTACGTACAAGGTCAAGGTCGGCGACAAGGAGTGTGACGTCATGAGCGGCTTCTATCTCTACATTACAACGAAGCTTCCAAACCCTGCTTACACCCCGGAGGTAACAACCTGCTGAAATGACTGTTCCTTACTTTGAGCCATAAAATTTTTTGGCGTGTTGTGTGTCTTAATAACCGTATATGTTGATATTTTCACGGTTGTTTACAGATTAAATTTTGTTTCATCCATGTGGTTTGTCATTGAAATAACAAGAATCTATTGGAATCTATAAATATTGTCAAGTGAGAACGAAAGGCTTCGCACCTTTTAATCACCCCTTCATCTTCTGACATTTGTGCTAAAATACTGGAGATTTATTTGCTTCTTATCTTAGATAAGCGCCAGGACATCCATAATAGATTTCACGGTGACCATGAAGGGCTTGGAAGACCAGCTGCTGGGCAGGGTCATTCTCACCGAGAAAGCCGTGAGTACACTGCTTACTCACTATTCACCTTTCCATTCTTTTTTCAGGAGTCTGAAATTTTCACTGTGCCTTTCAGATTCTTAAGAAATACATGTATGTGCGAATTATGAATATCTTAAACTGGCAGTATTCAGTTTTACATTTTAAAGTTAATTCGTGTCGATCTTAACGCTTAATCACTTTTGTTTCTAAGTACATTTCTAATCAATTCAGTGGAACATAAAAATAATAAGGGAAAATTGTTCAAATATGGGCAGTTAATTGGTCCTGCATGTTGTTTTCAAGTGGGCTATGCAATACGCGGGTGTGGCAACGCTGTATTATTATCCTGTGGAATAATCCCATATGGTACTGAATGAGGTCCCTGTAAATCGAATTTTTAAAACAGAAACACTGAATGGGAACATACTTTTGTGAAAATGCAATACGCTAGATATGCACTGGTAATCTCACCTGCGGACTTTTACCCTGTATTTCAATAAAAATCTTTCCTCAATAACCTAGATATTATTACATCTTCGCGCATCATTCCAACTATGTTTTCATTAAAGGAACTGGAGTCGGAGCGTGTAGCTTTGATGGAGGACGTCACAGCGAATAAGCGTAAGATGCAGGAACTGGAGGACAACCTGCTCTACAAGCTGACCAGCACACAGGGCTCTCTGGTCGATGACGAGTCTCTGATACAGGTGCTAGCAGTCACCAAGCAGACGGCGGCGGAAGTCAGCGAGAAGCTCACCGTCGCTGCCGACACCGAGATCAAAATTAACGAGGCTAGGGAAGAGTTCAGACCAGGTATGGGACAATAACGAAGACGCCCAAACAAACTTTTAAATAAAATAATAACGAGAACGAAAAATAATAGAGCAATAATAGCATACAGTAAAACCTATATAATGAACACCTTCTATATTGAACGTTAATTTTTTTTTTTTTTTTGTAATAAATTTCTCCATTCAATCAACTTTTAGAAATTAACATTTATCTCGAGCGGGACAGTGTTCATTATATGGAAATTTTACTGTAGTAGATTTTCCTTTGCCATAAAAAAGAAATATTACTCGGCCACATAACGTGCCTCTGTTCAAAGAACTTTCGCTATGTTTTAATTAATTTTAATATTTTTAAACGTGATATTGCAGTGGCTTCACGCGGCAGTATTTTGTATTTCTTGATCTGTGAGATGAGCCTTGTCAACTGCATGTACCAAATCTCGTTGAGGCAGTTCCTGGGATTATTTGATCACTCCATGGCAAAGTAAAACGTCGCTTCTTGCAAATTAAAACATGATTGTTGGATGACCTTTCTTTCCTCATTTTGAGTTATTTGTGTTTTTAACGACATTTCTAGGGCCGCTAAATTATATCCTATATATCGTTAGAGGTCGTACTTTGAAAAAGCGAAAAGCTGGGACTGCAAAATTATGTCGGCACCACGGTTGTTGTTACAATGAATTTCTGCTGTGCTTTACAATCTGCTATATCGGAATTTAAATTAATTGTATTGGGTTATGGTTTGACATCAGATTTCATAAATAAATACAATGGATGGAAAAAAAGTAAAAAAAAAAATAAAAAAAAGAAGAAAAAGAAAAAACTTAATACTTCGACAGGTCAGAGAAGAGTCCAATAACAGGGAAGCGTATAAGCAACATCATAGAGTACCTGACGTTTGAAGTGTTCCGCTACACTTGCCGCGGGCTGTACGAGAACCACAAGTTCTTGTTCACGCTGCTTCTCAGCCTCAAAATAGACGTACAAAAGGGCTTCATACGACACGAGGAGTTCCAAATCCTTATCAAGGGTAGGAAAATATGAATAATTAAGAAAGAAAAAATATGGTTGTTTACAAAAGTTAATATCTGAATATGCCCAGGCCATTATTTAACTGTTAGCTATTAAATGTGTTTCTACAACTTGATATATATTAGATATTTTGAGTTATATATTTTCAGGTGGAGCTGCTCTGGATCTGAACGCCGTGCAGCCAAAGCCAGCCAAGTGGATCCAGGACCTGACGTGGCTTAACCTGGTGGAGCTGAGCAAACTTTCACAGTTTAGCGAGATTCTCAACCAAGTGACCCGCAACGAGAAGGCCTGGAAGGTTTGGTTTGACAAGGACGCACCTGAGGAGGAGCAGATTCCCGACGGCTACACGTCGTCGCTCGATACATTCCGAAAACTTATGCTGATCAGGTACTGTAACCTAGCCAACGGTCTTATGGGTAGAAAGCGTTGAAGATAATTTACTAACATAAAACTTGAATGAATAAAAATAATTAATGCATAATTTGGAATTTACTAGAATGTTTGATACTGGATTTATGCGATGAAGCTGAAATACAATACTCACATGTGTGTCTATTTGTAGGGGTCTTGGGTGGGAACGGAACTGGACGTTAGTTACATGTACCGTTTTGTGTATTTAAGATGGGACATGGGGGAAACTAACGGAATTTTTTTTTCAACTTTGCGGTCAACAGATCGTGGTGTCCTGATCGCACGATGGCGCAGGCCCGTAAGTACATCGCCGAGTCGCAGGGCGTGCGCTACGCCGACGCCGTCATCCTCGATCTCAAGCTCACCTTCGAGGAGAGCGATCCGCGCACGCCGCTTATCTGCCTCCTCTCTATGGGCTCTGATCCCACGAGCCAGATCGAGGACCTGGCCAAGAAGTGCCACGTGGACTGCAGCGCTATCTCCATGGGACAAGGGCAGGAAGTGCATGCAAGGAAGCTCATGGCCAAATTCATGGCGGCTGTAAGTAACACAGCTTTTTTATGTTCTTTTTATACTTTTTATATTTTTTTTTTAAACAAGTTTGGAAGTTGAAAATGAGGGGAGGAGAAAAAATATCCATGGATTATGAGCATAAGTTGAGTGGTTTGTGTCTGCTACAGGGCGGTTGGGCGCTGCTGCAGAACTGTCACCTTGGCCTTGAGTTCATGGACGAGCTGCTGGACATCCTGACAGACACGGAGAGCATCCACGCCGCATTCCGTGTGTGGATCACCACCGAGGTGCATCCGAAGTTCCCCATCAGTCTGCTGCAGACCTCCATCAAGTTCACCAACGAGCCACCCCAGGGCATCAAGGCTGGCCTCAAGAGGACCTATGCAGGTCACTTGTATTGTATATTTCTTGTACTTGAAACTTCATCGAAATAATGAGCTTTATATTTCAGATCAGTACTTACTAATCATTTGGAGTTCCTTAAATGATCAAGTTTCAGTGACGCTGGTACAGACCTGTTCTTTCTCAAGACTGCTTGACACTAGTAATTTCGGGTTTATAAGCGTCATGTTGTAGCACATTGTTTTGGCAAGTCATTATTACAAATGACTGACAGGCCTTTCTTTGGTGATTGCGTTTGAACGAATATTCTAAGAAGAATTTTGTCATGTTGGCTTCACTGAGCAGACGAGTTCTTCCCTCATGTTACTCCTATTAGCCCAAATGTTTTTGGTTGCCACGCAAACCAAAACCAGTAGACATCCAAATAAAAACGGAACACATTCACGTACTGAGTTGAATATGCCGTGCAGGTATCACACAGGATTTCCTCGATATCAGTAACCTGCCGCAGTGGAAGCCCATGCTGTACGGCGTGTCCTTCATGCACACGGTCGTGCAGGAGAGGAGGAAGTTCGGCCCGCTCGGCTGGAACATCCCGTATGAGTTCAACTCCTCCGATTGGCAGGCCAGCGTCCAGTTCTGCAACAACCACCTCGATGACATCGATCCGAAGAAGGGTGAGCGAAAAGAAAATTTATGTACATATACTTCAAACATTTTGGAATACTTGTGTGAAGAAAAAAAAAACAAAGACGGTTTTCTCTGAAGCTGATATGTGTTGTATAAAATTCGCTTTGTCATGAAACTGGGCGTTTCTTGTGCAATTTATGTCAGTCAAATAAGCCGCAAGTTCAACATGGAGAGTACTTTGAAGGATGCACGTGTGTAATGGCGCAGGTGTGTCCTGGAGCACGGTGCGCTACATGCTGGGGGAGGTGCAGTACGGTGGTAGAGTGACGGACGACTACGACAAGAGGCTCCTCAATACCTTCGCTACTGTAAGATAACGTCTATTGATTTCTACTGCATTTCGGGTGTATGTTGTGATATTTAGTTTTAGAGATGGCGGGAAATTGTCGCTCTCTCTCTCTCTCTCTCTCTCTCTCTCTCTCTCTCTCTCTCTCTCTGTTTTTCGCATTTCCCCTCCCCGTTTGAACATAAAATCATAATCAAGTTAAATCAAGATCAAGCAGGTTTCGGTAGACAATTTTTATGATCCAGATGTATCGTATAATTAAAAACAAACAATAATAGTAGTAGTAATAACAATAATAAAAAGGTTCTTTCGGCCACCACGTTCCTCAATTTTCTCGATTGGTATTCTATCTTAAGTCTGTGCAGCAGAATTTACAGCTGTTCGATCTCAAATTGAAAATTTCTTCACAAAAAATAAATTACGGGTATCGTTCCATAAAACATTATTCTGTCTTCAGTTTTTACTGTTCGACATCAGTAAGATTAATTTTTTTATATTTTTAAAATTATTTATTATTAGTATTTTTTGCTGTTTTTCAGTATAGTTGCAGCGGAAAATGAAATCTATATCTGTTCTGTCCACGTTCTGCATTTATTTACAAAATCGGTGGAGTGATGTTAGAAAACGAATGATACCCATCTCTACCTAAACAGGTGTGGTTCGGCGAGCACATGTTTGTGGACAGCTTCTGCTTCTACAAGGGCTACACCATCCCCAAGTGCAAGAAGATAGAGGAGTACATGGAGACGATCGAAAGCATGCCTCTCTACGACTCCCCGGAAGCTTTTGGATTGCACCCCAATGCTGATATTACGTACGATCCACATTTTCGTGTCACATATTTACTTAAACATTAAATCGTTGAAAAGTCAGCGTTGTTACCCCATTTTGAATACTGAACATATAACATTATAAACGAAATATCGTTGTTACGGCTCAATGCATCAGTGCAACGCTACATCTTCCATATTTTCTAAAGTCTCGATCAGAGCAATCAGTTGTAGATAGCGTCCGTTTTGAAAAGTTTTTGTGGTTTGCTTTACTCAGATACCAGAGCAACACAGCGAAGGAGGTGCTGGACACGGTGATGGGCATACAGCCCAAGGACAGCGGGGGTGGCGGAGGGGAGACGCGGGAGACGGTCGTGTACCGGCTAGCAGACGACATGCTCGAGAAACTGCCAGGCGATTACTTGCCGCACGAGGTATGAACCTGGCTTACTGCAGGGTGCTGTATGGATCTTGTCGTACCCTGTAATGTCTATTGCCACAAAAATACTACGTCTTCAGTATAAAAGCTCTACAAACAGCTAAAACCTAAACAAGGAATATTACTTAAACTAGGGGTACCGGTAGTTTTCGCCTGGTAATAGTGAAAAATTGGCAGCCCCTGCGTTCGCAAAAGGTAAATGCTCAGTTAGCTGTACACCGCACACAGGAAATAAGATGATTTAGCTAAATTACACAAACATCTTTCTTTTTCAAAAAGATATTTTAACGTCAAATAAAATTTATTAATCATCTTTCAAATGTTCTGTTAGCTGCAGGAGCAGTTAACGGAATTGGTTAACTGTAGAGTTAACTTTTATGAATGCGGCTCCAGGCGGTTGGGTTAACACATTCCCATTGACATTATAGAGCTGAGTGATGAGTTATTATCTTTAGTCATGCCACTTTTTGTAAAATGATTATGTATCCCTTTTTTCATGAATTAAATAGCATAAATTGCATATTTTCGTCACTTAGGTAAAAGATCGGTTGCGGAAGATGGGCATTCTGCAGCCATTAAACATCTTCTTACGCCAGGAAATAGATCGCATGCAGCGCGTCATCACCATCGTAAGATCCACGCTCAGCGACCTCAAGCTCGCCATAGAGGGAACCATCATCATGAACGAGGTGATCATTTTGTTTTATTGCAAATCATTTTGAACTGAGAATTTCGTAAAGCAGCGAGATCAGTCACTTTTTGTCCAGTATTTCATGTTGGGCCTTTCTACCTGGGACCATTATTGGCGGGGCCCTTCTGTCCAACTACCTGCGCTGACGGTGGAATTAATTCCATGTACGCTTATGTTTTAGAACCTGCGCGACGCCCTGGACAACATGTACGATGCGCGGGTACCGCGTCTCTGGAATCGTGTGTCGTGGGACTCGACCACGCTCGGCTTCTGGTTCACTGAGCTACTGGAAAGAAACACGCAGTTCTCGTCGTGGGTCTTTGAAGGCAGACCCACTGTATTCTGGATGACCGGATTCTTTAACCCTCAAGGCAAGTTATAACCATATTGACATTCATACAGCCCGACAAAATAACGGTGGTGATAATTTTTCTTCCCAAACCAACCTTCTGTATTTGTGCTTGAGAAAAAAACTTGTGGAAGGATTTTGTGCACGATCAAAACATTCGGCGAGATCTAGAACATTATTGAGTGCATTATACTGCTGTAGATTTTTTTTTTTAATTCGGAAGTCAGTGACCATGGGCAGTAAGTTTGAATTCCGAGACATGAAAAACTAACCCATGCCTGTTCCCTAAGCCGGTGTCACAGCGCACATGAAATCCCTCACCATTTATATCGGGCCGGATTCGAACCTACGATCCTGGGGTTATCAGTTTACACCTCTACTGTGTATTTGTTGCGCTACATTTTGTATTTTGTTCCTTTGATCCATCCAAATTTGCATTTCTTGGAAACCACTTTAACAGAGTGATCTTGTCCGTTGTTTAATCGCCTATTTCATAACAGCAAACCTAGAAGTTGCAATTTTGAATCTGACGTAATTTTCTAGGTTTCTTGACGGCGATGAGACAAGAAGTGACTCGCGCACACAAGGGCTGGTCACTCGATAGTGTCGTGCTCTACAATGACGTCACGAAAGCCTTCAAAGAGGACATCAACACACCACCTCCCGTTTGTCTCCTTCTCAATCTTTTACACATAAAAAATGAAAACATCTTGTGATGCTATTCGATAGGTTGTAATTAGGATCTAAAACGCAACGCTAGTTTAGTCATTAAAAACAAAAGCTGTTCTGAATGATTGTCTTGTGCCAACGAAAGTAAAACATTGTTTGTGGATCTTTTTGGGCCATTATTGAATGAAACAAGGAAAGAAAGAACACACTGTACGTGTTAGTTTCCCAGACATTTGCCAGTCATTCTCCTACTATGTAAAGTCATTATCCTCCGTTTGGGATAATGTTGTCATTATCAGGGGTGTCTTTTAATTCAGGCCTTTTGTTTGGTTTGTGCAACAGGGTCACAAAACTCAACTCCAAAGCGGATACTTTTCCATTTTTTTATGTAACAACATAATAAAATTTATATTATCATCTATGTGTTAAACTTTATGGTAAAGTACACTGTATCAGAAATGTACAATGCCGTATTGACCAAATGCGGCTTTATTGGAAATTGACCGAGAAAAAGGCACAAGAATGAGAAAATACACTCACTTTTCGAATTTTGTCATGTTTTTAAAGTTAAGCGGTAGATGTCGTCGTGTAGCTATTTGTTTTAAGAAAAAGGTAATAATACTTTTGCCGATGGCTAACTGATACTTCCGGGGGGTGGGCACAGATTTAAAATTTACATGTCTTAAACTTATTTAAAGTCTTTTGTCAAGCATAGGGTTGACAATGCCGCGCGTTTTATTTCTCTCTCGCCTACAGGAGGGTGTGTATATTCACGGGCTGTTCCTGGACGGCGCCAGCTGGGACCGGCGCAACGCGCGCCTCGTCGAACCTCAGCCCAAGGTGCTGTTCACGGCGCTGCCTGTGGTGCACATGTATGCCATACAGAACCAGAACCGCGACCCGCGCCTCTACTGCTGCCCCGTCTACAAGAAACCGCGGCGCACCGACCAGACCTACATCACGTTTATCGTGATGAGGACCGTGCAGAGTCCCGATCACTGGATTCTTAGAGGCGTTGCCGCACTATGTGACATCAAGTAGTTCCCAGGCCTAGACATCTTACTGAAATTTACGAACAAACTTAAATGTACTTTTTCAAAACTGTAAAAAGAAATTGGGCATCAATTTTAAAGAGTTTTAGGTTTCAAATACTTTCAATCTTCACATGTTTTCTAAAAAACCAGTCTTTTGAAATAAAAGGTTAAATGTAATATAACAAAAGATTAGAAATGAGAAGGCAGTTTTTGCAGGAATGCGATCTTCTTTTGAAGAGAAAACGAGTTTAAAGTAACAAACAATTTGAACGATTATTTAAAAAAAAAAAAAAAAGAAAAAAAAAGTAAAGCAGAAATTGACGGAACATTTCTCACATTACAAAATAATAAACTTGGCAAGAGTAAAGAAATTTTGTTTAATTTGTAAAGAAAATAAAATTACCTGTGGATAAATATCTGAAGGAAATGAAACCCTGTATCAATAGTTGTAAACAGAGCTGTACAAATCGAGGGCATTGTGGTTTGACACGTGGTCCTTTTGTTAGTTTTTAGTATGAATGAATTAATGCATTTATTAAGTATTTTCTTTTCAATATATATAATGTTCATTTTGCAGTGTTATTCCGTCCATTCAGTTTTACAGTAAAACCTGTTTAACCGAACTAATTTTCATGTAATTCAGGATTTAGCCTTTTTGTTTCAATTTTTATGTACAGTAGAAAATCAAAATTTCTTCTAATACGGAAAAATATGCATGTAACGGTGGTAATTACTTTATCAGTATTAATCTTCATACTTTTCAAATATTTCGGTCTATGTTACCGAAACCTAACTGTAAAATCTTTCTTAATTTGTTACTCTTTTTTTTTTACAAGTATACTATTTCGTTGCGGTTTTCTTTCAAAACAGGTTTCATTTGTTCTTATTTTCCCCCCATTCTTCTAGACTGACTTTAGGACCCAAATGTACTACACTAATAAATGTGCGCCATGTCTGTCTTTGCACAAGTATGTTAATTGGAAAACCGTAAATAAATCTACATGTTCATTTTGCTAGTTTTTCTTTTACTTGTTTTATAAGATCTGGTTAGCGTTGTGAACTGCGACTATAAACGTAAAGATGTTAATTCATTGGCAGATTAAATTAATGCTTTTAACTTAAGACACACACTTTATCAGTTGACACTAAGGACAAAAAAGGGTAGCTGTGTTCACATATGCAGTGTAAAATGTTAAATGTCAAGTGACAGTAAACATTATTTGTGTTAAAGGTTTTCTGAAAATGCACTTCATTTTTTACACAAGGAGACAGCCGTGTTGGGATCAGACATAGCCACATGAATCGTCTGCCGCTTGTAAGTATCCTGTTTATGGTATTCATAAAACATGTGGGCGGTATTCTTGGCCGTCAAACAGAACTTTTTAACGGCATTTTTAGACACTTTAACGACATATTAAAAAAAAACATCAACTTCAGACACTGACATCTTTGCCATATGGATTTATGTATGAACAAGTTCCTTGATATGTGTGCCATTCTATTTGAGCGGAGAAAATAAGGGTCCTTTCTTTTTCAGTGATAATAGCGCTACAACACAAGGCAGCAAGGAGTTGCGTGAGATGATTAAAATTTCACCATGAAGCGCAATATTGTCGCTTTAGATTGTTGAGGTTATATCAAGGCTGGAGGGGGGGGGGGAGGGTTCTAAAATATCTGTTGCTTCGGAAATTGAATTCTGAGAGATACTGATATAAGTCATATCAAACAATTTCGGTTTAAGATGCTGCCGCTTTGGGATTTTGTGATATTATCTTTTTAATGCATATGTTGTATAGTTGTCTTTGCAGACTTCACCCACCAATTCGTCTTCCAGTCTCTCCTTGAATAATGACTGAATTTTTTCGGCACCATTATTATGAATAAATATTAGTTTTAAATCTAATCGCAGTGTACATATCTTAAAACTTCGGTTTTAAGTGCTTAAAGTTAAGTGCTTGCTTATTGTGCATTGAAGTTGCCCGTGTCATCCTCCACCAAATAAATATTATTTTTTTTTAATCATTGAAATTGTCAAAATGACAAATCTTCTGCATTTTCAACTTTTTCTTCCAAAATTTATAGACAGAGCTTTTGATAGGGTTAGCAAATGTAATGCTACACTCAAATGTGGAGATTTGTCTAAGATACAAGTATCCCCCCAGAATTTCAATGTTTTTAAATATCCGGAAAGAAAATGGCCAACATGTACTATAGATGTCGGTAAATCAAACTAGATCCCCGCCATGATTAATCCAGCGGTGCGTTCAATGTAGCGAAATAAAACATAAATGCCACTGAGTGCGGTTAATCTAGCGGTGCGGTTTATGTAGTGAAATTGAAACTAAAACAGTTAATTTTCAGCTAATATATATATATATATATATATATATATATATATATATATATATATATATAACATCAGTTATTCTACCCTGTATTATTATCTAACTGTACACTGAGCTTACTTTTATGTGTGAATTCCAAGGCTAGATAAGAATGAGACATTATAACAGATCTAAAGTGTTGTTTATCATTTTATGATGTGTGTACGTATCATTGAAGAAAAGGCCAGATAAGAAGCAGATATGTGCGTTTGCCATTTGTTACTCCTATAGCTTCAACAAATCATAAGGAAATTAACTAAGTGTAATTGTAAGGAATTATGAGGCAAATAGATTGTATTTATTTGGCTTAAACAGTGGTAACATTCAAAAATAATTTATGTATACACAAGACAAGAAATGAGTATATGAGCCTAAAGAACAACACTTAATGAAAGAAAGGATATTATAATTAAAGTGGCAAGCAATCTACTGGTAAAATGGCGATTTTAACAGCGGGAAAAAGGCTGGCTGGGGTAAGACGTTTAAAAGCTAAGGGTGCAACTAGTAAGGTGCCTCCGCAAACTTTCGGGCCTTTCAACTTGCCCCCGCTTTCGCACCTTTCAACTCTCCGTTACTCCTTTGCTATTACGTACAGCCCTAGACCATCCTGCAGGAGTATGCGCTCAATTGAGGAACTTTAGGCGTTTTTTACATATAATTGAGAACCTAGTAATAGCTTTAAATCCTCTAACTATTTTGAGTTAAATAAACGTAAAACCGTTTTAACGATCAGAGCAGTTTTCACTGTCAATTTTTAGAACTTCCGAAAGTTGCGTATTTTGAATAAAATTTATAACTGTATCGAACCACATGCATTGAATGTTTAAACATGGCCGAATTTCGCTACACGTACCAAAATGGCACCAACTTGCAATAACAGAAGATCAGAGACACAATATATCTGGTCAAAGACCAATCTTTCAGTGTTTCGACATAATTATCAGCCCCCGGAGGAGGTCAAGGTCACCGAGGTACCTCTTATATAACGTCTTTCAGGCCCAAAGGGTCGAAAATAAGCTGAAAATCGCTCTATCCGTAATCGTTTTCGAGATAATGGTCAACTTCCGGTTTTGGCCTTGAGCATGACGGAGGAGGTCAAGGTCACCGAGATACCTCTTATATAACGTCTTTCAGGCCCAAAGGGTCGAAAATAAGCTAAAAATCGCTCTATCCGTAATCGTTTTCGAGATAATGGTCAACTTCCGGTTTTGGCCTTGAGCATGACGGAGGAGAACAAGGTCACCGAGTTACCTCTTATATAACGTCTTTAGGCCCAAAGGGTCGAAAATAAGGTCATAATCGCTCTATCTCTAACCGTTTCGAGATAATGGACAATCTTTCTCTAATGGATTACGATATACAAAGGTCACATGCCTTGACCCTGAATGTCGAGACTCAGTCCACGATGTTACCGCCTACTGAGATCATACACACGTGTTGTTGAAACAAGGATTTGAGCGTCATTTCGAGCCATTTTTTTGTGATGAGTAGGGGTTTGAAAAATATTTTGAAGCCACAGATCAAAAATACTTTGACCCTAATTCACCGAGTTACCTCAATTTCTGGAAACCACTTTGAGGTCAAACATACTTTGACCTCAATTTGACCTTGAAGGTCAAGGTGAAAAAATTTGCGGCTTCCACATCTCATCACCCTCTATCTCTGTGCCGAATTTCATCGTCCTACGTCAAGTAGCGTAGGTGAAGTTTTCTGGAAACCTCCAAGACGAAAAAAAAAAACACAAAGAAAAAAAAAAGAATAAACAGCCAGAATTCTTAGCAAAGCATACTCATTTGCAAACTTTGTTTTCAAGTGGGAAATATGAAGCATTGCATAAATAACTTTTTTTTTAATCGGCTTCAGCCGAAGATTTGTGTTATGGTTAGGAGAGGGTGGTGGGCGGTTTTTTTGTTTTTTTTTTAATTCTAAGTGCTATGTTAATCCTATTTTAGTTCAAGCCACGGCACCCAAACTGTTGATACTTAAGCGCAATTTTTAATTGGTAATTATACGCATATGCATTTACAACTATACTCCAAATTGCAGTTTTGGCCCCATATAAATCTCAGCTATTTAACACTTGGCAAGTCAAAGAGTATATCGAAATTGCAAGGGCGTTTTTATTTTTCCCACTTGAACATTTTGTTTGCAAATGGGTATTTTCCTTTCATGGGTATCCTTTTTTCCGCTTGCGATGGTTTCCAGAAAACAAGACTATTTCACGTGGGGAGATCAAATCTGACGTGTGGTGAAACTATTAGATGGTTTAACATAGAAACAGACATGAGAAATCTCCGCTTTTTCCGCTGTTTCCGCTTTTTTGGGCTTCATATTTATGGTCTCTCAAAAAAATCTCCGCTTTTTTCGCCTCCGGCTGTTCTCATGTCTGTAGAAAGCTGACACAGGTACAGACGGTTCTGAGACCGTGAAATTCGCAATTTTTACTTTAACTTCAAAGGTCAAGGTCAAACTGAGGTCATAATAACCCTATTTATCAGGAAAAATGGTTAGAAATAGCGCCCAAACCCTTGTTTGAACGTGTATACGGTTTCTGTAGGGAGTTACCTCGCGATATGAATCTTGGCATTCAAGGTCAAAGGTCACATGACCTTTGTGTATAAAAAACCGTTGGAGAAACGGTAAGTGATAGAGCGAGTTTGAACAAATTTTCGAATTGCGAATTTCACGGTCTCAGTACCGTCTGTACCTGTGTCAGTTTTCTATGCTAAACCATCTAATAGTTTTGCGGATTTCACCACACGTCAGATTTAGGTCTAAAGACGTTGTATAAGCGGTATCTCTGTGAACTTGACTTCGATTCTGGTCAAGATCTAAGCCCCAGGAAGTTGACAATTATTTCGAAACGATTAGATAGAGTGATTTTGAGGTCAGTTTCGACATTCTCGGCCTAAAAACCTTATACAATATGAACCTCGGTGATCTTGACCTTGTCGGCCATGCCAAGGTCAAAAATCGAAAGCTGACCAATATCTCGAAAATGGTTAGAGATTTTGAGCTTGTTTTCGATCCTTTGAGGCTGAAAGATATTACATAAGAGAAACCTCGATAATCATGACCTTTTCGATCATGGTCAAGGTCAGAAACCGGAATTTAACAATTATCTCAAAAACAGTTAGAGATAAAGCCTAATAGATTGGGCCTAAAAGATGCTATGTAATAGGTACCTCGGTGACGTTGACCTCGGTCATCATGTAAAGCATACATTTTCTCTTTTGGCTTTTGCAGGTAGGTCATTCCGATATCTAAGGGAATTCGGTCTAGTTTATTTTGTTATTTTTAACAGTGATCCGTCATTTTGTCCCTGCTTCTCCTCTGAAAATCCTGGTTCTAGGACTAAAACTGGCATGTCTTTAAAGGGAAATCAAAACAAAAGCCCGATTCTTAAAAGTTTTTAAAAGGGTACAGTAAATGAGAAATTTATTTCGTAATTTAATTTTTGGCCAAGTCTTTAATCTTTCGCTTTTGCGAAACAAGTTGTCGTTTATTTTTCTTCTCAATTCTTTTCTGCTTTTTTTTTCAACTGAGGTGAATGCAGTCCAACCTCCGTGACTACACCGCTCTAATTAGTGAAGAACCTCTAATAGCAAAACAACATATTTCTACCCGATCTCTATCCTGTATTGCGAAATTGCTTTCCCGTTAGCGAGCACCTCTGTGAAGTGAATATTAATATTTTGTCAAATTCCAAAGGAGTTTTTATAAAGAACTTCAACCGTTAAAAAACCATTGTGTAAAATCAAGTTTCTATCAAGAGAATAAGACTAGTTCTCCCGCACATGAACGTTAGTTAGATAGGAATTGAAATGAAAAAAAAAAAACCTCGTGTGTTAATTCATTGGTAATTTATAACATTGCTGTCTATATATACAAATCAGGTCGTAATATGATAGCCAAGGCTCAAAGGTTTCTCAACATAGGGAGAAATGAACGATTCTAATTGCTTACGTCAATGATAAGGTGAATGACTGACCTGTTTCTTATGCAGTTTTCCTTTTCATTACAATGGTAATTATTCATGTTTAGAAACATAAATTGGTCGCTTCCCCCAAAGACGTCGTTTCCCCAAAAAAGCTTGTTCGATCGGGCCATTTCATTATTTTTCGTTTTTCTTAGTGTTTTCCTATTGCTCCTATTCAGCTAATTTCACATTTTTTAAAAGAGAAATAAGCCTTGAATCATACAAGGGCGGTCGCGCAATACAGCCACTTTATTATTATTATTTTTTTTTTTTTCGTTTTTTTTTTTTTTTTTTTTTTTGGGGGGGGGGGGGTGGTGGCGGAAGCAGCATTTAAACTGACCGGTTGTGGATGAGATGTACTTTCTGTCTGGACTAGGTAGAAGCCTATTAAAGAATTAAAGATATCTCATGATCTGCCAGGAGTGGGAGGAGGTTCATCACAACTGTTGAAAGTAAATAATTGTCGCGAAATAATATTAACATTCCTTCCATAAGGAATGCGTTTGTAATGGAAAGTTGCAACTCAACCTACTCACACTCATATATTAATCGTTTACTTGCAAAAATCATCCTGCCTAAACTTTTTTTTTATTGAGGTTCGAAAACACGGAGCATGAACAGTTCTACTGTTTGTAAACAATGATTGAACTGGTGAGCACACACTTGGTATCAGAAAAAGAACTGAAGGCATAATGTGAATAATAGACAATTCTAGGTAAGTAGTATAGCCGAAAAACGCAAGAAATCGGAGAGATCGCTGCTCAAAAAGATGCTTAATTCGAAGCGATCCCTTTTGAAAATTTCTATTGGGGAAAGATCCATAAAGTTTTTTCTTCTTCAAATATTCGACATTGTCGCTGTGTTTTCCTTTATTTGAAAAGACCGCTGACAACCCCACCCTCTGGATAATGGAGGAAATTGCATGTTGCACTATCGCAGTTTATTCCTAAATTGAAGCTGTCCCGTAACGGAGGTTTTACTGTACCTTAAGGTGATGTGCAGCATATGTTCACCCACGAGTGCCACTAAAATTCCTGTTTAAAAATCTTGTTTGTTTTTTTTTTATTAATTCAATAAACATTTCGGGTGGCAACAAAAAGAACGCAGACCAGACTAATTTTTGCGTCAAAAAAGATAAACCAGCATGTTTTCATTGCCCCTTCTTTCTGTATATTTTCATATATTTTGGGGTCTTGTCATGTTAAATCGATTATAGCACGGCTTTGCATGTTCAGTCGCCTTGTATCTCATTATATTATTCCTCAGATTGTGGTTTGCTTGAAATCTCCACACAAAAAAAAAATATTTCTAAAAGTTCGCCAATTTCAGATACATCAAAACAGCCTCATTTTTCAAAATAAGTTAATAATAAGAGTATTGATGATAAAGTATTGAGCATGAAAGCTTTCAAATGAAGCAAGAGACGCGTAGCCTTGTCATTGGATTCATCTTTAGTTATTACATATTTTATTGTGTTTGGCGCTGGAAACCTCTCTTTAATTTTGAGGTTAAAGTTGTCATGTTTGACGGTTTCGATTGTGCATGTTTATGCAATGGACCGCAATCAACTGAAGAAAAAGCGTCAATTGTCAAATTTGGGGTTTACAACCTGCAAATTATAATAGTCTTTAGGGTTAAGACTTGTTAAGTTTCACAAAGACCGCCATCGGTTAAAGAAACCGCCATATGCCATCAGCCAGCACACGAAATGAAAAAAAAAAGAAAAACGTAGTCCAACAGTCAAGTTTATATGGAAGAAAACGCCATTCGTGTGTTTTTGGGGTTAGTCATAGGTTTGGGTGACTGCGTTCTCATAGACAAAAAAGAGACAAAATTCAAATTACGCGTAAACAATAGACAATGTCTACATAAACAAAACATAACTGAAAAGTAAGTGGTAAATGAATAACAAACAGCTATTTACGCATTGGCAAAAACCCGCCGACATTTACCCTATATTGAAGCCTCTCGTACGAAGAATGGGGCAAAGCGAGACTGTCACGTGATACAGGCACAATGCGTAGACCCATAAATTATGCGAATACACTTTCGTATTTTGCGGTTTCACCCTTTTAAAAAACTACCAATTTTCGTAAACCCAGTATTCATAAGAGAGTCAAGCGCATATTTGACAACTTCTGTTTTCATTTCCTTAAGAAGTGATTTCAGACATCATTTTAAATGTACTATTTGGCGCTAACCTGAGGCGGCAACTGGGTTTACAACATGACATAAGATGTGTAACTAAAAGAAACAGTCGAATCAGATGACAGGTTTTGACGTGAAATTAATGCTATTTGAACTCATGGTTAACTTATGAATAATTCTACCTGCATGCAAAATTTCAATAGAGTACTGGCAGCATATAGTATTTGCAGACGACAAAATTTCAGATTAAAACAGGTTCTTCGAGCGGAGATTTCAGTTTTTTGTAATCTTATCTGTTCTTGTGGATTAAGTATATACTTAATATAGTGCATATACTTTAAGCTTGTATTAGTAGATAAGAAATCTGGTTCTTTATCTGCATAAAATATATGTTCTGGCATAGTTTTATGTATATTTGCGCGTCACTTAACTAATGTGGATAATCTTCCGAGTGTGTGAACAGCTTTTCACCTTTGACATTTGGATTGTTTCTAACTCTGAATGTTAAAATTAAACATCCAAGGTAAGCAAACAAGAAAAAAAAGCGTCATCTTGTATGTCGAAAAAGAGTTGCTGATGCAATTTTGAATATGTTGAATGTGTTGTGGGTGGATGTGTTGGAGCGTGTGTTGTGGGTGAATGTGTTGGAGCGTGTGTTGGGGTGAAATGTACTGGTTATATATAGCTCTCTGTCGTTGGTATTCAGTGACGGGAACTTCGCTTGTTCGTCTGAAATTTTCCATGGATAGTGGCCGAGGAAATTAGGCTCAGCGCTCAAATAAGGAAATAATGTGGCATCTTGCACGTTTATGGCCTAACTTCTTCGAATATAATATCCATTTGGGGTTGATGACTTCGCCGAAATTTTTCACCCAGACGCACTGCATTACTTTCGCTTGAACGTCACCCTCCTAACTGTTTATCACAGTGTTATAATGTTCTGGGAGTGGACCAAAAGATATGACATGCCAGCCTGAAAAAAACATCAGCTGGTCAAAGCTTTCCAATGCATGATGAACCAGTTTGTCGAGATGCATGATAGACCAGCTTGACTAAATGTATAATAGTTCAGATCCGAGTGCATTCTGGAAGCGTTAATTTTGGTTGTTGCAACGACAGATTCTTAGTGCCATTGTCTATGACAAGAAACATGTCAAAAAAAAAAGCAAATAAACAAAAAAGCACGACGCAAGAGTCAATCAATCATCTTATGCTTATCTTGCTGTTTTATTCATACTTTAAAAACTCAGTTTGGATCTGAAAAATGATCCCTCTGTCAAAAATAGGGAGTTTCTGAAGCACACAGATTTTATTATACAGAAGCAAACGAAAAGTTAAAAGGGGAAGAAATATTTTGGAGCAAGGTTTTACTGCTAGTGCTTGTTAGTGCTTAGCAGGGTGATACCATGGTTGGTCCTATAGGCAATGCATGCACGACACAGCGCCTAGCGACACAAAGCCTACGTGGGGATGATGTATGGGATATTTATGCTTTTGTCTAAGAACTGTATGCTTTGCCTCATATTTATTCAAGTTGTTTTATAATGAGCAAAAAGGTTGCTTTTTATTTTTAAAAATAATAGTCCAATTATTGTGTAATGTTTTTGGAATGCCTTCGTGGATGAATTTTATTGTCATGTTTTTTGGAATTGCAAAACCATATTGCTAACCAGTGTAAGCTAGATTGGGTTAACATACTTAAAATATGGGGCTAAACTCTCAAAATAGCAGTGCCATAGAGAAACAATTTCACTTTTACTTTTTTTATTTTCTACTGTCTTTCCTTTTGGGGGATATACATTGCTTTTATGTTGTGTGTCATGGTTTTTCCGTTCTCTCTGTGCGCCCGGAGCTATATCTGCACAACACGTGAGAGACTTAAGGCGTAAAGCAACACGTTGGCGCCCGCACGTGGGTTGTTCAATGAGTTCGCTGCCTAATCCATAAGCGTTCTGTATAGAAAAGTGTTGACTACTTCATTTTTTCTTCGATGCAATCTTCTCCTACTTTTTGACTTGATTCTGTAGAAAGGCTTCCACTGCATGTATGACGTCATCATCCGTTGACAATTTCTGACACCGTAGTAGTATTGGACAAGTGATAGACTGCGGGGGCCCAATCTGGCCAATAGGGTGGGTGAGGTAGTATTTCGAAATTGCTCTATCACTTTGTAATTTGTGTAGCAAGTTTCGACTCTTCTGTTCTTCTGATCCGGAGTTAACATTCTCGGCAGCCACCATGCAGACAGCTTTTCCATATGAAGCTTTTCACGCAAATTTTTATGCACCGGCCTTAGGCTAAGGCTCAGAATTATGGAGCAGTTACTCGTCTGCCACTCATCACCATGCGGTGGACAGCTGCAGTTTATGCAGCGGCAGAGGCTCTGGGACTTCCTGTGCTTGAGTATGCAGAGGCTCTGGGACTTCCTGTGCTTGAATATGCAGAGGCTCTGGGACTTCCTGTGCTTGAGTATGCAGAGGCTCTGGGACTTCCTGTACTTGAGCATTGTTCTATGCTCTCTGGGATCAGTCCATTTTTGTAACCACTGTGTATCAAGTCATTTATATGGGCCTCAGCCATAACTTTAAGAATCTCTTATATTCATCTCCCTTTCTGAACAACCCTCGAATATGGTTTTAACAACCAGAAAGTTTGTCAATTTTTGGCGAGTTTTCCCATTTTTTTTTTTTTTTTAGAATTGATATTCCTCAGTGTCCCATTTAGTGAATATTATTATTTGGCGTGAATTTAACTTACCGGTGCACCTGTAGGCATTTCTATATTTTCTGTTCATTGAAGTAATTCAGAAAAAGATACACAAAGATGTTTGCATTATTGTGATCAGTACCCAGCTGTCTGTGTCTTTTTTGGGTTGGTGTAAACTTAAGGAACACCAAACATTGTCAACGGTGAAAACTTCAGTCAGTTCAAATTCGAGTCCCGGGGTTTACTAGAACAACGTTCCAACCGTAACTGCCCCGTTTATGCATGTGTGCATTGTATCGTGCAGTATTTTACAAAAATTATGAACTTTCCGTTTTTCTCACCCTGGCAATATGTAGCCTCACTTTAAAAATTTTAACTCCACCTCAACTTGGTGACAACCACCTTCATTTTACTTATTTTTTTATTCTTTTTCTTGCTTGTTCGTCGTATTTTCCTACTGTTCACGATTACAGAATAATAAATAAATGTTGTATTCACTACTTCGCTGGCCGGATTTGTCAATAATATTTCGATGTTGACCGTAACAGAAAAGTCGATTGACATCGCAATTATTTGTAATCCCGACACCATTGAAGTTATGTAACAGAACATATATTGACTTATTTCGAGTCAACATGGAGATGTGGTTGATCAGATACGAACATGTTGACCTAAAGGTCAACATTTTGTTACCGGTTAATAATACTTCATGTTGATTCGAAATAAGTCAATATCTGTTAAATATAAGACTAAAATTATAGATCGGGTAAAAGAATGTGAACCCCTTCATATACAAAATACACATCTAGCTTGACTATTTCTCATAAAATCTCTGAATCAATCTCTATAAACTATTTAAATTAATTGACAGAAAAAGAAACATAGTGGAAATGTAGCAGTGTTTAACACTGTCAGTTTCACACGAGATAATGATCAGTAATATCTCCATACTACCCAGAAACCGTAAAAACAGGAGGTTGGAATGTTAGCAAAAACACTTAACAAGATAACGTTTTTGCCACGGAAACGAAAGACATAATGTTAATTTATGTTGAAATTCAAATAGAAACTAGACCACATTTCTAAATGACAGCTACCACACCTACAATATCTTGCTAGCCATTTCCTTTTTTTGTATTCAAGTGGATTTTTTTCAGTAATATCGACATTTGACAACACCTACGACGCCCACCACAAAGACGAAAGCTTACTGGCATCAATCAGTCTTGTTACGTTCCATAATGATAAAGACTGGAAAAATGACGTCAAAACATAAGTAATGCCATTGCTAAAAATAATGACACCTTCGTATTTTCAAGGTACACAGAATAAATTCTGAAAATTAGGTTTACAATGCTTCTAAAAATTACGTTCCATAAGTAAAAGTGTAATTTTTGGATATGTTGGACAGAATGGATTTGGCATATTTGTCTTAAATCACGTGGGCACTATTAAAATGTAGTAGCTTTTGCAAGTGTACCCATATAGCAATAAAATTGCTACAGAACTTCATTAGTATATGAAAGCCAAAGTCCTGAAAATTTTAATGCTTTTATTATTTGAAGCGTAAATAAGTTGTCTAGAATGGCCATTGGTTTGAGTCCTATAGGTGGTTGGTTACGCGAGTCTGGGTATGTAACTTCCTGACACATTGTGAACGCAGTCTCGTGAGGTATGGCGCTGATATCCATTGACCAGTATCCACTACAGCCTCACATCTTTGAGGTGGGGGCTGGGGTGAGTGTGGGAGGGTAAGTCCACGCCAAGCTTTGTGGTGAACTGCTATTAACTCCCAAGTGGCTTCAAGCATGTCGTGTGTGTATATTTGAAACTTTTTCTACAGATCGTTTCTGTGTGTTAGCTCGTCATGCAGAATTGACTCCTTAGACATCATAAAGACATGGTGATGGTAATGATGTCACTTTCTATAGCGCTCATTCAACTGTTTGCTCTAAGCACTTTACATATAATCTAAAAGTTGTATTCAAAAAAGTAGTTCTATGATAAAGTCTATCAATTTAACTCAAAGGTTGCACAGTTATCAAATTCTATGCGCCTTTCTGAAAAGGTTGGTTTTCAAATCCCTTCTGAATATTGACAAATTCGGGGAGGATCTCAACTTTTCAGGCAGCGAATTCCAAAACGGAAGGTGCGACTGAAGCAAAATTTCTCGGAAATAGGCGGGATGATTCGTAGATAAGACTTTGGGCGTAAGACCTGCGATGTTGTGATCGATTCTAAAAAGGACTGGTAACTACTGCAGGTGCTTGAGATCATCCGTTATGTAGTCGTATTGTCTCCTTTAAAGGAAGAACGAGTCGCACCGTGGCGTTTAGAACGCGTTAAATTTTGTTCAGTAACTGGGTTTTGGTTGCGTCTGTTGTGCAATATCTTCGAATAGACCAGTTTTCGAAAGTTAGCATACACACAGGAACTACGTGTTGCACATGCACATGCATCTTTAGTTCACGATCGGGCGAAACACAGAGGTCGCGAACGAACATGCAGGCCTGTATTTCTTGTTGATCGATTGTGATGCCGTTATATTTCATTTTTTACAGTTGCTTCTTAGTTCCAACGATCATAAATTCTGACTTTTCGCCATTTAATTTCAGTCTATATTCTTTCATCCATTTGCCAATACCACTTATACCGTCCTCTAGCGTCTTCTTGGCACTGTACTGTGCAACCATAGTATTGGGCTTGAGCAACTCAAACAGTCGGCAAACATGTGAAATACGAGCAAAAGCAGGCGCCTGAGATGGTCGAGGGGACCGGTATATTTCGTGTATCCCCAAAGCCCAGCACGGGAGCCCTGGGGCATGCCAGTTGTCATTTGTTTAGAATCAAATTGGGCACCATTTATCCGTACCACCTGAACACGATTGTTGAAGTAAGATCGAAACCAGTCCAGAACTGAAGCCGAAATCCCATAATCCTTCTCCAAGTCGGTCAAGAAATCTGTCATGGGGTATGGTATCGAACGCCGCAGATAGATCTAAAAGAGCGAACAGACCCAACAGCGTGACCTCCTGCCTATCCATATTACGTAGAAGATCGTTTTGACTCTTTGTAGTGCTGTCTCACAACTATGTCCTTTGCGATAGGCTGACTGGTTCACTTCATCAAGTCCATGGAACGAGCGGTAACTTTTCATTACCTTCGATAATGCTATAAATAATGTATGATTTACTTTAAAACGGTGCAACGGGACTCTTTTGTGCCCCGTCTATCCTAATCTTCGTTCAAATATCAAGCGTTTTCACCGGCAAAAGATGTTTGCAAAGTGTCACTATGTGTGTTCGTGCTTTGCTATAGGGATCTAAAAATCCCGGCCTCAACCGATAAGGGATGTTTGCAAAGTGTCACTCCCCATCTGTTCATTTTTGCTATAGAGATTAAAATCTGGCTTTAAAAGGGGGCCCTTATCTACCACGCTCATTCACAATCTGCAGGCGCAGAAACAGCAGCTCGTTAGCAAAGAAAATCCGCCATCTCACCCAATGCTCTTTGATTAAACTATGTTGTAAAAATTTTAACTTATCAGTAGTATGAGTAGTGAACAAAGTTATGTTTAAAGCGCATATAAGTTTTAATAACGTTCTATGTGTTGCCATGTTATTGCTATTGCGTATTAAAGAAACACTACCACAACCGCTTCTTCTTCTTGTTTATTATTTCGCAGCATGTTAGAGACCGATGGAAAAGACTGAGCATTCTCTCATCTTAACCAACTAAGAAAAGCTACCGTTATCACAGACACGAGCTGAAGAGAGTTTTAATGACCTGTTCATAGGGTTTGTGCTTTCAGTAGGAGAGTATGAACTCGCGGGACATTGGCTTTGGCGCGGACTTCTATATTTTTGCTCCTTTGTCTGACCATTTGCTGTCGAGTATCTCTCTTAAACATGACATAAGGATTAGATCAGCTGGCGTAAGCGTGGCAACTGGAAATGGTTTCACAGTTACACAACAGGGACGTGTTAACTGGGGCGTACTGGGCTTTCAGTTTACTTGAAGCGCGAGTTCCAAATCACCCTCACAGGCCCGCAGCTTCTCTGGGACAATTCTGCAGTTTACTTCGGGGAGAGTTCGGTGTTTGGATACGCATTCAGTTTCTACTATTCGCCGTCATGAAAGGTTCTACATAATGACCATGAGAAGCGCGTTGATACATTACTTCACACAATAGTCAGAAGCGTACTGAATCCTAAGTAACGTAATGTCTCTTTGGAAACAAAATAAAACATAGAAATCTAAGAAATGATTGAAGAAAAAACGATAAAACTTCGAAATGGATACTGCTTGCTCTCAAACAACCGATCGAAAAAGCTATATAGAGTCTTAAGTTCAGAAAGTAATTACTTGAATACTACAAGGAAAAAGTATTGTGGGGCTTTATGTGGAACTTTCACTGGCATAAAGTACATAAAAATGTTTTTAAAGGGGATTTCAACCTTATAAATATAGCTGACAGTCTATATTTTATTCCGTACCTATAGATGTGGACCCCGTTTGAAATAGGGAAATGTAGCACTTAAAAAAGTGATGCATCAAATTTTAGTCGAATATCACAGTGAATTTAAAGGGTTTATTGTGACAGTGCAAGTGATCAATTATCGAATCTAGATTTTCTTCATTTAACTAATAGTATCTAATTAAATACGAAATTACATAAAATGCTTAACTTACTTCATGGAAAACCTTTATTTATTCTTTTTTCGTGCATCATGACCATGCATAGCTACCCTTTGAATAAAGAAAGGTACGGCGAACGAGACACAAGCACCTTGTATCGCGTGGTGGAATTTACCTTTTAACTATAGCGGTCGCACATAACCCGTTGAACAAACCGAATCCAGCTGTTTGAACACTTAGTTACCACGGTATTTTCAACATATCGGTACCAGGCCTTTATCATCAGATATCGTGTCCGGTATCCCTGGCTTTCTTTAAGCATCAATGCTGTTGAAATTAAATGTTTCCTATGTTTCATAAGCTCCGATTCTTAACTCGTCTATAAAACTGTGTGCATGCGTTAATATAACTGAATTCTAAATTTGCAATGAAAATGATATTAAAACCTGGCAGACAACTCTTCAGCTTCTAACTCTTACTTTGCGCCGTTACAAGGTCATCACGTTGTATTTACGTCGTTTTTAAAGTTGAAAGCAATCGTTTCCGGGAAAACTGAACAAAACAAAATGTATTGTGATAAATGTCTGCTAAATCATTGCACTCTACTTACTGTTTAATTGCAGATATTTTAATAAATATATACCTACTAGAATCTGGATATTTCAAGTGGCTCACCGTTGCTTGCCCAAAGAACCATGACTTTTACTGTACGTTTCTGCCTAGCTCATGCTTTCAAAGGCATTATTTTTTTAATATTGCAGTGTCGCTGTATATTGTGCGGTGTCCATTAGAAGTTATCTAAAATGAAAGTTTCCCATCATTTCAACAACACGTGAAATTGCGGTTCATCAGTGTCTTTCTCGCTAGTATTTCTTTTACAACTGCTGTACCCCTGTAAATGACAAGATTTTAAGAATAAATTTAAATTGGCTCGTTTAGTTTAGTCCCTTAAAATGACTTCCTTGTTGAAATACCCGTCAGAAAAATATTTTTCTTCCATGACACGCTTTTATCTGCATGTTCTCATCGTCGCACGGTGAAAGCCTAGAGGTCAAATGAGTAACGCTTGGGCCTACTCTTCGGCATCAATACGCCTACCAAAGACGACGGAAATCTGCAGAAACTCCATATCTATTTCGGGATGGTTGATCGACTTCCACTGCGTTTGCTCTTTCTCCGTCTCTCCCCCAGTTTGTTGAGCCGTCTAGAATGGTGAATTCCCTCGCGGATATTGGAGTACCAGATTGCTCGGTTTTCAGCTATGATTTTCGATTTGTTATTTGGCAGGCCAAAAGCCTAGACACGTCTTTGAAGTGGACCTTTTAAGCAACTCAACTGGACGTTTAATATCAGCAATCTCGCCGTAAATCAGGCTTTTCGGTATTGGGCCGTCGTCCATGCGGCGTACTCGGCAGAGCCAGCGTAGGCGTCGCTGTTAGTTAAACGCGGATGCTATCGGCAGATTCGCTCTTCGCAGGATTTCTTCGTTAGAGATCTTGTAGTTCCAGTTGAACTTGAACAGACCACGCCCAGGAAGAGGAGATTGAAGGTATCCTTTTCTTGGTAAGAGTTGCTTGCCCATGTCTCATTATCATAAAGAAGCGTGCTGAGGATTACCATTTGAGCTTTGGTGGTCATTTTTGGATTTTTCATGCCCGTTTAGTAAGTCTTCCGAACGGGGTAGCACATTTCCGATTCTGACATTGATTTCACCGTCTGGAGCTGTGTTCTCAGCTGTAGTGGATCCAAGGTAGCAGAATTGCTTACAATCTCTAACCAGGTGCCGTTGAGAGTAATGATTGGTGGATGCTCAACACCCTAAGCGACAGTTTTTCGTCACACTGAATGTCAGGGAAAATGTTTCACAAGCATCTTACAGCATGTCGATTAAGGTGTGTAGCCTGCAGCGAAGCAATTCCCTATTTTACGCTTTTTTCAATTTTGCTTGAAGACATCGCAGGTTGAATAGTTTTCCATGAGAGCGGGTGTAGATGTGAATGTATTCTTAAGCACCCTTGAATGCTTAGCTCAGCAGTATAAGGAAATATATACAAAGAGCGTGGCTGCAAGAACGCATCCTTGCTTCACGCCTTTTTATTTGGAAGTTAGAAAATGTTGCGCTATGAAGTATTTTACAAAGCTGAGTAGTCTTGGAAGGCAGCCAGTTTTCTTGAAGACTTTGTGCAAGCCTGATCTACTTACTTAACAAACCCTGTGGAAAAGTCGGCAAAGGCTTTGTACAACGGTTTTTGCTGTTGTTGGCAATTCTGTCGTTGCCATATCTTTCGTTGACCAGGAATGTTTTACAACTTGGCAGCCGATCAAGCGGTCTCTCTAGTTCGCCGATGGTTGCCTCCGTATTAATTCAACCATGGCAGGAAGCTGTGGTAGGTCGTTGATTGTTATCTGAGCTATATCAGCCCCTTTCTAGTACAATTCACCATCTTTCGAGTTCAGAGATACTACGTTGTTAACAAACGGCCCAGTGGCTAGATTTATGTCACTGTGCCTTTCACGTTGGTGGCCGGTGTCAGAAACATGTTGAATCCAATACTGATTTGCGTAAGATCGCCCACTTTTCTGGACCTCCCTTCGAACCGATGCAGCTTTTGTAATGTCTAGGTTGTGGGGCGGCATCGCTTCTTGCCTCAATAGTCTTTTTTTCTGGTTGTTTTATTACCAGAGACAGTCAATGAAGAGTTGTTGTGAATGATCGGTGACGCAGTTTCAGGAAGTCGCAGGAAGTCACGTTGGGTTGACTATGTCTTCTCATGATAATGAACGGATGCCAAAAACCGGAGAGGTGGTTCCGCCATGACACTTTGTGGTATTGTTTACCAGCGAAGTATGTTCCTGTATAGTATGCAGAGCTGGAACCATGCGTAGAGTTCCAGTAAGCGCTGACCGTTTTCATTCACTTTAGCAACACCGTATTTGCCCAGGCATGAAGGCCATGCAGTATTATCAGATCGGACACGAGCATTAAAGTTGCCGAAAAGAATGAGTTTCTTACTCTTCGGTTTTTGGTTGAGAACGGTGGACAGCGCGTCATAGAATTCATCCTTGACATCTGAACAGCAGAAAAGGTTGGAGCGTAAGCACAGATGATATTGGCAGATTCTAATAGAATGGTCAGAGAAGCGCAACAGACGACAATATTTGCCGACTAGGGTCTCAATCTTATAAATCAGGTCGTTTTAACTGCGAAACCTACACCTTGTTGCTTTGGTACATCGGGCGGTCTGTCATACCCGAAAGGGTACGCTTGGATTGTCGTAAAGAGCCTGTTTCTACTAGCGTCGTCTCCTGGATAGGTGCAATGTCTACACTAAGTTTGTTTAGCTCCTCTGTTTATGCTCAAACCATCCCAGGTGCCTATCTGTAGTACTTTGTTCTTCTTGGGTATTGATACTGACGATCTGCTGGTCAGGATGTGGTACCTCTAAGCTCCACGCACCCCACGAAGCAAGCAGATGCTACACAACACATAATTCTAGTTGTGGACGTCGAGTCCTTTTCCACTAGAGTTCCAATGAACGGCTCTAGCGATGTCGCCATGAACCATGAGCCTGGGCCACTACCGTAGAATATATGTGGTAATCTTTGCTCCAGTGATGGATGTACTGGAGGTTTGGCGATGTCTGACATTTGATCAGTAGGAAACACCTTTCCGATATCGCCGCAACGTTGCTTAGTCGCAATTAAGGATGTAGTTTTGTCGTTCCTAGACCGTAATTTTTAAATAAGAAATCCGTTGTCGTTGAGCGCAGCTCATTGGTCGTTTTGATTTCGGTTCTCCAAAACATGACCGATTAGATCACATTACCATAACTATGCCCTACGGTATGACCAGCATGCGACACGTTTATATCACTTGAGTTTTATCGCTTAAGTGGCATCGTTACGGCGGCGCTCTAAGTGAGCCAACTTTTGTGTGTTTTTGTTGCATCGTCGACTTCATGGTTGCGACGTTGTGACTACATGGCCGTGACTTCGCGAACATTGTCATAGTATAAAATAAATTTGGATCATCTGTAACTGTAATGGACGTTGGGGTGCCGTTACAGTTGCGACTTTAGATTTCGCATTAGTCATTCGCTGTCTAATTTCCCCCTTGTCCTATCATCTGTACTCTTTCTTGGCATTTGTTGTAACAAGCATTAACTTTATTTTAGTTTGACGACACACGATTAACTACAGATTATTGGGTTTGGCTTGCGGACATGGTTTCTCTGTTCTGTATAATATCTGCAATGTTATCTACATTAATTACGTTTAATGTATTCGAATATTTCTTGTAAAATGATGTTTTTGTCAATCAAATCCTGTGAATTGTATTACATATAATTTGTGGCAAATTAATATCAGTCTTGTGGTCGTTCGAAGCAAACCGACGATATCTGAACTTCGGTTCACATTTTATTTTTATTTTTTTGTCTTTCTCAGACAGCGTGTCAGCGACGCCCGTAGACAACGACAAGTCTTTTTGTTTCAGGAACCCAGCTATTTCGGTTAACTTCCTGCAGTAATTACGCTCAATTATAGTGCCATTCGTTGTTTGAAATTTGGCGCCATTGTCAAAAGTGGGCGTTTTGTTTTTATGGCTCTTATCTCGAACTGTTAGGTTTTAATCGTCATAGTTACCAATGGTTTGGCGATGACTCCAATAATGGCATGATCTGTATTAAACAGACATTCAGCCAATAAGATTAAAAAATGATTGAACCAATTTAACGCCAGACGATTAATGCGACAAATATTGAAGATGGCGGAAAATATTGCAGACAAAGTTTCACTGCAATTTGCTCAGCACTCGTTGGTCATCAGTGGTAGCCGGGATTTTGAGGAGGTGGGTGGGGAATGGGGTGGATTCAAAGGGTTTGGTGAGTGAGGGGTTGAGGAGCCCACACCTGTCAGGACCTGTAATTGAGCCATTTTAGTGACTGAGTGGTCTCTGGCTGTCGTCTTCATACTGTTCAGTATTGGCGCCACTTCGAGTGGATTAATGAGGCAAATAGTGAAGATAGTTGGTAATATTGTCAACTTTTCTACTAATTGACAAGGATGAGTTAAGTCCAATAAACTCCTCCGTCGCACATGTAGCCTGCATGTTATCTTGTCTAGGAGTAGTTAGGATGACTAGTTAAAAACTCATAGTTTCGTGACAAGGACAACTTAAATGTTGGATATGAGTAATTAGGGGAGTACCAAATGCATGGAAATGTGTTCCATCCCATTCCAGTGAAGATGTGTAAGTTGTGTTGGTTTTTAACAATTCCAGATATTTCGCTGAAGTGGTATTAGACTGGCAACATTGGAATATCATTTTGGAATCAGACCCATGACATGACAGTGTCTGGAAAGTGGCTAAGTATGGCATTGTGGGGGTCACAGTTCAGGGCACTGTAGGGGTTATAGCTCAGTGTACCTTACGGGCCACAGCTCAGGATAATGTAGAGGTCACAGCTAAAAGCATTGTAGGATTCACAGCTCAGGGTACCGTAGGAGTCACAGCTCATGGTACTGCAGGGGTCACAGCTCAGACCACTGTGAGGGTCATAGCTCAATGTACCTTGGCTGTCACAGCTCAGGGTACTGTAGGGGGTCCCAGCTCAGGGCAAGTTGGGGTCATAGCCCAATGTACCTTAGGGGAAACGCCAAGGTAACATAGGAGTCACGGTTAAGCTGTAGGGATCATGGGTACTGCATGGGGTCAGAGCTTAGGGCGGGGTATTGTAAGGGCCCAGCTCTGCATATAGGTGGAATCACTGGAGGCATTGTGGGAGTTATAACTCGGGGTGTTGTATGGTCATAGCTGGTGGTATGTCAGAGGTCGCAGCTAAGGGTATTGTAGGATCATAGCTCAGGGTATTGATGAGGCCGTAGCTCTGGGTCTTGTGGGGATTATAATTCAGGGTATGGTTGGGTCATAGCTCAGGGTATTGTAGGGTCATAGCTCAGGGTATTGTAGGGTTATAGCTCAGGGTATTGTAGAGTTATAGCTCAGGGTATTGTAGAGAATAGCTCAGGGTATTGTTGGGGCCACAGCTCATGGTTTGTTGGGGTCACAGTTCATGATATTGTTGGGGTCACAGCTCATGGTATTGTTGGGGTCACAGCTCATGGTTTGTTGGGGTCACAGCTCATGGTATTGTTGGGTCACAGCTCGGGATGTTGTTACAGCTAATGTTATTGTTGGGGTCACAGCTCATGGTTTGTTGAGGTCACAGCTCATGGTTTTGTTGGGGTCATAGCTCAGAGTATTGTTTGGGCAATAGCTATAAGTGTATGGTGGGGGTCATAGCTAAGGATATTAGTGTAGTGACAGCTCCAGGTATTGTAAGTGTCAACAGCTCACGGCATTGTAGGGATCAAAGCTGGGAGTTTTTGTGGGGCTCATAGCTTGAGGTATTGTGAGGGTCATAGCTCAGGGTATTGTTTGCCATCATCATTGGATATAGTAGGACTTTGAACTTCAGTTTGGCTGGTTTTCACGTTCATGGCAAAATAACTCTTGCCGTTCTCTGCGGTTAATAAATCAAGGAAAACAAAAAAATATTAAAATAAAATTTATAATTTATACAGAGAACTATTGATTGTAACAGTAAAGTTTTACAATTAAATTCTAAAACCAAATGAAATTCAGGAATACTCAGAAAAGACTTCGGGTTTTACTACGTCTACACAGATAGCAATACATTATGCCATTCGTTTTCAATGGAATATTACGAATACGAAGAAGTGACCTTTCAATTCTTTGTGGAACTGGATAAAAGGCATGCTTCACTTTTTTAAAGTTTGACCTTCCCCTTGGTCATTCAAAGTTAATGTTTTAATTAAATGTTCAGTTGTAGTGTCGTGCGAGATAAACAATATTTTCCACGAGGTGGCTTCATTGTTGGTTATAATGGAAATTCAGCATTTCAGAAAAGGCGACAAGCTGTTATTTTACGCACGCAAAATTGATTAGCTGCCTGAAATTCTAAACTACACAATCTTATCAAATTAGGGGGGGGGGGGGAATTTGCGAAGCATCTTTTCACAGGAGCACGTTTTGTGCGAGCAGCTGAACAAGTTCATCCATAAAGGCTCCGCCACGTAAATGCTACGGATACTTTGTCTTAAAGCAAAACCTCAGTGTGCCTTTCTTTTCGCTTTTTCCTTCCCTTATACGCGAGGGTTTTTTTTCGAGAATTTCACGAGTATGGGTATACGTGTAAGCTGTGTTCTGGATTTGAATCTTTGCACGAACGAGTTGCTCACCCAGTAAACATTTTAAGGTCGATTCAAAGTCGATTGAGCCTGCGCTGTCGGTCCGACCAAACCACAATATTCACTCTGGTTGTACTTGATTTATAAATGGTCCCGACCACATATTAAAGTCTTATGAACGTCTTTGACACAAGGTTGACTAGTCGTTGAGTAAGCCACGTTGTTTATATGTAACATTTGGTGGCAAACAAAATGCAACTTTGCCTAGGTCTAATCAACGTCTTTGGTGCACGACTTTTGAAAGACCTAAAAAAAATAGATGTCGGACTCACAACCAAAAAACCTCCACGAGTTATTACTCACCGGAAGTGGTAGCAATGACAGACCAGTTTGAAAATATACCAAAATGAGAACATAGAATATGAGAATTTTAAATTTTTAGCCCCCTTCTTTTGAAAAATATTTTTCGAAATCCAAATGATACTTATCTTGCCTGGCCGGATGATTTAATGGTTGGGGGTACTGTGACGGAGGGGCAACCACACTAAGATTGTCGCTATCTTGACGGCAATTCTAAATAAATATTTTCTGACTTCTTACAACGCAGGGAGACAGACGTTGCTTCTACTCCATTTGCAACTTAAACAGTGGCGGATCCAAGGGCGGGGGGGATTCAGGAATTGCAGACCCCCCCCCCCCTAAAAAAGTAGACCATCAGTTGGTTTGGGAACGCGCGCATGCCCTACTTCCACGCTGGCCCAAGTTGAACCCCCCCCCCCCCCTTGCCCGAAAACTATATCCGCCATTGGCGGCAACCTTACCGCAACGTTGATTAAACTTCGTATAACTGACGTAGACCTTGCTTCAACTCACATAAACAACCAAAACCCGACTTTGATCCGACGTCCACTGCAACATCTTTCCAAACGTTCTTCCAAAGTTGCATTATTGGGTAGGCTTGAAAGCCTCGACGGATGAAAAACAAACTATTGTCCTGACCAAGTACCCCATAAAATAACCAACACAGCATGACGAAAAATAGTCGCAAAACTGCGAGCAAAAGTAAGTGATTGCTCTCGACTTAAAGGCCCGATAGTATATGTGACTCACAACGGAAAAAAGGAGATGTTTCTAACCGCACCTGCTTTAAAAAGCAACCTTTTAATTTTAGAAACGTATTCGCTCTTATCATATCATTACAGAGACAGTTTACAAGCAAGTGAAAAAAAGACTGAAAAAGACAGAATTGCCTTTAACAAGCAGATAAACTTGTGCAGATGGGCAGCTTTCTTACACTACCACATTCATTGATATTTAATCTAATTCTCATTTTCAAATGTGGCGAAGTTTATCAATGCAAATTTGAATTTCAAAACTACTACAAATAAGATAATTATGGGAAAGAGACGCTTGGAAAGAGTCTTAATTACAGTTAGAGACGAAACTTGAACAGCGTCACATCTGACGCCCAAAGCCGCAAATCCCTGCAATTTTTTCAGAACCGGCTCTAGGTCGTTAAATCTGGGACGAACATGGAATTCCAGAACAGAAACAATTAAGATGGCATAGCGTTCACTATTTTCTTATTAACCCCACGCTTAGGAATCGACTCTGACAGAAAAACTAATCCAATTTTTTCCCCAAGATGAACAGGTGCTCCGATCGAACATGAACCCTGTTGTTGTTAACTTATATCCCTGCTCATTAGGATACCAACTGTTATTCCCGAATGCTTCTTTTGTCCGAAACATTCTCAACCTCTTCTAATGTTTCATCAGCAGTGCCTGTCACAGATATGGGGAAGTGAAAGTTTTTTTGTTTTTTTTTTAAGAAGTAATCGCGGTCCCCTTAATGCCCATGTGATAATGATGTTTAGGGATGCCTGTTTCTCAGTCTCTTTGGAGGCTGAAATAATACAGGGCGACATACAGGATCGCAAATACTAACACAATATTACGTCACTGGACAGATAAAAGAGGGGCAGGCGAGGGATAGAATCTATAGCCACCAGTTGCGTTGCGTATCACTTTGTGATTAACAAAGATTACAGCAGGTTATCAAACAACTCCCTGTCCTCGCCACCCCCCCCCCCCCCACCCAAACCCCGCGCAGGCTCGATAAAAACAAAAGATATAGGAAACTATTCCCTGTCCTTCGGTAGAAAATAAGTAAAAAATACCGGGAGTTTCCGAAAAGAAGCCCCCCTCCCATATAGAAGCCCCGGGGCTTTTGTTTGGAAACTATGTCCGAGTAGAAGCCCCCGGGGCTTCTATTTGGTTTGAAAGTGACCACAGTAAAAAATCATTTCCAAATTAAAGCCCCCCTTTGACATCTTCAGTGCTACCGAACAATTACTTGCGCTACTGCTACGCTCAATCCCCTTGAGTGCACAAACAACCCCTACTCCTCCCGCTTTTGTCAACACAATACAACCATCTACTCGAGCCTGTGCTCCGGAGTAGAAGGTACTCGCGATGTAGCCAGCTTTTTGCTTAGTGGAATCCACGATGTCACGAAGAAGGCCTTAGAAAATTAAAAAAATGGATTTTTTTTTTTACTCCACCGCCAACATTCGTGTCACAAAATGCCTTTAAGTGGGATTTTCGCTATTGGCATTGTTTCGATCTGCTTTGAAACATCATGGCTGGCAAAAGAAAGTATTACACGATCAAAGAGATGCTCGCCGTTTTGAAGTGCCTAAAAAATTAAATCTAACTTGCACAAATAACTTGCTGAAAAAATTATGGAAGTTCCGGGGCATCTGTTTGGAAATTGCTTCCTGATAGAAGCCCGCGGGGCTTCTTTTTGGTTTCAATAAACTCAAAATGCCGAGTTTCCGCTTAGAAGCCCAGGTCTTCTTTTCGGAAACTCCCAGCCGTGTCCGTGTTTATTGCAACCGCTAAAACTGGCAGGTGGTTATCAGCTCCATATGCAAATCAGGATGAGACTCTGCTAAAATTAATAAAATAAATTAAAAATGGCGGTATTATCCATGGAAATATGTCGAAAAACCTTTCAAACAGCGATTAATCTGCGTGATTAAAAGTCGTAGTAAATCCTACATTAAATCCTTGATATTTTGAATGCAACAAATCACAGTAACGGCGCCTAAATTTTGCTCAAATGGGTCAAATCTAGGCATATATTTAATTTTTGCTATCAAGAATTGAATTTTTAATCTCTAAAAATCAATTTTAGAGATTATTATATCAATAAATCTTTTTTGAGATCAATAAATATTGTTTGACATCTCTAAGTATTAATCGATAACAAAAATATTTTTTAAAATCATGAACACTTTAAAGATATTAAAAATATAATTACAGATAATTAATTCTTGATGTCACTTCTAAATGTGAAAATTGCTTTCCATACAAATGACAGACATTTTGCTGCAATCTATATTCTGAACAATGGATGTAACAGAGTCAAAACGCAAATCATAACTTAAAGACTTTAATAAACACTGCTTGGTGTCCCTGGAATACACCCAGACTTTATGTCTGCAAGAGGGGCTAGACTCCGCGTAACCGGATTAAACGCTTTCCAATAAATCTCGTTGGGGAGAGAACCTCTGATAAAATGGTCAGCGTTTTACCCGCCTTTGCACACCATCAATGTTTTAACCATCGACTTTTTATCCGTCAACGCTTTGGCAATCGACGTTTTGACCGTCGACGTTTTGTCCTGATACCGTTTAAAATCTGTCACTTCATTTAAACATAACATAAGTAAATGAACTTTTAAAGCCTAGATAATATATAGGAAATATTTAATCAGTCCGTAAATTATATGGGGTCGTAATTTCTCGCTAATTTAGTTATTGATTATTGTATTGGTTTTTTTTTTGTACCAGACCACATAGATAGATGGCTCCTTGAGCAGAATAAATAAACAAAACATGTAACGTTTTGGTCATCGGATAGTATGATACACGGAGAAAAAAAACAGTGAATACATTGGCTCCACCCCTCCATCTGCACTCCAAATGGTTGCTCATGTCTGCAAAGCTGGAAACACGGGGACAGATTGCCTCTTCTCCAAACAGAGCAACTGGCTCGGACAACTGTCTCTTTTTAACAAAGCTTTTGTCCTTTGTGTGCTGCAAGTGCAACTGTTTATAAAGCCTGGCTCCTAAAGTTTAGAAAGTTTTCTTGGTGTGGTGGAGTAAAGCTCAAGAAGCATGTGAGTGTACAATGTGCTTTAAGTGATTTGTGATTCAAATAAATAACCATTTATAATTGACTTGACTTTGTCAAAAAACAGTCACTTGGAGTTATAAGTGTAAGGGATATCTTTGACAAACTTTCTACAATCTTTTTCGGGAATCGGTTAAGGAAGAGACGAGACATATTCCTGACAAACAGTGAGCTATTTATAGGAAGTGTTCCGATAGTATAAGTGAGTATATCTTCTCGTGTTTTTTTTCTCCATCGCTGAAGCTGGAGGAAAGCAATATCTGGTAACACTCGTAATATCTAAATTTAACATTTTTCAGGCATTCAACACACTCAACCGCCAAAAAAAAAAACAGAGAGAGAGAGAGAGAGAGAGAGAGAGAGAGAAAGAGAGAGGGTGTGTGTGTGTGTGTTTAATTGCGACCGAGGCGAAGAGTGACGGTTTTAATGTCACTTATTCTTTGAGAACCATTTAGAAGAAGGCCTAGCATGGAATAAGTCTTTGTAAAACCCTAAGCTTCGTCCCTGACGACATTGCCGCTGGGCCGCATTCTTAAACATATTTAATTACTTCACATAAAACCGCGATTTTATTGACTTTCAAGGGCAAGACTAAAAAAATGCAATGTTGTCTTGGAAATTTTAACTCTTGGTTTTAAAGTATATTTAAAAATACTATTTACGGTGTAAACTCAGTGTTTGTGCTTTTTTAAAGCAACTAACACGCTGTGTTATGAAATAAGGTCACTGTTCCCTCAGGCTCTATCCAATGTTTAACAGTTGAGCGAAAACAGTGTTATGTTGGCTTTTAAAACACGAATATGGGATTAATTCCTGCAGGGAAAACACGCACGACGTCTTGTGCGGAACAACGTATCACTCCATTTTGTTAAATTCGCCTCCTATACTACCACTATTGATCGGGATTAATGGCGTTATTTTTATTTTAATTTGATGCTAACAAATCGGTGGATTGAAAGTTTTCCCACCTGGAAATTTTCCTGCCATTTTGACAGTGATAGATATTCATGCCTCTGGAGATGTTCATCTGCCTTTTTTATAAGAAAAGAAGTGTTACGTTTACTTTTTGTTTATTTACTCTGAGAAATCACATATAAACTGCAAGGACATTCACAATTCCAGTGTTATCACTGTACCCAAAGGAATTTCTCAATGTTAATATTTTTATAATGAAATAATTTCGTTTTCCGTATAAAAGATATAAATATTAAAAAACAGTCGTGTTGTTTTTTGATGCTCAAAGCCGAACAGAAAAAATCTTCAAGTCAGGAACAGAAAGCAAGCATGTCGTTTGCACCGACTACAGAACAATTCAGCATTTCCTCCACTTCCGTGCTGATCATTGTGATATGGAGAAATATGATCACGTTATTTCCACTTGATATTATGGTCTAGTTAATTGTGAGATGTTTATGCTTCCATGTTTTAATTTTTTAATCCACTTTTTTATATTAACAGCACGGTCGTAGTAAATGCATCCCCAGTTATCCGCGGTAGGTGCTTTTTTGTAGATCGCTGTGTTGGGGTGGAGGAGGGGGCGGGGACGAAAAGAATGTTTGCTGTTTGGTTTTCTGTATTCATTTTTGATTAGAAATTGTTCAAGAAGTTGAAAGGTGTAGCACCAAAACGAGATGCGAATGGCACCGAGAAGTCACGCAACTTCACGAGACTCAAGTGCTTGTTATCGTTTGCTTCGTAAGCAGATAGATATTCTTCTCCACATTTTGTCGGCCAATCTTCTCCACGATTTTCTCTTGTTTCGAAGTAGACCATGCAAATGACAGACAATTATGTGACATTGGTCACAATTTTGCGGATCCTTTCACTGAGTGAAGCATGGGAGACTTGAGAGTTTGCGTGCGGGTGACAGATAGGGCGTTTATTTCTATGCGTTCTGTAATTATACCCCAAAAAATAAGAAAATGCTTTATTGAGCATGATAAAATTCCCCTCATTATTTATAAGCATGATTGCCTAAAGTTATAATAGAGCATCAAAACGGGTCGGAGTTGGATTTAAAAGCACCGGGGAAACTAACCACTGAAGAGTGAAAGATGAAACTCAGGGTTATTATTCGCAGGAAATAACAGTAGATTTCACGAGGACAAAGGCGTCCTGGGCTCGCGGTGTCCAATAATTGGTGTGTGCCCATTGGAAACTATTGTGACTGCATTGGTTTTTAATTTAAGAAAACGATGGTATTGCTACTGTGGGTGAAAAGTGTTCTGTTGTTACGTAAAGTAGAATATCATTGTTGCAAGTTAAATGTGTCGCAAACAAGGAAGTAGAGCGAGAATTACTCCCATGAATTCTCATCTGTACCAGGAACGGCTTTTCCCGCCAAAATGTCCCCTACCTAAACCCAACCACCTAAGCTGTGTTAGAATACTTTTTAAAATTCACTTCAAACCTAAGTCATTCAAGAACAATTGTTATGGTTACTGTTGTTTCTAAGCAAACTTCTCCATGCAGTGGTTGGGTGCCAGTCAGGCTTCACCAGTCTCGTCCTCGCGTCATCAGTGAAGGCGACTGTTATCGTGAAATGGATAGTGAGAATCCCATCTGTTCAGCAATTCCAAAGGGACGCTATTTGAGGGGGGGGGGGGGTGGGGGTGGAGGGGGGGAGCGGTTCGAGGGTTGGTGATTTGAAGGGAGATGGTCACATTTTTACACTAGCGTTATCTGTTATAAGCCACACTGCAATGCACGTGTCTACATGCTGAATAAAAGCATGACATGAAGTCTAAAGTTGGTCATTGCTATATCATATCAACTGCCATTCTAAGAAATAGGCTGTAGCCAGTGGTTCGCGGATAATCTGGGAAATTGCCTTTTAAATGGAATTCGTTTGCGAAAAGCCACATTTTTTTGACGTTTTGATTTGTTCAAATTGCTGTCGAAAATGGAGTCTGCGAAAAATGTTTTAGGAACTAATGTGTCGGCAAAATGAAGCATTTCGTCACTTCCCTCGCCCTCCTTGAGATGAAAAGCAGCGTAATGGATTTGCCTAACGAAAAGTAGTTCTTGGCATTATTATGTGTCGAGTTATTTCAGGAATACTTCGTTCCGGAAACTGTTATTTGGGGTTTAGTGGCAAGAAAGAAGTTCAAAGGACAAATGATGCTGGGCTTTCTCCTGTCATTTTTTTTTATTCATTTGGAGGATAGTCCTCCATATCGAATCCCTTTTCTGTGAAGAAAAACCGATATTTCCAGCCATAACTTTATGAAATTTTTGCTTGTGGGGATTTAAACAAGATCTCTGTTAGAAGCAATTAAATTCACATCAGTACATGCATTTTTTTAAACGCTTGTATTTTTAGAACTAACGTTTTATTTCGTAAAACGAGCTTTTACGAGTAAAAGCGCAATTCGCGTTCTCCACTTTTAGATGGGTTTCCCTTTGGTTAGATTTTCCACACAATAGAAACTTATTTCTCGCTAATAGAATGAACCCTATCCCGCCTTCCATCCAGCCAGCCAATGAGAATGCAGATAACACAAAGTGCTACGTCACTGAAGCTGTCAATCATTCCCTTTTAGCCCAAAATAGGTGGTGTCAACTCACCCAGGCTTGTAGGGGCTGGATGGGAGGGAGGATAGACTAAAAGTGGAGAACGCGAATTGCGCTTTTACTCGTAAAAGCTCGTTTTACGAAATAAAACGTTAGTTTTACTTCGCAAAAGCTTAGAATTCGCTTATCTCCACTTTTAGATGGGACTAAAGTCCGGAGCAGGGGAGCCTGCCATTCTAAAGAAATTGCGTGAAAAAGGACGCGAATTGCAAATACTCGAAAGAGTTTTGCGAAATAAACTTGTTAGATGGGATAGAATTGAAGTTAAATAAAATCCCAAATCTAAGAAAGTTTGCTTTATTTGATTTCCAAACAACCCTGATAGGGTAAAGGAGGGGAACCCTCTTTGCCCATGAAGGGATCTGGTAACAAATAGAAAAAATTTTAAGTAACGGTGTCATAAAGTCTGAATAAACTTTATGCTGACTGACTGAGTATCCTTTACCATCCCCCTCCTGCCTCCCACTGGATGGATCCCGACCTGGGATACTCTAAGCTCTGAGTAGAAGATAACAATAATACTGATTTATTGTTTTTCCTTCTTAACAAAAAGATCGTAACCTTGTAAAGGCTACCATGAAAAATAAAACTTGACACAGCATAATTACAAGTGACTGTGTCTTACAAAAGCATGCTAAATATTCTAAGACCTTGGGTAAATGTTAGAGCTGCTCTAAATCATTACCACTTAAAAACTTAAATTTTTGCGAAATTGACTGGCAATTTCGAGAAAATTAGGTGACTAGAAGCTTAGAACACTCACAAACTTGGATTGGAATCAATCCTGGTGATAAAAATCACTAAATGCCGTTGATTTTACAACTAAGCCCATAATGGTACTATGGGCCTTGGTCACATGGTCACTGTGACACAGACCCTTAATGACCTCTGGGCTCTCAGTAAGGCCCGGGACTGCGGGAACGCTGGGTCGGGAAGAACTGCGTCTCCCCCCCTTTTTCCTTGAGTCAAGGAAATTTCTGAAGATACTGAGGCCAGGGTGTGGATCACAGTGATCATATGACACTAAATCAGTTCTAGGATAATTCGAGAAACTAAAATCCGAAAAAAACAGTCCGACGGTCTATACGGTAGCCGACGACGTGAAGTCGGCCGAACTGGGATAAGGGTATGTCCAGCGGGGTAGTGCACCGGTTATTTCTTGGGCTTGAAGTGGCTGGTAGCACGGTTCTTGACATAACCTCCCTTTTGCTTGCCCTTGCCTTTGGGTCTGGGCGTAGGCGATCTGTAACAGATTGACAATTAGTTAGTAATGGTCGTCTCCGCAGCTATGAATGGGCCCAGAGAATAGAGGCCTGAGAGTTCATCTTGGGAGAAGTCTTTAAGATAATACTTAACGAAGGAATTGGGAGAAGCCCAGCAACCTGTTTTAAGTATATCCGACAACGACACATTACGTAGTGCTCTAAGCGAATTTGCCACCTGCCTGACTTGATGGGCTTTCACTTTTAACTCTGACTGAAGGACTGTGTCTGATTGTGCTTCGTCATACGCTGTCATAATGACCCCTTTTATGTAGTTTGAAATAGATTGCTTAGAGAGGTCTTTATTGAACTTGGGCATATAGGAGATAATAAGGGCTTTTTGATTTTTTGACCTATATACCTCCGAAAGTTCTAAGTATAGACGTAAGGCTTTGACGGGACACAAGGAGACTAAGTCCTCAGAGATCTGTTCCTCTGGTAGGGATGGTAAGTTGATGTGACTGAAAGTGCCCATCCCATGAGTAATGATGTGGGTTTTGCCCATGAAGCCGGCCCTAGGGACGAGAGTGATGTTTTTCCACTCCCCGTTCTCTTTGCTTACCGTCCTGTCTAGGGCGTGTATTTCGCTCCT
This sequence comes from Protula sp. h YS-2021, assembly GCA_949752745.1. Taxonomy (NCBI): domain Eukaryota; kingdom Metazoa; phylum Annelida; class Polychaeta; order Sabellida; family Serpulidae; genus Protula; species Protula sp. h YS-2021. Next base: position 48,352,648 of record OX457029.1, on the reverse strand, counting down.
CCTCTTGCCGGAAGCGAGGGCTAGCAAGAAAGTAAACCTTACCGTAGCATTTTTGGCTGAGATTACATCGTTCCCAAAAATGTCCGGGCGCTGAAGGTACCTCAGTACTAGGGACAGATCCCATTGTGCGACGTTCGATGGAGTAGGGGGAGAGTTTACCTTGAAATGACGAATCAATTGAGAGATAGACGTGTCATCCCCTGGGTCATAGCCCTTAGAGGCCTTGAGCCTGGAGCCTATGGCTGCTCTATAACCTTCAATGGAGCTTACCTTTAAACCTTCGTTTGTGAATAGGTGATCTAAAAAATCTGCTATCACTGAAGGAGAGGCCTGGAATGGGTCTAGCTTAGACTTATTACACCAGGATGCGAATTTGTTCCATTGAGACCTGTACACCTTGGCAGTAGATTGTTTGTGGCTGTTTACTATTTTATCTACTATGTTCTGTGAGAAGCCTTTCTTTTTTAGGAAGGACTGGTCAGGCACCAAAGGTGTAGGTTCAATAGGTGAGGGGCTGGGTGAAAATTATACCAATGGGGTTGGAATAGGATTTCTCTGTGGCACGGGATTGGAGTCGTCTTGACTATCTTGCACCTGAGGAGCAAGGTAAAAACCAAGGGGCCTCCGGCATCCGCGGGGCTACCAGTAGCAGGGCTCGTGGGCCCAAGTCCAGTACCCGTTGTAGTACCTGGGAGAGGATTGCCTGTGGTGGGAAGGCATAGAGTACCTCTTGCAGTGGCCGTGGACAGCTGAGGGCATCTATTGCCCACGCTGCTTGGTCCGGGCATGGGGAGACATACCTGGGTAGACGTGTTGTTACTGCATTGGCAAACAGGTCTAGCGTTGGGGGCCCCCATGGTGACTGGATCGTCACCCACTGAAAGGACTGGGGGGCTAGGCACCACTCCGTGTGGATTACCTGGCCTACTCTGGAAGCTAAATCGGCCAGTACATTGAGTTTTCCCGCCAAATGACGCGCTGAGAGGGTGATTTGAGATTGGCGAGCTAAAGATAGGATCTTGTAGGTCAATATTGATAGAGGGAGGGATCTGGTCCCCCCTTGCCTGTTTAAATATGCCACGGCTGTTGAGTTGTCTAGGAGAAACAGAACACTCCTGCCTTGGAGTCGGTCGGACAGTCTGTTCAGTGCTATCCACACGACCCGTAGTTCCAGCCAGTTTATGTGGTACTTTTTGAAAGAGGGGGGCCATTTGCCCTTCCACATCTGGCGTTGGCAATGTATACCCCATCCCCCTTGGGATGCATCCGTTTGGAGTTCTATTTCCGGGGGTGGGCGATGGAAGGGTGTGCCCTCGTTTAAGATTTGTGGATTGGTCCACCAGGATAGGGAGGCCAGGGCAGCCTGTGACACGGTCATTTTTGCCTGAGGGTGCCTCCCCTGTCTGAGGGCCCTCCTTACCTGTCTTTGGAAAGGTCTGTAATGTAAGCGGCCCAGGGGAACTGTCCGTTCCGTGGCCACTAAGAGACCTAGCAAGGACTCCATGGGATGCAGTCTTACCTTTTTTCCTGCCTGAATCCCTCGTATGCCCTGCGTGATCTTTTGCTGCCTTTCTGTTGTAGGAAAAGCTCTCGCACTTACCAGATCCCACCTTTCCCCCAGAAAGACGATGTCTTGCTTGGGTGTTAGTTCCGATTTGGGGAGATTGACCACTAAACCTACCTGTAAGGCTTTGCGCACTAGTGCAAGGGTCTGGCGGTGGGCCGTGCCCTTGTCTGTGTGTGCCAGAAACCAATCGTCCAGGTACTGGAACACGAGCATACCTTCTAACCTGGCCCATGCTTTGAGTACTTTCATAATTTTTGAGAATACGTACGGGGCCGTGGAGAGGCCGAAAGGGAGTGCCCGAAACCAGAATCTTTTTGAGCCTATTTGAAAGGCTAGAAACTTTCTCGCTGATCGATGCATTGGAATGTGGAGATAGGCGTCTGAAAGGTCTATGGATGTGCCCCACATCCCTTCCTGCAAGCTTTCCTTTATGACCTGAGCGGTGTCCATTTGAAAGGAGGTTACCTGCAGGAAGTCGTTTAGGGCTGACAGATCTATGACCAATCTCCAACCCCCCGATTTTTTGGGAACCAAGAAAACCCTGCTGAAAAATACTGGTTGGTTTTCTGGCACTTCTTCCACCGCCCTTTTTTCTTGTAGACTTACGAGTACTTCCTGTAGGGCTACATCCCTTTCTGAGTCCCGCGGGTAGGAGGTGACAAGGGAGTGAGGGGCCTTGTGGGCAAGGGGGATAGACGGTGGAAGGCCCCTCCCCTCCCGCTTGAACGGTAGGGGATAACCGACCTTCAACCATCTGACCACGCGGCGGGGGGCTCCCATTTCTGCCCATTTCTGCCAAAATTTGCCTAGCCTTCCTCCTACGGGAAAGGATGCGTGCAAGGCTAACAAATTTTCTAAGTTTTCTGAGTTTAGAAAAGTATCGCCAGGAGACCAGGGAGTCTCTAGGCGGTACTTTGGTTGGCTGCTACCTGTTAGGTTGTGCTGACTGCCCCTCCGTCTTGGTGCCGTTGTTTGGCTTCTGTTTCTTGGGAGGAGGAGGCTGTGACTGCGTGCTGGGTCTCGCTTGATCCACGGGCTGCCTGTATGGTCTCTTGCGTTTTGGCGGGTGCCGGAAAGACGCTCGTGACATACGAGACATGAGTGCGTAGTCCTGCGAGAGAGAGCGGCTTTCTTGGTTCACACGTCCCACCTCCGCCGGGGGAAAGAGTTCTTTCTGTCCAAGGATGGGCGCATGCCGCAGGTCTCTCAGTCCCTTCACGCTAGACCAGCAGTGCTGGAGAAACGAATCTCGCCGGAGGAATACCATGGATGTCATGAGGAAGGTGGACAGTTTGACTACATCTCTAGTCGCTAGAGCGAGGCATTCCAGAAGTTTAAAGGCCACCGGATCGTCGAGGTGTAGGCCCTCCCAGCGTGTCTTTAAGGCTTTCAGGGTGTGGTCCTGGAATGACATGATATTGAGTATGTGACGGGAGGAAGACTCGATGGTCCTGGCATCCTTCTCTACTAATGGGATGTCCGAATCGCTCCTAACCGATGGCATCCAAACTGTCCTCTTCGCCGGCTGTTCGAGTGCCTCCAGGGGTACTAAGTCATCAGAGGACCTGTACGGGCCCGGTCTCACTGCACAGTGCTTAGATGCGTGAAAGCGGGAGAGAGTGCGGCCCTCGCTGGCGTCAAGCTTCTTAAACTCTTTGGTACGGACTGTAATAGCGTTGGCAATCCCTTCACTGGTCGAGAGTGCTACAAACGAGTCCTGCGGGGGCAACACTGTCTGTGATGTCATTCTTATGGGGGAATCTTCCTTGTCGAGACCTGGCGACCCAAAGGTGACGTTAGCCAGCGGCGCAATTTCTTTGACAGCATCCCTGAACGGCACGTCCTCGGGGGCTATGGTAGATGACGCTCCCGAGGGTGTGGGCTCTTCACTGCGGGGGGTGAGGTCCGGCGGAGAGGGGGTTCTGATGGGGCGTCTGCCTGCTGCCGCCGGATCTTTCCAGAGCCTCTGACCGCTACCCGGAGATCTAATGTAATCCATCTCTCGCAAGGGGAGGCGGAAGTGGGCAGAGGGGGGGTTGTCATCTGTCGTCCCCTCCGACTCCTCGCCCTCGGACTCTTGCTCCTCCGAATCCCGACCACTGTCGTTCCCTGGCTGTTCTGCGGATGGATCAGTCGGTACTTCCCCGGAAGGTGTGTAAATTTCCCGTTCTCTGTTGAGAGGGACTGCCGAGAGGGGCGATGTAACCGATTGCAGGTCGTCATCATCCTCTTGAATCAATCTCGACGCCTGTCCCGACGGTGGGATCTCCGAGGAATCCTCATCACTAGCTGAGCCCGACTCTGCCAGCGTATTTCGACGTGCCAGCAGGGGGGGGGGGATGGGTGCGGGGAGGAAGCGCGGTCCTCTGGGGGACGAGAGATCGTGGCCGATGGCTTATGGCGTTTTCTCGGAATCGGCGTAGATTCCTGGTTCTGGAGACGCAATTGTAACTCTTGTAGTTGTTTCTGCATTTGAGTTTGTAACGCTAAAAAGGCTGAAAACTCCCCTGCCAGGTTTGGAGACTGGGTAGAGGGAGATGGCTCGATCTGTGCCGGGATCCCCAACTGACCAGCCGCCGTTGTAAACGAGGCTCCCGACGCCGTATGAGTGACCGTCACCAGCTCCGGGGACTGAGACTTTGGTTGGATTTCAGACTCTGGAGGAATCGCCACTGTGGGGGGAGAAGATGCCCACGCTCTCCGCAGCACTTCTCGTTCCCCTCCCTCAGGGATATCCACCTCGGCTACCGTTTCTGCAAAGGCCTTGGTTTTGAGTTTCTTGGCTTTTTTGCCTGTCACGGGCACGTCAGACTCCGAACCTAAGTCTATCCTAACCGGGGTGGAGACTTGATCCAGGATAACTGAGTTGGCTTTCCTCATTGTCTCTTCAACAAAGTCCTGGGTGATAAACGGCGTAGAGGAGAGAATACGACGGCGATCCCGTCTACGGTCGTTTCGTGCCCTGTTCTTATAAATCAGTTTCCAGTCGTCTGATGTGAGATCCTGGCACTCTGGGCACGTATTGAGTTCGTCACAGAGGGGCAACCCACTATTCCTCCGACACCGATCGCACACCGTATGAGGATTCCGCGCAGAGGGATGGTGGGGACACTGCAGTAGCTTAGGAGGCGAGCGCAGGGTGGCCTCTGTCATATCTGAAAGACAAGCAGAAAAGAAGCCATAAGTGACTGCAACAGAATTCTGCAAGTAGACATATATATAACGCAACACTGACGGAGTTACTGCGACTTAAACAAGTGACCGAGCGTTGCTGGTGTTAATCACCTCTTTTTCTTTTTTTTTTTTTTTTTTTTTTTTATAACTGAACCAGAATAAATTCTGACTCTCTGACCGAAAGCAATGCTTTAAGGCGCTTTCTAGCTGCTTTCTAGGGAGGGGGACCATAATGGGCACAATTTATGGGCCCCAGTACCATAATCCCGACGTGGGCCTCGGTCCCGTGACCAAAAGAGGCTTCAGGCCAGATCCCCACATGGGTCTCGGTACTTAGTCCCGTGCCCATGACGGTCCCTGTCAGGGGAAAGAACCCGTTACGGGCCTAAGTCCCCGGTACCGCGACCAAGATGGGACTTGGGGGGCGAAATGGTCCCTGCCCGTCACGGAATCTCCAATCCCATAGCCCACAAGGCTAAGATGGGATCGGTGCACCGCGTACGGCACGGGATAGCCATAACGGTCCCCTGCGGTCCCCGAGTGGGTATCGACGCCAAAAAACGCCGGAAAACCGCTAGAAAACGCCGAAAAGCATTTCTACCTCCTGAACTGGGGTCAGAAATACACCACTGCTGGTAGACGACTGACCAGTTCCAAGGAGTAATAGCCAAACCCATGCCTGGTCATACCGCGATGACACAGACACCAGGCAAGGCCTAGAGTCTTAGCAGGCACAGCAGACTGAAAAGACTCAAACAACTCCTAGAAGCTGTGTGCTGGAAACTAGTAATAGATTCGATCCTGTAGACTTCTGTGGAGAAGAGAGGCACACTTCTCGGGACTGGGGAAAGTGTCACCGTTCCGTGTAAACTCACCAACTACCTGACCGAAGTACAAGATGCTAAAATCCTTGCTTAATCGTGGGCTAAATTAATCCACACAAATACACAAGCAAAATTAGTCCTTTAGATAAGAAATAAAGCCACTAAAGGCAAATTCGCACCTTGAACTAGATCCCTTTTTCCAAAAAATTGCGGAGCACACAGAATGGCGTGTGCTGACAACGCCACACTAAAAGGGAATGATTGACAGCTTCAGTGACGTAGCACTTTGTGTTATCTGCATTCTCATTGGCTGGCTGGATGGAAGGCGGGATAGGGTTCATTCTATTAGCGAGAAATAAGTTTCTATTGTGTGGAAAATCTAACCAAAGGGAAACCCATCTAAAAGTGGAGATAAGCGAATTCTAAGCTTTTGCGAAGTAAAAGGATGGTTTAATCTTTCCCACCCATATTTGGAGACTAGTCCGTCAATTTCAGTGACACCAGTTCAGCAGTTGCTGAGAGTTAAGCAGATGTGGCCGTATAGGGAAAGTATTCAGCGCCAGGAAAACATGCCCGTTAATGTCACATAAAAGCACGGAAAAGAGAAGTGAGGGCAGATCATGATGTATCTATTCACATCCTGCCTCTGCATTTTTATTAGCACAAGGCCGTAATTCTACTCAGTCCAAGCTCTAAACTTCAGAACAAATTTAACAAGACGTGAAGAAAAATTATTAAGATTTTTCACACACGCGGCGAATATTATTAAAGAGGGCGGGTAGCTGTCCATCTATTTAATCTCAAACCAAAGATGCTGGCCATCTGGCTGGTTTAATCTCCAAAAGCATAAAAATGTAAAATGACATAAACTGGGCATAGGGGACACACGGGCGTGGGTGGGGGTGTGCTGGTACCGCCCGCTCTATAACGGATATGTTAATGAGATCAGAGAGCGAACAATGCCTATTCCTCATCTGGTGGATGGTGGTCCGACATATTTATGTCAGCTATTTGAAATAACAGGAACCTTTATTTGTTGCAACATTTCTTGCATTAATGCCGTTATTTTTGTTTCAGTTATGACATTTTAATGCATGATGTGAGCTTGACATAGAGGGCTACCTCTCTCTCTCTCTCTCTCTTTCTCTCTCTCTCTCTCTCTCTCTCTCGCTCTCTCTCTCTCTCTCTCTCTCTCTCTCTCTCTCTCTCTCTCTCTCTCTCTTCTGAACTCTGTATTTTCATTACATGACACTCTGTCATATAACTTCAAAATACCCATAAAGTCAACTTAAAGCTTGCAAAAAGAAAGGAAATTTATTTCCATCCGTAATCATATGATGTTGTCCGAATGTAAATTGACAACTGTTTATCCTTTGACGTCAAAGACTTGCAAAGAGTATATTGAAACTGTATGGGGGGGGGGGGGGCGCGGCCAATGTTTCGGGCTTTTTTTCTCTTTACTGACCCGTCATTTTGTCTTTACTACTTCTCTGACCATACTGGTCATAGGACTTGTTTAAATGAGAAAGAAATTTTAAAGATTATTTTTTAACCATCTTTAATATTTGGAATCGGTTCTCGTTTTTTTTTTAAATCATATTACCAGCTTTTTGCAAATGTTGGCTCCTGAGCACTCAGTATTGTTGCTATTAATCAAAGACATTAAGTTGGTTCACTTTGGTTACCATAGCATGCTAACAGAGGCGTAAAACAAAGACGCACCTTTCTGGTCGCACTGGTGCATTTCTTATCTGAACACTCTTCAAAACAGACGATTAATCGAGCGATTTATTTTAACTCTTACGGAGGAAATTCAATAAAACAACTGAACCCCCTCTGCCCCCTCCCCATCAAGTCATCTTTGCCAATGACCACTTTCGCTTTTGTCGTGACTTCTAAGCACCAGTAGGCGGTTCAATTTTGATCAGGCGTAGAGTTTTGTGGCGTTGTTACCCAGCCCCCTTTTGGGGGGGGGGGTATGATAGCCCCAGACACGTAGATACCACTTTAAGACACGACTCGAAGTTTACATCAATCGTGTGTAAAAAAAAAATGTTCACGTCAGATACAGTAAAGGTCCCGGAAATAAATCGCTATAATTTGCTCCCTGAACAATTCTGGATCCGAGATTTCTTAAGAGGATCGGGGGGTCAATACCGGGAAGTCGAGCCTGAGTCTGTGTGGAGTGGAGGGGCATCGGGAAAAATTAAGTGGAAAGGCATGACACCCAGTCTAAATTCGCTTATAACGCCGGCTTGCGGATTCTTTATACAGTTTTATTTTTATATGCCTACTGGAATATACTGTGCGAGAATGTCTCTGAGCTTGCAGCAGTTGTGCCACGATGAAATCTGTATTAAAACCAGAATGAAAACAATAATATTATTGTACATAAGCAAACAAAAACTGATTTGAATGCGCCGCATGGATAGAATTAAACAATATGTAACATCTTTGGGCATGTGAAAACAGTGTTTTGGGCAATGTTGACAGTTCGTTAGTGTTCTAAGGCTGCTGTATTTTATTTGTATACACAACTTCATCACTTCTAGGCAAACTAAACAAATCCGTTATCACACCAGTTAATCTTTTCCGTCTTTTCAGGATATCAATACGAATCTCAGGCTGGTGAAAGGTTTGACTGAATAAACAAGGCAGACTATGTCGAATTTCTCACCATACTCATGAAAATGTTTTAAAAGGTCACATGATCACAACAAGTGACTCTTTTAAGGATAAAGACAAACTTTTTTCGTTACAAATAATGATCTTATAAGAGAGTCATAGGTAAAAACCACTATGTAATTTCATTTATAATTTTGTTTTTCTACTGTTTGTTTCGATAATTCGAGAATTATAGTCCTTTCTTGGTGAGTGTGCAAATACCCTTCTGTGATGTGGGACAGGGATGGTGGGGGTAGGGGCAAGCGTCGATGTTGATAGAATTGCATAACTGCATCGGTGGCACCGATTGAATCTGGATCTATTGTTGAAAACTATCACATTGACCTCATTGAAGACGGAGGTCATATTTTCTTTGATGTCTGCATTGTTTGTGCACATTGCAGGGGCTATGTGTGTTTTCTTTCGTGCATCCGTTCTTCAGTCTTGTGTTTATGGACATAAAAGTGATTACTGGATGCCAGAGCAAGACCTAATCAGATTTGACACAGGATTTCCCTTACTTCATATAAGAATAAATAAACATGGTCATTGTTTACTGACCAAACGAGAATACACACAGGCGTTCGGATGGATCACACTGAGTTCCAAATGCAGTCCATTTGCTTTCTAACATTTCAAGACCAAGGGTCGCATCGGCGTTGGGTCGACCTGGGAATGTTTACTGAGTAACGGGGCAATACATGTCGTTTCCCCGACGACCATACAGCGTCACTTTCCCGGCGTCTGTGCAATGGCGCGAAATGCGCGTTGTTTCGACTTCCATTTGCAACCCTTATAATCGACGTCTATCCAAGGTAGACGTTGTTTCGACTTCCACAAACAACCAAAGGCCAACATTGATCGGACGTCGCGTGCGACGGCTATCCAGCGATAATTGAACGTGGCAATGTTTACTGGGATGAAGGGACATGTGTTTTTCACAGAAAGGATTAGCTGCGCTGGAACTGAGAACAAACCCATACGTCTGAGCCGACTTATGCGTAGAGCACCATGTTTTTTTTTACAGCGAAGTTTTGTTGTAAAGGTTTGCGTGATTTTTATTCTATCGATTATTTATCAACTCCACGCCGTCGCTTTCTTGTTCATTGATTGGATGTGTCTGGCGAAATTAACAGCAATAGGAATTATAATCGTAAACAACATAACAGTGAATGTAAAGGTTAACTGAATGCATGAGTCATCAAATATTTAAGGTTAGTTGTCCGCGGTTCAGTGGTTGCTACGCTACCCCGGAGTGCTGTGGTATATGAAAGGCTACTTCGCCATCCCCCCATCCTTCCCCACCGTGAAACGTAACATTTACTAATGGGTCATCCGTAAGTCACGTGGGGTTGAGGCCTAGCACTATGTGCTATTGCTGTAGTGAGTTGCGGGGTGCCACAGTTTTGCATGAGGGAGGGAAGAATGTAAAAATCTTGTGTTTGTTTGTTGATAGGAGTGGGTGGGAGAGCTGTTTACAAGGCGGAGGCAGATTACCCTTTACCATGCCCTCCCACCCAACCCCAATCCAGACAAAACTTTGAGCCGACACTGTGATTACGCACATTGGTGCATTGACGGAAATGTGAAAAAAAATAGAATCCGTTACTTGCATTCAGCGCAATCGAATGTGTGACAGCCTGGAAGAAGCAGCGAATTGCTCAGCCTTATTAAATCCCATTCATGTGCAATGACATTTTCTTGAAGCGATGGCTCTGTGGATTGGCACGACCTCCCTGTCCCTTCACTTTATTATCTTCTCTCTAGGAATAATTTTGACGGCAGGATAAGAGCCGACGAGATTGGATCTTGACACAATCAATGACAAGTAGGCAAGTATCATTAGCAGGGAAAAAAAACGATGTGAGTTGTGGCGGTTTAAATAAGAGAAATTCTCCATATGCAACTCATACATTGTTATTTTTTTGAAAATGTGAAAAAAGGAGAACTTGTAGTAATATCTCCTGGTGGTAAAAGGACAGTGTCAAGAACAGGGGTAAGCGGTTTCGTGACCAATCCAATGCATATAATCACGGAGGATAAAGAGTGGATAGAGCGGCTTTTTCATCGAGGCTCTATGACACTGCGGGGAAACAGGTTAAATTCGGGAGCCTGCCCCAAAATGAAACATTTGGCCAAACACCTTTCGTGCAAATATTTCGAAAAAAAATACATGGTCTAGGCTGTTTTTTTTTTTTTTTTTGCCCCAGTTTATTTTTGCAACAATCTTCGACCACCGCATAAGAGACTGACAGCTTTTTATTACACAGACTGGTATTGAGCCAAGGGATAATCGTGTCGGAATGCGTGTCGGGCAAACAGTTCGATTACTAATACATTAAGCTCATGGTGTTACTCATTGCATTTGCCTTGTAAAAAATATATAAGAAGTATGATTAGAACTTTTTATGCTTGCAGCTTGCAGCATTTAGTCAAATATGGAATGTATTGCCATTTAAATATGTCGCGCAATCGATTTTACAAGGTGTTCCTATTGATCTGTTTTGGATAAGATGTTGGAGGCAGTTCGTAGATACACTGTATCTTAATTACTAGCACTTTATATTCTCAAACAATTGATGTGTAAGGTGAATTGGGGAGCCCATGCCAAAAATAGGATATTCATGTACTAAAACGTGACAATACAAAGTGAACCGGTAAGAATTCTTCTCACCACTGTCGAATAGTATAATTTAAAATTTGAGTCAAGTCAGGTTTGTTCCTTTTTTAAATTCTTTCCACTCTTCGCGTTTTATGTCACTGATAAAATAAAAAAGTGGTTATTTTTTTCCATAGAATTTATGTAGAAGACTGCAGAAGCGCTTTTGGCGCCAGATTCACAATCGATCAGAAAGATTTTTGTGTTTTATAAGAATATACTTTTCCCCGTATAGTCTGTGCGTTGAAAAGAATGTATTTTGTCCAGATAGTGGGAGTCTACAATGTAATAAATATCTGAATTGTCAGTTCAGGGATTCCTTTGCAGTGTTTTCTAGTTCTTCAATAAATTATCCCGTCCTGATTTTCGGTAGGCATCTCTCAAAGTAACTACGTGTGCAAAAAAAAAAACAAAAAACAAAAACAAAAAAAAACAACCAAAAACAAAAAAAAAAAAAAAAAAAAACTGCATTTTTTACCCAGTGCTTGTCCCAGTGATTTTTTTTTCTATTCCAGCGGCTGATTTTATAAATACTATTTACACTTAAGTGTCATGTATTTTTAATAAGTAAAATTATGCTATGGGGTTGATGAAATTACTTTATTCAAATAGCACAAGACTGCATGCAGAGTTATTTTTGGAAAGAACTAGAAAAAATGTACGTATCTGTTACGTATAAACACAAACCAATAGACATTGAATTGTTATTTTTAGATAATATATTTGTTAGTTTACCCCATTTCGTATAAAAGGACCTGATGTTGCTATTGACAAGGTCCTATAATAGTGAAATTAAATCCGCTGTAATAAGTATATGACACCATTGTGGTAGAATGTGGACTTGCGCCATTCAAACCAGCAACGAAGCATCCAGCACATGTATGTAAAGTGCCTTGTTATTTATAAACAGTTTTCTGTCTGATTTCATACCAACTGGAATCTCTTTACGCATCTCTTCTCCTGATAATATTATGATGTCAGTGTAATTAGCATTTTTTAATGCGCATTTATAGAAGTTATTTGAATAGTGTGTCATTTTCCATGCGTTCTATTTTGACCTCGTATACAACACACTGTACACGGTGTCATTCCGGCGTGCTAATGAACCGTCCGTGCGTCGATTCGACTGTTCATTTTATCTCTGTGCATCTGGTTTATAAACATAGATAGAACGAACCTGGCGTGTCATGCAATCTGCGTTACCTTATTTTATATCTAAAAGGCGACAACACTGTACTGCAGAAAAGAAAATAAAGAGGTGTTGCAAGAGAACGCCTGTCATTTGTTGTGCATTTGTAAAGGCTAATGTCAAAGTAAACACCGTATAGCTATCTAACAAAATGTCATTTGAGATACTGTCAAGCTTATGAAACTTAATGTAAGCTAAAAATTGATTAGTGAAATCGAATTTAAAGGTGATTTTGTGTGACACCGTAGGGAATAATTGCGGATAAATTGCTATAACTGCAGTGTACAAATTGAATGTTATTTTTGACATGTGTTATATTTTTATGGCTGGTAGAAGTGAAAAATTTTCAATTAAAATTAAGTTCAAATCAAGCAGAGTCTCGTGGACTCCTTAATGTGTGATAAGTACTGGATGTGCCTGAATAATTTTAGCCAATTTTAAATGGTAAGATGCATCTTTTATTTTAATAATTACGATACGAGAGAAAACTATGTATAGCTTTATCTAATGCTGATCGTCGCCGTCGGAGTACTAGCATTATTATTTCAAATATTTCTGAATAAACGTAGAAAAAAAGTGAGAGAAAGAAAAAGTTGTATTTCACTTCATTGCCTGACGCACACACACAGGACCTGTGTAAGTTTGTCAAGGAAAAGATGCGGTTGACGAAGGGGCCCTTGACAAGTGTCAAGATATTTTGTAATCTTTGCAATTAGTAAAACGTTTAATTCAATATCATTCAGCTCCTGAAGGTTGCGTTTGATAGACACATACTTATTTACACTTTTGCTGATTGTATGAAGAAATTACTTATGTAGTTTTCATTGACAATTCTTGTGTAATTCTAGTGTAAAAGAAATTTATTCTAAAGAATGTTGTAAAGATGCAAACGCTCTGCCTTTGTTCAGGTTAATGATATGGAAATTGTAAGGCCACAGCATAGAGCCAAGGATCTGTGTTAGCCTCTGGGAGGTCCAGCAGACCTTCGAGGGATCAGTAAACAAATTCGAATAGTGTATGGTTCGAACAATGATTTAGGGTTTTGTCTGGCGGGCATCTTTTACATTTCAGCGAGCAGGTAGATTCTGCTTGATTCGTTAGAAAAGGTATTTCTGTAACTAAAACTAGAGCAGTTGGCGACATAGTTTGTTACAACTGTTACATAAATGGTTAAAATCTGGGATGTGGTGTGATCGACTAATGGGGACCCCATCGCATCACTGGGACATACACACTGTTAATGCATCCCCTCCCCCTCCGCCCCCGTCCCCGCACCGACTATCGCTCGCCAACTCCCTGTATGCATTGCCGCAATTTCCCGCGTTTTCATTTTATTTCGATTCTAGTGTGCTTTGGTTTTGATTTAAAAGCCTTGCATGAAGTAAATGAATGACTATAAAATTACTTAATTAAGGACAGGGCCATTTTTTACTGACGATTATAATATTTAGTCGACGTCTGATTAATATTAATGCTTACTTTTTTGCTGCGCATAATTCACGAGAAGAAAGGCTTGTATTTGTGGTACAGAGCAAAGCGGCACGACCGTAAAACTGGCCAAATGATGTATGTGCTATTTTGTAAACTTTAACTCTGTATATGCAAATAAGTAAACTGATAGTATTCAGTTTCTGCTGATCTAACGATAAGATCACGTGATCTTTTAAGATTTTTATGAAGAAAGTCCAAGTCACCAGTGTTTGAACCAAATGCCCTGAAGGTCGTACACACGAACAAACGGACAAGCCGGCTTAACATTAATGTGCTTCGTCTCTGCAGACCAGAAATAAAATGATAAGCAAAATTCGTTTAGGTTCCAGTGCCCCCCTTTTTTTTGGTAATTATCCACGGTATTGAAATGGTAATTGATTATCGCCCAGAATACAACAAAAGCCGTCGCGACATCTGTGGCCGCCAAAGTGCATTTGTGACGCCTGGTTAAGATCGGCAGTGGTCTAAACTTGATCTCCAAAAAATTGGATTACCCTCTTTCTCCATGGAATAAACAACCTGCTTGCAGGAGTATCGTCTGGTAAAGAAAAAGATCGTTGATAAAATGTAGCCTAACAGGAAGACATATTCTTTCACTGGTAGATATTATTTATAATTCATGAAGTTTCAAGCGCAGTCAATATTTCAGGACTGCGTGTAGAAATTTATTTATCGTTCTCAGATCACTTGGTTACAGAAAAAGAGCCACTGGTTCCAGATAGAGTTTGAGTGGATATTGACATACACCCCAATTACATTATAAAGTGACGCTGTATATTAAAATAAACCACATTGATACCGGGAAAGTGTAAGTCAAAAGTTGCCTTCAATAGGGAATAAAAGAGTCACTGCTGTTTTATAAGTTAATAAAGTAAACGTTATAAATTCATAGAATATTTATTAGTAACATGTTTAATGTGTTGGCGAATGCGTCAAAATAGGACAAAAGGGAGAGTATTCTTATACATTTAAACTTCAAGTCACAAGTTTTAAAATAATTAGAAGCAGCTATGGCATGGAATCTTCTTAATATTTTAACCAAGTGAAATGCGAGTAAAGAGGAATGCTACTAACACAAGGAGTGAACTACGGAAAGAGGTTTCTGTCGTATACAAGAACACAGACGGGCTTTTTATCAAAATAAAGATTTGACTACATATTTCAGCGTAAATATGTATTTGTTGAACGAAATGTTACATACCGAGTATAGGGCGAATGATTTCTTTCAGATCCCCTTCCTAAGTTCCAGAGGACATGATTTCAAGTTATAAGTTATAAGTTTATCACAGCATTGTTAATTGTTCGATTTTATTTGCTCTGGGTAAGTAGATGTAGGATCAAACATAGGATTATGGCTGTATAAATATGAGTAGCGGATTTATTACTTATTGCTTGAACAGAGTGTAAATATATGCCTGAGATCAGATTGAATTTACAATACACGCTCTAAGATGTTGTTTATGTCTCTGGATGTTTCTGCATATTTGCACACTTCCTTGTACAACACACGGGTTAATATGTGTCTAGGAGATATAACATGGATATTGCGACATATCAACATTCTCTTGACACCCCCCCACTCCCCCCCCCACCCCCTCCCGTCTGAAAAAATAACAATGTTGTCTATGACATTTTGTTATTTCGACGGCACTGATCTGTCAGACATAGAATAGATATTGGGGAAATCTTCTGGTCTAAAATGGTGAAAAATGAAATAAGAAGTGGACATGACCAAGATAAAAGGCGCCGGATTAACCAGAAACCAACTCGTCTCCCTCCGAGGAGAAATGAATAAAAGAGTGAATTAGCTTATTGTTGTTCGATGACAATCGTAAGCTTGAAGGATACACATAATCGTTAAAATATGGAATATTCATAGCATAATGACTGAATATGCCGACCAAGCTTCTCCTCTTTCACGCTCATATAAACTTTATATTTTATTTATGGATAAACTGCTGAAGATGCGGCTCCCTTTTGTTGTCTCTATAAAATAATCAAACGCCATAATCGTCATAAAAGAAAGAAGCTATTATAGGTGAATGACATCAGAAACCGCGACCAATAAGGTGGAAGGCCCGTTTTGCGACGGCTCGGCTATTTTATGTTTGCAGGAGGGGAGGGGGCTGGGTGGGGGGTTCGGTGGGGTCGGTAGTGGTGGCTCAGTTTCTGTTATCTCAGTTTTTTTGATTGTGTAGCATAAACGAACTACATGTTCTTTAAATGAACGGGCACTGTATTAACTGGTTATAACAAGACAGAATGTTCACTGGCTACTTTGACATATTATCCATGATCATCGTCTTTCCTCTAGAAGTGAAAAAATGCGTTTTTGGCTTTAGTGTCGGGGTATTGCAAATCCAGCCCCTTTCAAGGCATTTTACAGACTGGAAACATTAATAAGTGAATTAATGCATAAAAAATATGACCCTGTGAAACAGGGTATTAAAAACCCTGGTTGTAGTAATTAAGATGACAGCTTCTCAAGGATGAGGGGAGGGGGGGGGGAGTGGCAGGAATCCCAAGATAAAATCGCTGGATAGCTCCATCCCAGGGAAAGAAGGCTGTCCTTATATCTCCAAACGTGAATATGCTTTACTTTGTTATATATCAAGGAAAGGCAATAATTACTCTCAATCGACATCTCACTTACATATGCATTGAAATAAAATGTGCCTGTGATCATGTTACGAAAGTATAATTTTTTCTGGATTTGGTGGAGGGGGGTGTTGGCTTTCGATTGTGCAAATACAGGATTTTTTCATAAAAAAAATAATGAGTATGGTCATATCCAATTCGCTACATGTCTAGATAACAAGTAGAATTTGCACGTAAGGTACACACAATCGTAAGAGTGCGCACACACATGAAGTATATTCATGCATATGAAATGCCTTTTTCAGTGTAATAAAAATGTATTGTTTGTTGCAGATACATGAATCCCAGTCATCATGGCAGCGCTGAGACACACCAACAGCACGGATATCTTATTTCCCGAACCGGGCGAGTGTTCGCAATCGTTCGGCGACGAGTCGTTCTTTTCAACGCGATCTCACGTGACCGTAGCCGGGTACTCGCCGAGTGCCAGAGCCAAGGCTAATTCACACGGACCCGGCTCGCGTTATTTGCAAGTGCCGCCGAATGGCTACAGCGCGCGCAGTGACAATTATGCAGAAGTCTCAAGACTGAATAAATCATTTGAAGACGATCTCTCGCGTATGAACGGATCATTTGAGGAAGAAAATCGGACCAATTCCTTCGGCAAGCGCGAAGGCAGCAAACGAAGTTACATTGCTCAAATCAAGGATAATATCAGCAAATACGTGAATCCATCAGTGGATAATTTCAAGAAATTAACACGCGATAAAAATGCGAACGTGCGCCCACGAAGTACACCGAAGGCACGGGATAGACTCAGCGGTCAGTGGAACTGTCAATCACTGATTCCCCCGCCCATTCCACCCCAGCGCAAGGAGAACCAGCGCAACAGTTACGGCGGGCAGACAAGCTTTACCACGCTCAGTGTTGCTGTAAATGATAACATTGGTAGAAACCGGAACAGCATCGACAGCGGTTTCTTGTATTCCCGTCAGGACAGTTTTGCACAGGCAAGGGATCAAAATAACGATGGTATGAGAAGAAAATTGCCTCCTCCTCCAACTCAGCCCCAAATCCACATCCAGAAATGCAACAGTTTTAACTCTGGTACCTATAGCAACGGCGGTCAGGACGAAACAGAGACGGTAGAAGAGTTGTACACAATTCCACACACGTTTGCTCATCAGGTTGTTAGAAGACAAAAACAACCACCACCCCCACCTCCCCCAAAACCACGTCAACAGATAGACGCCACCCCGAAGCGCCCAAAAAGTGACGCTGCTCTGATAGACGACTTACGCCGGAGAACGTGGTCACCACCGGCTTTCAGTCGCGCCATGGGAAACGGCGGAAGCTTCTCAGTCATACGCAGTTACCACAGTAACGACGCTCTGGATGACGTCACCGGAGATTGTCTATATGAAGATCTGGATCGATGTAGCAGCGGTGCAGCAGGGCCTCCGAAAATTGCTCCAGTCAGCGGGAAACTAGAGCAGGTAGGTGCAATAGTAATCCCCCTTTTTTCAGTTTTACAAAACAGATTTTTTGCCTATCACTTGCTTAAAACCAATGTGTAGGTTCCCATTTTTAATTTAAATATGACTGGTTCGATTTAATGAAGAAAAAAAATGAAAAAAGTGTAATGCTGAAGTATAACAAGTATAGCAATCTGCCGAACTAACTGTTATTATTTGAAATGTGGTCATGTTTTTGACTTTTTGTTTATTTTCGTCGGGATTCGTGTAGAACGGCAGCATTTTGGATAGTGGGTAATACGCCTGGCTGACTGATCATCGTGTGAGATCGGTTTTCTAGTTAATAATCACGATATTTGACATAAAAGTAGGAATGTTTTCTTTACACATCACTTAAGTGCCACTCCTGTTTTACTGCACTTATTTTCTAAAATGAAGTAAAAAAAAAACAAACCTTGCATTTATATTTGAAACCTGTAACAGCACACCAAACCCCAGACACGTACATGTGGCCCTTTTTTTTTTAAACTTAACCGAATCTCGAGATGTTTGCAGTCACGTTGCTACATTTGATTTTTTTGTGGCTGCAGCAATTGGTTTGACTATGAAATTGTATACCATGTGTTTGTTACATTTTATTAAAATACTAGAGTTGGTTTTGTTATCAGGAAGGGGTGGGGCGTGAGTGTATTGTTTTTGATATGGACGTGTGTTTTCTGCTATTTCCGAAAATATGATCAGGTTGATGTCGGAAAGAAACAAAGCCATTTGAATTCTTACTTTTATTTCACAGACTGTTGCGATATTTCTAGGTTAGACGACCGATGTTACCATGGCCCATTGGTTTGCAATCATCTGTCTGTTTTTATTCCAAAATCTGCCTGGATCAGACTCTGCAAGCTTCTCACAATCGCCTTATGGAATGGGTGGCTTCCGGTGTTGTGCTTTATTTCGTCATTGTTTCATTTGTCGCTTTGTAGCTCTTATTAAATTGTCAAACGCTGCCTTTCCAACTGATCGCTAAACTTTTTACACATTATGTCATTTCAGGTATTGCAGTCACACCATGTTGTAACATATTCGCATTGAATTTAGCGGGACATGTTTGACCATATATTTAAATCATATGGTGCGGATATTGTCATCACATAACAGGATTGAGGGATTCACCTCCACATTTTTGAATTTCACAGCAATTTTGTGAATGTTTTTTTTTTTTTGGGGGGGGGGGATGGGGTTGACACCGCTTTGATACCCCTGTTGTATCTATCCCTGTCTAATATCACACAAAAAAATAATTTTTTACGTGTTTTGAATGTCAAAGGTAAGGTAAGTCATAGTTCAATCCATCACATTTTATTGTACAAAACAACACACCACATAGAAGGAGCAAATATTGTACTGTGATATATTTATTTGTCTTTCTGTATTTCACAGGTGCCGACCCCTTCCACCGCGTGACTTTTCAGTGAAGTTGAAAAGTCAGAATAATGTATTGTTTTTATTTTAATAAACACATATAATTGAAATAATAGTTTATATTAATAGCAATACTGATTCTCTGATCATTCTATCTTCGTGAGAAATTTCTTCCTCTGATTCATGATGTGATGTTTTAGAATTTATGAAGATACGGAGTATTTGAGTGCTATTTTTCTTTCAGAATAGACAACCGAAAATAACAGTAATTATTTTAGAAATAATGTAGATGTCTACGAGTGGTTTTTGCTAGTTTGCAAATATAGTACGTTTTGCATTATGATAGGACTCGCAACTGAAACATCTTAAATGGTTGCATCGGATAATAACTTCATTCTGGCTGCTTAAATGAGTACATTGTAGATATCTTTGCGCTCTCTTAAATGGTGCAACTATGTATGTGTGCATTTCTGATATGAAGACAGTTAAATTTACTCCTATATTTATAAATATCCGTCATCTTTCAAGATTTATTTGCAGTTCATGAACTATTTTATAATGCTGACCGACCTCAAGCAAGATTTAAAAAAAGTCAGATTATATGCGAAATAACAAATGCGTTATAAATTGAAACATTATGCAAATTACTCTGTTAGTTCTGCTGGACTGTTTCAACGTAGCATGCATGAAAAGCCAAAAATAGATCGACTAGTCTCAGTCTAGAGTGAGCTTATTGACTAATTTTTCGCGGACATTCACGAAACATTAATAAATAAAAATGGAAAATAACAATACCCCGAAGCGACAAGAAACTGAAATGAAATCTAACGTTGGGCGAATCACAAAACAGGTGCCGACTGGATCCAGGGCTTGGCGTTTGATCCTGATCAGGTAATAGGCCTTATGAGAAGTTTGCAACATCCTCAACAAATAACCTGGTTAAAAGCATAACTATGTCGGGAATGTTGGGATACAGATACAGCCCTCGGTTGTTTCAAAATACCAGGCACAATCAATGAAGTAAATATTTGGTCAGGAATTATTTTTTTCCACACGAAACACTACTTTGACAGGAAGCAGCTTCAAGTTGTTTTTGTGAAAGTGAATATAGAGGGCAGCCTGGTGCAAGTGCAAGTCTTATGAGCCAAATTATGCGTAATTGTTCTGAGGAATTTAAAAAACTACACAAATAGGTGCTCTCTGGAGGTGTTGTAGAATCGCTGATGCCATTCAGCCTGTATGTATCCGATTTATCCGACTACAACTATGGCGTAAAAGTAGCACAGGTCATTAGTACGGTGATAAGCTGTGCGTCACTTCCGGTGTCCTAGGATATCTTGGCCCCCGTATATCTTGCCCCCTCCCTGGACAAGATATGGTCCCCGGGGGCCAAGAAATCCTAGTATATCTTGGCTCCCTTTAGGATATCTTGGTCCCCCTAGGGATCCTAGGATATCTTGTCCGTGGGGGCCAAGATATCCTGTTACACCGGCAGTGACATGATCTGTGCATATGTGTGGTTTTCAGTCTACAGTGATGTTCATTTCACTGCGTCGCCTGAATTTTCTCAGTCATTTTGGATATAACAAGCATTAAATATAAACTAACCTATACATCCGTATTTTACCTATAAAAATACCACAAGTGTTGTGAAAATGAATATTTGAAAAGCCTGTGCAACAATTCAGGTTTGATATCCTTTTGCTTGCAGCATAGATCCAAACTAACACTATAAATAAGACTATTTATGTAAAATTCAATGCACAGCGCCGCGTGTGTTTTACTGTATCAAAATTATGAATAACGGGATTTAATACCTGGTTGTTATCTATCAAAACATCAAACACAACCAAATCTCAACAATATATCTTTCTCCCACCACAAAATAACATAATGTGGCTTTTGAGTACCATTGAAAATAAAAATATGATACTATGAACTTGGACGTGAATGTCATTCCGTTTTGCAGTTTTGTGCAGAATTTCACAAATTGCGCTTTGTCCTTAATGTGTAGACATTGCATGACGTGTTCCCAGATTGGGAAACTGTATGTTTTCTTTTCCAAATGCCTTATTAAACAGCTGTCAATTGATAAACATAACCAGTCCCAAATTTTAAATATTTAGGAGAAAAGAATCAATTTTAATTGGCCACGTGAGGAAAAAAAATCAGCAGCGTGGTTTGGGAAATAGATTTGATAGTGACTTCTAATTGGAATCTAACAGAGATGTGTTTACTGAAATCTGATGTGCACGAAACTCTTTAATTTTTTTTAATTTTTAAAATATACACCGCGGATTTTGATTGGTGGCTGAATCTCTGCCCATGGTGTGCACAAAATCTCGGTCAGGGAACTTCAATAATAATAATACCATTTCGTACTGTCCCATCTTGTCTTGTAGGGCTCGGCGAACAGACAAAGCGTGCAAACAGCTCCTTCTGTAAGAAAGAGATGATCCTTGTGAATAGGTGTAATTTTGTATATCGGAGAGTATTAAGTTAAAGAATTATGGCATTTGTGTTATAGTTGCATGGGCACATTCGACCATCAAAACACAAAGGCTTATTATTTTCTCATCAATTTCAAACGTGTCAGTTTTATTCATAAAGTGTTCTAATATTTACAGCAGATGACCCTTTGTTGTGTCAAAATAACAGAGACATCCCATAAAACGCAACAAGTTACTCAATTCCAGCCTTAAAAAACAATCCTTGAAGTCTGTAAAAGACCACATGTCACACAGGTAACACGATATCTTTTCATAGAATCACTTTTGTTTCGTCAGCAGTTCCATTTTTTAAAATTTATTTTCAGTGCAAACTAAAAAACTTCAGGCCTCCAGCGCAAATTGTGTTGGTTAAACTTTTCTCTAATTAAAGATGAAAATGGTAAATAAAACCCTTCCTAGCTGCAGTTAATGTGCGTATTTCATATCAGGTGTCATAAAAATATGTCACTGGAATCGAATATCACTTTGTGTTGCTGCGAACAAGGTTATTCCCGGAGGGTCGTCCCCACCATAAACTAAATCAAGCACCAGTGTCAGGGCAAGGTGCCACCAATCTTTTCTTTCTTTTCGTCGAATATAAATTTAAATTGAGGGTTGCTCTATTAGAAAGGGTGGCAGTCGAGCATTGCTGAATACAGGAACTCAGAAAGGTGGTTGTTGAATAAGTAAGTGTTTTGGAGTGTAATTGATTTTAAAATAATCCCACAAAGCAAGAGTTTGTTGAAAAACTATCCTCTTATTGGGGAATTTTAATAATTGAAAATACTTTAGATGAGAATGTGGGGCACGGCGGGGCCCAATGCATTCTGGAATTAACGAAACCACAAGGATGTTTCCGATTCAGTTAATAGTCTAAGCCTTATCATCGGTGTATCTGAAAAGAAATGTACCGTGCAGTTCGGTACGCTTGCTTCAACGCATCATGCCACATCAGGAGAAATATTCCCCAGTTAGAACTTAGACAACAAGAAAAGGTGATATATGTTATGCAGATTTTAACCATTTGAAAAGCATTTTCTTTGATTTAAAAGACAGATTTACTTATATTAATGCAGATTCCGCAGAACTAAAATTGTTTCTTTGGCTGAGAAAACTAGTGAGTGCCACAGAGCGAAATAACCACACAATGCATGGCCCTTTTGGCATAAATAATATTTAAAATAATCCCCAGTTAAAAAAATAATACAGAACTAACGGGTTTGCTTGTGTTGGACACCAAAGCAAGTGCAACACCAGTATCATTCCATCAAACGCAAATGATCTTTTGTATTGGACAGAATAACCGTGGATACGGAATGCCATTCCATTATTTCGTGACAAAACATCATTTTTTATTCATGTAGAAAGAAAACCAAACACTTCTGTAGTTACCAAACGATAGGATATCTTAGGTGTTTAATCTGCAATAACTGCAGGAATTTATTGCATATAATCGCTGACAAATTTTAGCATTCAGTGCTAAAAAATCCTCGACAATATAATTATGATGTGTTAATAAAAAAGGTGATATCCTGAAGACTTTAAAATGCCATGTTAGTTACATGTTCTAAAGTTGATTTTTCAACTGCTAAGAAAATGTCTGTCGAGTATATCGCTGGGGTGCACGCTTCCGTGCGTCGCTGGAATGCACGCAGACGTGTTCCCCGGTGCCGTGTTTGCACGTTCGGACATCTTGACATTAATCGACTTGGCATGTTGACCATAAGCTTTGTGAATGACCTACGTTTGATAGCCACTTGACGATAATTATTCCGGTTGCTGTTAATGTAAGAAACACATCAATACATAACATTCCATTTTATGCTCGTTGATTGAGTGAAAAAGGTAATACGAATGAGGTGTAGAAGATGTACTGCGTGTCGTGTCATTTTTATAGTTCTAAAAAGTAGTACAGAAGATTTTCTCTTCGGTCCATAAAAACGCCGTCAAATACGTATATAACCTGAATTATTTTGGTGTTTATTTGAACAATTTTTTATTTCAGTCTTCAAAAATTATAAAAATTTCCCATTTATTCATTTCAACGTATTAAAATGTAAAAGAACATGAGAAAGGTCAATTTAATTTAATAGGAACAGAGTTTCAATTTTGAATTTACGAGGTAAGTATATCGGTATGTCTTACCCAAGGCAAAATCTTACAGCCAAAAGAATAGAACAACTCATTGAAAATCAAGGTGGGTGTTTAATTATACAATCCTTTGATATCTAAGCACATTTCTGACCAGCATTTATGGAATTTTACTTAAACCGATAGCTTCACAACCAAGGAAGAATTTCTAATTCTACGAAAGAATACAGAAAGTGTTATATTTTTAGTGAAAATATTTTCACAAAGACTTTTACATGTCTTTCTTTCGCATGCCTCCTTTGATTATTCACAACGGTAAAGATTATCTGGGTTGATGTTGATTTTGGCCATGTAAACAAAGTAAGCGTGGGCGTGTGTAGAATTTAAGAAAGCCCCGTAATTACGAAACAGAAGGATAGAATGACCGTGTTTATACAATATCTCAGTCGCTTGGTAATTAGTATGATTTCATCCAGCAAAGAATGTTATTTACAAACCCTTTTTCTGAGTATCACATCGGCTCATTTGCATATTATTGTATGAAAACAAAATAAAGCTTTTCCTCTCAAGACTGCGAAATTGGGAAAATGTTAAAACGTGTACACATATGTAGCTGCCAAACAACTTTTGTAAAGAAAAAATAATTGACAAAAAGATTTGTTCCGCAATCTTGTTTGTGTAAAATGTTTTAATTGCTTGCCTGAGGAATCACCCATATTCAATTAAACTCTTTGTCTGGGCAAAGTGTGTGTTATTTTTGATACTATCGTTACTACGTCACTATATTGAACTGCTATGGGTATGAGGAATCAGTTCTTAATTATGACTTCTTGCTGCATACACAGTTTTCTTCGTTTCGATACCAGTTTTCAAGCTAAAAGCTTCTGCTTTGAAAAGGGCGATTAAAAGAAATAATTGGCATTCTGCTACTAATTTATTACACTTCAGAAAATCCAGGACTATGCAAGGAATCTTGTATGCGTTCATATGCAATCTAAAGCCTGTCTTCTATTCAACATTTGCACTCAACTTGTCTTTTTATAGTAGTCTTTTGTTGGTTTTGAACATTACGTGTGATTGATGAGGCTTGCTTTCAGCGAAGCACAATGGAACTGATTGGCACTTGATGTTTTATTCAGTTTGTTGATTTCGATCGTGAATATTTTACTGCCAGTACAAAACACACATCTAGGCAATATGAAAAAACGGATCCTTACAGTTGATGAAAAACGACCCAATTTTATGCTTTATATACAAATAAATGAACAATGTATAATCATGTCATATTTGTAATGCAAGTATTCAGGGGGTGAGGGGGGGGGGGCTTTACTTTAGTGGCGAGATTTCAAGGCGAGGCGGGGGGGGGGGGATCCTGGTGTAATAAGTGAAATTAACATGCGTTTTCACCTGGCTCTGGTAAGGACTGCTCCTGAAATTGGTCTTTTTAACTGGCGCTGATGACGGCTGAGTGTTCCGTTCTGAGTTGCCACACGTGCTGTCCCTTACCGTTGGAAGGTGTGACTGAACAATCCTACTTGGTTTGGATTGATGGGGGGTGTGGCCCACAGAACGATTTGATAAGGTTAAGTGCTGAAATGTAAGTCACAGCAGAAAGGATGAGAAACGGTGGCTGGCGAACTCGGATTTTCTTTTAGCGGTTCCTTTGTGGAGATTCCTGATTTTGTTTTCAAAACAATAGTTTCAATACTGACCCCCTACAATCTAGTTCTGGTAATGGAAAGTACTATTAAGTGCAGGTCGGAAAAAGCTGCACCAGCAAACGGCGAACACTGTTTATGGTACAGCCCTTAACAAGCCTGGATGAAATTCAGTCTCAAAGCTCAGACAGAAAAATAACAATTGAAACAACACGCCTTAGAAACAATGCTAACAGAAGAACACATTACCGGTAGGTAGCAAAATCAGTCTCCCTGGAGCCCTTGTGATTCAACAGGGTTATCAAAGACTGCTGAAAGATATACAGCCACGGGCAAAGTAGTCTAGTAAAATAAAACTTTGTCTAATCTCAAAAATCTTCCCACAGTTCCGCATAACGGAGATGCTATGAGCAACGAAATTTCATTGTTTTTGTTCCAGAAATCGGTCAACACATAAAACTTGAAACAAGTTTTTAGTTTTGCTGTTCTGTTTTTGCCTGCGTCGATGAGAGTCTCGAGTAAACTGTTTGTGAAAAATATCAGTTTTTTTCTGCAGGTACTGAATGTAGGTTTTTGGTTAACATGTTTGCCAATTGCGAGACATTTAAATATGTTTTTTTAGTCTGAATTGCATTTTGTTTATGAGAGGCCTTAATTGTAGTTGTTGCTTGCGGAATTCTTTTTTTTTTATTCCCCACAGGGGGGAATATATGCGATCGACCGCGTGTGTCTGTCGGTCTGTCGGTCTGCCGGTTGGTCTGTCATCAAGAGCTTGTTAACACGATAACTTAAAAACTCCTGCAAGTATTTTAATGAAACTTGGTATGTAGCTTCTATGGGAAGAAACACAGATCGGTATTGTAAATGGACCAGGTTCATCCAAGGAAAATGGACCAGCTTGACTTGGAAAATTTCAACTATTGATGGCCGTGGTTAACTGATGGGGGGCCTGTGGGGAATATGTGGGCTTGCACACTGCTCTAGTTTTTTTTTTTTACAACATGACCACAGAACACAAAGCTGTTGATTTATTCATTATTAAAAGTTGTAAACATGCTTACAACTATGACCAGAATTGAAACGTTGTGCAGAAAAGTTTTGCGGAGACTGTATAGCACGGTCGGGACGGGGGGCGGGGGGGGGGGAGCGGAGAGAGAGAGAGAGTGTGTGTGTATGTGTGTGTGTGTGTGTCTTGTACATCCCTTATGCTGTCCTGAAAGTATACTAGGTGTAACGATTTTGCAGCAGTTTCCCTTTGCCAAACGTTCTTGTGATGACCGGTTGTATTGAACAGTATTGCGCAGTTACACTGAAAAAAAAAAGAACATGGTTAACAGGAGAATCCTGTAGTGCGAAAAAAACCCCAGACCCTTTCAAATCAGGTAAATGCACACAACAGCGACCATCCAATTGATCGCTTGTCTTTGAGCAGCTGGTGCCCATCATACAGGGACACAGAACAGACAATGAAAGACAACATTGCCCGTGGGGTGCGACTTATTGTTTCGCTAACAAACATGAACCACGTGTACAGGGTTTGTTCTTGCTCAGCACGACTTATAAAAAAATTTCTCCCAACATATTCAAAGAATTCCAGCAATACACACAAAAGGTGAGTTCACTTGGATGGAGCTGCTGGGTGGATTATGTGTATTATGTTTCTTTTGGATTTTTCTTTTCATCTTCCTATGGTCTGTGCTTTGTCAAGCGTACCCAGCAAGCATTGCTTTGCGGCGACCTTTGTAAAGACGAACAGAAGCTTTTTGTTATTGGTAGTGGCGGGATCAAAGCGGGGGGGGGGGGGGGGGTTCCCAGTCTTAATATGTGGACAGAAATCAACACACATTTTTACCCAACCAATCCCAATGAAAAAATGGATTTGGAATCGCAACTGAAAGGGCGAGTGGAAATCAGCAGATGCTGAAGAAATCAAGTGAAAAAGAGTAGGAACGTTTTTTGTTGGTTTATTGAAAAGTAGCAGTTCCTTTATTGGTGGTTATTAACCAACGGCATGTTTGGGCATGGCCTGGTTTCTTTCAGAGTAAGATGGAGTACGACTTGCAATATGTTTAACGCCATATAATCAATAAATGATGTAATTTGTTAGAGCTCTGGTGATTTGCAGAAAGCTGTTACCAGTTTTGAGAAAAGTGAACAGTCGTGCAGGTCTACCAAAAAAAAAAAAAAAGACTTAGTAAAAAAAGAAGAAGCAAATAATCGACTTTTCTGTGTAATGCATCATTAAACTTCAACAAAATAAAATTATACAACGGCTACATAAATAAACCTGAATGAGACAAAAAAGTTAAATGTCATTTGGGATGGATTCAAACGATACTGGGTTTTATAAACTACTGCGTTGATAAAATAGTTCTACGCCCGGAACATTAAATCACACCCGTCTGGTGCATAGCGTTTCCCTATAAATCAGTTTGCGTCGGTGCATTTCTAGATTTTTTATCAGTGAAACAAAATTCCAATCAATTCATTCAAAAGGTGGTAATTCAGCGTGTTTCAATGTTTCAACAAATAAAAGAGTGATGCCTAATAGTTATTGTGATTTCATCTAACTTCATGAAAGTTAAAATACCGTAATTTGTCTATAAAAACACTACAGTTACATTTTGCAACCGTTTAAGCAAGAAAATAGGATAGATCAGAAGAATCGATTTTCATGTGATCTAACGACTTTGCTTTTCGTGCATTTTGAACAACGTCAATGGTTAACATTAAACACATAGCACAATTGTGTTTCACATTACAGATTTACAGATTAACTTTCAACTGTCTGAGATACTTTGCTTATTCTTTTGTCAATAAACGATTTTTCATTTTCCTCTCTTCCTTATTGTGGCTTGGGATAGACTTTCACGAATGAGTGACGTATTGAAGGATGCACTTAAAAGCGCTGGATTTTTTCAATGCCAGCCACAAAGTTTAACCATGGACTGTGTTTATGAGATTTCTACCTGATTAGCAGCTAGCCAACCGGCATAATATCAGATAACTAACAAAAGCTACAGTGAAATTTATTCAGACAGTGGGCGCATCGAATTATGCTTACACTGGATCGAATAGCCAGCGAACTTCGCAAACTGTAAGGAAAATGCTAACAAAGGCTAAAAAACAGCTGCAGGTTGAAAACAGAACGAAATCATATCCAGTCTCTGGTAGCTGCCTTCTTTCTTTGTGAATTCATGTGCAGGTGAAATACAAACAGAAGGCTGTGGTGGAGCAATGGAATGGAGTCTATTCTCTGATTTGGTGCGAATCACACTGGATCAAACTCACACATTTGTTATGGAATGCGTGGTATCGGTTACAAGGAGAAAGGGAACATTTTTCCGATATGTTGTATAAATGCTTGATAAAACAAACCTTGAGTGGGTAAAGAAGCTTGAAAATTGGATTAACATTTTTGGATAAAGACTTTTTACAGGGGCACTTTATTGTGCAAGTTTGGCTTTTTTTCCAATGCCCAAGCCATTGTTCTTTATGAAACCTTATAGAAGTTTTAGTGAGGTTGGAGTAATTTTTCGATGTGCCCTCTCAAAGGTTGCCAAAAAGAGGCATGCCCTTTGTCACAGTCGGTGTGTCTAAAAGATGTCGAGAATGAACTAAAGAATGCCAGTATTCATAAGAGGGTATACAAGTTAACTTCAATGGCCGAAAAGTGTCTTGAAGGATACACCCCAGGAGAGAGGTTTGAATAAGTAAAAAGAGAACTCTGACGTACAAAAGTTAATAGGTTTTGTAGTCTATGAAAATAATGAAACTAAAACAGGTTGCGTCGCAGTCAAAATTTTCGCTGGGGATGTCGGGAATGCTGGCCAAGATTACTTACATATGAGGCTCAAGCAAGACTTGTTGCGTGCGCGGCCGAAGTTATTGTGATAGAATAATATAAAGTTTACTTATCTTTCACTAGGATAGAGACGTTGTCAAATACGTTTGCACACGATTACGCAATAACAACATAACTAAAGTGCTGTGTTACGTTAAGAACATCTAGCATTCATATAAACAGAAAGATTCTTTCAAATACTTTTACTAACGGGATTCGCTAAGTAGCTCTTTAGGAATTTTTGACAGACGTCAAGAGTAATATTGCTGGAATGATTAGATTAAATATGATGTGAGTATGGCTGTGTCGGATGTGGTGAGATTGAACTGGGTTTTACCTTTGTAGAGTGCGGAATTATACATCGGTGTTGTAGACGGTGATGTTGCTAACAACTGTACTTAATCGTGACTGCTGTTGTATGATTAACGTCAATTCAAAAGCAACTCCCGGATATCACTCACATTCAGTAGTTGCCGTGCATAAAGAGGGGTTTGTTAAATCAAAGCCAAACATTTAGCCTAAAAATTGCGTCAAACATGTGAAATCAGGACATTTTAGATACTCACGCCCAGCGGTAGATGGATATTGGGCGAACAAGTGGTGACAGCTGAGCTTTAAATAGAAAGTGACAAGTGAATAGAGAAGGGGTGTATTGCCCAGGTGGGTTTCTCAATGCACCCCTCCTATTGGAAGAAGGGTATGATGTTAAAATGAGCCCAATAAAATAGTGAAATTAACATCGTAGGAATCTACATGTGATATGTGCTAATGATGCGTTTTAGATTAATATATGTGGGCGTGTGAGGTTAGTATCAAACAACACACTTTAGAACGCCACTGTGTAAAAAGTGTGTAAAACATCCATATAGATATGTGTTTTTCGTAACATGCGATGGATAGAAATTTGGCACAGGATAAAACAAAACAATAAAAAGTGTTTAGTTAAAATGTGAAGTTCAACAAACTGAACCTTAAACAGCTTACAAAAATGCCCCGTGAAACATTTGTTTTGCATTTATTGAAATCACTGTGCTATATGCTTACATATTAATGAATCTGAACGAAACTGAGACAGAGGCGCTTGGATAATGTTGATAAATTTTACTTGGGCGATGTGTCAGTGATACAAATAGAATAAAAAGATGTGTCATTGTGCCAACAAACTACTTGAAATGTCGTGAATTAGAGATTATCTTTTATCTAATATGTAGATATATATTTTCATATCTTATCTAGTCACTGTAATATGAGCGCCTCTCGATTCCTTTTGAAAACGGACGTAAAACTACTTGTGAAGAGTTGTGAAAGTTGTGAGAGTGTTTGATTTTTCAGGATAAAAAAATCATTGCTTTTAAAACCCATCAATCTTAGTGGGATGCTTGGTGTAATCAGACAAGTGCCCTCAAACGTAGCCTTTATAGGATTGAACTGGAGACATACCCAAGACAGCCATCGAAC
Source organism: Protula sp. h YS-2021 (assembly GCA_949752745.1). Lineage (NCBI taxonomy): Eukaryota > Metazoa > Annelida > Polychaeta > Sabellida > Serpulidae > Protula > Protula sp. h YS-2021. The sequence goes on along the minus strand of OX457029.1, from coordinate 48,322,048 downwards.
ATGAAAAAAAGTTAAATAACTGTAAAAAAGATATACCTTATTTCAGCAAGGAAAAAAAACTATGATCAAAATCGGGATGTGATGTAATACCCATTGTAAAGACTTGGTTGCGGAAAGGAAGAAATAAAATACGCGCACACAATGTACTCGTATAGATCTGTGCCGTGTCTTTTGGACGAGGACATTTTCACACGGCGCCCGTACTATTATAATTCGTTTCCACACAAAAAGAAATGCCGTGGCAATCACACCCACCATAGCGACCACAGAGCGGGCAGTAACCATGGATACCCTGCACACCATCTGCCCGGCGTACATGAGTATCCACAAACGAGTCGCGCCACATACCTCACGGACCACGAGCATCATTACGAGGTATTCCGTATGCATCATCAACACTTGACAAGCCTTTGGCTTGCAAGGGTTATATGAATTTGTGCGAGCAAAATTCGTCCTTTTTTTTTCTTCTTGACACTTTTTCCGATTTTTTGTGTCTTCTTCTTCTCTGACACTATGGGCCCTACGACCATGAAACTTGGGACTTATGAAGAGCTTGATCTGAACATGTGCATGTCACTTTTTATTTTCGTCTTTGATTTCGTTTTCTTTGTTAAAACGCCATGTGAAAAGAGTGTATTTTTTGCAAGTAAATCCGTAGCATTTATCCCACATCACACACAGTTGCTCAGTGAGCTTTGTGCGAGCTCTCACTGCGTAAATAGATAACACGGCGTATGCTAGATCAGTCAATAAAACCTTAAGTCAGCAGAAACCAAACACTACTCGGCTTATAAGACGTATTCAAGCTGTGTTGTTTGCAATATATTATTAAAAAAATAACCCATTGAAGGAAGTATTTTTGCGTTTTAATTGTTGTCAAGCGTTTAACATTTCGCTAGCGTAGTGAGGTTCTAGTTTCTGAATATATTATTTTCTGAGGTTGGGACGGCGGAAGGGATGGAAATTCCCATACATAACCTATTCCTTTTTTCATTCCTTCCACAGATCATACCTCTCTCAGAGAGGAAGACCTCCCCGCATGTTATAACGTAAGGGGAAATTTCCTCGGCTCAAGAGGGCGGGGGAAGGGGGTTTATCAAGTGTAATTCCCGGCATTTCTGAAATTTTAGAATCTTTAACAGCTAAAACAAGCTTGGCTCTGTAAATCACTTTTTTATGACTTACATATAAACTTGCACTTATCTGAATAATAAGCATAGTCAACGCCGCTACACTGCGCTATAAACTTCGCACTTATTTGTTGTAAAAGTGACGCTATACACGTTGAAATGGGCACCAAAAAGGAAGAGTTTTATTCATTTCAAGTTTGATTAACCTCTTAATTATGCGAGGCTCAAACTGTAAATGCTATTTTTTGCATAAAAAGCCGTAGTATAAACAGCATGAATTAATGAAGCAAATGAATCTTGTTTGACCTGCGAGAAATCTATATTTCCTTAAGGGCTGTTGACAAATTTGTCAACACTGCGCATTGTAGTTCAGGTTCATTTCCAATACCCATTACGGGCACAAATATAACTGATTGGAGGAGACCCCCATACACGAGTAATTGCATTGTAAATTTTGCATTAGCAGTTACTATTCTTTATATGCTCGATCTAAATAAAGTTATTATAACTAATTATGACGCTCTTCTGATCACTAATAATTTTCAGGACCGCGGGATATACTCCGTCGTATAAACATATGTATTCTGCAGATATTTATATGTATTTATTTTTCAGATTTTCATAACTTTAGTGAAAAAGGTTCAAACATTGATAGTGAAATTTCTATCCAGTTGATTGAATATTAATTTGGGCGATGCTTTAGGGGAGTAATGAAACTTAATAGGGTTATTCTTCCCTGGCGAACATTAATGAGATATATTACTACAGATCTTGCTCTGTTTGGACATATCCATGTTGAAGTTTGACCAACAAAAATAATTATGTGGTTTATTAAATTCCAATGTTATTGGATTTTTTGATTGGTGTTCTATTTCATAGAGCTACCTGCTTGCAAAAACACATGTAACGGGCTTTTTTTTGGTTGAACTGATATCGCGAAAATTGTATTTCCGGACAGGTTTAGGTGATTTATAGTGGACTTATTTGGGCTATTGTTCCTGGTCCTTAAAGGGTTCTTCAGATTGCTAAATACCCCGCGGTTTCCTTTCCTTTCTTTATAATTCCTCTCTCCTGTTTTGAGTGTTTTTCCGTATCAAGTAAATTCTGTGCATGAAGGTATCGAGATATCGTATCGTTCAGAACCAGCGGGAGGCGCCCCTAAAGGTTGTCTTCATCGCGTGCATTTGAGCGGAGAAAATATATCCAAAGAGCACCGTGGAAAACTGATTGATTTGTCGCTAAGTGATGACACCATACGACTCTGACATTTACGAAGTGCTGAAATAAGGAACAGGTGTAATTTGTAATTGTGAAGAATGATCTTAGTTTTAAAAAAAATGTCAGTAGTGTGAGAGAGTGAGAATGGTAAGCCGTTTCGAGAAGAATTTGGGGATGGATTCAATTTGAAGTGCCATATGTTTAGTTATGCGTAAAAAGTTGATTGTCAAGAAAATCCAGACTGAAGCTAGCCCTGGGTTCTATGCTGCCACATTTCCACTGATCGGTACGATATGATTGATTATCGCTTTAATCAGAGGTAATCCCGGTGGCAATCGCACCACCTTTCTCACCAACAGACATTTGTATTGTATAAGATAACCAATCGGATTGAGGAACCACATAGTCTCTGTGATGATACCCACCGTTCTTACCAGTTATACGGAAAATTCCACAAGTGGATAAAGCTTGAGAATTTTTAGTTTGCAAATGGCTACGAACAAAAAGACGGATACTGTACACGAAATAACGGCTAAATGTGAAGGGGATATCATGGTGGGTGGTATATATTAACGGTAAGCAGGCCTGGTTACTGTAGGGTCGACGGGAATCATTTTTATAACAGGAAGACCTGTGGCTATTTGCTTATTTTCCTCTAACCACAGCCAGATGCTCGATTCGAAGCAGAGCACACTTTTTTTATCCTACCCGAAGTTCATTCTCACCTGTGAAAAATGATTTTATGCAGACGGATGTGTAGCTGCTTTGCTTGAACATTGCAAACATCATTTTATTAATACACACAGACAGAATCTCCGTCTGGGGTCTACGTACGGATATACTGGATGTTATAAGAAAACAGAACACTGTCTTAAAGTTCAGTGTAGAAATTCGTAAGGAAACATTTTCGGATGGATAAATATTGCCTTGTGTGACACTCCACCTAGATATGTTAAATGGAACGTCATGTTTCGTCAGCAGATGTGAGTAAAATGTGTTTGTTTTTGTTGTTTAAGTCTAAAGTTTATTTCGAACATTATGTATTTTGTAACTGTAATTGAATCAGGATCAGTTTCTATTTCCCATAACGAATGGATTCACTGGAACAACAATATGATTGACTGTAAAGAAACATTTCATCCCCAAATGTTGACAGTCTGTAATTGCATGGAGCCAACCTGTCAAACGCCTGTCAAACGCCTGTCAATTTGCTGGAGTAGAGGCCACCTGTACCCAACTTTTTTGGTGTGAGTGTGTGTATGTGTGTGAGGGGTGGGGGGGGGGGGGCGAGATGTTGGGTGAAATCGATGCAAATAACTTAGGAATGGAATAAAGCTAGTTTGACGTTTCACGATGATTGGGCAAAGGTCACCTAATTTTGTGTTTTCATATTGTGTTTAGAATGTATTTAGTGAATACATTTTTTTTTAAATTTTTGTGGTTGTTCAAACTGCGCCAAAGCATGAAGCCATTTCCGCACAAAAATTAAATTACTGAAATACCTTAAACTATGTACAAATATCGTATGAATAAATAGTTGAACCCTCAACCGCATGTATTACGATAGCACACGACATAATTCATTGGAAAAATATAGAAATTTCGTTGCTTTTTAGGGTTGTTGATATTTTATTGCTAAAATGAAAAATTGTGGCTTCTGAAAAATATTCAGTGAACTTACTCGTCTACGGCATTGTCATTAATTGTAATTACTAATAATAGCACACATTAGCAATTCAATAGATTTTCTGTGGCCATTTCACTGTTTTCCATCCCTATCAGACATTGCAATCCGTGTATAATTTCCACCACACATGCGACAAGAACCCTTCTGTTTTTCTCTCTTTTTTTTTTTTTTTTGAAGTCCTTTAAAACAGTATCAGTTCACGTCTGGCGTGAAAAGTATAACAACAGCATGTTCAAGATGTCTTCCCTTTTAAAGCGATATGACTGTGCAAAAGAAATAATATTTTTCATTAAGAAAGGATGTCATATAAAGGAATCATTGCGCTGCATGACTGTTTTTAACAAAGGATGACATGTGCCCCAAGTTTGGATAAAGACTCATTTGCATATTTTCAAAGGACAAAAATTGAAGGGTGTGAATTTGAGTACCAGGCATATCCTCGCCCTCAACACAGGTAATGATAAGGTTGGAATAAAAATTATATCTTCCTCTCAACGAAACGCCAAAACCTGGTGGCATATGGAGGTCGTTATTATTTAGGTGGGGGTGGGGGGAGGAGGAGGGGAAGTTATTGGGATGGATACAACCATGCCGCCACCATAAAGATACACTAAAAATGTCTTTCTGTGGGACTGAGAAAAGCTTTTTTTAAAGCATGGGCAGTCATACGTTAAGGTATAACGAACCAAGTATGGATATCTCAACGCACACTGCCGAAGGTTGGCGTGGGGTTCTAAAGAAATCCATATGTGTTTACTTTTGAAAGATGAACTGCCACTATGTAGGGTCGTTACTGAGATAGTCAATAATAATTAGGTTATTTTTGTTTATGAGTAAAAAAATCATGTGTTGTTTAGATCACATGTTTATTTGTGTAGGCGTTTTAATAAGAGACAAAGGGTTTCTGCCAAACCATTTAAAGGCCTAAATGACGTGCAGCAAGTGCACTATTTGGTGCGACAGAAAACCCCCATATTTAGTTGTAACTCGAGTAATGCTTACGCATTTGGAAGTAGAAATTTAAGATACAATCTTGATATATCTCCCATTCATTTTAGCTTCAAGTCGTGAAGTTATTCTGCAATTTATGAAATGCCAGAAGTGAACTGGTCGCCAAATAACTGAGATACAAAGACAGGATAGATATATATTGTAGTTAATTGAATTACATAATTTAGTAGACTTAAAAGCCTGTACGATTATCTCCAAAGTAAAGTACTGGAGCATTCAGGTGGGGTAAAAGAAAAATACCATTTGGTAAACGGCATAGTTGGCATGACCAGCAAAATGCATAAACGTGAAACTGGGAAAGGTTAACAGTTTTACGACGTGATAAATACTGGTGGATATGTGAAAAATAGGAGTATCATTTTTCTCCGAATTCAACAATACTAGTGGAAAGATATGGCGGCTGGTCCCACAGTGACTATAAGGGATAGAACTGAAGGTGAAGGACAGAGATATTCCCCAGATGGCGCTGAAAGCAGCACGCAGGAAAAGGTACACTTGATTGAGAATAATCCCTGCGTGTTCGGGGTCTAGTAACAAAGATATAAGATATAATAAGATAAATAATGAATAAGGTGTAACATATAAACACATAGTTTTTAATTTGTGGGTTGATGTTAACCACTCTTCCAGGGGTGGGGCTTAGGGTGTGACAATGGAGAAGGTAATGGGTGTACTCACGCCATATGGTACTAAGTATCGTTGTGATGGTGACGAATAGACTTCCTCAGAGTTGTTATGGCGGTCATTTTACTTAGAAAAGTATGTAACTTCAAATGGCTTGTGAATAACCACTCTGTCCACCGTGCTTTAACAGAATGACTGCAGATTTGAAGATGATTTATTTCAACATTCCTTACCCTAAATTGCCTGGAGGGATGTAAGCCTCGTTATAGGTTGAGCACACATCCCCGATTCAAAGACCCCCCCCCCCGCCCAAACACTGGTCAGTAAGCTATGGACGTAACGTAAATCAACCCAATTTAAGGTAGCTCGTTTATATCAGTGGCAGTATGACATTTGATAGATGCGAATTGTAACGTATAATTTTTGTGACAACGCAACTTTGAAGACTGCAAAATTACACATTTCGTCAGCATATAATAAAGTAGTCGCCCGAAGATGTGGTTGAATCTGGGGGCTTAGTTCAACCAGGACAATACAAAGCGTTACTGTGCAGCTCTTGAAATAAAGGTTCTAAGGGGGGGGGGGGGGTGGGAGAGTAGCTTGTGCACGCTATCTTTAATGTAGGGTATGTGTCTTTGATAAAAATTTTTCAAATACAATAAGCGATTGTATCTAAAATAGTTGAAACACGATCCTAAATGTTTTGTTGCACTTGAAGATGGATTATCTATCCTACGAGTTGTGTATAAATTGGACTACATGAGTCATATTCCATGTGAAACACAGAAACTGCCCGACAGCTAAATGGCAAAAAGTCTTCAGGTAATCGTGGTAAATTGCCACACGCGAAAGCTTCTTCCCCTGAGTATGCCTACTAGGTAAGGCTGTGGTCGCCATAGTACGCCAATGACGTCATACATTGTGCGTGGAGGCGTGTGGGAATTGGGGGTAGGGAGGGGGCAACGGTTTTCATGCATTATGTTTCCATAACCCTTATAACATACAGTGGTTTACCCGTTGAAGATTTGGTTTAAGTCGAAACTGCAACGTAGACGACATAAAACCATGTGTTGATTTAACCGATGTCGTCAGACAGGCACACGCTGTATTCACAGTCCCATAACGCACATTTGATCTGTACAGTCATAACAAGAACACCTCCTCATATTCTCTGAAGTTCCACTGACTCATTGTATTTCTAATAGAAAGAACATGGAAACATAAACCATTTTATATACGAGATTTAAACGCAAAAACGGCAACGTAAGAAAAATATTTTTGTCATAAGTAGGGAAGAGGGTTCAAGAGGGGGTTACAGTTTTTCAAGTATTTATGTAATTTACGGATGTGGCGTTTCATATTGTTCAAGTTTTGAAACACTATACAACTAAAAAGCATTCCCTTTTAAATGCGATTCAAGAGAGTAACACTGAACATTGGCAGTTTCGCACACGGGGTTCTTTTTCTCAAAGTGGGCGGTGGTCCCAGGGTGGTGGGAGGGGGGGCAGTAAGGTACCAAATGGTTACTATGCTGTTCATTAATTTGTAAAAAGACCCTCAAACGCGGAGTGCTTTGCTAGAAGTAATACCCCCTTTTAACCAAACGCAGAGTACATTGTTCTGAAAGAACCCCCCCCCCCTTTTCGTGGGTAACGTGAGGTACCGAATGTAAATTACCCCCATTTTTAACGAAATTGGCACTCCGCGAGGACCACATCTGACTTCAGAATAACCCCCTTTCTCCACATTTTTTGGACACGCGTGGTAATACTGTGACACCAAGTGCCCACCGCCCTTCTCTGGGGCGGGGGGCGAGGATGTGGTATTTCTATTTAATAATGACGGCAAAGATAAATGGCGATTTTTCATAGTCCGCTACAGATGCAGTATCTTTTCTGGGGACAAACCTGGTGTAATGCAACTTCTTGCATTATCCCAACAAAAGTTTCGCCAGCGATCATCAATCATCATAACGTTATCGTGTAGGGCGCGTGATCTGGATTCTTGCTGCGCGCATCGCGGGCTTCTGGATTCTTGTATAACTTACTACAGATAAGAATTCACAGTTCATCCTTAATGTGTCTATACCTGGATGACTGCACTAGCTACAGTAAAACCTGCCTACACCGGACAACGGGGCTGGCGGATTTTGTCCGTATATAGAGGTGTCCGGTAATTCAGGGGTCATGTAAACCAATGGGGAAAACGGGAATGAGAATTCTTGTCCGGTATTAGCAGTTGTCCGGTATTTCAGGATGAGGTTTTACTGTACTTTCATACATCAAAGCAAATCCCGACAGCGATGGCTCTGGTTTTAATGCAAATTGGTGTTTCTGAAAGTGCAAATTTATCTCTTTCGAAGTCGGATCATCCTCCTGCGCATAGGAACGGGGAGAACATCAATCAGTGACAATATAAACGATGACATATAAGTATGTAAGATCAATGGATGATGTCCAGACAGGTGGTGATCGTTTCTAATCGCACGCAAATACTGCTAGTTTGAAGGACAAAACATGCAGAAAATGTAATCCAAATGCTTCTCATGTCAGAGCATGAGAATTACTTGCCATGCCGTTAGGCCAGGTGAGTGGGTCATAACTTCTCTTACCCTACTCAAAAGCGGAAACGTTCAAGAGGCAGCAATCATCATCAGCAGCAGTAGAAAGTCCTGCATGTCTGGTCCATTTCTATCTTGTAGCTGACTATCCCTGCCCCCAACCTGTCCCACCTCGCCATCCATCCTGCCCGCCACAGTGAACTGTCATAGTTACCCTCGTTCTGAACGACCCCGCCAACCCCGTAACAACCCGATTTTGCGAAGAATTTTTTTTTAAAGACCAGTAGCATAGAAGTCATTTATATATTCTGACGTTATTTCAAGCTCAATTTTAATTAACATAAAATTTTAATACTTTTCTAAAATTGGGACGAAAAAATTACTGTGGTTTCTTTAACGACATTATAAATAAATAGAAAGTATTTTCATGTCATTTTTACAGCTGTCACATTGATCAGGGGTGGATGGTTGTGTTATTTCTGACCCCCTTTTTCTAATTCACGTGGGGTTCAGGGCTTGCCGTTTGACATGTAATAATTTGCATACCAATAAATAAGCGCTGCAGCTGCATGAAATAGACAAAGTTCAAAAATTAAAAAGTCAAAATATTTTCCTGTGACAAAGCTTTCTGTTTCTTTCTATGTCGGGGGTCGAGTGTTTAATATCAATTTGATTTGGACAATACAGTCACTCTCCAAGCGACACGCGCACCGACAGATACGAGGCTGGCATGTTTTAATAGATGCCTTTACCTTCCGACAAAGCGATATTATTATATCATTCATTATTTTAAAAAAAAAGAAGAATAACAGAGTCGCAACTTAGCGTAAGGGCACTGTGAAAAAAAAACTTATTGCTTTTTACAGATTGCAATCTCGCATACCGTGTGTCAACTTGGACTGAGGTTATTTTGTAGCTATCGTGTCCTTCCATTGCTTTTTCATGGACAATAAACAGCGCTTAAGAGGTTAAATTAACTAAGAACTGTATTTTTAAGTTACCACCCCCAACAAACACATTGAGGATTCCCTTGGACGGAGTATATCAAGCAACTGAGATACACGATATCTGGATGCTTTTGTTATGGTATGATAGCAATCTCGGCCCTGAACTAAAAAGGTATACCATTGTTCCGAAGATTTTTTCCACATTTTCCAAGGCAAGCAGACTGTTCAAGAGGCTTCGCATGAAGCGAAGGTCTTAAAAATGTCAACACTGTGCCGCCCGATCAAGTTACTGTGGGTTAATGTACCACAAACAAAGGGAGGGGGGGGGGGGGTGACTGCATTGTGAAGAATGCTGTACGATATGCAATGCGTCACCAGGATGTTGGTTATTCGTGACAACATTACTTGGATCCAGATGTGAGCTGTGTGAGGGTCCTGACATAATGCGACCTGGATGCCAAGGAGGCGGACACACTGTGACAGATATATATGGCTTAAATTCATCGGTTATTGGCTATTTTTTGTTCCTTTCAAATAACGATACTAACTTTCTATTTCGATAAAATATTCGGTCTCAAGAGTTGTTCAGTGATATAGACTTACTCAACTGTTGGCTTTCTGGTCACAAATATAAACAAAACATCGTGCACTTTTTGTCATTTTGTCATAAAAAATGGTGCCAAAAAACTGACCAACAACATGTTGCCGTAGTAGAAATGTGTAAAATCCCACGAAACCGAAGAGGCATGAGAAAAAAAAAAAAGAGTTGTACCATCTCCGTTTTCAATGGTGTGGTTGGAGAAAAAATAGCATGCAGTGAAACTGAAAAATTTGTGTGGAGGGATCTAGGAGTCTGTTAGAAAATAACAGTTGTCATAATTTGACAAATTAAAGTCGAGCCCTTAGATCACATTCAAACATTCTAGAGCCTGTAATTATTTGTGGATACAATATCAAAGCTTTATTTTTTTTTTCTCACGGATTTTTTAGTTTTTCGCATGAACTTTGCAGCTGGTATCTGGAGTAAAGGCTCGGGGCAACTGGTGCCGATAATTTGTTGTAAGAAAAAACATTAAACCAAAGGCTGTGGTTGAAGCGAGACACAACAAACATTAAATGGCGTGCAAGTCGAAGAAAAACTAAATCATGTATAAACGGAAAAAAGAAAACTACAAAGGCTTAACAAAAAAGTACAAGCCTGTTAAAAATTTACAGTACCTATATTTCTATGCAATATATTGTTTAGTTTGAATCGCACATACTTCACTTGTTGAGTAATCAGGTATAGCTATAGGTGGATAGAAGAATATATGGAGTATGGATGTTTTGAAGAAGATATGTTGCAGGAAGCCTGGGATCATAACTGAACCCGTTCCTTATATTATTATACAAGTAAGTACAGGTTCAAAGATGTGCTTCCCCAGGCAGATCCAGGGAGGGGGGGCGTGGGGGAGTAGGTGGGGGTGGTGAAGTGGGGCGTTATTTCCCGCTTCAGCGCTACATGTATTCTTTCCCCAAATTTGAGCTGCCCAAAGAGGCGTTTTCATTTGGGAATGCTTGATTTGCCGTTGTTTCTTTGTTAAAAAATCGTAAATCGGCATAGGCTAATGGAGGCAGTAGTGGGAACAGGTTAGGTGAATTGTGTGTGTGAATGCTAATCCGAAGGGTACGCTGGGTACTTTTGGAATACATTTTCTTACCAAGTCCAGCCAAATGTTTACCTCTGGCAATGGAGTTTTCAAGGCAATTTCAAACAGTTTTTTTTAAACGTTCTGCGTGAAATATAAAATTATGATTCATTTTTTTTCGGCAAAACGACCCTCTGTTCGGCTTACGACTGTTATTGACATTCACTGGGCTAGGCTTCTACGAGATCCCAGCATTTACTCCCTCCTGCTTTTGTGAAGTCATATGAAGGGGTAGAGAGTTGCTTTCATTGTATACAACAGCTGTGCAAAGTGTCCAAAAGGCCCCAATTAATGTCAGTGCGTGACATAATACAGCTTGATTTATGTTTTTTTTTTCAACAAATGCATTTAAAAATGCTGGTGTGTAAAGTGTGTTTCTTTTTGACGAGAGGATTCTGATTTAGATGCTACTGTTCTAGATCTATTATGAAGTATTGATGCCGAAAGTATCCCGACAACAATTAAAAAGTTACCAACGTTTACCTCCTCCTTTCCATTAATGCTCCACCCTCTTTTTTTTTTTTTTTCTTCTTCTTCTTCTTCTTCTTCTTCTTCTTCTTCTTCTTCTTCTTCTTCTTCTTCTTCTTCTTCTTCTTCTTCTTCTTCTTCTTCTTCTTCTTCTTTGTCTTCTTCTTCTCTCTCTCTCTCTCTCTCTGTCTCGCTCTCTCTCCCGCTCTTCTTTTCTCTGTCTGTCTGTCTGTCTGTCTGTCTCTCCCTCCCTCTCTCTTTCTGTCTGTCTATCTCTCTCTCCCCCTCCCTCCCTCACTCCTTTCCTCCCTCCCTCCCTCCCTCCCTCTCTCCCTCCCTCCCTCCCTCCCTCCCTCCCTCCCTCCCTCCCTCCCTCCCTCCCTCCCTCCCTCCCTCCCTCCCTCCCTCCCTTCTCTTTCTGTCTGTCTCTCTTTCTGTCTCTCTCTCTCTCTCTCTCTCTCTCTCTCTCTCTCTCTCTCTCTCTCTCTCACTCCCCCTGCTCAGCATCTGTTTCACACCTAACTCCTTTGTCTTTTCTGTTTTGAAACACGATATCGTTGTGGCCCTAATTTACAGTCATAAATACAATGCCTCGTTATAATTTCAAAGTCACTAGTTAAGTGTGATCTAAGAGATGTCATATATTAAGTGCAAAGTACTGATCTCCAGTTGATACGCCGCTTCTATAAAAAGAACTCTTTTTCAGAGATCATTAAGGATATTATTTGGTATCTGGAGAACAAATTTTTATTAAAGTCCAGCTTTGTGTATCTTGGACAAAGAAACACACACACACACAGACAAGACTCGGTCCAAATGTAAGCGAGAAAGAGGCAGTGACAAAATTTCGCACTGAAAAATTCTTTTTTTCGCCAAAAGACTGCTTCTTAGTTATCTAATGTGTGGCTGCCCAGTATATCTTTATTCAAGTGTCTTTTGATACAATAATATCAGTAGTTATCTCCTGACCTGTCTATAGAAATTACGGATCAAAACGAATAAACTATTAGGTTGGGTTTTTGGATCCGTATGGCAAAACAGAAGAGGAACAGGTACAGACAGAGAAACCTCTGTTCCTTCCTGTTCTACTGGATCCATATTTTGGAACATCACCGTGGTTCTTTATCTTAGAAGGTGAGAAAATGTTGAAGATCAATGCTTAACGAAGAGCTTGCTTGTGGGCAAACTGACATCAGCAACAGGATATTGGAAGTAATAATGGAATATCAATTTTACGCAAATAGTTCTCACTTTACCGATCACATTATGAGTGCACATTCTGCACATAAATGTCAGCTATGACAGCGCTTCTAGCTTCTGATGGAATTTATCGACGAGTATTGTAACTGCCTTATAATTACAATGGCTACTTTTCCAAAGGGCAATTTGAAGCAATGGGGCATAGGAAAAATTTATGAATTGTATCAATAAGTCGCTAGGGCTGTTATGATAACTGATAGGAAAAAGACGTGTTGCCATATTGATCAGTGATTGATTTCGAGGCAAAAATGCAAAGACAGAACCTTTATAGAATCATTATGGCAATGTACCCTGTATCATCACCGGTGGAAACATGCAATAAATATTGATTTCTTGCCCAGGTAAAAGTACTTACTCACACTTAATGCATGTGGATAAGCCAGTAGCGCCTTCGCACGTCAAACGGGCAGTACAGCTTTCTGGGGGAAGTCACCATAACACGTGTTTTTTTTATTAAGTTTCGTCTAAATTGCTTTAAGAAACAGACCATATTGTATTGTTCAGGATATAATCTGTGCATCAAACTTGTTATGTTTAAATTATAATGGATATGAATTCGCTGAGAAAAGTGAACAAGTAACTGAAGGCATTGCCACGTTACCACATATGTTACCAACGTTACCCAGTTATCATCAGGTTCGTAAAAGCCTGTCACATATTGCCGGAATAGTTTCATATATATATATATATATATATATAACCTGTCATCACTTTTGCACACATACAGAACACACTTTATGGATGTTATGTCGCATGGTTACAAGTGAAATCGCATCATAATTTTCATGTTAAGATGTATGTGTTATTGATGGTCATTGCAATTATCCTCCCGCCTTGTTTAATGGTCTTTCTTGCAGGCGATCTATCTTCATGATAAAGTATCGTTAAGGTTCCATTCGCAGAGAAAACATTTTTATGGTATTTCCTTTTAATGTACATATTTTACTTCCCAGACAAAACAGCACAGACAAAGGGATTCAAATATTTGAAAAAAAATATACGAAAATATGCCGTTGGTGTTCAAAATTTATTTAAGTTAACTAAAGCATAAAGAATAATTATTAGTTTATTCATTTAGAAACAACATTTTTTGTGCGTATCATCTTCGAAGGATGCAAATAAAAATTGTCACATTGGTCATCGATTTCTAGTCCTCGGGGAGCAAGTTAATTATCATTTGGAACATAGAATTTTCAAACGCATAAAAAGCTGAGGTCGAGGGGCAGAGGAATAAAACTGTATGGGGGTTTCTGAAAGTGAACCACGCTCAACTGAATAATAAACAGCCATTACGTCACGGTCAGATAACGATGACGTGATGTTTTCACAGGTGGTCGGCTGGAATGTCAGTATAGAAAAGGAACAAAGGCAAGCTTAAATCCACGAGTGGTCAATTGGGAAATTTTCTCAAATAAAGATCTGTGATGACATCATGCTAACGCCATTTGCATAACGGTTTGGTGACCTGTATAATAGCAAATTAAGATAAAGCACGGAAAGTGTGGGTGTCATTAGATTAGATATCACCTCTTGCCAATCAAGGTTGTGCATGCTTAATGAGATAACTTACAATTTTATGTGTTTTAAAATGATAGTTAGTTTCTCATTTCCTGTGCTTTATTTTGTTTAATTATGCGAAATAGACTTCAATTATTTCCAGAGACGACGATTATGGCGAAGTTTTTCTCAAAATCAGACCTGGGAGGGGGGGGGGGGGGGGGGGGCACAACCCCAAACCCGCCAATATTTCGTGAATGTTTTAAGCTGTAATTAGAGAACGGCGAAAGACGCACATAAATCAAACGGTCATTCTAACGGGTACTCAAAAATGCCTGTCTCATTCTTGGCTAAGTTCTCTTGGACATTTAGTCCTGGTTATCACAGTGAACATTCAGGCATTAAGTGAACATTTAGGTATCAAGTGAACATTCAGGCATCAAGTGAACATTTAGGTATCAAGTGAACATTCAGGCATCAAGTGAACATTCAGGTATCAAGTGAACATTCAGGCATCATGTGAACATTTAGGTATCAAGTGAACATTCAGGCATTACTCTAAGGCACCGACGTCACGTTTTTAAAAGTTGGAGGTGGGCGAAAGGGTCTCGTTGCGGGTTGGGGTGCGAGGTAAAAGGTGGACAGCTGGATCCCCGGAGAATACACTAAACAGCCTAAGCATCATATGTATCCATATGTACCCTAAGCACCCCTAAGTGTCCCATGATAACACTTGAATTTCGCTTTTCTGTGTGACTCAATTTTTCCTCCTGATAATAATAAAAAAAAAGAACAAACAAGCGACCTTCACCATTCGGAACAGAATACTATTTTTAGCTTTGTACAATTGCTTGTGTGTGACCGTCTTTATTATGACTAAAATAACAATGACTGGTGATACGACTTTTCTTCTTTTTGTGCTTTGCTCGGGATAAGAAGCATAATAAATCACCCACGTTCTTTTATAATGGTTATTCATACTAACAAACGTTTGTCCACATTCCAAAGTGTCCAGCCGCTCTATCAAGACGAACATTAACATGATAAAATACCGCATACACTGATTCCTTCATTGTCCAAGGTCGCCCTAGAGTTTCCTTAAAATAAGATCGTCGGAATGTACCACGCCTTACCAGTACTCCCTCCCCCCGCCCCCCTCCCCCCCCCGCAGACCCTGCCAGATTAATGGTTCGGCAATAAATGTCTCTTTTTGCATGGCATCGTGGCTATTTTTTGTAACACGTAAAGATGGTGAAATAACCATTTAAAAAGCTGCAGGGAAGAAACATACTGAACGTGGTCACATTTTGTCGCTCTATAGAAAACTAGAAATCTCTTCTGTCGATGCTGAATGGCAGATGTTTTCACTGCCTGAGAGAAATAGTTTTTAACCAAACAACTGAATACGAGCAGTGTTCTTGTGTTAGAGTGAAGAACCAATGCGACAAAAGGACAGTTTTTTTTCGAGCGCATAGACAATTTCCAAGCCGTGTACAATTTGTCTTGGAGATTGAAAGATTATTTACAAAAGCTGACACACTGGTCATTAGCTGTGTCTGTTGCAGGGCTTTTATAGAATAAAGATATATTTTTTCTGTCGTGAAAATAAGATAATTATGTTAAACGTAAGATGATCAGTCTAATACGTGACCAGGGCATATAGTTCGTCCAGTGCTGAAAGCAAGACAGAAAAAGAGGCAGATCCCATGAATATAAAAGCAACTGTCTTCATAAAATCGCAATTGTCTTAGAAATTGTATAAACAAAAGGACATGATATTTATCGATGTAGAAGAAATTGTTCAAAGAATACATGAAGAGTGAAAATAATGGATGTAAATCTAGCGAAAATGTGCAGTCAAATGGATGAGTGAAAATGAGATGCATAGACAGAATTGTGAATAAACCGGCCTACGTCAGCCTCGATGCCGACAACTGTGTGTTATTGCAGGTAAAGTGTCGAAACAACTCAGCCGGTTTGCATGCGTTTAATTTCTGCACGTTTTTTTTTATTTTAAATTTGACTTTGGGCATTGGTGGTCTGGGGATTGTATTTCCAAAGAAGAGTTTGCTGTTTTATTGAGTAAGATATATCACGTCTTTTTCAACAGAAGTAGTAGTAAGACCTATCAAATAAAGAAAAATAAACAAAATAGTGACACCCATCATGCGATTCCACGATCGTCCACTAATAAGAACGAAAAAGTACTGTAAAGTAAAGCGGAGTGAGACAAAATTGTCTTCCTTTCACCCTGAAAGTAAATGAAACTCGCAGTATAGAAGTATTCGTTCTGTTGAAAAAGTAACCAATAATTGAATTATATGGGCGATTGTTCCACTGGGGACAGTTCTTTGTCATGTCCGTCAAAGACTGTATTGGTTCTCTCTGAATATGTAAAGAAATGTGAAATTATGAGAATTCAATTACCCAGGGCAAACATAAGTGGGGCGTGTGGGATTTTGAGATGTACAAATAGATAAAACTTGTGGCACTTCCTCTATTGAGTAGATTTGTTAAGTCGCCCAAAAAATGCCTTTATCTTGGTTAAATCTATGGAAAACAGAAAGCACATATAGTAAAGGGTGATAAGGGGGTAGATAGAAAAAGCCTGGGGCTGTTATGGCAGGCGCCTGACAGTCGCAATCCCATCGCCCCACCTTTCATCGGTTCATTATTCACAACTACAGGCTCGACAGCGAAAACTACACAAAATTTTTAGTCCATTGGTGCAAAAGGATGCATTTACCCAGCTGTGCATATAAGCTATATTTACTTCCATTCCACGATAGTTGGTTTTGAAAAAAAAACTTCTTCCTGTCATATTTAATTCGTTAACACAGCACATAAACTGCTCGTTTATATGGATTTTAATATGAAAATTAATTATTACTTTTCAGATTTAGAAATAACATAAATTATATTATAAAACTTCTGGGCAGGTCATAGAACTGCACGCATTGTTGACCGTTCCTTTGACATTGAATTCGTACAGTGGAGACACGCCTAGACTGTGCCCATCCACATCGACACCGGTCAGTTCGCCAGGGTAGTTCGACACCGGTTAATTCACCAACCAACACATCGCCATCGATAAGGGTCTTATTTACCAAACAACATGCTTGTGCAGGAAAGATGCAATCAAAAATACATCACAAATCATGCTGGCCGGTGACGAGCATCATTTAGCATATGCAAATGTAGTGCACTCTGGGAGTATCACAGAATATGTAAGTAATAGGCAGATGATGTCACTTTAGCCGCAGGCCACTCGAATTTCCATGGGCTTTCTCATTCAGAAACTTTTACCCCCTTTTCAAACCGTTACACGATATGGGACTATATTATACTCTGTAGGGGAATATGATAGTTTTAACTCTTTGAAGAGATGGGCGGAGAAAAAGTAAGGCAGACTTTGCACTGGGTATACCATTAAAGGATGATATAACTCAAATATTTACAGTGAACTTTATGAAGGAAAGCGCTCAAAGAAAAAAAAAAGAAATATTTAGCGAGGAAACTGGTAAAGCACTGCAAACAAGAAGGGTTTCGTGTATTGTTGAAATTGGCACGACTGATGTTTGCATGCCACTAGAATGTTTTGTCACGAGATTTTTTTTTTTGAAAACGAGGCGCAGCAATAGGGGTTATCATCTGAGCGCACAATCGCACTCTTTGTATGGTATAAACTCCCGGGATAAGCTGGGCACAATGCTCATGTATGAATAATGTCACGTGCTTCTATTATCGCCCAGCTGATCAACTCGTGAAATAACATATGAGGTTCAGTGTGGGGGAAAACCACATCCGATTTTAATAGGAAGGACATGCGATAACGTGGATAAAGAAAAGATAGATAAAAAAATACTGCAATCAGACGATAGCTTTATTGTACACCAATATAGCTTCATCTTGTGAGGTTCACACTAAATTCTTATCCCGCATAAAATATACTCGAGTGTTATTTTACAGCATTGGTAATAAAACATAAAACGGAAAGCGGCGAAATGACATAAGGATAAGCTGTTTGGCCCTGCTGGACAAAAGTGAGAGATAACAATTGAATGCGTGCATTAAGATCATTTTGCCGCGATAAAGTAGGAGAAATCGGTTTTAAAAATATTGTCTCTAGTATCCATACAACAGATGGTGTTGTCTCAAATAAAATACACGTATATATGTACTTTTTTTTACTTTTTTCACATCAGGATAAATGCGTCAGATATAATGAAAACAGTGCATGCACAGCTCAACGCTTGTAGTAAACAGTCGTAAAATTGCCAGTTCAATGTGAGGTGTCGACCCTCATGCATAGGAATTTTAAAAAATATTAAAAAAAAAGAACACAGATACAAGCAATTCATATAGATAAACACAAAATTTTATTACTTTATCGGTATGTTTACTCTGAATAAAAGCGATGTAGTGGATTTATTTATGATGGAGAGTTTGCCTTTATACCACGCCGTGTGGAGTTGGCTGGATAAAAAACAACCAGATTCACAGGTAATCCAAGTCATTCAAAATACAAATATCATATCAGTCCAAGAAAATAAAACAGTTTTCTCAACTATGACAGGTTTTACCATGGAGAGATTTTAACGGGTTTTTAGGTTACATGGGGCCTATCGGGTAATTTCGTTGTCCTTTGCATTGTTTAGTCAGTTTTTAACAAAAATTGCTAAAAGCTGTTCTGCATTTATATAGGATTAAGCGCTGCGTGACCATTCCATGGGTTTGAATTGCGTTGTGGGGTATTTTACTTGTTTATTGAACAACACACGAAGAATTCCACACGATGTGAATGGACTCCTAACGAAAGTGGAGTCAGGAGCACCAATTGCAAACCATTAGGATATAGGTCACAAGATGGAACAATTGTGATTAAACGTGTAGGTGTAATGCAGTGCTTGGTTTAACTATCAAAATGCTTTTTTCAGCAAGAACTATACAATGGTACCCACGGTTAGATCTTCTACAATTAATTATGTGATATGTGAATAGAACAGAGCATTCAAGCTTTCCATTTGTGGGCTTGAAATACAAAAACTTGAAAGTAGGTGAATCAAATTTTAAATATTTATACCTTTGCTATTGAAATAAGGTGAATCAAATTTTAAATATTTATCTTCGTAAAAATCAAAGTGCACAGTAAAGTAGCACCTCAAAGTGACACTCTAATAATGCTATTGGTGTGAAATCGGGGTGAAATTTGCGGAAATAACTTCATTTTTAATGGGCTCTTGTGTTCAGTGTCGTGATAAGTGAAAAAAATGAACGCTTTAAGATTTGAGTGAAACCTGAAAGACAGAAGTGTTACTAGTGAAAAGCAAATATGTTAAATGTACAAAATAAAGATTGTTGAATGAGTTCAAAACATAGCTCACACATATAGCCATCAGGCCCCCAATATACTTCAAAGGCATTTTGACTATATAGAATAGAGCTCGATAAAAATGAATGTTTAAAAAAAGCAGCAATATATTCGTTGAAATGTGGTTTTCTTAGTCTTAAGAATTGACAACCGTGTGGATGAATCATGATTACATTTGATTTGACACAGATTTTTCCTATTTTGTTAATATGCATTGAAATCCCCACTTACTTTAATAATGCCCGTAGTGATGCTGAATCAGCCAGGGTGCTGTCTCACCTACTCACTGTTCTTCTGCAAGTTTAGTCGTAGCGAAGTTCCACTTTTCTGTTGGCAAGACGGAACGTGTATTTTGCGATTCAGACACACTGAAAGGGGACAAGATGCCGTGTTATAAATAACAAAGTACCTGAGGATACAAGATTTTGTTACACCAGTCTTAATTTTGCGACAGGGAGTCGGTGTTGTTAAAATGAATACGGTATACTCTTCACCGTTCGTGTACGGCTTGTATGTGCAAAAATAATAGATTTTGAGGCTGCTAAAAATAACAAGTGCTCAGGGTTTTCACGAACACAAAGTATTGTCTACATGGGCCATAAAAAGGCTGCTTACGACTTTTTCTTTCTACACACTTGACATGCAAATTGTGGCAAAGATTTGTCGTCGGACTTATTTTAGATGAACTCGAAGGTGTTGCATGCAAATATCATCCATGCAAAAAAAAAAATAGACAACGAAGGTGTTTTAATTAAGCAATGAATTTTCAAAACACAAACACTCAAAAGCGCCAAGCGGTAAGAATTATTTATAAATGTTTTCAACAGTTTTATAATTAATTGGCGCAATGGCAACGCTAAATTTGGGTTTCATGACAAACTTTGCACATAAAGATTAGAGTTACACGCGGCTTGCCATTTTATAACAATGTTACTTAATTATAACAATATCAGTTCAACAATTTGCTTACACGAACTGTTCAGATGGTTTACATTGTTTCCCACAAATCACTGCTGTGGGACTTTTGTACTTGTGTTTTTATTGCAAGAGGAACTTTTGTTATTGTCAGATTTTTTCTTTTATCTCGAGTCTGAAAACATGATGTTCGGAGTGTTTCCTTCAGAAAGAGAATAAAAATCAGACAAGAATCTACTACTACGAAACAGGCGCTCCACTGGTATTTAATCTCACCACAAATTGCATAATAAAACAAACTTCAACAATGATATGATGGAGAAACATATCATTTTTAAATTAGTAATTTAACTTTTCAGAAGAGTTAGACATGTGTCAAAAATGGCGACAATATTGTTGGTTAAGTGTTGCTAGAATTTTCCAGCAGTGCCTCCTTCTTCATTGTTGCTTATTTTCATTTCATGCTCAAGAGACGAGATCCAATTAATTTCTTTCAGTTTGGGTTTCAGTCAGGACAGGTTATCGGGAAATTTACGTGGCGTGTTAAGCGAGAAAGATTTCATGTTTAGATACCTGCAATTAAATAAAAAGTTGAAAATTCACGAATTATCTCAATATTTAGATTCAAATTTATAAGCATTCTGCATGCCATGTATGCTTAAAGGGAAAATTATTATTTACTTTGCATTTCAGCTTTTAAAATTTTGAATGATGCGTGTGTATAAATTTGTTGCAACAAAAACATAGCCTTACAGCCAAACAAACTGGAAACTACAAAATATATGTATATTAAAGTTGTTAAACTGTTGTTGATGTTTCTTTTTTTTTTTGTATTAAATGTTGAAATCTTTGACCTATCATTGTCTGCATTTGCGTTAGCAGTTAAGAAACCCAGCAAACAAATGCGGCAATTTACTTGCCAACAATGATTATATAGAAGAACGTTTGGCACCAGTCCTTGGCACTTGAATTGCTATTAAGTGTAAACAGAAGGGTCTCGTCAATTGCAATTTTAGCTGAGGTGGTGCCGTCGCGAAGTTTGTTTCAGAACCCATATCACCCTATAAAGTCTCCGTAGTTCAACACACAGTAACATTTTCAGGAAACCCACCAAAAGTTTCACTGTTTCTACGGCATACACGAAATACACGATATATCAACCTAATTTATTAATTAAGCATGGTTTTCTGGGTATGTGCTTTGTATTTATAGTGAAAAGTCGCAACTTAGAATAAAACGTCTGTATTTCGTTTGAATTATACAAAAATAACAATAAATAATAAAAAAAAAGGTAAATCGTAAAATGAATACTGTTACAGACTCCAAAGTCAATTTGAATAATACTGTGTAATAAAAAAATTTACAAGGCTCAAGAGTGACTTTTATAAGCCATAAATCAAATCTAAGAGTCAATAAGAAGGTTTCGATACGGCCATAAAGTGACGCGAAGGGTTAATTTCATGAGCAAATAATGTTTTATAGCGGATGCGGTAAATTACTACGCGTAAAAAGGACTGTCCTCCGCAACGCCACAAAGTGTTCGACTAGCATAAATTTGCTAAGTAGATGATTGAATAAATATGATATATATACAAGGCTTCAATTTAGCCAGCATTTATTTGTTCTTATATATTTTTTAACCAACACATTCGTCTTGTTTTGCAGAATGAAAAAATGTTAATGGTGAAAAACTGACATGTGAAAATTAAACATATCGATGTGATTTGGACGTGCAGCTGTAAATGAAAGACACTTGTACACTAATGTGTAATGAAATACATGTTAGAAATGTTGTTTTATCAGGTAAATGGATATGGTGAAATTCTGTCATCGACTATTTGTATACAGGCGGGGCGATATTTGAAAAAAAGTATTTAAATGTGGTTAACGTTTTCTGATAAGTTTTCAGTGTGTAATGATTTCTTTCCTTTGATGTGTTGCAGAATGCCCACAAGTCGTTGATCAAGCCGATTGCGTTCAAACCCGTGCTGACACCACAGTCGCGATATGCACCGTCAAGCCACAGGGCACAGCTGTCGCCGCATCCCCCGCCCAATGAGACGCCGCCACGGATACAAACCTACGGGACCAACATGAGGAGTAATATGAGCAACGCCACACTCTCGCCAGACACGCCACCTGATTCGCGAAGCTTCGATGCGCATGTCACATCCCCTCGCGTCACATTTGACCCAATTAAATCGACCAATCAGATGAGCCCGGATGACGGATATGTGTCACAGGAATATCACTCAGGTTCACACAGTCACAGCAATTCTAATACCTCACACAACGGATCAATGCATGGTTCACACAACGGCTCCGTACACAACGACAGTGACCGGTCAATGGATCGCTCCATGGACCAATCAATGGGATACATGAGTAACAGCTTGCCACGACCTAGCGACAGACCTGAATCGTTTAACTCGTCGAACGTGAGTCGACTTTCACAGCGTGGTGATAGCTACATCCAAACGCCCTCCCCCAGTGACAGCGGGGTCGGGGAACTTGAAGCAATGCTGCGCGATAAAGACGCTACCATTCAACATCTACGAGATACTATGGAGCGCAACGAAACAGCTATTCTGCAAGTGTGTGCCGAAAAAGAACAAAATTGGGAGATGGAATTGCGTGAAGTTCACCAGGAATGGGAGCGACGGTGGCGCCACCACCAGGAAAAAGCCTTCAAAATGGAGCAGGCTTTACTGTTACAGTTATTTAAACTGCAACAGGAGCGCAAGACTTTGAAATTGGATGTTGAAAGCGCTCGCAGTGAAAAGGAGAAAAGCGATGCACAATGCTCGGATTGTGAAAAAGATTTAAAACAATGTAAAACGAAACTGGAAGAAGTCAGCTGGGAACTCGCGCAGAAATCGGGAGAAATTGCATTGCTGAAATCACAGCTGAAAGACTCCAAGGAGCTTGCATCTCATAAGGGTAACGACATTGTAAGCATTAAAACCGCGCTGAAAGGAGCACAGCATTCTTGCGATGAGAAAGATCACGAAATTTTAACTCTGGAAGCGCAAATGAAATCGCTTAAAGAGCAGCTGACAAACAAAAACAATGAGATCACTGCACTTCAGCGCAGTGCTGTGTCTGCAAACCAGGAACTGGCGGGGCTTAGGAAAGACCTACACACTGCAAAACAGCAGGTCGATTTGAAGGAACTCCAAATGGAAATGAAATGCAAAGAGTTAGAACGACTTCAGTTAGAGCATAACTCGTGTATGAAATCTAGTCTTAAAGGGAATCCGGTCGGTGCTATTGTTAACGGCGTGACGTCAGCCCCGGCTGCTGTGGCAAGCGCACAGCCGCCAGATGGCGCAAGCAGCAAGGACGTGGATAAAACGAAGCAGGAACTCGAGTCGTTAAAAAAGGAGTTTAATCGAGAACGCGATCAGTGGCTGGATGAGAAGAATAAGGTGATTCGCTATCAGAAGCACCTGCAGCTAAATTACGTACAGATGTACCGGAAGAACAAGGTACTTGAGGCCGAGGTGGAACAACTCACGTTAGAATTAGAAAAACGTGACGTTTGCCTCATGGAGCCAGTTAAAGAAACTGAAGAATCTGTATGTTAATGCTCATGGCTTAGTAGGATATGACTGTATAAGCGTGGGTTATTGTTTTACATAAACTGATATAGTAAGTTATGTCCACTTAATACAACCCCTTCAACAGAGTTATCACCGTATGGGCACCGTAGATGTTGCTTGGGTTTGAAAGTGCTGCCATGTTATTGTCAGTGCTGTTTTCGCCGCCATTTTGTAACATGATATCAGTTGAAATGCGATATTTTTAATGCGCCTATCGCCTTTAAAATGGAAATCTACTATTTATTTCTGCATAACTAAAATTATTTTAATTGAAGTAGGAAGTTTCGCTTAGTTGTTTGATACGTTTCTAATGCGAATCGAATGTAAAAGTCTTAAAAGTGCACAGGTAATAAGTTTTTGTGAACTTCAGTGCTGGTCGTTCTTTACTATTGTGAGCGCGGGCTTTCCTTTTTTTACCCAAAGTGTGAGAAAACGGCGTTTACATGAATCGATTTTCTGAATGCGATTGGTAGGAAAGGCCTGCGCTCACAACACATGTATTTTGTCTAAGTCTTTCTGACTTCTTTGCTCTTTGGGCGAATCACGGTTTTGGAAGGTCTTTTGACGTTGACGTGACGCGCGAGTCAGTTGGGTTTGCCATTCAAGTATATTATGTTCTTGTAGTGTTAAAAACTGGCTCTAACTATGGAAGCCATTCCTGTAAAATTCAACCAAGCAGTTGCTCGATAACGGAAAAAAAATATTCGCCAAAAGTACATGTGAATGCCACTGTTTTCATTAAAATGGCTTGAGAATGAACGCGACAGCTGCTGTGACCACGTGACCTATCTTGCCACATGTAATTGATACGTTAATACATATTTGAAGGTTATTTTGTTTTGTTCAAAGGGTGACAAAGTCAGCTGCCTCGTTTGACTACCTCTTTACCGTCACAAAGAGGACAGAGCGCGTACGCGTGCTCATGTCAAATTCCTCAGAATCAAAGTCAGAGCAATACAAGTTATTGAACTCACTAGGGTATGTTTAGATTCCTTCAAAGTATACAACAGAAATTGAGTGTGAAAATTCAACAGCTCTTAACAGCAGGGCAGCTGCCGATTATAATGCTTTCGTTACAATCGTGGAAAGAGAGGGGAAAATATTGCCTCGGCGGGCTGAGGGGGGAGGGGGGTGCAGGTGGACGTACGCGTAAATGCATCTCAATAATGTACTGTTTGTTGTATACTCATAATGCAATACTATGTTATTCAGGTCTGTTATGTTTTTATGTTTATCAGTGCATTTATGTAAGGAGGAGAAAGGTATCAGTTGATGACATTGTGAGGTTCAAGTAACTTTATGAATAATTTTTTTTTTAAAACATATTTGATTATACTTAAATGAAACTTAAAAGCAACCCTCCATAAAATTTAAGCCAAAGGTCTTTTTCCATTTAAAAAAAAAACAGATTTAAACTTTCAAGAAATAAATCCATTCGTTTACTAGAGCACTACTTATTAATTGTTTACTAGTCACAGAAAAGTTTCACCTGTTCTTGGCATAAAAAATCACCGTTGAAACATAACACATGTTATGAAAAGTTACATAAAAGGGCGATAGAGTGCTCGTTTTTAATACTGAAACCTTGAACATTGACGTTAGAACAACGTAAAAGGTAAGCGAGTGCTCTTAAAGAACGGCTGTCAAGTGTCGTTTGAAGTGCGTACTTACGGTTGGACGTTACGCAGTGCGTTACAACAAAGGACTGCACACTTGTTGCCCCCCTGCCCCTCAGTATACCTTTATTAGACACTTGTAATCGGCGCTGTGATTTATAGCTGACCATGCGCATCTACTTGTGTAAAAATCCAGTCAAGTGCGTTGTCTTATCTTTTCGGCAGTTACAATGCACAGTGCAACACGGAATAGTTAAGCGCCCATACAATGTTTATGTGATGCCCTCGTGTAAGGTTCTGTCCGCTTGTTTCTTTTTTTTTTTGTGACAAAAAAGTCAGTTTTGTAATGGGTAAATAGACTGTTTGTGTAGAAAGTTTACTTTTGCGTGTTAGTTAAGGACTGCGTAGAACTGCGAGAAGTGTAGGTCTTGTGACTTCGCGTTAGCAATCCATGTGACGGAAACTTTCTACGCGAAGTGTCTATTGTTAGACCCCATGAGATATACAAGCCCGGTAAACGTAACTAATGGTCGAAACGCCTCACAACTTTTTATCTTGACCCGGTAACCACGTTTCATAATTTCGCACTGTAAGAAAGCAGGCGGTGTTTTCGTGTATAGGCATCATGTTTGGCATATTTTAATTTGAAATTTTATGAATTTATATTGAAGATGTGTTCAGTTAAAACCCCTTTATCTGAAAAATATACCATGAATATGCGCATGTGACGATAGTAGATGTTCTTTACTAAAAATTGTCGTAGTATAAAATTTCATAGTAGTTTTGAATCAGTATTATTTTGTTCAAAAATGGAAACTAGGTGTCGTAAAAACAGTGTATTTTGTACAAATGTTTTTATTTTTCTGTACATGTTTATCAACGAATTGGATGCGATCTTTTAATCATGGTTTGCTGGTTGTATATACACACCACCGCAGGCATCCCTACTTATAAACGTTTAAATGATGTGACGTCACTTTGTGATTTGGCATTTCTGCCGTGAGGAATACATAAAGTCACCGTTAACAATATACCTTATTTAATTTCTGTTGTTCTGAAAGTACATACAGGAAAATGAAGTGAACCCGCTATGGAGATCTGGAAAACACTATATACATTAACAAGTAATAATATGAAATACAATGTAAAAAGTAAGAAGTGCAAGGGTGTGTATTCATTTTACGAATGATCAGTGTGAAGTAGGGTGTGCAGCCCGTGTATTACGTATGGTTTTCATAAAATAAACTTAGTATGCTCTTAACCAGTCTTTGTTTTCACTTTTTGTTTATTCTCGTACTGGCCAATTTTAGCTTTCAAATGCCTTTTGCTGCATAGCAAGAACAGCAATAAGCTCTTCACAATACATTACACTCTTAACTCAGTCGAACGGCTTTTTCAAACAAAAGAACTCTCACATAAGGAAAAATATTTTTGACACCATTTCTTTTGGGGGAAAAATACGCAAAATGGACCCTGATTGCAAAATAAGCCAAGAAGAGTCTGACAGAAGGACAGCATCGAATTTATAAACGACTCCAGCGTGAATTGCTGCTTGTCTTTTTCGGGAATATAAATTACATACACGTCATACCTTCGTACCATGTTTCATACATCCGCAGAGGTTAATTTGGGTAATGTCGAAAATCTAAGTAAAACAATAGACAACACGTTTTATATTCGGTAGCTAATTAAAGGGAAATTTTGGCCTAACGCTACGAAAATGTCTATTTTCTAACCGTTGAAAACGCGTGCCAGGGTATGCATTGGCCTCGCAAAAGTAATACTAGGTGGACATAAACCTTACGCGGAATACGCGCCCTAAATTATCCATTTCATTCGAAGCTCAATGCTTTTTATCAGGCTTTTAACCATTATCGCTTCGAGCAGCAAAAGTAATGAATAAAAAAATCACTTGTGCTGTGGATTGTTTCGAAAGGATAAGCCACATTGGTAGAAATCCACATGCTATAAGAGAAACAAAAATGTGACCGACTGACAATATTGCAGTTTGTCCAAAATATGAAGCCAAGAACTTAAAAATTTTCACTTCGTTTATTTTCCTTGCCAACAGAATATTGTTGTATCAACACAAAGGACTTTGGAATGGACTGATTTTCCGTCTGTCTGGGATAAATGTGCGTGCGGCACTCCTAAGTAGTACAAAAAACCACATCCTCTCGCTATATCATCAGGTGTTTTCATTTTCTTCATTTTTTAAGTGACTGACAAACTTTATATTTTATCTGGTATAAACAAGCGTGATATGTCGCTGTTTATCCCAATTGACTTCTCCGCATGTTGAAAGTCTGATTTGGCTTATCCACGTGTAACTTTCCACACAAATCCGGTAAACATGGAAACGTTTTTTTTTTAAGGTTCGTTTTTTGGTTGAAACGTTTTATTGACGTTTATAAAACCTTTGTGTTCTCGGATACCAAAATAAAACGTTTTTTTAGAACCTTTTCGAAACGTTTCAGGGGGAACTATTTTTAAACCAAAATCAAACGTTTTGTACTGGAGCATTATGAAAAATCAATATTATTGGGTGTCGTGTATTGGAGCATCATGGGAAACCATATGTACTGAATACCATTTTCAAATAAATTGGCAAATTTTAGATACTAATAAAGATGAAATATATAATTTTAAAATCTAATATTGACTTTTAGGCATAATTTATTTGATTTTAGTTATTACATTACTATATCAAAATGATATGGTAATATAATGAGGTCAACTTATGTTCTTTCTATACCGCTAGCTAACAATATAATTTGCCTCGATCAACTAATCATAAGCAAATACCCACTATGAAAGCAAAATACGTGGGTTTTTATTAAGCAAATAATTTTAAAAAACACGACTAAAAACAGAAAAATGTTCAAATTAATTGTTGGGGATCGCATAGAACAAGATATTGGTAGCCGAATAGTTTATAGCTAATCGGATACGTGGTGGCGTAGAGGTAAGGTCGACGCGTAGGATGCCAGAGGTCCCAGTGTCAATCCCAGGTAAGTACGAATGTTTAGTTGCAGACTGGTGTGTTGCAGTGTTGTTTGAATGATGAATGGTCTTAAATGGTTAATGTTACAAATGATTATTATTTTAAGGATCACAGAAAAGGGTTTCAGAATTTTATTGTCAAAACCCCATCAAACTGGTTTGGAAAAGGTTTCATTTGAAATCTTCAAAAAACGTTCCCAAAAAAACGTTTTCTAGCATTTCATATATAACGAAAAGAAAACGTTTTTTTTGAAGGTTTTTTAGGTTTCACAAAAACATTTATAAAACGTTTTCCAAACCAAAAAAGTTTACCGGAAGTGTCTATCACAAATGAGACAAACCAGCGCGGTAAATTAGATAACGGTAAATTAGATAACGCTAAATTAGATAACGGTCGATTAGATAACGGCGAAACGCGTCACAACTTTTTATCTTGACCTGGTAACCACGTTTCATAATTTCACATTGTAAGAAAACAGTCGGTGTTATCCGGTAAAGGCCTCGAGTTTTAGGTTGAAACTTTATGAATTTATGCTAAATATTTACCGTATAACAGAACATAATACCTTTTAGCTATATGATTTGCAATAAAAACACCAGCTTATAACATTTATAACGCTCAAAGCGATAAATTAGATATTATTTTTTAAATAAAGCGTCACTCCTTTAATATGTATTCGGTGACGAAGTACAAGAAAACAGGTCTCCACAAAGGATTGGACCTAATTGTGATTTTATTAATCATAAATTTAGTTGTTACTCGTAACAAGGTGCTCATTTTTTAATAACAAATGCCTCAGAATTCTTGTTAAATATTTAAAAAGTCAACAGAAACTACAATTATACATAAATATCTCAAATAACAATCAGTATAGACATTATTTTACATTTTATATAATTAAGATCAAATATACCCTGTAACAATAATTACAGTTTTGTCTTTACTTAAGTCTAAGTATATCACACAGCAGACATTACAGTGTTGAACATTTACAAAGTTTCTTAATTATAACACCATGAACTAAACGCCTTCAAACATATTATAAGAAGCTTTAAATCCTGACTTACACTTTCGAAACATAACGTTACTGCCGCTGAAGGAATAGTGATAACTCGACATATTTACATATTTTTCTTTTAAGTGGACACCAGTTCAACGTGCTGCGGTTTCATAGTTGAGCGCGAAGCAGTACCTTATTTTATAGCTGTCCACTATCAGTGAAAAATGAAACTGCAAACCACAGTTTTTCTTTTTCGTTTTTTTTTTTAACCGAAACGTACGGTTTTCAGTTATGGTGAGAACAGTTACATCCCTATTCAATAGAACTCAAGGTCATGTCATAAGCCAAGGACGTAGTGCGCTCTGTATCTGCGGACTACTGGATGATTGGCAACATAGAAGAAATTCGTTAATTTAAGCTCCTGCGCGTATAACAAATGCAACAAAACAGTTATGATAGAGTTAGAAGGATGGCATGCAGTTTTTTAACAATCTTGTTGGAATGTTACACTCGACTTTCCCTGGTGTAACATTCCACCCCTCGGGTAAACAAAACTCATGTTATCCTCCTAATTATACCACAATTGTAGATTATGAGAAAGTATCTGGCCAATTTTCGTCAAACATGTTAACAGTGCCGTCCCGCAGAATTTCAATATGCCATATAGAAGAGTATGCCATGCATTCAAAACAATTGTAAAAAAGTCACGGGGCAATATGTATTACCACTTCTTAAAATTCATTTCTTGATATGAAAAATTAATAAATGACACTTGAAATTAATTTAGAAAGCTAACGTTATATTTTGATGAGCCAGATTTAATTTTAATTGGCGATAATGTTTGCTAAAATGGTTTTCTTATGATTGTGTCTTATTCTACCTGGCTATCAGATTTTTTGATTTGCAATACCTACAAATTCAGTGAAAAGCCAATTTTCAATCGAAACCTCTGGGTTTTTAGCAGGGATGCCGAATAGAGTTACTTTCTCTTTGTTGTCCTTAGAAGAGTTTCATGCCAAAACAACGCAAACGCTAAAGAAGAAAGTAATATTTTCATAAAAATAAAATTTTGGCGTTTACTTTGCAAAAGCTGTGAATTCTATGATCTCTGTTGTCATTGTAGTTCAAATAATCGCTGGCCAATCAGAATCGTGGGTAAGCTTTATTCTCGTTTTGCGTGCGGTACCATGCACACGTTTATGTTCAAGCTAATTTTGTTCTTGCTACAGTCATCTAAACAGTGCTAAACTCTTTTTCTTTAATTCTTTGGATAATATATATATTCTGGGATTTGAAATTGATTGTGATCGATTCAGCCTGCTTGGAGATTTTGACTTTGTACTTCCCACTGCTGGTAAATCTGATTTACATACACGGGACACAGTTATTTCTTTCCCCGAACAATGTTACTTTTTGGTTCTCCACTGGTTTACTGGAGTCGGACATGTTGGTTGACCCGCACATGAGCATTGGTTATTTCAGGCAGCAGATATCTGTATTTGTCCTCAAGTTACTCGCAGTATTCTTGGTTATCCGGCAATCCGTATACTTAGCTTGGTGTCTCCTGGAAAACTGCCAGATTCTCTAGAGTTTAACAAGGTCAGATGGCAGACACAACGGCTTTAATGGGCCAGTTGTGAGTCCCTGGAGCCATTCAGGCCCTTAGTACCGACCGGGTATGCATTAAGGATTGGTCCAGTCTCGGTAATGAGTACCGAGTACGCACCTAATCTTGGTCCAGTCTTGGTACAAGGTAATAATTACTTACCTAAGTAATCGTTTGGGCTTGGTGTTGGGTAACTTTTGCCCATCTGTTATTTTGGTCTGGATTATGAGTCCCAATCACGCACCTAGGCCTTGGTTCGGTCTTGGTGCCTCTTTGTTCACGATAAGGTGCCTCTCCATTCCCCAGATTAGGCGTCACCAATCCCTAGTCATTAAGCTATAAGTAGCTTGGTGGGGGTACAGATATTTGTTGCCTTTTATCTGAGTAATAAGTAATTTAGAGACAAGTTACGTGTGCACTCTTATTTCTAGTTGTTTTTCAGACCTAACAGAAGCCAGTCTTTACCAAGGCAAAACGAAGACGTTATGAATTTACCCTTCATTAGCCATCAACACCCACCTGCGACAGGTGTAGGAGGGATCGTGATACTGTTATTTTTCCAACTGAACACAGGATCTGAAAAACAAATTAGACAAATTACTGCCAAAAACATAGGGGAACGGAGTCTGATGTGGACAGAACTAAGACGACCAAAAGGGCTTAGCCAAAGGCATCTCTAGACACAGTAGGTGAACCTGATCTCCCGTCTGGAGAGGTCAGATCGATATTAGACAAAGCTTGGGCGGCCTTACAACGAGACACAGCCAAGGTTATTTCGGAAGAGACAGAGTTTGTTCTTCCTGCTTTTTGACCTCAGAAAAAGAGGGTTTGAGACCATTTGGAGTATGAGGCCTATTAGTTGACTGCTTTTGTTTTACGTGGTTTTTAATTAATGTAGTTACAATTAACATCGTGTCTTAAAAAGTAACTTTCCTTTCAAGCCACATGGAACAAAACACGTTTAAAAACAAGAGTTCAGAGCGGATACTTCCACCCAAACATGATGTCCGAATATCTTAATGGCATCTCTAGCACAGAATCAGGCAAAATACTGTCAACGGAACTGGAATAAAAGTAGGAACGTTTCGATAAAGTTTATTTCCTTTTTCTTGATTGAACAACACATGAAAATACAAATAACGCAAAGAGGAGGCAGTTAAGGTGCCAAGAATTCAAAGTCTACCGAAAACGATGTAGTTCCGTAGGTTTGAATAACTAAACATTAAGTGGGGAGGGGTGACGCTGGCGAAGATAGATATTTGTTTCCCCTCTAATGGCTGCTTTTACGATTCGGCCATCACGCCTTCCATTGTCTCCGAGTGTCTGAACACTTCCGAAATCACAAAGACAAAGATGTGATTGCGTAAGTCGGCGAAAAGGACGTGCGCGAGGGTAAAGGTAGCTCACGACTATCGAGACTGCGTTCGCGATCTTGTTCGCACGGCTGCTAATATCCGAAACGGTCTAGGCTTAATGTCATAATGAACCTTTAATATGAGCATATCGGGCAAAATATCCAAGAAGAGCGTGTTTATTGCGGAACCCCTGATCAGAGCGGCGAGTGTCAAGGTGACATCTGTGAAGACGGGGATCTGGTTGCAAGCAAGGAGCGACAATCACCGCTTGATGGCGGGCAAACGGCGGCTAGTTCATTTATGTTAATGTGCTCCTAGGCCACGTGAAGCATATCCACTGAGCAGTATGCCAGTCAATTGCTGATCTCCTGGAGAAAAGCGAGGCTCCCGCTGCTTCTCGGATTGCGTCTGTAAAGATGTGCAGAGCAGGTTCGGGCACGGCTTTCGCCATGGCGTAGTGGCATGAACTGTTGAAGGAGCTGCAAAGCATGATCGTTTCGAGGGCATTGGTGCGTATCGGTATTGATACGCGCTCGGTGGTGCGGACGGCGTATCTACGTCATCAATGCAATATTGCGGCTCAGGGAGGGACGTATGACGTGGACGACGCGTGAAGCCCAGCTGAGTTTACCAAGTAAGCTCTGAAGCGCGCGTTTTCAAACGCATTTGTGGAGTTGGCGACCCTGTTTTTATTGGCCAGAGTGCGGGAGAGGGTTGCACATGGAAGTGGGGTGGAGGAAGGGGTGGCCCATAGGATTTAAACCTAGCGTGCAGTTATTTGACGGGAGGCCATGGATAGGTTGATTTCTTACCGTGTCATATAATATTTGCAAAAAGGAGTAAAATTGCAACAAAATTAGGGGCGGGCTTGACCAGAAGCTTTAGCTATTGTTTGGAGCCGTGGCTAATTAGGTCAGAAACACATCATGGTTTAAATGGTTGCATGGGGGATTAGGCAGAGTTTCTTCAACCGCTTTTCTCTGTGGACGAGTTCAACATTCACATTTCTCACATTTTCATCAGCTTGGAGAAGTCTTTCTCAAACGGGTTCTTGGCCAATTTTCTCTTTTCCGTGTTCAAGGTGATGTATTTCTCCAACCATTTGCTCTGTGCAAACATGATGGCACGATGCACCTTAGTGACTTTCAACCCCAGTGAAACATACTGCTGTAAATTCCTATAATGAAGCACATATTTCTTCCTGTCACACAAGTTGGGAATGAACTTTTCACTAGGTTTGCCTGTCATGTTCAGATCTTTCCTTAGCTTCTGACTGTGTTTTGATAATTCTCCAACTTTTATACTTTTACGTTCTGGAGCAACTGGATAGTGATTATGACGATCATGGATTGCATGTGGGTATTCTAAATCCACTTCTAAAATGTATCCAATGTCATCCACATCCATGAAGTCAAGAGATTCTGGCTCGCTCACTCACATAAATCCACTTTCTGGCATGCTGTGTGACATGGCCCAGCCATACAAGTTGTTTGCGTCCAGGTACACTAAGTAGTTGTTTGGTATCTCAGGATTGTAATCTGCTATATAGGGGTTATTTGCTTTCGCATACTTGTGTGTGATCACAGATATTCCTCCACGTAGACCTTGTTCAACCATTTGGTACATGTCAATGTACATTGATCAATTCCAACTTTACCTGTGTCGCTTTTAGCATAACATCCTACGACAGTCCTGGCGCTGTATAGTAGTGAGCAGGATCCAAAAGACATACTTAACGAAAATTTTAAACACGTCAGCCAGCAGTAACACATCTGATTTCAGGTCTAGGTCATAGTATTCACGAAATGTGGTACAGTTGAATGTATCCCACACCTTCTGTGCATGAGCATAATCCTCATCACTAATGTTCTCTTCACTGGTATCCAGCCGCCAAATGACACTTTCGAGGACTGGTGAGTCTAAACTAGTTGTCATTGCTGTTGTCACATCATTCGCTAGACCTTAAATGTGAAAAACTGAAATATGTTCTCAGACATCATCTATTACACACACACACACATACATAGACAGAATCAGCATCATTTCGTAAGACAGGATGACCCTTAAAAGGGCCGAAAGTTTTAGTAGGTTGGCTCTTCACCAACTTGTTGGATTTCCACAGCGGCATTGATGCTTGTAGTACTGTTGCATGGTGAACGGTCTTCCTACACACTTGAAGGGATGACTGTCGCAATAACTCCTGCTTATATACGACTTTTTTATGCTGAGTGGACCTAATTTCCGTCACCACGGGGGGGGGGGGGGAGAGTCGGAACATAGTATGTCCTGGGGGGGGGGTGAGAAGCTGCCTCTCCCCGTGACCTCATTTCCCAAGCTATACAAGTGTTTCTTTTACATATTTTCTCAACACTTGTCAGAACGGAGCTCACCTTCGATCTTACTCACCCGCTGAGAGTACGTGAAGTTAAGGAAATGGACATCCCTGTCCATGTTCAAACTGGCACTCCGTACAGGAGGTACTTCTTCCAGATGCTTCCAGGTCCCGCTCATGCAGCTGTACTCTGCATACCGGTCTTCATAAATTGCCTCGTCGCTACAGCTAACAGAATTCTAAACGTGGAGCAAGGACAGTTCAGGGAAGCATATCTGCGTATGGCCATGCTGGGGAGGATGTGCAGTCCAATCAAGAAGAAGAAGAGTAACCTACATGGTCTGCATACTTCCTACGCCATGACCTGAACATCTGTGTTGGCTGTGGGTGTTTGGTTGGAGGAGACAAAGTGATTGCTTCTGTCTGCGGTCATCAAGTCTGCCTACACTGCTCATGCATACATGCCTATCACATGGCCCTGTGCCGTGACTATGGGCTGGCATATATGACTTGCGGTGCCAATACCACCCACTTTGTCTTCAATGGGTAGCAAATGAGTC
The DNA here is from genome assembly GCA_949752745.1 of Protula sp. h YS-2021. Classification (NCBI taxonomy): domain Eukaryota; kingdom Metazoa; phylum Annelida; class Polychaeta; order Sabellida; family Serpulidae; genus Protula; species Protula sp. h YS-2021. The sequence goes on along the minus strand of OX457029.1, from coordinate 48,286,597 downwards.
AACCACTACGGCTAATCCAAGACGTGCTCACCTTTTACTGAACCAACGAAAGCAACCAACAGTGAGGAGCTTCGACTCCTGGTCGCTCTTTTCAGAGCGGCCGCCACATTGAAATAAGCAAAATATTGAAATAAGCAAAAACCTGTCTTGGTATGTGTGTGCATGCGTGAGTGAAAAAAACACTTATGACGTCATTATCACGTGACTTATGACTTCATTTTTACGTCATTATGACGTCATTAGAACGGGCGCTCGCTCTATCCATCATCATCTGATCTAAAACTGTCATGAGAGTTCTACCACACCCTATGACGTCATTTTGACGTCACTTCCTGTGGTGCAACTCTCGTTTCTCCCCTACTAATATACCGAAGACCTCATTCAATGGGACAAATTAACTCAATCCCATGAGTGTCCAGTTAATTGAGGAATTATGTTATTTTATTGTGCTTATTTTTCGTAAATTAATATTTGTAAATTTATCAAACAAGAAATTAATGTGAATGTCACAGACATCATTAGTTATGTTTAGCACATTCGTTATTGAGTTTAAAGAATCTAAGTCGAAATACGGTACTTCTTACTTAAACATTTATCTAAATGATTCGTAATCCCTCACAGTGTTGTTGTCAGTAGCTTGATCCATTTTTAATGGACGACTGTGGGGTTTTTACTTTCATTATCGGTTATCCAGGGTACTTGTGCGAAGACTTTTAGGGAAAGACCCTTTACTATGTGAGAGTTTTATTTGAAGTTCTCTGTGTTATTTGCGGAGTCGCACAGTACGCCATTGTAAGAGTATTCTGAGTACAGTTTGTGCCTGTGAAAATCTGTGGAGCGAATAATAAAACTACTTTAATGGTCGGAATCAATACCGAGCCTATCAACAGGTTAGTATACACTGAAATCGTGCACTAATATTTCGATTATAAAAATAATTAATATTATAGTAGTACTCAAGGACAAAAATTGTTCTTTAGCCCTTAGCATTTAAACCTATCGTGCAGTTATCTGGCGGGAGGCCATGGGGGTGGGAGCTCCACCATGGATAGGTTGATCTTCTTACCGTGTCATAGAATATTTGCAAAAAGGAATAAAACTGCAACGTACAAAATTAAAGAACTGTCAAAAGCTACATTCTACAACACAGGAGTACATAATTTACATAAGCAACTTATTAAGGACTCTGAACAGTCTCTCTGATCGTTCGATTGCGTATCCCGGGCGAGGTATTCACAAGCTTGCAAAAAATGCAATTGCGTGTACAACAATGCCTGCACTTGTTTCTTGGCAATGAATTTATGGATATGCAGTTAACTCAAGTTTCCTTTATTCAAGTTCCGCTTATCAAACAGATAAAACATCAAAGATGTTTTACTCTGTTAAGTTCAATCTTTGATAAAATTTTTTCACAAGAATTACCCATTTGAAAAGCATCAGTTCGAGCTAGATTTTCCATCACACTGAATTTGAACATTCTAGCGTATCCCATGAAAACAATTCACGATTGAAATAACCTTGCAGCTCGTAGTCTGCATCACTTTTCGATGAAATATTTAGCAAAATTCACTATGCGTTAATTTTAAGATCATACTGGAAAAAAAGCATTCTGGTAATGAGAGTCTTAGCCATTTTTTGATGTGAAGCATTGTAATATTGGTTTACTATTGTAAAATTAATTGCTTATTATTATTTAGAACCAGGATATTTAGGGTATGATCTTAGTGTTATCCCTAATATTTTTCCAGAGATGGTGGGATTCTGATTGTGCAAATCACGAAATTTCAACAAGATCCGATGATTTTCTATTAATAAATACAAATTCCGGTATTTTATCCTGGTTGCATCAAGACTAAGATTTCGAACTATCAATAATAAGTTTTGTTATTCTGGGTTTTCCAACTAAAACTCGTGTAGTTATGTCATTTTACGTCATGAGAAGGAGTTTCCCATCTTTTATCATCTTTAGTAAATAATCAGTATCTATGGGCTCTTAAGTGAGGCTGGTTAATGATTCGTGACATAACAGTCGGCGAAATTGGGATTATTATACACACATATCATTTTTCAGTGCAACTATGGTTTTTCGTACGGATGGTTTCCTGCTGAACAAAAAAAAAAAAACAAACAAAAAAACAAAAACAAAAAAACTCGTGACTTCGTTAGGAATCCGCCCTCGCTTGAAGTTTCTCTGTTTTAAGAAATTGAATGCAGCTCGAAAAAATAAGATTATTGGAAATGCATTTAAGGCACTCTCGTGTGTCTTTAATTGAGTGAGATTCCAAAGACTGCGATTGTGCATAATAACTGAAGAATATGTTGTTAGACATTGCAAAGTATTGTGTGAATCACACATTTTTTGGTCTATGCTTTGAAATGTTTACAAGCAACGCAGCTTTTCCTTACAGAATTGGCAGAACGTAAACTTTTCGCCTTTTTTGCTATATTTTCCGAGTAAACGCATATTCCCCCTCAATCTCGGAATGTTACACGTTTTAGGAGAGCTGAAATGCTAGAAAATGTGCAACTACACATGATGAGATATAAAATAATCGACAAATAGACAAGCTAAGCAAATTATTAGTTTGTCTTGATACGCATAATGTGCCTTATTCTGTACAATAAATAATAACTCTCACATGGAGTTAGTTTCCATCGAGGTCTTTAGTTCTATTTTTATTTTTCATCACCTTTCCATCCAACTCATTCACGGAACCGTGATGAAATTAAAAATGTCATAGCCTGGCTTGGACAGCTTGGACACCATCAGTGTTTTGAAATAATTTCCTCCGGCTCCGATGCGCAGTTTAACTGGGGAAATGTTTTGATCTCAACATTTATCTTGAATGTTCGGGTCACGGTCAAGTGAGTTGTGGATATCGAAAACCATTGGTGATAGGGAGATTTTGTGACTTTATTTAGGAGTAGCATAAACGGTAACTTGTTAATTTGATTTTTGACCTGAAGTTGCAGGGTCAAAGATAACGTACCTGTCTTTTATTGGAAATCAGTGTTATATAGGAAACAGATTGTAACATTATTTTCGAATGCCAACCCTATACGATGTAACATAAACGATAGCTTCTAGCTAAGATCATGGCCAAATCACTGTCATCATCACTGTGGCATGTATATGGCGCTAATTCAGCGTTTGCATCTAAGCACCTTACAATCTATTTATCTATTTATCACTTCACAAAATATCACTTAAAATGTAGAAAACTAAAAACACAAAAATTACTATATCTAAATCCAAGTGTCACTAAAATACAATATCCAAAGTTTAGTAGTTATATTCTTTCCTAAATATGTCTTCAGCTTCCTTTTAAAATCACGGAGGCATTCGGTTGTTCATTTGAAAGATCGCTCCACTATTTTGGTACTAAAGGCACGTGAACCATACTTATTTCGAAATTTTGGAACGGCTACTTGACATTTATCAGATGGCCGAAGGCTTCTGGATGGTTCGTATCTGACCAACAGTTCGCCGAGATACCTTGCGCCGATTTCGTTCACGGATTGGTGGGCTATGATAACTACTTTGAATTCGATACTCTCTTGCACAGGTAACCAAAGTAGTTTTTTCAGATGAGAAGTGATATGTTGGCGCCTTGATATTTTCAATACCAGTCTCTGCACACGATATATACTAGTCTGTGTTAGATCAATATGAAAACTGTTGCAGAAGTCTAATCTGCTTATAAAGAGTGCGTGAACTAAGGTTTTTGCACTGTCAGCGTCAATAAATCGACGAATTTTCTTTATCAACGATATATAGAAGTAACAAGGTTTACACTCGCTACTTATTTGATCGTCCACAGACATTTCGGCGTCAATGATAACACCGAAGTTTTTTTCTTTTCATTGCATGTTTCGCAAGATCGCCACACACACTTATTGATTCAGTTGCAAAGATTTCTTAATTTTTCGCACTGGATAGAACAAGAAATTCGGTTTTGAAATTTCTAAATCTCCAACCGTTTTCGAGTTAATAGTCAACTTCCGGATTTGAGCTTGACCGTCACCCTAAAGGTCAAGGCCACCGAGGTACCTCTTATGCAACGTTGTTTAGGCCCAAAGGTCGGAAATGAGCTCAAAATCGTTCTATATCTAATCGTTTTCGAGATAATAATCAACTTCCTGTTTTTGACCTTGAAGTAACCGCCTTCGAGAAAGGTATTCATATCGTTAACGGTGCACAAGGTTGTGTTACTTTTGACCTTGATCTTCAAAGTCAAGCTTTCAAATGGAAGGTTACCCCCTACTGAGTGCGTTTTGTATATTCACACTTGGATTTGAGCACTTATATGGGCACTTTTCGTGATTAATAGGCGTTTTCAAAAATATTTTGACCTCACTTTGACCTTGACCTTTAAGGACAAGATCAAAAAATATTTGCGGTTTCACTGAGACCTGATGATTGTCTATAAGTGTACCAAATATAAGGCTCCGCTGACTCAAATGTTAGGAGTTTTCTGGAAACCATTTTGTGAAAAAAAAATTGACCTTACTTTGACCTTGACCTTTGAGGTCAAAAAGTTTGCGGATATGCCGCTACCTTGTTATACCCTATACGTATGCCAAATTTCATCTCTCTTTGTCAAAAGCTGGAGGAGGAGTTTTCTGGAAAGCATCCAAACGCATAAAAGAGAAGAAAAAAACGAAAAAAGGGCAGAAAGTTCCAGAACACTACAAACATATACCCCGTTACAAACGAAGTCTCCAAGGTGGAATGATCTAATCCATTGCGTTTATCTAGCGAGGACGATATGACAGAAAGTCAGTCCTCCCGCTCGATTAGAACCCTTGTGATTACTAGTCCAACGCTCTAACCTACTTTTCTGAAGGTCACTCCCGAAAATTTTTACTTTACCCCTTGCAAGGTAGTTTCTTATCCTCCCACGGTTATTACTTTTCTCGTCAGGGTTTTAATAATTCACGGACTACAAGATTTAAAAAAAAAACTAATGTCTCCATATTTAGACACGTTATATGTTGCTTTTCAATACGCACTGGCCTAACGCTTTTAATGTAAAAAGTGTGTGTCCCACGTAATCTTCCACAAGACCATTACTTGTTTAGACGATAAAATGCAAAAAATGGCGGAAAAGAGAGTTATAGGATGATTTTTCAAAAGCTGAGGCTCTTAGATCACTCTCTGAAATGCTTTAAAATTTGGTGTGTGTAACAGAAATTTATATTTTAATTTAACAAAGATTATAGTTTTATCGTTTCTATTGCTGTTTATCGAAATGAGTCTTTTCCATGTGGAGCACTAAGCATATTGGGTCTAGTTTGTAATTGAAATTTTAGTGTAAGCTACTAAGCAGTATTAACAAAAATTGCTTAAAATTAGAAGTAAAATATAATCATGTTATTTTTGAAATAACGAATAGTTACATTGTGACCAGCCGTTATCTAGTTAATCAAGTATCAAAATGCTTGTAGGACCGCAATAAAAGTATATATTTGTGTAGGGAATCAACCAGTGATGGTTTAGGCAAAGTCTGAAAGTACTTCAACAAAACCATGCTAGATGAAATTTTAGAACTATTTACTACAAAGCTTCCACCAAAAGGATCCCCCCAAAAAAATAATTTTCAGGAGACGACTCCTTAAAATTTGAGACGATTTGGACGTCTCCTTTCAATTTGAAGGTATTTCGACTACAATTGTAGGAAAGCACTAGTTTGAAAAACTGAATTTCTAAGATTTGAAATGCCAGTCATTAGCCAACTTTTGTCTCATCGCCAAAAGTGTTTTATAAACTTTTCAAGCACTCCGTTTAAAAGTGTGGAAGCGGAAAAAATATCATAATTTAACCAAAATTGGGGTACTACTTAAAAGCAATTGCCTGGGAAAGGACTAATTGCAGAAGATGTTTACAAAATTTCAAAGAAAAATGTTCAGAACAGTAGAAATAGCATTTTGAAAACGTCTGCTAAAATTTCAAAGGGTCGTCTTATTTCTCATTTAAAAAAACGCCAAAAAAAGATTATTCTAGACGGAATCATTTCGAGAACATTGGTATAAAATTTGACAGCAATCTTATCTGAATTGTTCAAGGAGAAGTAATTTAAAAAATTCACTCAACGAAAAGAGAAAAATGACACCAAGGACCATTTCTAAGGCGCCTGATCATAGTAAACCATCTTGTAAGTAGATGGGACACATTTTGTTTTAATTAGTTCCTTCAGGCAATAATCAATAAAATGCTCAAAATCGATATGTTCAAATTAAGGTAAGAAGTTCTATGGATTGTGATTTGCTTCTTTTGCAGCTGAGATAAACCAGTTACTTACAAGGGCCAATAACTCAAACGAAAATAATACAAGGTAATTGTGCAAAGATGATCCACTCCACTCCCATCAATACAACAAATGATTTCAAAAGGAGTTGCTCAACGTTTTGTTAGAAAAGAACTGGAGCGTGCGATAATGACATTTCAATTTCACACAATGATGATAAGATAGAAATAAAAATATGCTATGCATAGTAAAAAGCGCTTTTGTTTCTTTAGCATATTTATTCTACAGTAAACGTTTTACATACTACATTAAACGTTATATATATATACTTTGTAAGTGTATATATATTTTTTCAGGCCTTCACATTCACAGGGACCAGACTGGGAAGAAAACAGAACTCAAATGACGCCGATATAAGGCAACAGGAGTTTGGATTCTGCACTTTTTCTGTGAGTTTATATATGATCCAATAACATTCGGCATTGAAATATTAAACTGAAGTTTTATAAAGGGAACTTTGACGAGTAAAAGCGGGTTCGTGTATCCCACTTTTATATCGATTTCTCTTCTTATGTTGATTTCACACATACAAAATTTTTCCTCAAGGTGGTTCGAGTAGTCAGGAAAGACAGGTAAGTAAATGATCACAATATCCTTAGTTATACCCACGAAGAGGAGAACAAGCATACCAAAGCGGTAGAGGATGTTCAGCTTTAATCAGTTTATTTCTAAAAGTGGAGGACTCCATTTTGGCTTGTACTCATCAATGCTCATTTTATAAAATAAATTTTATTCTTGCAAAATCTTCTGAATTCGCTTTTCTAGATAGTGCTAGGAAGAAGCAGGAGCGTTATAGCTCTTTTGATCGATTCTGTTGCTCTTTGTTGTCGCATTCGGTCATATTTTCCATGTGATAATTAGCCACATGAGTCTGGGCTATAATTCCAATATATATTTAAGACACTCAATACTATCAAGAATACCGTATCTTATAAATAGAATTGTAATATAAGCATATTGTTTTAAACTGCAAGAATACCGAGGGACATTGTAAACAGTCGTGATCCAGTTAATCAAGTATCAAAAGGAAAATTGTGTGTCATGGGTGATCAACCAGGGATGATTCATAACTGTAGACACAATCTAAAAGCAGTTCGATTAAGCCATGCTAGAAGTAGTAGTCCCTGGAAAACGTTTTACCGGAAGAATTCGCCACCGGAAATAATTTGCAGGAGAGGCCTAAACATGATCGACTTCGATACATTTCAAAGCATTCCTTTTATAAGTTTAGGAGAGAGTCAGTTTGAAAAGCTGCATCCTAAAAGTTTAAAACACCGTCATTTGGCATATTTTTGTCTGATAGACCAAAGCATGTTTTGAAGTAAAACCTCCATGAAGAACATTATAATGAAATTTAATACCACTCATTCCAAAACATGTGGGAGCACCGATTCCGAATTGGCTCCCAAAAGAAAAAATATCACCACTTAACCAATTTTCGGCGGATAGCAAAGAAAGTACTTAGGATATGACTAAACTTGGGTGAGATCCTACAAAAATTGTAGGAGAAATTTTGAAAATTGCCTCCTAAAATTAAAATTACAAGGACGCAATTTAGCCCATTTTTGGTGAATCGCCACAAGAAGAATATTTTTAGAACAAAATCATTTTAGGAAACATTCATATAAAATTCTTAAGCAATTTTTGACAGACCGCTGACAAAACTGAATATTCAAGACAGACTGAACTACGAAACAAACTTGCAAAGTTTAAAAGCAATCATAAAAAAACTGTAGGTAGAGAAGCAATGTGCAGATTTGCCCCCTAATTTAAAAATGCCGATATTTAACAAATTTCTGGCGGATGGCTAAAAAGTAACTTTTTAAGAGAAGAATTTTTAATGGAAATATTCATCGAAAGTTTCAAGCATTCTGATCAAAGCTGTAGATGAACAATCATTTCAAATGAAAGGTTGCACAACATACAGATGACAATGCTCCTACTGATGTGATTAGACCAGCCCGGCGAAGTATACTGGTGCAATAACGATAAAAAATTTAGGATATCTGCACGATATTTTTTAAATAAGGCTATTTTCGAGTACCGTCTTTTGATACCCAGCCTTGTCGTTTATTGCCAGAAAAACACGTATATTGTGTAACATTTCCATTGATTCACGAGTCAAAGCGAAATGTCGCAGATTTATTCAGTGGGCAGTTGGTGACGAATATGTATAAAATTCATTTGATTCAAAATACATTGTTTATTTGGAAGAAATAAAGAACTGGCTCGGCTCATATTAATTTAGTTCTTTATCCTTGGTTACGAAAAAATATCTAAGACCATCTACGCTATTAAATAATTAATACTCTCGTTGGAAGCCTTAAACGTAGAGAAGATAACTGAAAGTGTTGGGGCAGCGTGATTACTCATTAACATCTCCGCAGTGAATCAACCTAAATGAGTTTTCATAAAGAAACTAAACAAAGTGACTTGCAGATGGTCATTATAGACACTTTGAGACCAGTCCTTTACTATTGTGGTTTGTGGTTCATTTCTCGTGACGGATAATTACGGTCTTGTGGTCCATTTTCCACGGCGTGCCCATGGGCACATCACTCGGACACAGCAAGTTTTATGGGCCAATACGGCACCTGGGTATGTCCTACTCATGTGAGTCTTACTTATGAATGACGGTCTTGGCTGCAGAAAAACATTCTTCTAGTCACTGTTTTCATTGAGAAGTTCTCGGTTCAAGGAGTGGGTCTCCGTCTTGTCTTGTTTGATGCAAAGGAAAGCAAAGGAAAAGGTGAGCCTTACCGTGGCAGTTTTCGGCAAGAAATGTCTTCCCCAAAGCCACCTTCTAATTGCAACTATCATGGGGCTGAGGCGTTCACTCTAAATGTCAAAACAGGAAAGATAGTGCCGTGTCTTCCCCTGGATCAGGATTCTATCGCAGTTCCATGGTCTTCTATTGACCATGCCTTCAAAAGGTTTTCCGAGAATAGCAAGTCCAGGAAAAGATTCATCACTGCAGGTGAGTTATGGAACTGATCTATCTAAGATCTTCCTCACCAAACCGCAGATTTATTCCACTAAATATTCACCATTGATTGCCTATAGATGTTCATTATTTGTCAGTAACTTTCTTAAAGAAACCGTTTTTGTCCAGGAAAGAAGTTTTTTTGAACCACAGTTGCCGGTTCCCTCATGCGAGAATTAATTGAATCCGGTTCCCTCGTGCGACAACCAAGGTTCCACTGACTTGGGCTGATGTTGTGGACACTTTGTTCCCCTGTTTAAGTAAGCGACATTTCTGGATTTACATATAGAGATTTGCCCACACTGGCCTTTTACAGAACACGTTCACTTTAGGGTTAGTCAGGCCACCTCATCTCCAGTCAGCTCATGTCACGGTCGCGAAAGTGGATGGTCCACGAGTCTTCCATCAATTTTCCCTGAAGTATATATCTGACGCGGACAAGGAGGTGCTTGTCTGTAGGTCCAACTGTAAAGGAGGTGGCAGAAAAGGGATCCCATCATTCAGGACTGTGCATTCGCACCACTGTGAGTTCAGCAGAGTCTGATAACTGACCACTTCCTTGCCTTTGAAAGGCTCTGAGGTGAAACTTGCCAAGGCTGTCGCTACCAGGCAACCACCAGTGATTCTTAAAAATGAAGACTATATTATCCTGACGATTGAGGTGGTGGAATACTCGGGCTCGAGTCCAAATCTACCTTTCCCTCCTAAAAAGACCACGTCCTGTTTCGGGACAAGCTAGGACCTGTCCACATTGACAAGGACACTACCAGTATATTTAACCAGTTCGAGCAGCCCTGGATGAACAAAGAACCAATCTCTCCAGACACAGAAAGAAAAGGCATACCTTTCAGATGAGTCCAGGCGTTTAGGACCTTCATGACCTTCATGAAAACACGAACGAGAGTGTCAAAAATCAAAACCATTTTTCTCCAACTTGGAAACACATACTTCTTAGTGGAGGGGCTCAAGCTTGTAATCATGGAAGGACAAGATGTGAGAGAGTAGCGAGTTTTCGATGGCTTTAACGTCCTTTTCAACTAATGAAATGTTAGAAACACTGCGCATGGAGGAGCCTAAAAGCTGCTTCAATCATTAGAAAACCGAGCCCTGCTTTGACAGATGGAATCTGGACCGCATCTGGCCCTCACCCAGATGTCTATTTCTCGTAGCGGTCCTTGTAGATTCGAAAGCATAGGTGGTTTTTCTGGATCAGATAAATTCTCCTAGTCCGACGTATGATATCCCCGGAATATCTCTGCTGGGTGAGTCAGACTCCAATGGTATGGAGTGGATTGGTCTTTCCGTGTTAGGCGAGATCGAAGCACGAGGTGACCAATGGGCTCTTCTTCATCTGGTTGGTGTAATGCTAACATCTGTCATGACTGCGAGCTGTCCAAGGGCTGTCCTTTAATTACTATCGCTGTTTCTGGCTCAGGACGTGGAACAGGACGTGGACCGCGAATTCATTGAATTTCCTACACCTGGGCGTAGACGCCAACGGGTATGGAGACTGGGACCGTGGAGGAAGGAGAGGCTGCTTGAGGGCGCAAGATAATCGCCGACGGGAAGTGGTTCTTCTTGACAATGCCAACCTTCTTGGTGACTGCTTGTTGCAGTTCCTAGAGATTTCGACAATACGGGCTGCTCAGAAAGATGCAGAGGATTGATGGAGTCCGGCACCTTATTGCGGGATATTAGATCCACAGTGAGAAGGGGGTTGGCGATGGTTACAGTTTGCTCTAGGTCGCAATTCTGAGTCCTCGTTGGTATGGTCACTTATTCATTGGAGACTAGCTGTGGTGTGACAGGTTCATACCACCTTCCCCGTGGTTTCAATATTAAAATCTTTGATAGTAATCAAGGCACAAACCAGGGTTTTAGACAGTCACATCTTCGTTCGTTCTTTAATTCTGTTTTGATAAATCAACCTTCAGTCTTTGATAGCGAGACAGGGATTCTCTGAGCACCAACCAGTCTCGTCATACAACGGTAGGCCATTATAACTCATACAGTGATCACAAAACTTAGCTGGAGATTAACACCGACAGTAGATGAAACACGTTAGTCTCAGTGCACAAGACGCAGTCTCATCTCTATCCTATCTGAAAATCAAACAGAGAAAGCAATTCTACACTAAGGCTTTTAACATCCATCGATCTTCAAGCAACAATTAGTGACCGGAAAAGCCCTAAACAAGATTTCCCAGGGGCTGTGACGAGGTATGTTCCGAGACTCCATGTGGTGAAATTGGGTGTGGTGCCATCAAGGACAGTCTACAAAGAAGACAAGAGGCAGAAAATATCTGAAGGAAAAAATATCCTAAGTAAAGATTCTCTTCTTCTGAACACATACCTACAATAAGACTCGATTTATATAGTATGCGATCTATATAGTATGCAATGCTTAAATGGAGTTGCAAAAAATTAAAAGTACGGATCTAGAATTCTGGAGAGAGCTTGAAGTCAAGACAGGCTAATTGGAATGACTTGAAGTGACTTTAAAAATCCTGGAACACCGTGTGAAGATGCTGACTTAATCTGCAGATACTCTTGTAAACTAGTGGTGCAAATACTTCTCGGGATAAAAAATGTATACTATCATCGTCGTACAAACTGAGCTCTATATGCCACGAAATATATCTTCCCCTGCACTTTTGCTGAAATGGGTCTAAATTTGGTGTGATTCTTATACGATCCATTATTAGGTAATTACTTTTTGGCGATCTGCCAAAATTTGGCACAGTAGCAGAACTTTTGAATTGGAGTTTTCATATATCAATTTTCAAAACGACAATATAATCGTAATGAACATAACAACGTAATAAAATGTATTTGTTTTTCAGCTCGACAAATTTGGTCTGGATAATTTGCTCAAAATTAAAAAAAAATGGGAAACGATTAGACATATGGAATTTTCCAACGCTCATCACGCACGTTTTATTATAAAAATAAAATTTGTATATTGTAGACTTTTAAAAATTGCTCCACAATCTCTAATATGCTCAATATTTGAAGACGTGATTTGAGAAAGTTGATCGATTTGGTAAATGTGGTTAAAACTTTCACATTCTACATTCCAGATTCCACAGCTCACCCAGCAACCCGGTTACCGAAAATGAAGGTCATTTCAAAACATGTTAGGGCTACGTATCATTCATTTCTTAAAGAGAGCTTTTCTCTTTGTAATTGGTATTATACGTGATATTTAGAAAAAGTTTACATGACGATACATATTTATTTCTAAACCTAGGGATTTGGCTCTGCATTAACTTAAAAAAAATATGGAACTTTTTCCTTCACTATATGTCCTTTGCGTCAGCTATTTTAATACACTTGCTTAAATATTCTCCATATAGTTTAAAATGAAATAATTTCAGTCATGTTTTTTTTTAGTTTCTAAAATTTTTAATTTTTTTAGTGCAAAAAACATTAGAAATCTATTAGAACCCCATTGGAAACCAACAGACTCCCTTTAAACGCACAAAATTACATACATTGAAATTATTTTGAAACACCTTCGTGTCAACAGAAAGTAAAACATTGTAAAATATCCTTTAAGTATAACATTAAGAATTAAAATTGCTTGTAAATAGACGGCACTTTTTCACATTGATTCAAAGTCTTACACAAACACACAAACAATTGCTTTATAAATAGTTAGCAACGACTGTTTGATTTATCTTCCCCGTTAAAGATTGTTAAAGATACTTAAATATTACACAGTGTACTTTATGTAAAAAGATCGTATTTAGGTGCATTCGGTATTGTCGAAAACGGTTCGGTAGCCAATATTGCAAAGATGCTGTTAGAAAAAATTACTCTACTCGGCAAAAATAACAGCATGCAATTTAACGTATATATTTCAAAACCGAAGACCTAACTGCAATTTTGCTAAAATTAATTGATTTTCATGTTTCATATGAGTATAAGTTGTCGCTGTATCCGGTATGTCGGTCTTTCTAAAATACCGAAAAGTTGAAGGTCAGGAAAAAAATTATCTGATCCCATTTTTTAAAGGACCCAAATGACTGACGATCTTCACACATTTAGCCCAACATGCCCTCCTCCGTCACTCTGAGTAAGGTTTCGTGCTTCCTTTTGTTTTCTCTACTGGTTTACAGCCTAGTTAATCTTTATCAATATTCCAAACTTGCATTTTGCCAATTTTCGGAAACGAAGGGACACGATGTTTTGACATCATGTTGAAAATTCTGCAACGACACGTTCTAATATAAAATGCAAAATGTGTATGTTCATTTTCAGCTTGACAAATTTGGCCTAACTGGCTAATTCAGTGAACTTTCTAAAGTGGGTTATCACTAAAATGGTAAGGGATACTGCGATTTGAACCTCATTTAGCAACTCAAATTTTGTGACTTATCTGTGATACGGCGATTTGGACCCCACTCCTAATTTCCCAGTATAGTCAGTAACAAACACTTTTTATCTTGATCACTTTCGTTAAATTCAATAATTTGGCCAAATTTGGGAACAACTATCTCGGAAAGTGTACGCTGATTTCTGCTTCATTTTCAGCTCTAATCGTACACTTTTAATAGAAAAGGTAAACTTTGCATGTTCTTTAATTCGGCAAATTGACAAAATTGGCTAATTTGGTTAAAATGTAAAAGAGGTTGCTCCAAAATGGTAACAGATACCTCGATTTGGACTTTAATACGACCTTCCTAAAGCATAGGTGTAATATTTGTATGTTTATGTATTCGGAAAATTGGTTAATATGACCAAATTTATAAAATTCGTCGATTTTGGAAACTATAAGAGTTTTTTGCGATTTTGACCAATTTTGGAACACACCATATCACTCATTATAACATAAATATAATTTTGAACTATAATAGGTCAGAAAAAGTATAAAATTTTCTTCTCGATGAATTGTACCAGTTTGGACAAATTAAAACAAATTGCTTTATCTTGGAAAGTGTAAGAGAGACGGTGATTTAGACCTTACTTGAAACTCATTCTCAGTATGAATTCTCCATTTTACACGTTGTAATATATGATGTAAAATTTTGTCAATCTGGCCAGTTTGGCTAGATTGGTCGCATTCTGAAAAGACATCCGAAACGAGTTAAGATACATTTCGGATGCTGGTCAAGTAAGTCTTATATTATGAACAAATGTCATATGTTATGCCTTATCGAGCATTTCTTTGACCTAAAACAATTACTTTGACTGGATTTGGGCACGTTTGTTGCTGTACTACTTAGAGATAGAAATGCTTTATCAACTAGATTGGGGCTGGTCATATTATTTGCGTGTATTCTTATTTATAACTTGCAGTGAAATAACAGATTGGGAAGGTTTATCGAAAATTGGTGTGTTTTAAATATATTTTTCGCAAAAGTCAGGCTTCCTTTAAAACGTCTGGTCATCGCTTGGTTGAGTAAACCTTATCTCAGGAACACCACCTTACTTGCAGTTTTGTCCCTTATACCGAGGTATCACTAACAGAGAGGTTTATACAACAATGTGGCTATGGGAAGAGTCAACATCAAAGAAATGTCTCTCTCATCTCTCTTATTCCTAACCCATACGACATATAGATATCAAATTAAACTAAATAGCAATAATTTTGCTGGTGATTGGTATTTATTGCTGTGATTCTATACTATATAAATTATATAAAGTGGGCATCAAAAGCAGCTTAATGCTTGAACTCTAATCAAATACAGATTTCAGTCCAAGATTAAAAAAGGGTCTGCATTTATGTGTAAAAGCCTGTTTACTAAACCTATTATTATGGATGGCTGGTTTTTAATACCACTTAACCGTAAATATGTCAATGAGCATAAACTGTTCTTTTATTTCACAATAGGTTACAACCGCATGTTGACAACACAGAGGATCAGCAGTGGAATTGAGAATAAAAACTGGCATAAAAAGCACACCATGGTTCTGAAACGATGAAATAATTAAAAGCAGTTGTGTTTTATTACACACTATAGACATTGTTGATAATGT
Organism: Protula sp. h YS-2021; assembly: GCA_949752745.1. Taxonomy (NCBI): domain Eukaryota; kingdom Metazoa; phylum Annelida; class Polychaeta; order Sabellida; family Serpulidae; genus Protula; species Protula sp. h YS-2021. The sequence continues at coordinate 48,271,325 of OX457029.1, read as the reverse complement.
TTCTCAGAAGTTACCATGTAAAATTTTGCGGGAAAGGTGTCTTTCAGAACATTTTGATGTTCAAATCAGACGGTAATCTCTGTTGATGACGTACACAGTTCTACAATTCCAGAAATGGCCACATCATCAGACTTGAGAAACCCCGACGAGAAATATAAAATAGCTTGACTAAAATACACAACCATGCCTTTACGTGAAAACGGCCAGCTGGTTTCAGAAATTCTACAGTCTGATAGAACAGTTGACCAAAAACAGGATGACCTTATAAAATGTATTTCTCATAGTACCCCATTAGACAGAACATCACTTCAAACAATTGTTCAAAGCGGAATGCCAAAAGTTGTGAAGCACATAAGGGAAACACATGAAAATCAAATTGACTGCGATCTCCTCGTTCATGCAGTTTTGAAAGCCTCGGAAAAAGACACAGTAGAATCGCTTTTGTTGCATCTCGTTATAAGAGACATTAACAGGGAAGAAGCCTGGAATGTCATCTTTAATTCTTTAAAAAGAACTCCCATCCACGTTGAAATGTTGGGGCTCTGCCTCGAATTTCTTGCCCCCAAAATTAAACTTAACGAAAGATTCAAGGTCCCTGTGGAAACAACCCGTAACATTCTCAATCAAAATGTTAACATAGTTAAGAAGTGGATGAAACACTTTCATGGCAACACAACAATGCAGTCTTTCACAGATTATGACTTTCGTATGGAACATTATTCAATGCGAAAACAAAACGCTAGGGATCACATATTAGTGTATGCAATGGAACATTCTTCACTTGAGATTCTTCAGGTCATATTGAGTTATTTTATGCCAAACATAGAACCCAGCATTCAGGAATACATTTGGACTCATTTTGAAGGAGAAAAGCTGAAGGAATTTTTAATTCATATAGATCCGAATCGCAGAGTTACACAAGAGGACCTTTACTTCTTGGTTTCACAACAGGACTTTAGAAGAGCTCAGCTAATGCGATGTGAGAATTTACAATCTTTAAGACATCTTATAAATTTCAACCCTTGTCCCAGATGTCTAGAAACATCCAGTGTATCTATGCTACTGTACATTTTGCTCCATGTACACAATAAGCATCCAGAATCGAATGAGAAAATGGCTGAGGTGTTCAAAATATTTATTGAGTTACACAAAGAAAAGATATCTTTAGACACACTAAGAGGAGATGAATTGTTCAGGTACGTCATAGATCACAAGGATTCTACAGTCTTTGGCTACATGCTCCAAGCTGTCGGGAATAAAATTGATCCAAACGATCAAAGTTTGTGCAGTGGCGTATCTCTTTTAACATATATTTGTAGATCGCCATCAAGACAGTCTTCCCAAGCTCTTGAAACGTTCTTGCTCTACTACAAACATAAAGTCAACCTCTTAAACGGGCACGGAACGAATACCTTTTTGGAATTCAGATCAGAAGTGTTCTTTGACCATTCAGACATTAGGCAAAACACATTTGAAATTGCTCGAAAAATAGATATAATTCAGCAACACTTAAGTTCGCAACTAGATAGCATAGATGCGACATCAGTGTTTCAGCATGCTATTGCTTGGGACGACAACAAAGCTCTTGAGAAATTCTTACAGGTTTCTGCGAAACGAATCAATCCCAACAGCAGAGACGAAAATGAATCCTCACCTATCATCAGACTCTGTGAGATTTGGTCTTTAAAGACCACCCTACAGTCCGAATACATTCCTGTGGATGTGGATTTTCATTATCAGTCAAATGATAGACGGTTCTTTCAAAAATATGCGAAAAAGGAACCCCGCTACACTTACAATAGTAATATTTGTGACAAATTTCAAAAGAAATTACAACTTTTGAATTTATTTTTTAGAAAAGATTGTCATTTCTCTTCAATGCCCGAGGCAGAACAAACACTAAATACTCAGTTTGGCTCAGATACAAGCCATGAATGCATACAAGAAAGCAAGCAATTATCTATAGATCCAAATTTGCTCAATAAAAATGGTCAGACTGCATTATCAACTTTGGTACCGAAGAATTTTTATTTAGCTAGGGTTTTCTTAGAACAGATGGGAGAACAAATTGATGCTAGTATCTCAGCAAATCACCAAACATTACTAGAACTACTCCGAGTTTTTGTAAAAGAAAAGGACCTCGAAGGCCTTCAGTTTTTAGCAACTGAAAATATGAAACCTGAATTCACCGATTCCATTCTGTTTGAAATCGTCAAATATGAATACAGTGAAGAAGAATTTGAAATGGTATTGGCACATTTTGGTGACATTCTTAATCCTGACATACAGAAAGAAAGTGGAGAAACCGCTTTGCACATGACAGGAAAACTTAAGAAATCGAACAGGAAGTTACTCCTGATGCACAACAAATTTAAGCCACGATACGATCCAAATATTCAAGACCACACTGGCAATACAGCTCTGATGTATGCAATTGAGAATTATCCTCCCAATGTAATAAAAGATTTGCTTCATCATCCAAAACTAGATTTATCACTGAAAAACATATATCAACAGGATATCTTTGACTTGGTGAAAGACTCTCCAAATGCAGATGGTAAAATACGGAAATTGATTGAAGTCGCATATCAAACACAATGCAAGGAAATTAAAGTCAATAATTCCTGTGAAGATGAACCTCTTGAAAAACATGTTTCCCAAATCCATAAAATAATTGAGGCACTTAGTGTACCAATTTCAAGCAAAGATATTCTGAAAGGTCATCTTGATTGCTTTGTGGAAGCATTTGATCATGTGAAACATGGGCGAAACCTGGGCAACATCGGAATGTCGGTTTTGCATCGAAAAAAACTACAAGGGAATAGAGTGATGCTCTTGGAGGAATTACAACCGACAGATGGCCTCTTGGACCATCTTTACCAAAATGAAACACTTTCTCAAGATCAACTTGACGAGATCACGGCTTGCAAAACTAGAAGAAAGTGTGCTGAAAAGCTTTTGGGTATTTTACCCTTCTGTGGTGAAAATGCTTTCAACTCTTTTCTTGATGCTTTAAGAAAAACTAGAAAAGGATATATATCAGACGCTCTAGAGGAATACGATCCAGAGCATACTTCAAAGGAACAAAGTCCTGTAGACAAAGAAATTGTACCCATAGGAATGGCGTGTCAGCAGACATTTCCATTCGATACCGGTGTTGGTGGTGTTAAAATTCCTTTGGATATAGGTCCCAATCACAGGCTTACCTTGGCTGTTGCTTTGCATAACCAGTCATCACAAGATATTTGCGACTAGCTTCTTGCCATAGATAAATTTCGTTTCAGCATCTTTCAAAGACAGTCAAAACTTGGCTGTGACTATTGACAAGCCACCTGTACTTGTTGTCAAAGATGAGTTTCTTTCACTTTGAACATTGATTCGATAAAAATAACCCTTGTTTCTCAGCCCTTGCTTCTTGAGTTGAGACTTAACGGAAAGGCCCTATCTACAGAAAAACAGGGTTAACAACTATGCGATAACGATGTTTACAGATCTGTTAATGAATAGCAATATTAAAATGGGCCAAAAGAACTGCATTGAATACTCTCTCGCATACAGCCGGAGAAAAATGTATACAAATATTATTAGCAATAACGGGTATTACTCCCTTTATACAGCACAATATCGCGCGATTTGTACTAGCTGTAGGTTAATTCCTGCACTTATAATTTATTTGGCAGGTGAGGCTAGGCATTATTTTTTCTATTTCGAGAGGGGGTGTTATCAACTTACTTTTTACCCCCTTTTTGACCTTTATACTGATAACACCAATAGACTAAAACAACTTAATATGCATAAAACCCCAACAAGAAAAAAAGAATTCTTAAACAGATTTTTTGCTGCGCCACTTTAACCTGAATGACATATATGGTATCGCAGTCTTAGCCAAGAACGCTTAAGCCAGTTGTCCAAGCAAAACAGCAGTTATGAAATGTAATAAAAAATTAACAAAAGGCAACAAGATCTGTTCAAAAACGATGAGACACCATAATTTCCAAAGTCAGAGGTCTGACTGCCTTGTAAATACTGCCATGAGACACCTTAATTCATCACGCAAGTGGCAAGGTCAATTCCTTGCACATGTTAGCTTAACTTCACATGACCGTCAAATAAATACTGTGGATTCGTGATGCGAGTAATTTTGTTTTTCTTTCAAATTATTCTCTTCTGGGAGAGCAAACAAATGTGTTATGAAGTAAGATTAAGTGGTTGTACGCCAACCTGTCAATTATGCAACACATTACTGTTTGATTTGAAAACAAAACATCTTCAAATTGTATCTTAGCAATCTTAAAATTATCTACATTATCAGATATACGATTTATATATTAATTACTAATATTTTAAATTCCTTCGAAGCTTTACACTTCGAGTGCAGCAATACCTAACATAAAAATGCCATATATATATAAATATAAATAAATATATATATAAATATAAATATATAGGGTAATGTTCTCAACCAGCTTGTGTATAAGAAATGGTCTGGGTTTAAGCAGCACAGAAGGCAGCGCCTTCTTGTTGGTTCCCCCAGGTCTAACCGTAACATATGGTAAAGCGATAGCATTTTGCTTTGCGCTAAAAATCAACTTTTAAATAGAAGATCGGTCAGGAAGATGAGAGGTATCACTTCTGCACTTTTCGGACGGACTGGTGGATACTGATTCTGATAAATGTTTTTTTTTCATGCGTATGGAAGCCATTCTGAATGTTTTTACTGAGATAGATCCTTGCAACTTATAATATTGGCGCTCAATGTAAACAGAGCAGAAAACAAAATTTAAGAGAGAACTTCTTTTATTAAAAGAGTAGAAGTGCTAAAGCATTGTTGTGCATTCACGTGTTTTTTTATCAGCTTTAAGCATGTCTTTAACTGCACTAAATAGCGTATGTGAATTGTGTTATTGTGTTGGAAAGCTGATAGCAGCCTGGTTTCTCAAAATTGAAAATTGATGATAGAACACGTGGAAATTGCTGAATCAGAGTTATTTTTATGAAAAAAGTTATATCCATTGGATTCAGTCTTTCGAAGGGAAATACTGCACAACATTATCCAGCAATTAGTACTTGGGTTGGATTGGCAGTTTTCCATTTCTAGTTTAACATAACAAGTGTATATTTTTGCAATGAATATATAATCAAGTGAGTGAGTGAATGTACAGAGTTCTTGTGTGTTTGTTGAAAAGATCAACAAATGATCACAATTTTAATCAAAATATAAATGTGTATATGTTATATAATTATAACTGCCTTTTGTAATAGCATGTATACTACAGCTTCCTGCATTTTTGTGAATGTTTTATTTTGTTTTAAAGTTGCTGTTTCTTGAATGATTATCACGACAACCGTAACATTAATTTCTTCTGTGAAACAAAATCATCAAACAATGTTACGGTGTGATCTGGATAACGATTTTATCATTATTTTCTCGAACCTCCCATGCTTATTTTTGATGCGGTGAAGGTGAGTTATGATTTTCCAGCGGTGAGTTGTTGTTTCACACTAATACACCATCTAAATAACATGCTGACCTTCTACGCATTAAATTAAATCATAACGTGAAACCTATTTAGAATATTGTATTTTTGTACTTGTACATATTTATGTGTATATTTGTGTCATTTGATGACTTGAGAAATCGATATATTGTCTGGTGAAATTCGCGTTCACGATTCCCTGCTTTACGTTCACGAATCCCTACTTTATCTAACTGTTTCGTTGTAGAGTACTGATCATTAGAATATACTGTTCGAATATAGATAAAAAATTGCAAACAAGAGAATAAAATAAATAAACTAAAGTATTGTTCTGCATTCACGTGTTTTTATCATCTTGAAGCATGTTTTTAACCGCACTAGAAACGTATGCGAAATGTGTTATTGTGTTAGAAAGCTGATAACAGCCTGGTTTCTCGAAATTTAAAATTGATGATAGAACACGTGAAAATTGCTGAATCAGAGCTACTTTATGAAAAAAATTATATCCATTTGGATTCAGTCTTTCGAAGTGAAATACTACACGACATTATCCAGCAATTAATATTTGAGTTGAACTGACAGTAGTCCATTTCCAGTTTAGCATAACAAGTGTATATTTTTGCCATGAATATATAATCAAGTGAGTGAAAAAATGAGTTCTTGTGTGTTTGTTAAAATGATCACAATTTCAATCAAAATATAAATGCGTATGTTACATAATTATAACTGCCTTTTGTAACAGTATGTATACTACAGCTTTCTGTATTTCTGCGACTTCTTTTTATTTTGTTTTAAGGTTGCTGTTTCTCGAATGATTTTCAAGACAACCTTAACATTAATTTCTTCTGTGAAACAAAATCATCGAGCAATGTTACTGTATGATTTGGATAACGTAATTATTCAATTGATTTTACAAATAAAACTTATATGCACTAACAAGAAACGACAGAGTTCTCTTTTAGTCTATTGCATGAGTTATCTCCACCGCATTCTCTTTACATATGTGAATCCAACATGAATTATGTTAACATTACAAATTAATAAACTAATGAAAAAAGATTTCACTGAAAAATACTGGCACAAAGCTATATGGGCACCATCCACATATATAAACTAACAAATCAAAAATGAGAAACTGACAAATAGAAAGATAAAAAGACTGTCTGACTCCCAGGTGTCGTCAGAGTAACAAGACACGACCTAGCACTACTTTATCAAAGCGATATATATATATATACTATATATATATATATGACGTAAATGAAATAATAATAGTGCTTGTTAAATCAATATTGCAAACACACACACACACACACGCATATATATATATATATATATATATATATATATATATATATATATATATATATATATATATATATATATATATATATATATATATATATATATATATATATATATATATATATTGATTTAACAAGCATTATTATTATTTTATTTACTTTATTCATCTTACTTCATTTATTTATTGTTTTTATTACTTTTGAAATGCGATGACCATGCAACTGTGCATTAATGTTGCCAATTATGTTGTGTTTGTCTTCTCATATCATAATATATCTGAAAGGAAATAATATACATCTATATGTTGATATATTACATATCACCAATCGAGTCAAATGGCACTGCGCACAAGAACTGACTTTAACATGACCACATCAAGTCAAGCGGTGACCCTGAAGTACTTCTCAAGGACACCAAATTCATATACACACACGCACACACACATTTATATAATATATCGGATATACATATCATCAACATATATATCATATTATATTTATATTATTTAAGTACATATTTCTCTCATTATCAATGGCTGGCATGCGCATAGTCTTTTACATCTATACGAACGAATCCATCTTAATTGCTTTAAGCGTATCTACACTGTTTTTTTTCTGCAAGGCATATACGACGTGATTATTTTAAGCCAATGGCAATCTCACTTGCACATATCCTCAACTAAGTCTACAGCTATCACAACCATCAACAAGAAAGTCCAGGAACACTAACGAATATACCATTCTTGTATTGACGAAATTTGCGAAAATAAAAAATCGGCTCTGTTGCCTTTTAACCTTGATCCAGCTACCTTCATGAAAATTTTGAGCTAATTTAAAGAAAGAAATAATTTGTTCGATTAAGTGGGCCATATTTCCACAAAATATTACTGCGAAAACCGAAAGAGCAGTAGCAAACTAGAGTGGGCAGTGCAAACAAAACATAAGAGTACAGGCTTATATTACACACTTTAAATCGACACCTATTTAATTTCCTGTTTTTGTAAACAAAAACAAATGCCCCCCCCCCCCCCTAACTAAACCCATAACTCCTCAACGACCATTTTCCTTTCTCTTATTACTGAAATAAGGGATTTAGTTCTACAAACCTAATTCATTGTCAAAAATTCGAAAGTAAACAGAAATACGTGGTGGACATTAAAACAGATTTTACTGAACGTCCTTTTTATCTGAGTCTGTAAGGTTGTCGCTAAAACGGGTTTTACTGTACGTCCTTTGTATCCCGACCTGGAACTTGGTCAAGACAGGAGGTTTAACCGTACGTCTTTTTATCCGAATCTCGAAGGGGTCACGACAAACAAGTTTCACTTTTATTTTCTGTACGAGATTAATGTTTAACAGAAATTTCGCGACGTAGCCAAGGAATTACTACGCCAAGTTTTCGCCATCGAGATACTTTGCTTAACTACAGATATCTTTTTACGAAATGTCTTTCTTAATTTCACTACACCCACCAAAAGTAGAAAAAGCCGGCTGACAGAAAGAATACCCATCCTGCTCAAATTATATGCATATTTTATGTTATGGTATCATGTTCCGTTTTCGGTCGTTCCACTCGCGGCGACATTGACAGAACCTCTGGAGCTACCAAGCAAACGAAAAATCAGAAAGTTAGAACTGTCTTCGATATTCAGCGGCTGAGAAATCTTATGTACAGCATTTTTACGTAATGACTTCATATGCCGTTCTTAATTTCGCTACACCCGACAAAACTTAAAAGAACTGTCCAACTGACCTAAGGAGAACCGAACATAAATTTGAAGTTGATACGACTTTCCTTATTGAGATATTTTGCACACTAGATCTAGTTCAAAATATATACATATTTTGCATGATTACGTCATACGCCGCACTCGTCCGTTCTACTCGCGACAAAATTTGACAGAATCTTTCCGACCGCCCAAGCAATAATCCCACCAAGTTTGAACTTTCTCCGATGCTCAGCGGCTGAGAAATGTCACACGCCAACCCGGAATATGTGTCAAAAGTTGACATAACCGTCCGACATAAACAAGGAATAAACAGATCAAGATTGAAGTCGATCGGCCATTTCATTTTCGTGACATCTTGCACACATTTTGTTCACAACAGACCGACACACATACACACACAGAACGCACAAACACTATATGTCTACCTTTGGTTGGGGAGATATAAAAACAAAAGTTTACAGACAAACGGATGGACAGACGACGGTTTTCATGAATCTGAGTATATGCGTTTATGTTAAAAGTCTTTGTTTTTGTTTGCTAGCTTCAAGCCTCAAGCAATCCTTGCTTAAACGTCCGTATTCATATTATTGACAGAAATATGTGAACAATTCTTGCCAATAAAATTGCTTCTACGTAGCTATGGCAATCATGTTTCCTTCGGCAGTCACTCAGACATAATCACATTGCATCCAAATGCAGAAAAATCCAAAAAAATCCATTTGACATATACATGTGAAAAACTAGAGCGGCCAGTGCACAGAAAACATAAGATTACAGGCTTACATTGCACACTTTCAATCGACACCTATTTAGTTTCTTGTTTTTTTTTTGTAAACAAAAACAATTGTATCCCCGACGAAACTGATAATTCCTCAGTACCCAATTTCCTTTTTACTTTTTACTGAAACAAGTCATTTCTGCAAATATAATTATAATTTATTGGCAAAAATTCATAAATAAACAAGAAGTAGCTTTGGTCGCTAAAACTGATTTTACTATACGTCTTTTTCATTTAAATCTGGAAGGTGGTCGCTAAAACGGGTTTTACTATACGTTCTTTTCATCCAGCTCTGGAAGTTGGTCACCACACCAGTTTTACTGTACGTTACATTTCTATCCGGGTCTGGAAATTGTTTAAGACAGACAGGATCTACCGTACGTCTTTTTATTCGAATTTAAGGGAGGGGTCACGACAAATTGGTTTTACTTCACATCTGATATTCGGGTTTTGAAGGCGGTTTTGGTTCTCCTTTTTGCTAACCGTCACCCCACTCCCCTAGCAATCTAATGTAGGTACACCTCTAAACGCAACTCTACCCTAGGTGTATTGACAGCCATAAAATATGACCTTGTCTTCGTGCATTACCATCGACCAAAAGCACTAGAAAGGCAGTCTTCACAACTGACACGTCTCGGTGGGAGAGCGAGGATGGGGGATAACGACTTCACAATGCAGTACAACTAATAGTCACCCCTGACTGGATGACATGTTACGTAACAGCTGTAGATGAGTTACTAACGCAAAAAGTTCAATTACAGCCAATGACACAGCCACAGACGAAAAGAAGCCAAGGATCAATAGTGGGTCGTTAGTAAACTGCTAATGTTTTCAAGCAGTCTGAAGAATGCAGGAACACTTGAGAATCTTCTGGAACACGCTGAAATCCCTCACCATAGTTAACAATTATGTTCCGTTAACAAAAGAGCCGGCAAAACGGAGAAAGCGGTGGCTGTTGGGGGGGAAGGGGGCGGGTGGTTGTTGGTTAGTTAGTTAGATGATTTGTTTGACGACAGGGCCTGCCCTTAGCGGGTCATATTGTGTCAGCAACCGTTATTAGGAATAAGATAGATTTCAAATCTTGCCATATCTAGGTCTTAGAAGTAATGATACAGGTTTATATCTGTTAAAACGAGAAGATTTTACTTGGGTTAGTTTTGTCGAAGAGCTGCTTCATAGAGTCCGCTCTGAAATCCCTTAAGCGTATCTCGTAGAAATCAATACAGTCTATCAGAATATATTTTACAGTAAAGCGTTGTTGACACCCAGGTGGTAGTTCGTCTCTAAGAAGGTGCTTGTAGGTGATATATGTATGTCCTATTCTGGTTGTATGGTAAACCATCTCGCACACTGTTTAGTGGCGGGGGGGGGGGGGGGGGGCTGGATGTTGTCCGACTAAGGAGTTAGTTTGATACAGCTTGTTGTTTCTGTTTGTTTCATCTTTCTTGCCACAGTCTTTTTTTGTTTCTTGTGATGTGGTTTTTTTTTAAATCAGAGACTGGTATGAGCATATCAGTACAATTATCATTTAGTGTCTGCTGCCTCGTTTAGTCGGGAACCCAAGTGACTTGGAACCCAGCAGAACACTATGTCTTTACCATCTTTTACGGCATCGTCATGCCTTTCCAGAAGGTCAAGGATAAGGGGGTTTGGCATTTGTGGGTTTTCAATTAATTGCAGGACGGACATCCGAGTCCACGCATAACATAAACTTTTTATATCGGCTCATCGTCACTATTTGGATGGTGAGATGAAGAGCTTTAATTTCGGCTGAGAAAATAGAGGATCCATCTTAAGTCTTGTTTTCAAGGTGTTGTTTTGGCGACTTTATACACCTTCCTTAATTTTCTATACTGGTTTAATGTTTTGCAAAAAAAAAAAAAAAATCGTGGGAATAGCTACATCAAGTTTCGAGTCGATCAAATATTCTGCTACAGAGATATTTTGCTTAACAAAATTTTAAGAATCCTAGCAACCAAAGAACCCACTAAGTTTGAACTTTCTCCCATGTTCAGCGGCTGAGAAATCCTACATACAAGATTTTAACGTAATGACGTCATACGCCTTTCTTAATTTCCCTACATCCGTCAAAAGTTGCCAGAACCGTCCGACTGATCCGAGAAATATCAACATAAAATCTGAAGTTGATATGACTTTCCGTTATGGGGATTATTTTGCACACATGAGCTTGTTCAAAATGTATACATATTTTACGTTGTGACTTCAAACGCCGCACTCATACGCCTTTCTTAATTGCCCTACATCCGTCAAAAGGTGAGAGAACCGTCCGGCTGACCCGAGCAATATCCATACAAAAATTGAAATTGATATGACTCCGTTATTGAGATACTTTGCATACAAGAGCTTGTTCAAAATATATACATTTTTGATATGACGCCATACGCCGCACTCGTTCCTTGTTCTCGCGTCAAAAGTTGAAGAATCCTTCACACAGATCAAGCATAACCCTACAAAGTTTTAACTTCCTTCGATATTCAGCGGCTGAGAAATCTTAATAAAATATATTACGCAATGACGTCATACGCCTTTCTTAATTTTGCTACATCCGTCCGACTGATCCAAGGAATACCCACATAAAATCTGAACTCCATACGACTTTCCCTTAGCGACATATTTTGACAGAATCTGTTGGACCGCCCAAGCAACAATCCCACCAAGTTTGATCTTTCTCCGATGTTCAGCGGCTGAGAAATGTTCACGTAATGACGTCATACATCGCCCTAATAACTGACATGCGTCAAAAGTTGACAGAACCGTCCGACCAAAACAAGGAATAAACAGATCAAGTTTGAAGTCGATCCGACTTTTTTATCGAGATTATCTTCCAAACTTTGTTCACAACAGACTGACACACACACATACACAGAACGCACAAACACTATGGGCCGATTTCACAACTTAAATCTAGATCTGGTTTGGAGCAAACTCAGTCTGGACCGCGCTTTAGACTGGGTTTCAGACCATAGTGAATTTCACAGCCTCGTTCCAGGCCACATTCATATGCTACCTTGTGTTTCCCCCGAGTTCTGCATTTAAGTTGAAAGATATTACATGGACGTTATTGACAACGCAATAAACAGTCACGCATGTATTTTTTTTTCAGCAATCATCAAAATTATTGCTAAGTTTGGATAAGCTGGCCGCGTGATTTTATGTCTATTATATTTTTCTGTCAAAATGTCTCATTTCAATTTTTGGTTTATTGTGCAGGGCTCGAAAAAGATAACAACCAGTGGCGAAAAATCTGAGACCGATACAAAGTTATATCCAAATGTTTTGAAACCAGGCCATCAAAATTCTCTAAGTTCATCGATTATTTCTAAAGCAATGTACCGTGAAAATCGGTACCGCTGCCTAAATTTAACGTCACTGTATTTATCCAAGGGGTTTGAACGGTCTCTACATACATCTATTAATACATAACAAAGAGAAACGGAGACGGGAACCATGTCTGTATAAATTGACAAAACCCTGTCTAGATTGGGTTTGAAACCTGGTTTCAGACCAGGTCTAGACTTAAGTTGTGAAATCGGCCTTACATGCCTCCCCTTGGTTGGAGAGACATGATAATGCAATACAGTAAGACTTCATGCATATTCTTCACCAAAACTTAACATTTGAAGATTCAGCAATAAACAGTTAGAGACGCTGTGTGGAAAAGATGGACGGACGAACAACACCCAAACCTGTAGTCACCTCCTAGGGTCTAAAGCCCTGGTTGAGGGCTAACTAACGTTAACAAGTAGCAATATCGCAGTTTGCCCAAAACGTGACGCCAAAAACTTAAAAATTCTCAATTCGTTTTTTGCCTTTGATCGTTGACACCATGATACTGCTGTATACACTGTGAAGAAGTTTAGAACGGGCTAACCGTCCTTCTCTCTTGTACAAATAAATAATTAGTACGAAAAATCTCATCAGATGTTTTCATTTTCTTCAAATTTGTTCTTTACAGACCGACAAGCTTTATGTTAAAAATATGCTAAAAATATTAGTTATCAAAGTATGCAAAGACTTGTTTGAAATAATCTATCCAAATCAGTTATTCACCTATAATTTAAAAAAAAATCCAAACCATTTTTTTTACTCTGTTTTATTTACAAAATGTCACATGCGGTTCTTTATTTTTGAAGATATAACTCCCACACTAATACATCAGAAGATAAATTCTTGCCAGAGACTGAACTAATCACAAGTTTTTGCATATGGATTTTCAGATAATCCTGCTCAAACCGGTTCCATATATATCGACATTATTTATTTATTTTAAACACAGGATTGTTTGAATTTCGATTTCGACGTGTACACAAAAAACCTCATAAAACTAGCCCTATCTACTGATCTATCGCAGTTGGAAGTAACAGCCAGCGTGGAGAGATTGCTTAGGATTTCCTTTTTCCTAACAACAACAGCATTCGCAACGGACGCCTTAGGCTCTAGCCTAATATTTGAAAAAATTAACATTGATAACATTGATGCTACATTGATAATGGTTGAAAACCCACACAAAATATCACACACACAGTATGCTTTGTTCCATTATTTCTCCATAATTTATATGTCTTTATTCAGTTATTTCCCTCATCTTCAGGGAAGCACTGTTCTCCTGGAGTAATGCAAACATCCTGGCAGTAGTACAAACAGCTGTGCATACACTGACGTGCACACGCCAAATACGTAAACAAATCAGTCTTACATATTTGCTATTGTGTCCATAAGACTACTATAAATAATCACGAATCTCCACTTAGTGAAGTCTGTGCGAAGCGGTTTGAGAGAGAGCGCGCGATGTAGCGCCAGTACTCCGCGCGTATCGTGTCGATGTCCTCCGCCAGGGAGCTACACATCTGAAACGATGTCATTTTTTTCCTTAAATTTCAGACACATCCGCTCATTCAACACATTACTGGTAGTTATGCTGCTTTAAAAAACAAAATTAAGCAAAAACCATTACTTTAGCTTAACCGTTCGCATTCCAAGGGCTAGGATTTAATTACATTCGTCGTGAAAAGATCCCATTTCAAGGAGACATTATACGCCCCACCCTTGAGTATTGTTGCTTGGAACTACTTTACAGTGCACATTAATCCCGTCAAATATCCCAGCGCCATACACACGTGACCACGAACACGATTTTACACACAAATCTTTCACCAAAAAAAACAAAACAAACTATTTATTCCGACGAGACTCTGCATCAAACAGCCATCTCAAATTTGCTTAAGATTATCTCCAGTATTTCAACGAAACCCCCAATATCTCTCGCCATTGTCACGAAGAACTTATAAATCAACAGATAGAGATATCTCACCTGGGTGGCGCGCTGCAGCACCTGCTGCTTGTCGCTTTGACAGTCCTTATCCTCGAGCATCTCCTCGAAGCAGTCAACCATAAAGCCGAGTAAATACGGACTGCGGATATCCTTCCCGTATAAATCCTCACAGAAGTCCATCACGCCAGGGAATGTGTACATAGTGCGCTCTTGTAATACCCTGAAAGTGAATCAGAAGTGACATCTTCTAATTCCAACCTTTACTTAGCAACATTTTACTAATGGATTCGGAATCTGTTCTGTGTACCAATACAATTCGTAAACAAAATTGCAAGTTCATAAGGCAGCGTAATAATAATAGTTTGTTACATGGTTAAGGATTTGACAGAAACCAATGGTTATCAAATATTTATTTACGATTTTTTTTCCATTTCAACGTTGCGAAATACTGCACCAAAACAAGGACCAGCGACTTTTGTTTTCTTTTAAATTATTCAAAAGTCTTTCCATCATTTTTCCGCTTCGGCACGACAGAGGACAAAAGAAATGTATTACTGGAACAAACCAAGCAAAAAATGACCACGTCATATTTGTTTTACCCTCGTAAATAATTCCACGCGCTTTCATTGTTGGGAGCTTTGCTTATAAATTCCTTAGCATACCTGTCAGGAAAAAAAAATCATATATTATTTTTTTTCAGCATCCAAAAACAGTGGATTCAAGAGTAAATAATTTATTAATCTGAGAAACAAAATAATGGTTGTCTGCATGATTCTGCTCTCCTATAGCATGGTTTATTCTATTAAACAGAAGCATCAATAATTATTAATTCAGAGAAACATGTACATCTCTTTAAATTCGTTCACGCTTAATTCTACAAGTTGTGTATACTGTTTGATCGTATACTGTTGTCTATTGAGGGATCAAAGCGCCCGCACTGTGCTTCACTCTGCATGACGTCAGACGTGAAGCCGCTCGTGTTGTAGATGACGTAGAAGCGCTGATTCCAGGCCGAGTTGTTTCGTAAGTCGTCCGTAAGTAGCACGTGAACGTAGTCTAGCTCGCTGTCCCACAGCTGAAACTCCTTCACCACCCATTGTCTGAATAAACAACACAATATAATATACATATATAGTACTGCCCACTGCCTACATAAACAATACAAATCTATACTCCCACTGACCACATAAATAATACAAATCTACGCCCTCAATGGCTCTCAGCACCCACTAGCCACATAAAGAACAAGAAGAATCTATGCTCCCACTAGCTCTCAGCACCCACTGGCCTCATAACCCAACACAAACCCATACTCTCACGTGACTGTTTGCCTATATGTAACTGTGTTTGAAAACAAGAATCCCATTTTTTTCAGACTCTAAAATTAGTTACATTACAATGTGGCTAAATATTTTAGGCAGGCTGCAATATGGCTGGTCGAAGCAGGCACTTCGCAAACTAACAAATGGCAACATGAACAGCAACACAAACGTATACTCCCAGTCTTTCAGTAACCAATGACAACATGAACAGCAACACAAACGTATACTCCCACAGTCTTTCAGTTGGGAAATCAACTATTCCACATTCATCACTGTAAATGAAAAATTGTTGCAGATCAGAAGCATCCGAAAAAAGGAGGCAAATGGGTAATTTAGCCACACGTAAAACAGTGACTGTGAGGCTTTGGAAACCTTCTTTTTTCACGCACATACCTGTGTTGCCAGGCATGGTAATTTTTCGCGTCGTCGTCCAGGACAGAAGCGACAAATTGGAGCTCGTCCGAGGGGTCGCGCAGCCACTCCACCACACACTTGCGGTGATGCCTGTAACATTCACGAGCTCTCCCCCCTGACTTATTCACACAAAGTGTCTGACGAAAATCACCTCCACATCTTACCGGAAATAACTGTTTTCAATCAAAGTAGAACTTCAGATTTTGCGCCCATTTTTTTTAGCTAAATGCTCTGATTACTTTAACATACCAAGAAATGTAAATATGTTCCTAATTGAGAAAAAGGCGCACTTCCCTCTGCAATATGCCATAACGCCTCCAAAAACAAAGATTCTGACGGAGCTCGCCTGGACACTTTTTCAAACACGAGGTACGCCACACACGTACGCCATACAATAACGGTTTCTAAACACTGCTACCGCCCTAAAAAAACATTGGTTCGTCTCTTTAAAAATACGACTGTTTTGATGAAGTTTCACTTCGATTATTAATAGTGTGTCTCACCAAACTTGGTAATTTTTAGGGTGATCCAGTATCATCTGGCTGATATATGCCAACTCCTCCTTCAAGTCCTTCTTCAACGCTTTTAACAGTACTCGACGGTAGTGCCTAAATGAAACATAAATACCTGCAATTCACCATATTTTAAGAAACTTTATTTTTTCATGCATTTCAGGCTCGTGTTTTTAACTGAAATTTTTGCACACGACACACAAGAAAACAACCGAAAGTACGAAAACTAAGAGAACTAAGGTTTCACCACATGATTTCACCACTTTCCGCGACTACTTCATATGAAAAAAAGGAAGTAATTTTTTTTCACACAACTTTTCTCGAAATCTGACCACACAGACTAAGGCATAAAGCTCGCCCCTCTAGTAGACAGGGTTGGGAGATCCTACGCAGTGCCATAATCATTTCACTCCTTCAAAAACTGTAGTGAAATGATAAACGTTATACAACCTCTTTCATGTGTATGTGCAAGCGCTTACCGGCCAGGGATACTGGAAACTACGGCCGAACTTTAATTTTAGCAATAAATGAACACCCATTTTAAGAAATTAACCGGACAAACACCGCTTGTCTATACCAATAAATAAATAAGTAGGTGCTTCATTCATATTTACCAGACAGTATAATTGGCCGAGTTGAGTTCGGCAGCGTCCGACGTTAAGTGAAATGCTCTCTCACTCTGCTCGTCAGCTTTCAAAACAGCTCTGAAGTAATCGTACACGTCCTTAACTGCAAAAAAGACAAGATCTGACTGAGAAATTCTCGACTGCCAACAAATATACATCACATTGGTTTCATTCCGTCTGGTATACACGATTCTCAAGTCATCATTTAATGTTCCCAAAAATGATGTGCAAAACTCTCACAAAAATAACCTAATAAATAAGTAAGTATTTTTGAAACACAAGCAGGTCCCAACCGCCCCCCAAATTCATAGGGGTATAAAGCGATGACGGACAGACGGACGGACGGACACCCCAAACCTAACAAATTACATGAAAGCAAGTGGCAAAACTTTTACCCACTGAAAATTTGTTCAAAGCAGAAGTTCCAGGGAGCAAATCGCAGTTAATGTCGAGTCTTGAGTTTGTATAATGAATTAACAGTTTATCCGAACTATCAGCTAATCCGAGCACATTCGGCTGCACTCTGGATGTTCGGATTAACGAGCACTTGCTGTACCAGACATTGATAACTAGCCAAGAGCTTACTGCATAGATTCAGCAAGAACTGGAGTTTTTGATGATCTATGCAAACCCTGCGAAATCATGGTCATGCCAAACTCATATTTGCCATTGGTCGTACTGTTTGAATGACAGCTGCTGTTCTTAAACATCCCAGTTCACACAGATTAATTCGGTAGTTCGATTGGTTGTAATGCTCGGCATCACCCGGAAATACGGGGCATCGGTTAGGTCGTGCGTGGATTTTGGTCGTTTGATGTTTAAAACCGGGAACATAAATAATTACATAACAGCTGAGTGTGGAAGCTTATTTTTCTCCAGTTTTTAAGAAGAAACATATGGGCTTTCAGTGTAAGTTTGTATAATTGGGACCGGTAGGCAGCATTCTAGCCTCAGAATGACGAAAGTCCTCCCCTTAAAGCTATTGCCAGCTCTTACAGAGGCAAACGGTGAAGAATTGAGAGATAAAGCATTAAAAATAATTACGTGGGCTATAAGGCGGGCAGAACAATTTGTAAAATAGTTTTTAAAAGCCAATTTGATGGCTTATTAAATTTTAATTTGCGTATATTGAAAGAAAATAAGAATTTTGATATTTTCCCCCACCATTTCTTTATAATTTTCCAATGTTTATAGCCATCGGAAAGATCTGAATGTACCAGACTGAAAAGTCCCAGACTGAAAATTGCTAAGGATGGTAGAATGAGAAATTACCCTGTGGATTTTTATCAAATGTCGCTAGATCAAATGTCATGGATTTAAAATAACCACAAACTGGAGTGCTCTATAAATAACTGATGTGAAATATTCGCTGGTTTACTCGCGGCGAGTTTTAACAAGTAGGTGTTTGTGAAACACAAGCAGGCCCCAACCGTCCCCCCCAAATTCATAGGGGTATAAAGCGATGACGGACAGACGGACCGACACCCCAAACCTATAGGCCCCAATCCGAAGGGTTGGGGCCTAAAAATGAGCAAAAGTCAAGAAGAAATTGGCCAAAACTTTGGAATCCAGCGGCTTCTATTTTCCAATCAGCATAGCGAAAAATGCAGTCGAAGGACCCCCATTTTTCTAGTAACATTTTCTTCTAAAGGTCAAGTACTTTTTATCTTGCGGTTGCTTTAGACCGTGCAATGTTATGAAGCATGCCAAATTTCAAAATGTTAACTAGAAAGTCTATGTAAAACAATAAGCGGATTCGTACTTTGACTTTTGCCGAAAAGGTTTTGGGTTTCTACTGAATTCAGTTGGGATAAGGATATAAAGAAGTAATAGAAAAAATAACTGGCAAAAGTCAACAAAATTCCATTTTGCCAGAAATATATTCACCTGTTGACTATTAAAGTGCCTCAATATAAATGTAGAACAGTTTTTAAAAGATCACATGATGGCTTTTTAAATATGAAAGTGTGCATGTTGAAATAAATTAGAATTTTTATGTTTTCCCCTTATCATTTCGTTATACTTTACCCCCCCAAAAAATTGCAGTCGAAACGACACCTCCATGGGAAAGAGCCGAAAGTACGAAATGGCTTATTGTGGTTCATAAGCAAAATCACACTTTGGGAGTTCCGAATAATGTTCTGCGTTTCGAATACAAACTAACCGGGTAAAAAATGAAAGAAACGATAGACAGGTTTCTCCTAAATCTCAAATTTCTCTTGCACCATACAGCAATCGTTTTTTAAAACCGTATGCTATCTTAAACATTAATTAAAAATTTTATCAAATAAGCCAAATCACATTTTGTGTTTCGAATAAAATGCACAAGAATTTTGAATTTCGACTGCGAGGGAAAAGGGTAAAAAAATGAAAGAAATTATAGAAAGACATGGAAGAAATATCGCAAAAACAGCTCATACAAAAGTGCGCAATTTATTAAAAGTTTTAACAAATAGTTTCAAGTTTCAAATTCAAAACACGAAAAGTGTAATTTAGCTTATAGCATACGGGTTGTTAAAAATCCGACTGCTCTTTGGTGCGTGAGAAATTTGACATTTAGGCGAAATCTTTCTATCATTTCTTTCATTTTTCATCCGGTTATTTTTATTCGAAACGTAGAATTTTTGCGCATTTTTATTGGGAACGCCCAAAATGTGATTCGACTTATAGATTTAAGTTTCAATTTGTTGGGTGTTTCGAATAAAATGCGCAAGAATTTTGAATTTCGACTGCGAGCCAACCGGGTAAAAAAATGAAAGAAATGATAGAAAAATGTGGAATAAATATCGCAAAAACAGCTAATACTCGGAACATTAAACAAATTGGAACTTGAGACTATTTGCTAAAACTTTTAATTAATTTTTACAAGTAAGTATTTGTGAAACACAAGCAGGCCCCAACCGCTCCCCAAATTCATAGGGGTATAAAGCGATGACGGACAGACGGACACCCCAAACCTATATGCCCCAATCCGAAGTGTTGGGGCCTAAAAATAGCATACGGGTTGTTACAAACCAGATTGCTCTTTGGTGCAAGAGAAATTGACATTTAGGTTTTCTTTCATTTCTTTCATATTTCACCCGGTTATTTTATTCGAAACGCCGAAGTTTTGGGCATTTTAGTTGGAACGCCCAAAGTGTGATTTGGCTTATACAAGGAAGAGACGGTAATTGGGACAAAATTATGGGTTTTTATGATTTTAGAGAAATATCCCTCAAATTACACAGGACAAATATATACCACTGACAGAGGAGGTCGAACCAAAACACAGTAACTCCCTAATGTAAGAACAATAAAATACACAAAAGTGTACATTGTGTTCCTAAGGTAAACCATACACAAGTTTGGGAAATAAAACGTCGGCCTGAACGTTGACCAATCACTAACAGCGTTACAAACGAACCAAGATGGAGACGGTCTGCACGTGAACCAAACAAAAAAAAAAAAACAGTGATACAAACGATGTCGCAGAACCAAAATAGCGAGGTCAACAAAAAACAGCCAATAAGCCAATCCGCATTTTGGGATTTTTCCGGTGGAGGTGTTGTTTCGACTGAAAATGTTGGGGGATAAATTATAAAGAAATGATAAGGGAAAAACATAAAAATTCTAATTTTCTTTCAACATGCACATTTTAAAATTTATAAAACCGTCATATGATCTTTCAAAAACTATTTTACATTATTCAGTCCCTTTAATAAGCAACATGTGAATATATTTCTGGCAAAATTGAATTTTGTTGATTTTTGCCGGTTTTTTTCCCCTATCATTTCTTTATATCGTTATCCCACTTGAATTCAGCCGAAACGCAAAAACTGTTCGGCAAAAGTCAAAAGTGCGAATTGGCTTATCAATCTGGCTAATCTTGTTAACTTTTCTCTTGAACAACAAATGATACTTTTAATTTTGTGTTACTATATTATGAGGAACACTTTCTCAAGTATGTGGTTTTAAGGATAGTAGTAAAATAGTAAAATGAGCAAAGCAGGTTTCAGCCTATCTGCGTCAAATGTCCCATTCTAGCATCCGTTCCATTCTACGGTCTGGGCCTTGCAGTTCTTTGCACCGCTTGAATGAGCGATAATAAGGATGTTTGGGAATAGACGCTACAAACATTTATCAGAATATGCTATCTTCACAACTGGGAAATCTCCATCATCCTGTGGAATTGGTACAACATCCTTCCAGTCATCGCGTTCTCGATAAAATACATAATCATCGTTTGAACTTCCCTCCGGACTGCTGTCAGCCATTATTTGTTCCGTTCAATTGGCGGAAAGAAACATACCACAGGAGACCTTTTGATACAGAAATTGATAATGCCCTTCTGAACAACCATTTACACTTAGAGACAGTGTTTATCCGTATACTTTAGGATATAAAAACAACTATGTTTGTAAATATGTTTTAATATTATATCTCACTAGTTATTTATGCCGAGAACTGGAAGCTGAACAAATGTACAATATTTCAGACTGTAAACTTTAAAATTTAACTCAATGCTATTTTGAAAAAAGTCACTATTTCCAAACCATGCATTATGCTCATATTTAGTCAGTCGATATGTGGTTCAACAACGTTTGCCCCATAATAATTGATTGAACGCATTTGATCAGCAAAGCAGTGTCAAAAAAATATTTATGGCTTATTGTAAAATGCGTCTTCAAGCCTGAAGTGTGTTTCGTTTAGGTGGAAGGGTTCAAAGGTATAATAACAGTTATGGCTGTCAAACAGGCACGAATTGGGGGAAAACCTGTTTTAATGCCGTCCAGCAACGTGAAAAGGGTCGTGAGCCAGTTTACTGCATGAAGGAACAGAGAGTTTCGCAACGTTGCTAGCTAATGTTAGAACCCCAGGGTTGTCTCCAACTATCGTTTATCAATATTTTGATTAAGTATCAAAGGGTTTTTAGAATACTTTCCCGGCAGGCTAGATATTTGGACATGGCCCTCGAAAAATATGGTCTTATTTGTTTGGCAGCATAAAAATGGTCCTTCTCCTGGTCTCCTGCTGCTAGTGACCCGAGATCTGTTGTGTGGTTAGCCACTACTTTTCAGAAAAACTCTGCTATTCTGTTCGTGTTTTGGGCATTTTGTCTGGCGTCGTGCCCAGATTTGGCCGCGGGCGGGTTTGGCTCATCATTGGTTGCCTGTGATGCTCTCTCTCTGGATCACCCGGACATAAACCTACCCACTTCACGACGAAACTGGAGACTTGTGGACACTTTCATTCATGCAGAATTTTCTGTGTCACAGCCATTGACAGGATAGAATAATATTAAAAGAAATTAGCAAGGTAGAAATTATGCAAAATTTATCAAAGAAAAAAGTTAAATAAATTACACATTTCAGATAAATTTCAATTTCATTGCAGTTTGTTCAGGATTAAAGACCGACTGTTTCTAATAGAAACATATGAATCGCACTCTTTTAACAAAGCTGGGTTGGCAAACCTTCACCTTCCCCATCTCTTCTGATTTAAGGCTGGAAGAGTCGTGCTTTTCACAAACTAAAAATCGCGTCTTGCCTAATCTTTAGAAAGAATAGAAAGTGGGTTGTGTTGTTAATTGGGATTGTATCACATATGAAATAATAAATTGTCGATGTTCCCACACGACACCGTCGGGGTCAATCGCACAATGTATTTTCGATCAGGATCAATATGTATCAATTTCGTCTTATATCGAAACATGTGTATGCTCCTTCTGCTAACTAGCTAAGCTGTTAGATTGGTTATAGCGATTTGTTCCTCAGATTTGCTAACTAGGTGACACAAAATGCACATTACTGATATCTTCCTGTGCATATGTTCGTTTTGCTAGCCAGTTATTCTTTAAAATACAGGTATACAGTTACATTTTCACCCGGAACAACCCCAGGACTATTCCCCTGATGACGATTGCCCCCGCGCCTTGGGCAAATATCGTCGGGCCTCTTTCGCATCACCTGTGAACTGTATTATGGTTTCAAATAGAACGAGTCGAATTGTTGACCAATCAAACCATTTGTTTATTGCATTGACGTCACAAATGTCAAGTTGGTGCGAGTTTCGACTTTCAGTTTAACCAGTAATCATCCAGTAAAGGTATTATTAGCTCTTTAGATAATAGTTATGAGCAAAATGTAATTTTGTTTAACCATGTTTTTTTCTTAAATAATAACAAAATCATACTGCACAGGGATAACTTATTATCGCTCAATCCCATCGCCCAAGTACTTACATTTACATTCTGGTAGATAGTCCCAGCGGACCCTTTCTATCTTCCTAGGACAGAAAGGGTCACGGTTCCTGCAATAGAGATGGCTATTGAACTCAATTTTCGGGGCTTTGGATCTTTCGGTGCACGTTCAAGGACACTGAGGCACATTGACTTGTATAACATCGTATATCTCTCTGTCAGAGCTACGAAGCCTTCCATTGCTCCACTAATAGGGGTTAATTTCATACGTTCTGAGGCACGAATCCTGCATACCAGCCCCTATTATTCAAACATCTACAGAAAGTTCATGCCCAATATGCCCTTTTTGTAAATCAGGCACAGTTTCTACTGAGCTGTATATCTTTTATTTGTTCATAAAAGTGCAGAAAAGTTAGCTTCCGCACCCACCTGTCAAATGTTTGTTTACATTCTGGCCTTTAAATGTCACGTGACCAAAGTCAAGGGGCCGAAAATTTAAATAAAGGGATTGTACTTTATTTATTAAGTATATACTAAAAGAGTTGATAGATGCAGAATTACGTATAAATTTATTTTGTACAGCCACAATATTTCACTTTTTATTTTTACGTTCTTTTTGAAATATAAATTTAATAGTTTTTTGGTGAATAATTGCAAAAATTATCGTTACTATTTCACGTAATAAAGTATGCTCCCTGTATACAAACAAATGTAAATTATTGCGGGAGATTTGGGGTTATTTCCGTATTATTTTCTTTTACAGAGAGCGTAACACAGAAGTTGTATATGATTACCGTTGTACTTTGAGGGCATTTAGTAAATGCCAATAAAAACTTATGGGTCGTTGAATCTCGCACAAAGTAGCCACAGGGGTGTCTCAAAGCGAGCGCAGTTGACTTGCTTATCGTTATATAGCGAGGCTTTGAAGCGGTGCCTGGAAACTTTTTAGCGGACCGCTTCTTGGAGCTAATTGAGAAGTACCTTGGCGCATTATTTTCGACCTCAGCGAAACTCCCAAACTAGAGTAAAGCGTGGTTTTGCAACTGTGGATTCACTGTTATTGCGGGCGATAATGAGGGATTCGATATCCCGATCTCAAGAAAACACGTATTTTTCTCAGTAAAAAATTGTTATCTGAACATAAAACTTGTGCGCCGTAATGTATAATTGGGCCATTTATGTGATGCACCCTTTCTAAAATAACGCCATTGGCCCCAGTCGTGCCGCCGAGATTGGTAAAATTGAGATCAATGACATGTTATATTATAGGAACTATGACTCTTGCTGGGAAGGAAGCAAGAATCATCTAGGACTAACATCTAGATAGCTCTGAGTCAGCTCTGTACCCTTTTAGCAAACAGGCACAATTTTTATTCGGTTGCATATGGTTAGTTTCTTCGTTAAAGTGCATAAAAATAAGCTGAGGGGAACCGGTTACATTTTCCAAGAGAACAGCAGATCTCGAAAAAATTCTGTTGGCGGATAATAATTCTGTGTAGAAGAATACAAGGGTAGTTCTTCACAAACTGCCAGATTGTTTCTATATCTTGGCTCACAATTTGGAGTTTGTGCTTAAGCCCACCTCAAATTTTAGATACCTCAGTTTTTATCACCTACATGAGATTTGCTTAAATCTGAGCGAGAACAAAATACAACTGGTTCTGAGCAATTATTGGGGCGTGTAAGATGAATGATTTACATAATACAAAGAGAAAGCATCAACTTTTTCCAAATTTCAACCAGTTTCATCCATGTTTGTTTCTTTAACACGGATAATTCAATACAGATTGTTTTTTTTTTTTTATTTAGAACATCGCATTAACTTTTAACTTTTTCTTTATTACTCATTACTTTGGACTAAAACGGAGTTTTTCAAGCGTCTAAAGTGTGAGGTGAGCTCAAGCACAAACTCCGTTTAATGAGTCGATTTTTCTCAGAACATACATACGTATTGGGGTAGATGTCTAGATGATGTCCGTGGTATTTTTTTTCGTTCCTTCAAAAATTCTGTTTTTGGCAAATTTTTTAACATGGGGGGGGGGGGGGGGCGTCGTGCATTTTTTCACTTTGACAGGCTATATCTCCAAAACAGTTCGTTGGATAAGGCTCAGACGTCGCAAGAAGAACACACATATAGCGCAATTGTATACTGCAAAGTTTTTCTCCATTTCCGTTGAAAATGTATTTTTGGCGATTTTTTAAATTTTTGATTTTTAACTTTTTTGGGCCATATTGCTGCGATATCTCCGAAACAGTTCGTTCGATTAGGCTGAAACGTGGCAAGAAGAACGCACATGTAGTGCAAATGTTTGCTGTGAGGTTTTTCTTTATTTACTGTAAAAATGTATTTTTGGCGATTTTAAAAATTTTTTGGCCTCGCCAATGTTGTGCTTTTAAGCAAGGAATTTTTTTTCACATGTGCGATTGGGGGGGGGGGGGGGAGACATATCCGTTTTTGTTTTAACAAAAACACTGGCCAGTCTAGTTACTTGGAAAATCGGTTTGTCAGAGCAGATCCCGCAGTAGCGAGCCGCTTCTTGGTACTTATTATTCATCCCATGAAACTCGACTCTGTTGGACTGTAATGATGTGCTGCGTATAAAAGACTTTCCGAGTTTGGGAGTTCTTTGAAAGAGAAGGCGGAAATGGAAATGTAAGCCTTCTAAGGTTTTCGGACACTAGTTCACGACCATGTTGGACAATACCCATGCTTTCACATTTTCTTGTATTGTTCCGTGTACACGGATCTTAAGCTCTCGTGTGCGCGTGTACTGATGTTACTATCCGTGTCATTGTTATAAATTTGTATAACCATGCAGTGCACTATGACGTTAACAGGGTTGAGATTTCGCGGTCGCCCGTGGCGACCAACTTTTGGCTCGGGCGACCAACTTTTTCGAGTTGGTCGCTCGAGTGGCGACTAACTTTTTTTCTGAGTATGTTCAGGTAAATTTTGCAAAAATTGCGCCGGGCGACTAACTTTTGTGCCGGGCGATTAACTTTTTAAAGCTGGTCGCCCTCCGTGCGACCAGAAAATTTTACGAAGTCTCAACCCTGCGTTAAATCAAATGGTCAGGTTGAGAAGTTGCTTTGATTTGTAAATATTTCAGAAGGAGCGTTATTGAACCAGAAATAACAGTAAAGGAAGGTACAAACTATGTATGGTATACTTTTACTGGAGTATCAGACTGATCTTTTTAAGCTTGCCTGTTTGGAATAGGCAAAGCCGTAATTAATTCTTTCCTTTTTTTACAGAATGCTTAGAAGTTTAGCGTAATAAGAGGGCAACATATGGCGATGTAAATAAGAAAAACAGTACTTTCATGACGTTAAAGGGGGTGGCCAGAATAAACCACAATATGCAGCTTATATTGAGATTATGTCCTAGTTTCTGAAGAAACGGGTAAAAAATCAACATCTCACAATGGACGCAAATGAACAGAAGAAGCAGAGACTGCGAGAATTCCATCGCAAAGCCAAAATGCTCCTCAACGATGGAGACAGAGAACTGCTTTACACGTATGTGCTTTCTAGTTTTAAAAATGATTGTTACGTTGTTAGTTTTATGTTGAGAAAGTAAATAAGAGTAAATAAAAATTCGACAATGAATTTTGTGACTCAGGGACAGGTAAATATTCAAAAGCTAGTAATCAAAATCCCATGTCTAAAAAAAACGCTTTATTTTCAATAGTTTATAAATTTAAATGGACAAGACAAAATTTGTTTTGCGAATTTCACAAGACGTGGTGTGCATAACGTTTCCAATTAAAAAGTAATTAAAAAAATATCATGTATAATTTTTTTGGAAAAATCAGTGGGTAAAATTTGACCTCCTTCCTGGAAAATTCCATAAAGGAGATACTTGCTTCGTTTCAGCTGTCGTAAAATTTTAATCGAAATAGTACAAAAATTTACCGTCATAATGTAACCGAATCCTCATGCAATTTCTCCAGAAAAATATATTCCAGGGATTGGAGGCGGATTCGGCTGGGAGGTGTGAGATCTGTGAAAACTTACCGTCTCATTTTTTGTTATTTTAAAGAACTCTGAAGAAGTATCAGCGAGATAAAAAACTGGCCAAACTGCTGCAGTGTATGAGGGCTATGTTGGATACACCAACAAAACTTGACCTACTCAGGGACATACGCTCATTTATCCCTCCAAACCAGGTACATTGGCGGAAAGTGTTATAAAGTTTATAATATAAACCTGAAGCATGTGAAGAGTTGGGGGCGTGCTAATGTTATTTTGATTTGTTGGATTTAATTATGGTGGTGTGGAAGAAATTACATTGGACAAATGGAGTGATAAAATTAAAGAAGGCAAATTGTACTGAATGTTGAGACTAAATTGTGAGTTTGAAAGAGAAGAACATATAAAATATGACAAACTGTGTTGTAGGTGGAAGAGTATGATCGCGAGGTGCCTTACCATAATATGGCTAAACCGCTAAAGTCTCGGAGCCTTGGCAACCTCACCAGCCCTAAGCTCTACACCCACGCCATACCGATAGTGCACGAGGCACCTGCCCACGTGGGCCGTCACGTGGTATATGACGCACCTGTGGGCAGCAGCTTGGCGTACGAGCCGTCCGCCCTTGATCACGTGCTCTACGACACTCCTTCCGGTCACGTGGTTCGTGAAATGCCCCTTAGTAGGAGGGCCTTGCATTCGTTTTCGCATAATACGGGATCGGGAGTACCGTTAAGACCGGCATCTACCCATAATACACCGCAGCAGGTTCGCCGCCCCAGATACCTGGGTAGGTTTTGTTTCTGTTCTACATGACAATAACTAATTCGTTTGCGCAATCCGAAAATTATGTTGCAGAAGGTGCATATGGCCAAAGAAAATTAAGATTTCCAGAAAACAATTTACATGAAAGCTACAGAACTCTAAGCCTGATTACGAAACTCGTAGCTGCCTCAAGAAGTAAATTTCGGTTCTGATAGAAATAAGTCCTCAGAAGGTCTCGATGGTGAAACCTCTGTTTATTTAAATAACTTATTATTGTAGGTGGATTTGCGCCAGCGCACTCGGGCCCGTCCTTGTTAGTACTCATGATCCACGTGGGCTATGACGAGACCCTGGGTATGAACATACGCGGGGGATCAGAGCATGGATTAGGCATCTTTGTTAGTGACGTTGAACCTGCTGGTGCCTCTGGTAAGTGGCTGCGTATGGGATAAGGGTTCTTTAATGTTTATGGTGAGAGGTATCAAATTAACACTGCGGCGATGTTCAGACACATGTTGCTCACTTTTAAGTTTTTAAATGAAGTTAATGTCTGTTATCCCGATCGCCTTTGTGAAAATAACGTTGCACCTTAATCCCTGATTGTTATGTACAGAACGGGCAGGACTACGTGCAGGGGATCAGATTATAGAAGTGAATTCGGTACGCTTTACAAGCATTGCCAGCAGCAGTGCTGTAACCGTCCTTACCGGAAGTGACCGCCTCAAGGTCAAGGTCAGGCGGGTTGGCAAAATACCAGGTCACAAGGCCACGAAAGAGAAAATAGCGTGGTAAGAAGCTGTTGAAAGTCTCAAGTACATCCTGTGTTATAATTGATGAAGGAAGTGGTAAAATAAAGGTATTAAAAAGTTCTTTATTAATGAAAAGGAATGAGGCCGGCGAAACGACAATCTGGATTCGGTTTAATGCGAGGCAATCCGCAATGGTTTATGGATCTAATTATTCAGCTGAAGGGCTGAGGGCTGTCTTTGAAAGACAAGGTATTTGATGAAACTGCTTTTGGGCAGAGATCGCATGCTGTAATTAGTGACATCATTTTATATTACGTCTCAGGTACGACGTAGAGCAGAGACGCTTGGTGTATTTTGACCCACGTCAGGAAGTTGGTGTGCAGCTGCCCGGTTCTGTGGGCCTTAATGCTTATGAGAGAAAAATAAATCTGAGTAAATATCATGAGGATGACTCGCATTTAGGATTCAACATCCGTGGAGGGGCTGAATTTAATCTAGCTATTTATATATCAAGGTAAGAAAGCTTTGGGAAATTTCGGGGTTGGAGAAGGTTATTGCGAAGGAGTAATGTAAAGGTTAAGCGAAATTGGTCGCATGGTTAGCTACGAGATAAACAAGACTAAAACTTTACAACAATTTACTAGAGAATGCAGTTTTAGAAAATAATTAGGGGGATTTCATACAGTGCGTACTCCGGAGTAGGAGTGTGTGTTTTATATCTTCCCGACAAAGGGGAGACATAATGTTTGTATGTTGTGTGTGTATGTGTGTGTGTTTGTTTTTTTTCAGGGGTGGAGAGGAGTCGGGTGATTACGATAATGTTATAGGCAATAGTCGACGTTTGCGTTCGGTGGGCAGGGTGTGTGTGTGAGTGTGTTCACTTTTGGTTAGTCACCTTTAGTTTACCATGCAAAGATCCAGCTCATTTTAATGAGCTTGTTTGGCAAGGTGCAACCGGGTACGTTTTCAGGACTGACCGAGGCGGGCTGGCAGAACAGAACGGGTTGAAACCTGGCGATCAGCTGGTGCAAGTGAATGGTGTTGACGTCACCCAGGCTACACATACGCAGTGTGTGCAAGTCATCAAAGCCCAGCATTCGTTGGTCCTTACAGTTAAAGTAATGGCTCTGTTTAATATTAAAAAACGTATAAAATCTGCAAACTTTTTTTCCTATTTGCTGTGTTAAAGAGGAAAGTTGAGGTGTGATACATTGGTGGAAAATGGTTTTCATTTTTTGAGAAAATAGTAAAGTGTAGGAAAATGAAGTTAGCAGTCAAAAATGAAAAACACCCAAAAAAAAAAACAAACCTATGCTGACTCATTTTTTTGTCCACGCCCTTTGAGATTTTGTCAGAACTTTTCAAGCTGTTTTGGATATGCGAGCGATAAAAGGAACAAAAAAGAATCTAAAAAAGTGCCTTTGACATACATGATTATTTTTCTGGAACAGTCTTGGTACACTGCTGTTTCCTGTGGACGAAGACATTCGCATGTGTGTAGCTTCTTCTGGAATTATTTTTTTTTTGTTTTAAAAATACTGACAGATTGTTTATTCTATAGTTTTAAATAAACGTAAGAAGCTGTACGTGTTGTTGTACATGCTGTATATAAATCTGTGGGGTGGTTTGTTGCACAGGACGTGGGCATGTACCCGGCGTACAAAGACGTGTACACAGAATACAAGTGGGTGGATGCCAACACGGGACAGATCACGAAGACACGTATGTCGTGCTTGGTTTTAAGTCTCCGATCGGATTTTGCTTTTCATAAACGTTGGCCTTATTGTCCTCTCCATATCGTGATCATTCCTAATTCTACTAAGAGTGTTGCAGTCAAAATTTTGATATCATACTAAAATATTATTTGAAAACATTATACAAAGAGGAATAAATTTATTTATAATTTTAAATTACAAGTATTAATGATTAGTATCTCATGACGTCACATGGGCTGCTTTTCTTTTTTCAGGGTCATACAAAAAACATGCTTTAGGTACGTAATCTCATTGAGCAATTTAGTGAAATGAGTAGCAAAAAATGAGGTGAAACGGATAATAACTGAGAAATGTATTCCTGCTCTGACAATTCTATGCGTATGGTATTATTTAAATTCAATAATGTTTTACCAACTTAACGTTTTAAAATTAAAAAAAAAATGTGTTACCTGTATGCCAGTGAATTTGTCGTTTGTTTAAGTTGTTCTTATAAAAGGTGAAATGGTGTTTCAGACGTTTGCGATCGCGTCAGCAACTTTTCTCGATTTAAATAGATTATGTTGAAATCTGAAATAGGATAATCAATTATATTTTAAGTTTCGTCAGCTTGGAATCTTTACCTAAATGAGTAATATACGGTGCCAATTTCTATGCAAACAAATGCCAGGTTAGGCTTTTCAAGTTTTTGATTGCATTCCTGGCGTTTTTATTGACGTCATGTGACGTACTTACGCAAAACAATATTTAGACTATTCTAGTTTTTACTTGGAAGAGAGGGTTAGATCAACAATGTCGCCATGACGCGGACACCGTGGACATGGCACATCTGTAACGGTGAAGCCTGAAGAAGACAAAAGCTGGACTGAAAAGCATTTGATTAAAATAAAGCAAATAAAAGTTGTCGCTAAATGCTGTTGGATGGATGCGCTGGCAATTCAACAAACTTTTCTTACAAACAGGTGGCTCTGGCTCGATCCAGTCCATTCCGGTGATTGGTTCTGGAGAAGAAGACTTATTTCGCGAGCAGTTTGCAGATAGCCGTATTGACGGCTTGGGGGCACCTGCTGACGATGACGATTTGGATGACGTCATGAAACATTTCCAAGACCCAGGTACACTTTTAAAGTGCCATGTGTGACGTAACAAAATGAGTCCTATGTTTGCTGTGTAAGTAGTTCTGAACGGTTGATCCTTACTGAGTTTGAAAGCTTGCTTTACGCGTAAGCAGAGTGTAAGCAGAATTAGCATCTACTTAAAAAGCAATGGTAGACGCTGTTGAGTGGGAACTTGTGGTAAAATGTTAACTTGTCAGCGTCGGTCGATCACCGCTTACAAACCTGTACCTTCATGAAGACCTTAGTGACTGAGATGTATTAAGAAAATGTTACATTGTATAGATTCAGACACGCCCTTGCACGATGACTGGCCTGGACAACCCCAGCGCATGAACCGAGGCAAAAACCTGGTGCAATCGTTTACCAACCTTCATTCGCCCGATCTGTACGCCTCACCGGATGTCGATGTGGATTCCCTCGTTCCGGTGTCGTCACTCGAGCGAAATAAATCTAGAAGCGAACAAAATCTTGCGGCGCAAAAATCAAAACGGCAGTGCTATATTTATAATAAAAATCGGCCTATGAGTGTTTACCATTCGAATGGGAATCTCGCAGAATCTCGTGACGTGGGCTTCTATTCAAACCGTAAGAGTCCGATGGAAGTCGCTCTGGACTTCCAAAGTATCCACGACATCCACATTGCGTCCACGAGGGATGAGGTCATACACGTGCCTGTGACGTCATCGATGCGTGGCGGCGATGGGAGTGCTATGGACAGGTGGCATGATGAGACGAGTACAGCTAGTAGTACACCAAAAGGGAGTGTCAAATCGAAAAGAGACAAGTCAGCCCCAAGGTGTGTTATTTTTGCGTGACTCTTATACAAATTTGTTTGATAAAAACGGAGAATTTGGAAGATGATAATGTATATGGCTACATGTTTTTGGAAAAAAATATGTTTAAAAAATTAGTTTACTTGAAGATTACAAGCTGCTGGGTGTCCAGTGCAAAGCAATAGACCTCATATTGTTTTTTTTTTGTGGGCTGTTTTAGTTGTATTTTGTTCTGACGTGAAGAGATTTCTTGGGAAAGAGTGGCAAGCCTCACCTTTAAAATACTATAAACATTTTTTTTTCGAGAAGAAATGGATACATGTGTTTGCGGACTAGTACACCAGTAGTAAAGGTAGTAAAGGCAGGTTCATTGTGGTCGTTGTGCGCATAGGTCCTCATTGGCCATCAAAGCTTTGGAGAAAGAAGCCAGGCTGAATCACCCTGAACTGGCAGCTGCGCAGGCGTCACATGACATGCGTACATCACAGTCAGGTACGTCAGGCAGTGTCCGTTATGTCCGTCACATGACATGCGTACAGCACAGTCAGGTATGTCAGGCAGTGTCCGCTATCTCCGTCACATGACATTCGTACATCCGCTGTGTCTGTCACATGACATGCGTACATCCGCTATGTCTGTCACATGACATGCGTACATCACAGTCAGGTATGCCAGGCAGTGTCCGCTGTGGGCCAGGGCGTCTGACCTCGCTCCCCATCATAGACAAAAAATGTGACGCGTACTTGCATAGACACTCTGTTGCCCGGTACACTGTTCTGCTACCGCAAAGTGTAAATTAACCGGATATGTTTAAAAAAAAATTTCACGCATGTGGTGTATCTTAGTGTATCAACGTTTCTGCACAAAGCTTTTGATAAATTTTGAAGTAAAATTCCGGGTGTTTTGTTGTGGGAGGAGAAGGGGGCAGGGTTACAGTTGTATTGCCAGAAAAAATTATAAAAAAGCGCGCTCCTGTAAGAAAAGTTAATGCCTATCATTTTGGCTAAGTTTGAATCCGTTACTTGTCTCCACGGAAGTCGTGTCAAGTTTTTTTGTTTTTGTTTTTTTTTCTTTTTGGCAGAAATGCTGCGTCATGGAAAAGACGGAATACTTCCTGTGAAACCTGCGTCTGAGAGAAAGAAACCGAAATCATTCAAAGAGAGGCTGTTTGGGTCAAAGTCACGTGACAAGGAAGGTTAAAAACGAACCCTGAAAAGCCTTATTTAATGGATCAACGTGTTGTGATGATGCAGCCTTTAGTGGTTGTGTCGTGGCATGTTATTGAGTGGATTAGGAGATAAACTGCTGATATGGAACTAATTTGGGTTTACTGTGAAGTCTTTAACATAGAACAATCACCGTTTTCACTAGATAAATTTCAAGAATCTTTGAAAAGATATTGAGTATGGAAAGTATGTAGCTTCTAGCTTCCATGGCTCTTTGTTGAAATTTAAAAATTCAAAAAAAGAATCGAATTGTTTGCGGCTGTTTTCACAGGGAGGTTGTGTTTGATTTTATTACTTTTAAGGTTCAAAAAAGAAGATGACAAAATCTCGAAAATCTCTGGCTGATGTGGGTTTTAACACGGATCGAGGTAAGCTCAAAGCAGATGAAGTCAGATTAAAAAAAATCATATCAAACGCTCGAGTTTAACGGAGAACATGTGTGCAGTCATCCCTTTTCACATTCCTTATGTGGGATCCTTTGTGTTCACATGGAAGGACAGTCACATAGAGGCGGTGCTTGGTTGAATAAAGTATTAATAGAACAATTCTCCATGTTGTTTCTTTAACGGTTCATTGAAGCCATACAGAAATGGCAGTTCATTGTGTGGATATTTAACAAAAAGTTATAGGTATGTTTCACAATTGCACGACCTACACGTAAACACAAGAAATGGGGAAATGCCCTTTAATTGTAAATTAATGAAACTTATTTTTGCTGTGCCGTTCACTCAATTTCCAGGAGTTTTAGAGGCGCGTAAAAAACAATCAGCGCTCTTTTTAAAGAAATCAGCTCATGTGTTTTGCTCTTCATCTTGGAACTGCGAGGTTTTCTATGTTCGACATTTCCATCATGACAATGTGTTTTGTTGTGTTCTTGTAGCGGAACTGGATCTGCACGAGATTGAAGCACAATCCAGACTGCTGCTGACTGACGATGAGGTGGAGGCGATCCAACGCCATATTAGAACCGTAATCACAGTCTTCGATCTCCTTTTCATCTGTGCTCTTTCAACGTCATTTTTCGCACGTTCTTTCTACCCGTTTTTGCTTATTCTCACAAAAAAATCAAAGCTATTAGGTTTTCATCTGAGAAAAGTTGTCTGAATAATCAAGATTTTATTACATAAATTTTTGTACTGTGCTTACGTGGAAAAAATGTCTTGCCTATTGAGTTCGTAACAATATTCCGTAGTCAATGGTGTTCTTGTGCTTGTTTCTTACGGATGTGAGAATCCTTATCTCTTGTAGTATGAACGAGGCGGGGGACTGAGCAGGTTGTTAGCACCTCTCTTTGCTATACTGGACACCACCGATAGGATGAAGTTATGTACTTACATCAGGTCAGTACCCGCTCTTCACCACACAAGTACATCGACTGCTCCCGTACATGTATTTAGTTCCGCATACATAAGAGTAGTCACGAAGCCATTGCATGACGATATCAGCGTCTGTTATTAATCTATCAAAGAAACGGCAAAACAAAATGACTGCACTCTGTCAGTAACAACAAGTTATAAGAAAAGGCTGTTGGCCTGGCATGTGAGGAAATGTTACTTTTTTGCACAGTTCGCAGTTTTGCACATTTCTGTTATATGAAACCCATTTTTATCAGTAAATGTTTATTTTGTTATTCTTGATTAGTGAACAACCTCAAATATCCCGTGGTAGACTCTACTACAGATCATGTATCTAACAGCAGTTTGCTATATAGTGTTATTTTTCTAGTATCGAGACAGTATATTTAAAATCTCAAGCATCTTTGTACCAGTGATAGCCACCCTTGAACATGAATGATAAAAAAAGACAGAAGACAGACAAGCATATTGTGAATCATTTTTTCAGGCCAGTTCTGTACGAGCAGGACAAGGCGATGTTTGATGCGGCTGTCAACAACCACTTTGATAAACTAGACGTGGCAAAACTGGCGAAAACAGACGCTAGAGGTATGCGTTGTTGTGATGGTGTTGTACTTGCGTTGTTATTATCCCCCGTGGAACGAAGGGATATAGTTTTGAACTTTTCGGTCTGTCCGTCTATCTGTCCGTCTGTCACGTTTTAGTCTCACGCGCCTACAGGCCACATTATTAGATGGATTCGTTTCAAATTTTGTACACGGCTTCTCTGGATCCTTCCGCAGTGCAGTGACCAAGAATTTTCCGGATCAGAAAAAAAATGACAAAATGGCGGACTTTGAAAATCGGCACTCTACTTAGCGTATATACGGCAGTCCCACGCGCCTACAGGCCACATTATTAGATGGATTCGTTTCAAATTTTGTACACGGCTTTTCTGGATCCTTCCGTAGTGCAGTGACCAAGAATTTTCCGGATGGGGCTAAAGTTGACAAAATGGTGGATTTTTCAAAATCGGCGCTGTACTTAGCGTACCTACGGCAGTCTCACGCGCCTACTGGTTAATGGATTGATTCGTTTAAATGTTAGACACTACGTCTACCTATCCTTCCACTTTTAAATTTTGCGTAGTCAACGCGCAACAGCCTTACACACACCATATCGCCCACGGGGGATAGACGTACTCCTCGAGACGTAGTCCAGACTCTACTTGTGTTGTTGTACTTCATCAGCCGTGACATAACGACAAGGGAGTGTAATGTATTTTGTGAAAAAACTTTATGTTGAAAACCTGATAATGATAACCTTCTGTTGAGATACAGTGTTTGTGTATTACTCTATTTTCAGGGTCACCTATACACCAAGCACGGCGCATGAGCCAGGAGAGCACTCAGAGTAGTGTCGTGCGCCGGAAGAAGCGCCAGGCGCCACTACCTCCCACCTCGGCGCCAGCCGCCAGCCAGGCGCAACCTAAACCGGAAGTGATGTCAGGTTCCGAACCAGTGGCTGCTGTGGTTGCAGTAAACGGTACAAAGCCTTCGGGCAATGTGTCGCCTGTGCAAAGCGGCGATATAAGGCGCCGCCACTCGCCAGCGGGGCGTGGGCGGTCGCCGGTGGCGGGCCATAGACATGTGGTGGTGGTGGAGTTCAATGAGGCCGAGCTGCGCGGCTCGCATGACGATGTTGTAATTATGCATGAGTCACGCCTTAGCAGCGTAGAGTCACGCGGTAGAAGTGTAGAGTCGCGTGTCAGCAGTGTAGAGTCACGTGGTAGAAGTAGCGAGTCGCGTGTCAGCAGTGTAGAGTCACGTGGTAGAAGTAGCGAGTCGCGTGTCGGCAGTGTAGAGTCACGTGGTAGAAGTAGCGAGTCGCGTGCCAGTAGTGTAGAGTCACGTATCAGCAGTGAAGAATCACGTGACAGAAGCGTAGAAGCACGCGGTAGAAGTACAGAGTCACGTGATCCACCCGAGCATGCGCACAAACAAGTAGAACAGATACAGTGGGCAGTAGAAGAAAAAGGGGAGACGTTTTCCAGAGATTCAGTTCTCGGTAGCCAAGACACCACCAATTCCAGTGCACTGAGCCATTCACATAACCATGTTATAAACCCAAAACACGATCTATCTCCTACTTACTCACCTGCACAATCACCACTTATTTCCCCAAAGCTCAGTCAGCGATCACTAGAATTACATAGTTCAAGGTCGACTAGCACTCCAGAATTATCACCCCGAGTAATAAATAAACACAGCATGCCAGCACCTGACTCCCCTGTTTCAGAGCAGCACGGTTCACCTAAGTCAGTGCATGAAAAAAGTGAGAAAAACAAGTTCTCGAAGCGGCGAGACTTGCCACATCAGAACGATGCAGATATCCCAGTTGCGACTAAGCCAGTAGGGCAAAGCGTTAATTTTTTGGCCAAGAGTATAGTTTCTGAAGTTGAAGCACCGTCTGTTGCTGTCGAAAGAGAAAGTGACAAGCTTAAAGACGCTTCGGTATCTTCTGCCTATAGCACTGAAAGGCCTCTACTTAGTAGTACACTAGACATAGATAAGCTCGGTAAAACACCGGAAAATTCAAGATCAAAAATTTATGAAGTAACAGAAACCGATGAGACCTTTTCCCAAGATAATAAGGAGGAGGTATTGTTTATTGATAATCAAAATATCGAGAAGGGGAAATCTAGCATGAATGTCCGTTCTATCCCTGTGGCTCCGCCTCCGCCTCCCGTACCGGAACCCCTCCCCCTCGCTGCCATTTTGACCAAAAGTCTGCAAGATAAACAAAGGGAGCTGAAAAGTGTTAGTAATTCTAAGTCTCGGCAAATATTCAACTCTGCAGGTACTGTTCAAGGGCAGTCTGACCGAGTCGTTGGCCTAAAGCAACAGGCCAATCAAAATGGGACATCATTCAAACCATCCAATCAAAACGGTGAAATCCATGTTGAAGATAACAAGGAAACAGAACAATCAGGAGTCCCAGCTATCGAGGCAACCGTGTCACACAGAGCTACTGAAAGATATCCAAGTGAAATTTCCCATCCGGGTGGTTCGGCAAAAGCAGACGACACAGTGAGTCTGGCAGAGTCGACCATGACGAGCGCCAGTAACTTCAAAACCGATCCAGAGCTGCCCGAGTTTCACTACATGGATAGCTCCAGCATGTTCCCTGTCTACGAAGCGGCCGAGACGCTCAAACAGGACACGTCGTTCTCAGGGTGATCACTTCACATTTCATGTTTCTAGTGCAATTTCAGTACAAACTAAACAGTTTTAGAATTATGATGTGCACAACTTGATAAATGAAATTTAAGCAGAGCTAGTTTAACTGTTTTCTCATGTAAACGGTGATGAGGTAAAAAGCGTAATAAACGAAAAATTCGTATAAAATATGGATAATATTCTCTCTTTCTTTTAGAAATTTTAAATCACCACCTGCCACTAAGCGAGACCTGAACGCCAGCCAATCAGAATCTGTATTACAAGCCACTGCGGCGCTGGACTTCCTGGATACGTTGGACACGGATTCACAGTGGGATAGCTCGGTCGTTGCCACCCACGGCGAAATATCGGGCGTGTTAACTCCCAGGTCAGAAGTCACCGGTAACGGGATGGATCAGAGCCTCAGCTCTAGTCTCACCACGCTCAAACGCAGGGACCCGCCCATGTTTATAGCCCCGCCCCCACCCTCCGAGCCGCCGCCCTCCGATACGGAGGACCAGTTAAGTGACTGCGATTGTTCGTGCGGAACCAGCCCCCGCTCAAGCGACGGTGACCAGCATGTAGACTCGGGCCTTCCAAGCGACGAGACTTTGAATCAGAATGGCGCTCGCGTGTTTAATGACGTTAAAAACGGTTCGTTGTTTAGCTTCTTGGATCACCAAAAAAATAATGATGATCCCGATTTCAAGGGTGACAGTGGTCTGGAAAATAACCCGGATGTGAAGCCTTCCAGTTGGTTATTTCGCAGCGCAAAGAGCAACAGACCACCGACACCAGTGAGCCAGCCACATGTTGTGGACGACTTTTTTACGCCATCCGATGACGTCATTTTGCCCGAAAATGGCAAGCAGACTGCTCATGTTTACCTGGACAAAACTTTCAAAACGCTCGGTATGTGTGCATTATGCTTTCAGATAGTCCTTTTAAATGAGCAAAGACAAGTCATTACGAAAAGTTTAAGCCATATATCAGTGTCTCTAAGTCAGTTCTAAATAGGAGACGGTAAAAATTGAAGCAGTCTGCCAGGTTAAGGTATGATTTTTCAGCAGTTAAAATGAACTAACCTTTTTAATAGACATATACAGAGAAACATCCGTGTAAAAATATATATCATTGCGCTGCAGGGTTGAGTATCTCAGGAGGAGTGGACAGCAAGGCACAGCCTGAGATAAAGGTGAAGGCCGTCTTCCCCGGAGGTGCGGCGGAGTCGGAGGGCAGTCTCAAGGTAATGGCGGTCATTTGCGTTGGTTGATACATTTCCTGCCTTGTATACCCAATGGGTTGTCATTGTTACGCATTTCAGTAGCTTGGGTTGAGAAACCCAACACAAAATCAAGGGAAAACGTGTTAAAATATTTTGAAAGGTGAAGCCTAACATATATCAATTACCTGTTGCTTACTTAAGTCTTTTTTGACTCTTTTAGACTTCATGAAATTTGTTATGTTGCAGAGCTGGGGCAAAGCAGTACTAATTAATATTAGTTGGAGTTCAATGAAAGGTTTCTGAAATGCACAAACCTCTGTTACATGTTGTTCTTTTGGTTATTTTGTAAGGCTGGAATGCAGATTGTGTCGATAGATGGCGTCAGTTTGATTGACGTGACACACATGCGAGCTGTGGTGACCATCAAGCGCTCCTTTGATAACAAGGCTAATAAACGCTTGGCTGTGGAGATCCAGCTGTAGACGCATCAGCTTGGCGCCATGTCCTTGGACATCTTAGAGTGTCGAAAGCATGTCATGGCGGGAACTACGAAGGGAAAAAAGGGAAATTTTAAACTCTGCGGAAACCGTACGTGATCGCCCTTATGTGATTTTTGTAGTTGGGGGGGGGGGGGAAGTACAGGGATTGGGGATTTCAAAACCAAACCTATGTGAAAACCGAATTTTTGTGATAGACAAAATCGGTTAATTGCATAGCGATTAAATTCACTTAAAGTATATCGTAAAATTGCTTTCGGCTTCTTTTCAAAGTGCTGTTAACTATGAAATGCAGTTAATCGGTTCCGATTGCAGTCATATTCTTGCTTTTTAGCCCAGCTTACGTTACACGTAAGCTGGGGTATTCCTATCGGTTTGCGGGCGGTGTCCGTTAGTTAGTTAGTTAGTTAGTTAGTTAGTTAGTTAGTTAGTTAGTTAGTTAGTTGTTTATTTAGTAAACTTTGGTTCAAAATGCATCTCCTCCTACAATTTTGATCCGATGTCATTTATTTTTGGTGTGAGGCATCCCTAAGGGGTCGTGCATACGGCTTGTACTTTTCTAGTCGATCGGGTGATTTTTGAATTTTTGGCGAATTTTTAAAGAAAAAATTTTAAAATGTATCTCCTCCTACATTTTTGACCCGATGTCATTTATTTTTGGTATGAGGCACCCCTAAAGGGTCGTGCATACGGCTTGTGCTTTTTTAGTCGATCGCGCAATTTTTGTATTTTTGGGGAATTTTTAAAGCAAAATTTTCGAAAATAATTCAAAATGCATCT
This sequence comes from Protula sp. h YS-2021, assembly GCA_949752745.1. Lineage (NCBI taxonomy): Eukaryota > Metazoa > Annelida > Polychaeta > Sabellida > Serpulidae > Protula > Protula sp. h YS-2021. The sequence goes on along the minus strand of OX457029.1, from coordinate 48,230,322 downwards.
ACTCCTACAATTTTGATTCGATGTCATTTATTTTTGGTGTGAGGCATCCCTAAGGAGTCGTGCATACGGCTTGTGCTTTTTTAGTCGATCGGGTGATTTTTGAATTTTAGGGGAATTTTTAAAGAAAAAAATTTAAAATGTGTCTCCTCCTACATTTTTGACCCGATGTGATTTATTTTTGGTATGAGGCACCCCTAAAGTGTCGTGCATACGGCTTGTGCTTTTCTAGTCGATCGGGTGATTTTTTAATTTTTGGGGAATTTTTGAAGAAAAAAATTAAAAATGTATCTCGTCCTACATTTTTGATCCGATGTCTTTTTTTTTAGCCCAGTTGGCTTTTTAGCCAACAGGGCTATACAGATGGGGGCAAGTGTCGTCCGTCCGTCCGTCTGTCCGTCCCGCGACCGTTAAAAGTGGAATAACTTTTTTATTTTTTATCCGATTCTTACCAAATTTTAAAGACGAGTTCCTAACCCTTTACTGCATTAGGAAATATTTTTATTTTTGCGGTTTAAACCATTTTTGGCGATTTTATTGCCAATTTGGGCAAAATACGAAAAAACCTATCTAGTCCCTCATTTTTCATCGGAAGATTCCGAAATTTTTTATGAAGAAACTAGGACTAAGGGGTAAAAAAAGTACTTTTTTCAATTTTTGAATTTCGCCTTATTTTTGAATCTACTGAGCTTCAAAGCTGGCAACTTCTAAAAATTGGCAAATTTCCAATTTTTTTTTCTTAACAAAGTAGTTAAAGTGGAATATCTTTTTTATTTTTTATCCGATTCGTACCAAATTTTTAACACGAGTTTTTAACCTTCTACTGCATTAGGAATTTTTTTATTTTTTGGTTTATACCATTTTTGGCGATTTTATTGCCAATTTGGGCAGAATACGAAAAAACCTATCTAGTCCCTCATTTTTCATCGGAAGATATCGAAATTTTTCATGAAGAAACTAGAACTAAGGAGTGAAAAAAGTACTTTTTTCGATTTTTGAATTTCGCCTTATTTTTGAATCTACTGAGCTTCAAAGTTTGCAACTTCTAAAAATTGGCAAATTTCCATTTTTTTCTTAAAAAAGTAGTTAAAGTGGAATATCTTTTTTATTTTTCATCCGATTCGTACCAAATTTTAAACGCGAGTTTTTAACCTTCTACTGCATTAGGAATTTTTTTTATTTTTTGGTTTAAACCATTTTTAGCGATTTTATTGCCAATTTGGGCAAAATACGAAAAAATCTATCTAGTCCCTCATTTTTCATCGGAAGATTCCGAAATTTGTTATGAAGAAACTAGAACTAAGGGGTGAAAAAAGTACATTTTTCGATTTTTGAATTTCGCCTTATTTTTGAATCTACTGAGCTTCGAAGTTTGCAGCTTTTAAAAATTTGGAAATTTCCATTTTTCTTCTTAAAAAAGCAAAGTTTCAATTTGCAGAGGGGCACAATATGTTTCATGCAAGTACTTTTGGTTGGAATTTTCAGTAATTTTGTTGTCAGTAGGTCATTTCTATGATATTTTCAAGTGGGCGATAATAGGGAACATTGGGCGATAAAGCAAGAAAGTTGTAATTTTCGCTTTAAAAGTGCAGGGATCAATTCTATGTCCCGAAAATATGATAAATATGATATTTTTTGGATGGGCGATAATAGGGAATATTGGTCGATACTGCAAGAAAGTTGTAATTTTCGCTTTAAATGTGCAGGAAACAATTCTAGGACCCGAAAATATGATAAATATGATATTTTTCGTGTGGGCGATAATAGGGAGCATTGGGCGATAATGCAAGAAAGTTGTAATTTTCGCTTTAAAAGAGCAGGAATCAATTCTATGACCCGAAAATATGATAAATATGATATTTTTCGTGTGGGCGATAATAGGGAGCATTGGGCGATAATGCAAGAAAGTTGTAATTTTCGCTTTAAAAGTGCAGGGATCAATTCTATGACCCGAAAATATGATAAATGTGATATTTTACGGGTGGGCGATAATAGGGAATATTGGGCGATAATGTAAGAAAATTGTAATTTTCGCTTTAAAAGTGCAGGAATCAATTCTATGACCCGAAAATATGATAAATGTGATATTTTTCGTGTGGGCGATAATAGGGAACATTGGGCGATAATGCAAAAAAGTTGTAATTTTCGCTTTAAAAGTGCAGGAATCAATTCTGTGACCCGAAAATATGATCAATGTGATATTTTACGGGTGGGCGATAACAGGGAATATTGGGCGATAAAGCAAGAAAGTTGTAATTTTCGCTTTAAAAGTGCAGGAAACAATTCTAGGACCCGAAAATATGATAAATATAATATTTTTCGTGTGGGCGATAATAGGGAATATTGGGCGATAATGTAAGAAAGTTGTAATTTTCGCTTTAAAAGAGCAGGAATCAATTCTATATCCCGAAAATATGATAAATATGATAGTTTTCGGATGGGCGATAATAGGGAATATTCGGCGATAATGCAAGAAAGTTGTAATTTTCGCTTTAAATGTTCAGGGATCAATTCTATGTCCCGAAAATATGATGAATATGATATTTTTTGGATGGGCGATAATAGGGAACATTGGGCGATAATGCAAGAAAATTGTAATTTTCGCTTTAAAAGTGCAGGAATCAATTCTATGACCCGAAAATATGATAAATGTGATATTTTTCGTGTGGGCGATAATAGGGAATATTGGGCGATAATGCAAGAAAGTTGTAATTTTCGCTTTAAAAGTGCAGGACTCAATTCTGTGACCCGAAAATATGATCAATGTGATATTTTACGGGTGGGCGATGACAGGGAATATTGGGCGATAAAGCAAGAAAGTTGTAATTTACGCTTTAAAAGAGCAGGAATCAATTCTATGACCCGAAAATATGATAAATGTGAAATTTTTTCGGATGGGCGATAATAGGGAATATTGGGCGATAATACAAGAAAGTTGTAATTTTCGCTTTAAAAGTGCAGGAATCAATTCTATGACCCGAAAATATGATAAATGTGATATTTTTCGGGTGGGCGATAATAGGGAACATTGGGCGATAATGCAAAAAAGTTGTAATTTTCGCTTTAAAAGTGCAGGAATCAATTCTGTGACCCGAAAATATGATCAATGTGATATTTTACGGGTGGGCGATAACAGGGAATATTGGGCGATAAAGCAAGAAAGTTGTAATTTTCGCTTTAAAAGTGCAGGAAACAATTCTAGGACCCGAAAATATGATAAATATAATATTTTTCGTGTGGGCGATAATAGGGAATATTGGGCGATAATGTAAGAAAGTTGTAATTTTCGCTTTAAAAGAGCAGGAATCAATTCTATATCCCGAAAATATGATAAATATGATAGTTTTCGGATGGGCGATAATAGGGAATATTCGGCGATAATGCAAGAAAGTTGTAATTTTCGCTTTAAATGTTCAGGGATCAATTCTATGTCCCGAAAATATGATGAATATGATATTTTTTGGATGGGCGATAATAGGGAACATTGGGCGATAATGCAAGAAAATTGTAATTTTCGCTTTAAAAGTGCAGGAATCAATTCTATGACCCGAAAATATGATAAATGTGATATTTTTCGTGTGGGCGATAATAGGGAATATTGGGCGATAATGCAAGAAAGTTGTAATTTTCGCTTTAAAAGTGCAGGACTCAATTCTGTGACCCGAAAATATGATCAATGTGATATTTTACGGGTGGGCGATGACAGGGAATATTGGGCGATAAAGCAAGAAAGTTGTAATTTACGCTTTAAAAGAGCAGGAATCAATTCTATGACCCGAAAATATGATAAATGTGAAATTTTTTCGGATGGGCGATAATAGGGAATATTGGGCGATAATACAAGAAAGTTGTAATTTTCGCTTTAAAAGTGCAGGAATCAATTCTGTGACCCGAAAATATGATAAATGTGATATTTTTCGGGTGGGCGATAATAGGGAACGTTGGGCGATAGTGCAAGAAAGTTGTAATTTTCGCTTTAAAAGTGCAGGAATCAATTCTATGACCCGAAAATATGATAAATGTGATATTTTTCGGGTGGGCGATAATAGGGAATATTGGGCGATAATGCAAGAAAGTTGTAATTTTTGCTTTAAAAGTGCAGGAAACAATTCTAGGACCCGAAAATATGATAAATATAATATTTTTCGTGTGGGCGATAATAGGGAATATTGGGCGATAATGTAAGAAAGTTGTAATTTTCGCTTTAAAAGAGCAGAAATCAATTCTATATCCCGAAAATATGATAAATATGATAGTTTTCGGATGGGCGATAATAGGGAATGTTCGGCGATAATGCAAGAAAGTTGTAATTTTCGTTTTAATTGTGCAGGGATCAATTCTATGTCCCGAAAATATGATGAATATGGTATTTTTTGGATGGGCGATAATAGGGAACATTGGGCGATAATGCAAGAAAGTTGTAATTTTCGCTTTAAAAGTGCAGGAATCAATTCTATGACCCGAAAATATGATAAATGTGATATTTTTCGTGTGGGCGATAATAGGGAATATTGGGCGATAATGCAAGAAAGTTGTAATTTTCGCGTTAAAAGTGCAGGAATCAATTCTGTGACCCGAAAATATGATCAATGTGATATTTTACGGGTGGGCGATGACAGGGAATATTGGGCGATAAAGCAAGAAAGTTGTAATTTACGCTTTAAAAGAGCAGGAATCAATTCTATGACCCGAAAATATGATAAATGTGAAATTTTTTCGGATGGGCGATAATAGGGAATATTGGGCGATAATACAAGAAAGTTGTAATTTTCGCTTTAAAAGTGCAGGAATCAATTCTGTGACCCGAAAATATGATAAATGTGATATTTTTCGGGTGGGCGATAATAGGGAACGTTGGGCGATAGTGCAAGAAAGTTGTAATTTTCGCTTTAAAAGTGCAGGAATCAATTCTATGACCCGAAAATATGATAAATGTGATATTTTTCGGGTGGGCGATAATAGGGAACATTGGGCGATAATACAAGAACGTTGTAATTTTCGCTTTAAAAGTGCAGGAATCAATTCTATGACCCGAAAATATGATAAATGTGATATTTTTTTCGTGTGGGCGATAATAGGGAACATTGGGCGATAATGCAAAAAAGTTGTAATTTTCGCTTTAAAAGTGCAGGAATCAATTCTGTGACCCGAAAATATGATCAATGTGATATTTTACGGGTGGGCGATAACAGGGAATATTGGGCGATAAAGCAAGAAAATTGTAATTTTCGCTTTAAAAGTGCAGGAAACAATTCTAGGACCCGAAAATATGATAAATATAATATTTTTCGTGTGGGCGATAATAGGGAATATTGGGCGATTATGTAAAGAAGTTGTAATTTTCGCTTTAAAAGAGCAGAAATCAATTCTATATCCCGAAAATATGATAAATATGATAGTTTTCGGATGGGCGATAATAGGGAATTTTGGGCGATAATGCAAGAAAGTTGTAATTTTCGCTTTAAATGTGCAGGGATCAATTCTATGTCCCGAAAATATGATGAATATGATATTTTTTGGATGGGCGATAATAGGGAACATTGGGCGATAATGCAAGAAAGTTGTAATTTTCGCTTTAAAAGTGCAGGAATCAATTCTATGACCCGAAAATATGATAAATGTGATATTTTTCGTGTGGGCGATAATAGGGAATATTGGGCGATAATGCAAGAAAGTTGTAATTTTCGCTTTAAAAGTGCAGGAATCAATTCTGTGACCCGAAAATATGATCAATGTGATATTTTACGGGTGGGCGATGACAGGGAATATTGGGCGATAATGCAAGAAAGTTGTAATTTACGCTTTAAAAGAGCAGGAATCAATTCTATGACCCGAAAATATGATAAATGTGATATTTTTCGGATGGGCGATAATAGGGAATATTGGGCGATAATACAAGAAAGTTGTAATTTTCGCTTTAAAAGTGCAGGAATCAATTCTATGACCCGAAAATATGATAAATGTGATATTTTTCGTGTGGGCGATAATAGGGAACATTGGGCGATAATGCAAAAAAGTTGTAATTTTCGCTTTAAAAGTGCAGGAATCAATTCTGTGACCCGAAAATATGATCAATGTGATGTTTTACGGGTGGGCGATAACAGGGAATATTGGGCGATAAAGCAAGAAAGTTGTAATTTTCGCTTTAAAAGTGCAGAAAACAATTCTAGGACCCGAAAATATGATAAATATAATATTTTTCGCGTGGGCGATAATAGGGAATATTGGGCGATAATGTAAGAAAGTTGTAATTTTCGCTTTAAAAGAGCAGGAATCAATTCTATATCCCGAAAATATGATAAATATGATAGTTTTCGGATGGGCGATAATAGGGAATATTCGGCGATAATGCAAGAAAGTTGTAATTTTCGCTTTAAATGTTCAGGGATCAATTCTATGTCCCGAAAATATGATGAATATGATATTTTTTGGATGGGCGATAATAGGGAACATTGGGCGATAATGCAAGAAAGTTGTAATTTTCGGTTTAAAAGTGCAGGAATCAATTCTATGACCCGAAAATATGATAAATGTGATATTTTTCGTGTGGGCGATAATAGGGAATATTGGGCGATAATGCAAGAAAGTTGTAATTTTCGCTTTAAAAGTGCAGGACTCAATTCTGTGACCCGAAAATATGATCAATGTGATATTTTACGGGTGGGCGATGACAGGGAATATTGGGCGATAAAGCAAGAAAGTTGTAATTTACGCTTTAAAAGAGCAGGAATCAATTCTATGACCCGAAAATATGATAAATGTGAAATTTTTTCGGATGGGCGATAATAGGGAATATTGGGCGATAATACAAGAAAGTTGTAATTTTCGCTTTAAAAGTGCAGGAATCAATTCTGTGACCCGAAAATATGATAAATGTGATATTTTTCGGGTGGGCGATAATAGGGAACGTTGGGCGATAGTGCAAGAAAGTTGTAATTTTCGCTTTAAAAGTGCAGGAATCAATTCTATGACCCGAAAATATGATAAATGTGATATTTTTCGGGTGGGCGATAATAGGGAATATTGGGCGATAATGCAAGAAAGTTGTAATTTTCGCTTTAAAAGTGCAGGAAACAATTCTAGGACCCGAAAATATGATAAATATAATATTTTTCGTGTGGGCGATAATAGGGAATATTGGGCGATAATGTAAGAAAGTTGTAATTTTCGCTTTAAAAGAGCAGAAATCAATTCTATATCCCGAAAATATGATAAATATGATAGTTTTCGGATGGGCGATAATAGGGAATGTTCGGCGATAATGCAAGAAAGTTGTAATTTTCGCTTTAAATGTGCAGGGATCAATTCTATGTCCCGAAAATATGATGAATATGGTATTTTTTGGATGGGCGATAATAGGGAATATTGGGCGATAATGCAAGAAAGTTGTAATTTTCGCTTTAAAAGTGCAGGAATCAATTCTATGACCCGAAAATATGATAAATGTGATATTTTTCGTGTGGGCGATAATAGGGAATATTGGGCGATAATGCAAGAAAGTTGTAATTTTCGCGTTAAAAGTGCAGGAATCAATTCTGTGACCCGAAAATATGATCAATGTGATATTTTACGGGTGGGCGATGACAGGGAATATTGGGCGATAAAGCAAGAAAGTTGTAATTTACGCTTTAAAAGAGCAGGAATCAATTCTATGACCCGAAAATATGATAAATGTGAAATTTTTTCGGATGGGCGATAATAGGGAATATTGGGCGATAATACAAGAAAGTTGTAATTTTCGCTTTAAAAGTGCAGGAATCAATTCTGTGACCCGAAAATATGATAAATGTGATATTTTTCGGGTGGGCGATAATAGGGAACGTTGGGCGATAGTGCAAGAAAGTTGTAATTTTCGCTTTAAAAGTGCAGGAATCAATTCTGTGACCCGAAAATATGATAAATGTGATATTTTTCGGGTGGGCGATAATAGGGAATATTGGGCGATAATACAAGAAAGTTGTAATTTTCGCTTTAAAAGTGCAGGAATCAATTCTATGACCCGAAAATATGATAAATGTGATATTTTTTTCGTGTGGGCGATAATAGGGAACATTGGGCGATAAAGCAAAAAAGTTGTAATTTTCGCTTTAAAAGTGCAGGAATCAATTCTGTGACCCGAAAATATGATCAATGTGATATTTTACGGGTGGGCGATAACAGGGAATATTGGGCGATAAAGCAAGAAAGTTGTAATTTTCGCTTTTAAAGTGCAGAAAACAATTCTAGGACCCGAAAATATGATAAATATAATATTTTTCGCGTGGGCGATAATAGGGAATATTGGGCGATAATGTAAGAAAGTTGTAATTTTCGCTTTAAAAGTGCAGGAATCAATTCTATGACCCGAAAATATGATAAATGTGATATTTTTCGTGTGGGCGATAATAGGGAACATTGGGCGATAATGCAAAAAAAGTTGTAATTTTCGCTTTAAAAGTGCAGGAATCAATTCTGTGACCCGAAAATATGATCAATGTGATATTTTACGGGTGGGCGATAACAGGGAATATTGGGCGATAAAGCAAGAAAGTTGTAATTTTCGCTTTAAAAGTGCAGAAAACAATTCTAGGACCCGAAAATATGATAAATATAATATTTTTCGCGTGGGCGATAATAGGGAATATTGGGCGATAATGTAAGAAAGTTGTAATTTTCGCTTTAAAAGAGCAGGAATCAATTCTATATCCCGAAAATATGATAAATATGATAGTTTTCGGATGGGCGATAATAGGGAATATTCGGCGATAATGCAAGAAAGTTGTAATTTTCGCTTTAAATGTTCAGGGATCAATTCTATGTCCCGAAAATATGATGAATATGATATTTTTTGGATGGGCGATAATAGGGAACATTGGGCGATAATGCAAGAAAGTTGTAATTTTCGCTTTAAAAGTGCAGGAATCAATTCTATGACCCGAAAATATGATAAATGTCATATTTTTCGTGTGGGCGATAATAGGGAATATTGGGCGATAATGCAAGAAAGTTGTAATTTTCGCTTTAAAAGTGCAGGAATCAATTCTGTGACCCGAAAATATGATCAATGTGATGTTTTACGGGTGGGCGATGACAGGGAATATTGGGCGATAAAGCAAGAAAGTTGTAATTTACGCTTTAAAAGAGCAGGAATCAATTCTATGACCCGAAAATATGATAAATGTGAAATTTTTTCGGATGGGCGATAATAGGGAATATTGGGCGAGAATACAAGAAAGTTGTAATTTTCGCTTTAAAAGTGCAGGAATCAATTCTGTGACCCGAAAATATGATAAATGTGATATTTTTCGGGTGGGCGATAATAGGGAATATTGGGCGATAATGCAAGAAAGTTGTATTTTTCGCTTTAAAAGTGCAGGAAACAATTCTAGGACCCGAAAATATGATAAATATAATATTTTTCGTGTGGGCGATAATAGGGAATATTGGGCGATAATGTAAGAAAGTTGTAATTTTCGCTTTAAAAGAGCAGGAATCAATTCTATATCCCGAAAATATGATAAATATGATAGTTTTCGGATGGGCGATAATAGGGAATGTTCGGCGATAATGCAAGAAAGTTGTAATTTTCGCTTTAAATGTGCAGGGATCAATTCTATGTCCCGAAAATATGATGAATATGATATTTTTTGGATGGGCGATAATAGGGAACATTGGGCGATAATGCAAGAAAGTTGTAATTTTCGCTTTAAAAGTGCAGGAATCAATTCCATGACCCGAAAATATGATAAATGTGATATTTTTCGGGTGGGCGATAATAGGGAACGTTGGGCGATAGTGCAAGAAAGTTGTAATTTTCGCTTTAAAAGTGCAGGAATCAATTCTATGACCCGAAAATATGATAAATGTGATATTTTTCGGGTGGGCGATAATAGGGAATATTGGGCGATAATGCAAGAAAGTTGTAATTTTCGCTTTAAAAGTGCAGGAAACAATTCTAGGACCCGAAAATATGATAAATATAATATTTTTCGTGTGGGCGATAATAGGGAACATTGGGCCATAATGTACGAAAGTTGTGACCCGCGCATCAAGTCAACCTAAGGAAACTTGTGCACTTGTCCAAAATAAGCACGAAAGTAAAATAAACATGCGCATTGGTCTGGAATAAGAACAGCGCATTTATCTTTATTAAGTTAAATAAACATGTGCACTGTTCCAAAATGAGAGCCGCGCATCAACGCAAATTAAATAAACATGCGCACTTGTCTGAATTAGAACCGCGCATCGAGGCAAGTTACATAAATATGCGCACTGGTCCGAAATGCGAGCGTTGTTTGAAGGTATCTATGGCAAACTATCCATTCTACCAGATATACAAAAAATCTGTTCCCCATTTTTCTGGGAAAGAAATCTTTGTATGCATTTATCGGTCTATGTTCTGGTCCAGTGCTAAATTAATTATTGAGCTAGCTCTTTGCCGTCTCATCTTTTGAAGCTTGATATTTCAGGGAAATTCCTTCGCTCATGCACGCTGGAATGGGTCTTATTGCTTTTCGTAAGCTGGGACTTTGTCCTTGGACAAACTTGTCTTGTTGTCCATGATGTGTTGGCTTAACTAGTAAAAAAAAATATGTTACTTTACAATGGCAATGTGTTGTAACGAGGGGCAAAAAGACATTGTTGATATTGTTATTGATCTGTAAAGGTTGTCTTCTACATACAACGCCCGTGTCCAATAACGTAGCTCAAACTCGCGCTCAGGGCCCGTGTCCAATAACGCAGCTTAAACTCATGCTAAAAATATATGTGAAAGCTCACTTGAGCATTTGGTCGAAATACAAGTTTGAGTTGGACCACACGAAAAACTCTCCAGGGTTCAAGACCTTCCGTTTGGGTGGCGGGAGGAGGGAGGAGTGAATGTTTGTTTCTGTGATTTAAATCAGTGAAATAAAGTACTTAAATATATTTGGTGAGAAACAAAATGTTACTGGCTTCTTACTGAACTGTCCTTAGTTTTAAGCCATCCCCATGCGGGCTGAAAGTGAGCCTGAGTTTACACTCATTTTGAGCTTAAGTTTAGCTGATTGAACAAGCAAATCTCGTAAGTGGCTCATATTTTGAATTTGAGCGTGAGCCTTGGTTTGAGCTACGTTACTGAATACGGGCTGAGGTGTTTCCAATATGTCGAAATACTCAGGAGTTAAAATCTTTCTGTGTCTTTTGTTGGTTCAAAAAATTTAATATTTTATTTCTGTGCAAAATTTGTTTGCCACATGGTATTGATATTAAACATCGATGAATCAAACATAATATGAAAGGTTGCTATTTAAAAGTATCTGTTATTGGATTTAGTTTAAGTTTAAAATCGTCAATACACTGTGATATTTTTTGTTTTGACAAGAAGGCTGTGTGATCTGATAACCTAAATCTAAATATAGCACGCAAAAAGCATGTGTTTTTGATTTTTAACTTGTAGAGTAGAATGATGTAAATATCACTTATGCTATAGAGAGAAGAGAGATGAGAGAAAGGGTGCTTGGACTGGGGTTTCGAAACACAGCTTTGGGTGTCAGGCGGGCTGCAAGTGGGAGGTTTTTTTTTTTTTGGGGGGGGGGGGTGGGTGAGATGCTGATTAAGGGCCGGCCCTTCATTTCGCCCACTTCAGATGGGCGGGAGGTTTTAGGAGGGCGGGGGGAGGGGGGGTTGTGGAGTGCTGATGAAGGACCGGCCCTGCTGCGGAATCAATTCGCCCACTTCCGTTGGTCACGATCGATGCCCTTAATTGTCCATATCAAAATGCATTTTATGTGATTTTACGCGTTGTTATAATATTGTAAACTATTTTAATTATGGCTTTTTTTACATAAATGTTTTTAGGACTGCTTAAATGTGCTGTGTTTAATCCATCGCTGATTGTAACACTGTAGGTCGTACTCTTTTGCTTTTGCATCTGATACATCTACGAGGGTAGGGGGGGGGGGGGTGGTGGGGAGGAGGTTCCATACGAGGGGAGGGGGTGGTGGGGAGGAGGAGAACGAATGGCTACAGCAGATCCAAAATGGCGGAAATGCACATCTTCTGCGCCTGAAAACGATTTTATTTGTATCGAGTATCGCAAAATAAGAAATATTTGTGTCGAAAGGTTTGCTAAATTTGGTTCTGGCGTGTTTACTGGAGTCGGAATGCAATATTTGGTTGTCACCAATTATTATCTACTGTAACGAGTATCTCCTCTCCCCCGTACCATTGCTGATTTATTGTTACACTTTATGTGTTATAGTGACATCTATTGAACAAGCTGAGCATAATTGAACATTATTTGTCGATGCAGAGAAATTGTAGTCGTTGATGTCATAAATATATTTACAAATTCAAGTATAACATAGATCTGACGTAATTAATTAACATTCCTCTTTTAATTTATTACAACTTGTTGATCTCCAAAGAGTTGAATTCGCAACGCATGTTTTACATAAATATTATTGTTTATTTGTTAAAAAATATTTTTACTCTATGCGTTTTTTTGGTGTTATTAATTTATTCATCAGTTTTACTGTTATTGTTTAGGGGGGTATTAATTTATTCATGGTTTATATAATTTTATTGTTAAGGAAATTTAATGCATAAGTTTTGTGATAACTGCAATTTTATTTGAACATTTTAATCATTTTTGTGTGGTGTTTGTATTTTTTCCGTGGATGTTGTAGATTAAGTAAACTGTAGTAGTCAAAAGAGTGTTATTGGCATGGTACAACGACTGCCAAAATTACCATGGATTTCCGTGGTATGTCTAGTTTTACAAGTATCATTATTTCTGATGTCGTTTTAAATATTAGTGTTACTTTTCACATTTTACATCTGGCTTTTTTGGTCTCTTTGCATAGCAATAGTTGAAGCTCTGTTATTTTTCACTCTGTAAAAAGATTGTCTTTTTTAAATGTTAATATTTATATGTCAAAAATTTATTTATCTACATGTTAAGTGGTAATTTGAGGTATTGCCTAGCACATTTTATTCACACGGCAATTTGCAGAACACAGCTTGTGTGAGCGGCATTCCTATAGATGGCGCTTCCGACAAAAGGTACACGGGTGTCACCAATACGGGCCGAGGCTGTTCTGTCAGTCGCGCTTCAGTGGCTGTTACTTTTACCGCTACTGGTTCCCAGCATAACACCATTCATTGACTTACTACTCAAGGAATTCCTTCATTTCTTTACCTTATCCTTCACAGCAAAACCGTAAGTTTTTTTCTATTACGAGGAAGAGCCGAGCCATGTCACTGGTCACTGCTGTCAACCCAAACTGCTTCTATTATGAGGCCAGAGCCCTTCTCAGCTCTTTATCTAAAAAAAAAAAAAAAAGCCAGACAGCGCATCGATCTGTAATTCAACAGCACAGGACTGAAATCATTCCAAATAAATTTTACCTAGCATAGGTATTATGGATTCTACGCACATGCAATCTTGGGGAAGCTGCCTATATGTTCTAATTAAGACTTGGCTAGAGGATGCCAGCGAATCCCCAGGTCTCACGTATTACCTTCTCTTGCTTTCTTTCATGTGTACTATTTTTGTGGGATCATAAATTGTGTCCGGAAGTGCGACTGGTTTGCGGGAAGCCACACAGGAAGAATTCTCTCGTGGTTGACCTGGTGTGTGTGCATTGCTTATCTCGACGCTTGTAGCCGCTACTGCTATGGCTTCTCATTTATGCCCTCCCCCCCCCCCCCCCCAAGCACCATCCCCTCCCCGTATTCAGGATTGACCAAAGCATTCAATGTTAATGCTCACGCTTCGGTCCAATTTGGTGACATTTGTTGGATGAAAAATTATTGTTTTGGTGAATAAACGTGTTCATGAAAACGTTTGGTCTTTTTGTTTTGACACCGGAGACTCGCGTGGATTGGGGGGTTGGGGGTTGGGGAGGGGGTGAGCGACCGCGTTGTTATAAAACATCTGACCTCTGATGACATCTCTCTGTTATGTATAAACACAGAGCAGATGGATATTTTAAAAAGTCGTTCCGCTCTTTATGAGCGTTATTTTCGCGGAATCTGCAGTGGGTCTGGAGTAAAAAGGTATAATACACAAAAAACCGAACTGCAGAAGAGCTTGGCTGTTGAACAACAACGGGCGCGACCGATAATGCCCGTCGATCTGTCTGTCTCTGTATCGCGTCTTTATTTACCGATTCCTCCTATTGCATTTACAGCTCCTATGTAACAATGTAGCTTTCTGTAAAAAATTCACCAGGCTCGTTAAAATATTACCTGCTGTGACACTGCAGTGTGCACTTTACATATCGTTGCCGATTATTAATATTCACACGTCACTCCCGTTTTGCACGATTATCAAGTTCACTTTGAATATGGTTCAGATTCTGAAAACTTTCTACCAAGGTAAAAAAACCCCCAGAAATTTGCCAGCTGATTTTTATTCCCGCCATACCTCAGCAGTCCTATATATTCATTTTCCCGTTGTTCTTCTATTTCCTTTTAATCTATCTAAGTTCAAATTAATAATGATTTAGGCTCATCCATAAACATGACGCCGAGCGGAAAACGTGATTTACAGTAAAATGTTAGGTATAGGCTAATTAGTAAAAATGTCCTTTTCTAGTCGTCTCTTAGCACGAGTGGGTTACCAGTCACTAACAAGAGGAGTTTCTTTATCGTTGTACATTCCCATTATTTCCTCCGAAACAGTTGGTAGATGCTGCTTTAGGCAATTGGTTCATCAGGTGGTGAATTAACAGTGATCTGTTTCAAATAGTTTCCGGGCATAACGTCAAAGGTCAAAACGCCGATAATCAAAATGTCAAGTATAAAAACGGAATAAAATGTCGACAGTTGTTCCCAGTGAGTATTATTGTGCAACACCCCCACCCCCTACACGCACACACACACACACTATTTTGTCGGGGGCTTGACCAGGATTCGTGGTGTCCTCAGGAGCTTAGTGGGAATAAGAAACCAGTGTCGTGTCCTGTTTTAAGGTGATCCATGTTTACAGGGTAAAGCGATGTCTCTTTCAGGTAGTGTGTATATAAATAACTGTATATCCGACCTGTATGTTTGACCGTATCACAAGTTTATTAGTCCCCCGCCGGGGGACTATAGTTTTCGGGTTTGTCTGTCCGTCCGTCCGTCTGTCCGTCTGTCGACACTTTTTTTGTTAACACACTCAAGCCTACATTTTTCCACCGATTGTTAAGATATTGTATATATGGGTAGTACTGGAACGAACAAGGATCGGTATTGTAAATGAGCCATGTCGGCCCAAGGACATTGGCCCAGCTGAACTTCACAAATTTTCCCAATCTTTACTCAGTCGAATGAGTTTGTTAACACACTCAAGCCTACATTTTTCCACCGATTGTTAAGATATTGTATATATGGATAGTACTGGAACGAGCAAGGATCGGTATTGTAAATGAGCCATGTCGGCCCAAGGACATTGGCCCAGCTGAACTTCACAAATTTTCCCAATCTTTACTCAGTCGAATGAGTTTGTTAACACACTCAAGCCTACATTTTTCCACCGATTGTAAAGATATTGTATATATGGATAGTACTGGAACGGGCAAGGATCGGACTGTAAATGAGCCATGTCGGCCCAAGGACATTGGCCCAGCTGAACTTCACAAATTTTCCCAATCCTTACTCAGTCGAATGAGTTTGTTAACACACTCAAGCCTACATTTCTGATTCGATTGTTGAAATCTTTTAGATATAGGAAGTATTGGAACCAACAAAGGTCGGTATTGTAAATGAGCCCTGTCGGCCCAAGGACATTGGTCCAGCTGAACTTCACAAATTTTCCAAATCCTTACTCAGTTGAATGAGTTTGTTAACACACTCAAGCCTACAATTCTAGATCGATTGTTGAAATCTTTTAGATATAGGAAGTATTGGAACCAACAAAGGTCGGTATTGTAAATGAGCCCTGTCGGCCGAAGGACATTGGCCCACCTGAACTTCACAAATTTTCCCAATCCTTACTCAGTTGAATGAGTTTGTTAACACACTAAAGCCTACAGTTCTAGATCGATTGTTGAAATCTTTTAGATATAGGAAGTATTGGAACCAACAAAGGTCGGTATTGTAAATGAGCCCTGTCGGCCGAAGGACATTGGCCCACCTGAACTTCACAAATTTTCCCAATCCTTACTCAGTTGAATGAGTTTGTTAACACACTAAAGCCTACAGTTCTAGATCGATTGTTGAAATCTTTTAGATATAGGAAGTATTGGAACCAACAAAGGTCGGTATTGTAAATGAGCCCTGTCGGCCGAAGGACATTGGCCCAGCTGAACTTCACAAATTTTCCCAATCCTTACTCAGTTGAATGAGTTTGTTAACACACTAAAGCCTACAATTCTAGATCGATTGTTGAAATCTTTTAGATATAGGAAGTATTGGAACCAACAAAGGTCGGTATTGTAACTGAGCCCTGTCGGCCCAAGGACATTGGCCCAGCTGAACTTCAGAAATTTTCACAACCCTTACATACTGGAATGAGTTTGCTAACACACTCAAGCCTACATTTTTGGAAACAATTGGCAAAATGTTATACACATAGGTAGTATGGGTGGTAACAAGAATTGGTATTGTAAATGAGCCATGTTGGCCCAAGGACATTGGCCCAGCTTGAATTTTAAAATTCACGAATATGATACGAAGGGTTGTAGTCCAACCTAACAAAATCAAATACTGGGATTGTACGCCGGCGGGGGACATAGTCATTTTCACTGACCTACTTGTTACTGTAGAATTGATTAAATTCAGTCCAGAAGTTTATTATAAAGTGTTGGTTGGAAAGTGTCCAGTAAAAGTGTTCCGGATTCGTTTGCTTTATTTCAGCCAGCATTAATTAAGATATGTTCACATTGCTTTAGTCTAAAGTCACAATGCAAAAACCATGAAGGACAAATTTTGCTCAGGGAAATGTCCCCTTGAGGGCGTATAATAATACCAAGGGATTTCCCATAACCTCGTGGTCACATGGCCTGTAAACAAAATACATTTGGAGACATTTTTTTCGTTGCCGGGGTAACAGCTGAAATCTGTATTTAAAAGATCCAGCGCAGTTATGGAAAAACCACGAATTTTTCTTTTTTCGTTGTCTATATATAAAATAGATGGATATTCTGGGAAAACTTCCAACATATCATGTAGGATCCAGACATGTATTCCTGGTTTTATATATGTGTCATTTTATACTGGAATCCGAAAACCGTTAGAGAAAGCGATTTTGACCTCATTTTCGGACTCCACCCCCTCTACATACTTGCATAAGCGGTAACCCTGAGATCTGATCTTTGACCTACATTTTCAAAGTCAAAGGCCAGGTGACCTGTGTTTTCTGGGATACAGTATGGAATTGAGTGATTTTGACCTCATTTTCGGACTCCATCACGTGCTTACGTTACAATAAGGGTACGTTCATGTTCTGAATTTTGACCTATATTTTCAAGGTAACTGGTGGCCTGTGTATCTCGGTAATCGATAAAGATAGAGCGATTTTATGCTCATTATCGGATTCCACCACAATAAGTACATGAGAGGTAACATCGTTATCTGAATTTTGTACTGCATTTTCCAGATTACCGGTCACGAGACCTGTGTCATCTCATATACCGTTTGAGATTTTGACCTCATTTTTGGGTTACACTGGGGTAGGTTCGTGATTTGAACTTTGACCTACATTTTCCAGGTCAACGGTCACGTAACGTGTTATCTTGAAAACCCAGTGAGAGCGATTTAACCTCGTTTTCGGACTCCATCTCCTATGCTTTAACAGTTTTTGGTTTATATATGATATAGGAACATAAAGGTTTGACCTCGAACCATTGGACAAGGTCACAAATACAATAAATAAGAGTTGTCGCAAAAACCGTGAAAAATAGAGCGATTTTGACCCTATTTTTTTAAAATTTCAACCCCCTCTGTCGAGTTACATAAATGAAACAATCAACTAAAAATGATTTGCAATTATGGTTTTTGTTGTTACCATTAGCTTTAAGTCGTAAAATTAATCCGAGCCGTGTTTCAGTTAACTAGTGCATTTCAATCTGTCGTATTTATTGCCAGGTATTTAAAAGGGGCGCTTCTTTTATGGCTTCCTATGTGGGAAATTAAAAATTAGTGACTGGCATCTGATAAGTAACCTTTCTCTCCCCTTAAGTACTTTCCCATAAGGTCTCAAGCGTTTTCCTTATACCTTAAGAGCTAAGGGCATAAGTCAAAAGAAAAAAAAGTTATTTGTAAAACAGAACAAAACCAAAAAAAAAAAAATACGGCTCTGCCTTTTGACTTTTGTCTCAAGCAATGTGAATAGACCTTTAGTCGATGTTTTATCCGCTTTTATGTTTGTCGGCGTTTTGATTTAGTGTGTGAACCACGATCAAAACAACAAGGATCAAAGGTGGACCAATGATTTGAAAGACGGGAGTAAAGGAATAAACTGAAGCAAAGACGCCCGAAACTCAGGGTACAGTGGGGGGAGAGATGTGTGAAACAAGACAGATATAGAGCAAAAAAAAAGTCAATGCTATTCATGGAAGCTAAGCTGCCGGGGAGACATCCACAGATTTACAGACGTTTACAAGACGGTTGAATAATAGATGAATAAATCACACCACTTGGTTAAGAAAAACAACAACAGTCCATTGTGACATTTTCAGTAAACGGATCAAGATCAGGGCCACATGCGAGTTAATTATAAAGTGTGACAACAGACTTGTGGGCATTGATCGGAATTGATCTTCCAACTTGAGCAGAATATTTCCCTACTGAATATCCCGTTATTTCGGGGGCATCCCATTCGCCGCTTGACAAACTTGTGCAGTCATTTAGCCATTCTGCCGCTGTTTAAGTAAGCAAACTTAATTTACTTAAAAATATGCTGTCTGAGAGTTGTAGAACACGAAAAACTACTCTTAATTACAGTAAAGGGCAAAAGACATTACAGCATAAAAATGGTCAAATGTCATTGTCTTTATTTTTTAAGTTCTTGAATGTTTTTTTTTGTTTTTGTTTTTTGTAAAACTTGCGAGAATCAGCATTTGTTCTCAGTCACAAAAAACGGTCCTGTTTCTCGACACAAAATGCCAAAAAATTGCCGCCAGACAAAATTTTCCAAGTAATTTGCTTCAGAAAAGTTCTAATTTACCTGAATAAAAAAAAACAGCATGGCCAGGGGACACTAAGGAAATGAGGCAGTAATTAAGTATGTGATGCTCGTAGGTTTATAATTCAGTCAGTGGTTGGAGAAATAACAGATGCAATGAAACAACAGTCGGTGCATTTCTATTGGTTTTAAACTGCAGATGGGAACAGGAAATAAAGATGAGAGGTCGACAAAAAATTTCCTATATGAATATGAATATAAATGTAAAATATATCTCAATCCAATATAGTTTATTCATCCTAAATTTAGTAAGATTCCTGTTCACTGCGTTGAAGTTCACAGGGAATTCAGTTTTACAGCTGTAAGTATGGTCCTTTTTTGTTTGCAGCGTTGATAAAATGAGATTGACTTCCGGTGTAAACCACACTGGGGATTCGCAAGAATTTCAGATTTGTTTTTACCCCTGTATATCTGTGACTTTAAATATTGGTTGTAACATCAGCACAGGCAAAGCTGTAGACATGATGTAGACCCCACCCACTCAGAGCCTCGATTCCTCCCACCCGTGAGTGCGTGTGGATGGCCCTCACACGTTTAGTCTCGCAAATGTTTTGCCGATAGCCCTCTACTCTTAAAGCCGTCTGTTGCTACAAAAAAAAAATGTTTTCAACTGGAGGGGGGCGTTGGGGGGGGGGGGGGGGGCGGGGAGGGCACGTACCATCTGGTTATCATGCGTGTCCATGACTTTTTATAACGACCCTCAAACGCGGAGTGCTGAATTTGAAATAACTCCTCCTTTTTTTAAACCAAACATGGAGAAAAAATTCGAAATAAGCCCTGTTTTTGTGGGAAATGAGGAGTACTTAATGAATATTAACCCCCGCCCCCCCCCCCCCTTAACGGCATTGGCAATCCGCTAACGTCTGACTTAATGGTAATACTTTTATGCCAAGTGCCCCGGTCCCCCTCCCCTCTGGTGTTTTCAGAACAAATTATGCGACATGTAAGAGCATATAACTATACGCAGAATTTACAGTCTGGCAAAAGACTTCAGGACATGGCCGTCTTCTTGACCCCCCAACTTTCGAGCCAAGCAGAGTTGGTTATGGTATAATCCTTGCTGGCAAAAGGGTTCTCGCAATAAATGTTTTTTTTTTTGCCGGTACCGCACACCGGGTGTCCTCTTTTGTTTTGGAATTCGCCTAAGACCACGGAAAGACCCAGAGCACACAGAGAGATCTGATCTTAAGAAAGTCTGTTGAATAATAATGGGGCCAATAAAGGCCCAAAAAAGCCTTAACAGGGAAGACTGCTCTTCAGTTATCTATACTCTTTATATCTATTATACTATTTAAGGGTTACTCTAGTCTTGAGAGGTTTTCAGTGTCATTAACCCTTAGGACCCAAAGGGACTTCTTTATAAGAGCCGCTATCTAATACACCAATTCAGCAAGTCTAAGACACTTTTATTCAAACATACGTATTTGTGTGGTATTGTTGGGTGCGAATTCCTGCTGGTGGGTTTCAGATATTATATAATATATCACATTTTTAGCGACAGAATGATGCAATACCGTAGTTTTATTTGACAGTATTTGATTAATTTTCGTACCATACTTTTCATTTCATCAAGTAAAAATCTAACACAAGTAAAAATGTTGCATACCGTGTAAATTAAAAATTAATCAGAAAGGGAAACATCACTGACGTCAGTTTCGAAAGAACTGCATATTGCAATTTCATTTCGCATAAAAAAGAGAAGTTGAATTCAATGACAGGGTTTAAGAGGAGGTTTCTATGACAACAGCTGATGTACAATAGGAGACAGTGGGTGTCGGGTTTATCTGCTGGTTAAGGACCTCCTTTTTTTACCAGTTTGACTTTGGAGCAAAGAAAACCAAGGAACAATGATACGAATATCATATACCACACAAAACTTTTATTGACAATCTTGGATACATAAAATTAAGATTTTATTTTAATTTTGACGTATGTGCCGATAGTAATGGTTAAGGGGATAGTTTTGTTGTGCTCATAACACTCTTAGTTTTGATACATAGAAAAGCTGTTCGAAAATAACCTAGGAAAGAGAATTTGACTTGAAATACAGCACTGCACAGTGGATAACACTAAACATTGTTTTACACAGCAGTTACGCAGCAATTATTTAGCAGATGTGACGTCACCTTAGGAAGTTGCATCGCAGATGAGAAACTCCGATTAAGGTAACCATTTTATAAAATTGAATTTGCAAGTAACTTTGTAAGATACCCAGTCCAAGACAACATGTGAAATATTTTGCCCCTTCACCATAATTTCTTGAATTCCTTGCCGAAATTTGCAAGAAGATTTCCAGTTTCTCCTCGGTCTCCCCAGTAAACATTCCGGCGTCTACATAACACCGATCTGAGGCTGCGCCGTCGACCCGACTAACCACAATATTAACTCTGGTTGTACTTTGGTTTTGATTGGTCGCGACCATAGATCAACGTCTTGCCAATGTCTTTTAATCGACATTGAACAGACATTGGTTAAGTAACTTTATTTAGACGTTTCTTTTGGTCAAAACTTAAACGCAACTTTCTCCGACATCTAATCAACGTCTTTGTTTCGACGTTGAAAAACCGACATTGGATAGATATCGAATAATTGACGTTATATAGACGTCGGATTCACCACATAAACAACCTCATGTTATCGCTCTCTGAAAATGGTGGCCATGACAGGTATTTTAAAAATAGACCAAAACGAGGCCGTAAAATACGAGAATTTCAAGAGGGCGCAAGTTTTTTCCCACCTACTTTTGACAAATCTACATGGAAAGCGACTTCATATATATATTTTGCGTGACTGAATGGCCTGAGGGTGAGGATGTTATGACGGAGGGGTAACCAGACTATGAGTCGCCGTCTAGGCTGTGATCCTAGAAATATAATTTTCCCCACGTCTATACAACGTCGCTTCCCAACATCTATGCAACATCAGGAGCGTTGTTTCTACTTCCATTTGCAACTTTTACGCGACGTTGATTAGACGTCGGATTATCGACGCCTATCCAACGTCGGAAAGCAGACGTTGTTTCGACTTCCATAAACAACCAAAACTCTAAGTTGATCCGAATACGGATGGGACGTCTTTCAGGAGTTGTCAAACGTCGCAGTTTTTACTGGGTAGCACAAACTGGATTCTTTGGCAGAAACAAATTTCTAGTTTCTCCTAGGTAATCAAATTAGCCAACAGAAGCTATAAATCCTCCTGAAATTATATTGATGTCAATTTCAAATTTCTCTCCCCCACCCCCTCTAACCTAGCTTTTACAAAATATCGCTTCAATAACAAATTAATAGCAGGATTGAAACGGGGCAAACAATGTTGAAGTAAATTATAAAAGATCCTAGACTGCAGACGGAATATTTCGTTCTAAATGACATCCAAGGATGGAAGTTTATCTTATGAATTTTTCTTCTGTGAAAACAAACAGGCTACAGTTTTTATCATTAAATCCAATTCCAATTTTTTTAAATGTTTTATTTAGCAGAAAGACAAAAACAGATGCTTTTTTTAGCCCCGAGGCTCAGACTGCATTTTCAGCTGTCTTATTTATTTATGTTAGGGTATTGGGATTGGGTTACTTTGCTCAAGATTTGTTACCGTCGAAACTATTCCGTGTGGTACCTTCAGGTTGCAGGCATTGCATTAGCTGTAAATTAGCGCCGATTAAGCGCATGTCAGCTTGTTAAGAAACAAATGTTATTGGTTCTTGTTTTTGGTAAAATAATATATCTAGTAGTTTATATACCTTTTGGCTGGTCTTATATAAAACCATTTCTGCTTACTCCGTTCTCAGGATGGAACAAACGAAATAGTGTCTGGAATTGCCAAAAACTATGTAAAAATAAAAATTTCCCACATTTTCTTGTAATTAACTAAACATACTGAGTGGGCTATGCCCGCCTTAGTCTTTTCTAACGGGTCTATACAGCTATGCAGTCTTCTGCATCCTCATGCTGGATGTCATTTGCGATGATACTGTTAATTGTGTTAATCTTCATTCCTTGGGTTTTTGTGGCACCTATGTTGAGCCCTGTTTGTTTACCAAAGCTGTGCAATCCATGGGTTATTCCCACTTGACATTGATCTGACGCACCCGTTAAAAATTTTTGACCTTAACCTTGATGGTCAAGGTCAAATCGCGAAAAAAACGTTATTTAAAAAAAACAATGATTTATCTCGAAAACGGTAAAAGATAGAGCAATTTTGACCCCATTTTCGAACTCTACCCACTATACGACGTTACGCAAGGTATAACTTCCGGTGACCTTGACCTCAAGGTCGCTTTCGAGTCATCATTTGCGAATTATGACGTCATTTATGTTTTAAAGCTCAAGAACTCGAAAACTAAACAACCTGGTGCTTCGGCACTAAATACATTCATACTACTTTTAAGCAAGGAATTTTTTGGCACGTCAAAGTACCTATGACGTCATCAAATTTCAAATCGCGAAAAAGATTATTTAAGAAAACGGTAATAGATTTTTTGACCTCCACCCCCTATACAATGTTGAATAAGGTATAACTTTCGGGTGTCCTTGACCTCCAGGTCACTTTCGGCCCCAAACCGGAAGTTGGCCTTTATCTCGAAAACGGTAAGAGATAGAGCAATCGGTTTCCAGACATCTCCTCCAAGACCACTGAAGCTAGACCAACCAAACTTGGCAGATGTATGGAGGGTCATCTGAACTGGTGCACCTGATAAAAATTTTTAACATTGGCCTTACCGGTATAGTTGGTAGTATTTAGGAGGATATTCCACATTCAAACATTTGAAAATTGTTAACAAATAGCAATATCAACTAACTTCATCATTCCAAGTGGGGTCTAATTCGCTGTGCGAATTTCGGTCTAGTTCTCTAATATGTTGGTTTTGGGTTGTCGCAAAGTCAGAACCATCAAGAACGTCGAGGATGTTCACTGTAGACCTGTTAACTTTTCCGATTTTGTATTCCCAGCTCCCCAGTTCATGCGGGTAAGGAATAAAACTAGCCAGAATAAACACCCTGGTCTGACTTCGAATTCGACTGTACACCAGTCCGATAAGTCGTTGCCTGATATGACTCTGCACTCAACGCGGTCGTAAAAGCGCGCAGTTAGTGACAATCGTAGCTGGAATTCCATACAACTGTAATATCCTCCAGTATGCCTGAAACATAATGCAAAAGTACCGAATTTTTTTTTAAAAAAAGGTATGTTTGCAGTCTTTTGCAGAAGTACAGCAGGTATCATATCGGTATACCGAATTCGAATCGATTTTGAAAAGCATCGCAAA
The DNA here is from genome assembly GCA_949752745.1 of Protula sp. h YS-2021. NCBI lineage: Eukaryota > Metazoa > Annelida > Polychaeta > Sabellida > Serpulidae > Protula > Protula sp. h YS-2021. The sequence goes on along the minus strand of OX457029.1, from coordinate 48,205,927 downwards.
ATGGCCGACAAATCTGTATTGAATTGGTATACTAGAGCTCCAGTATACCGAATTCGCATATTTTTTTTGTGTCCGCGTATCAATAACTTCAAACTAGCGGATCATTTGCGCTTAATATGTTTATTATCTTCTGCCTCCTCCTCCTAGCCTTCATCGCTGACCTAATTTCTCACGTCATTAAATAAATTCAAAACACTGAGGTCATTTTCGGCATACAGGTGCTCTGACATGCATGAATAACAAATAGCTGTGGTATGACTGCAGTTTAGATTAGGTACAAAATTCGGTAACAAATACAGTTTTTCGTTGTAGATTCTCCAAATTGCCCCCGGTATATATTTGGTACCAGTTTTTTTTTCAAGTTCACCATCGAAACCACTGAGTTAAAACGAACCACATTTTAAGTTAATGTGTAGAAATTTACTTCAGATGCGGTTTTTTGCAGACCTTGCGGTCTTCTGCAGTCGTCTTAGGAAAAAACCCCGCAAAAATTGGGATATTGTTGTCGTATTGTTGCGGTTCCTTTCCGGTCATTTTATTTCTTTGTGGTCACAAGGGCTAATTTGGGGCATATCTGCAGCATATCTTGCTGACTGTATTGGCTAAAAATACTGGCTAAAAATCATAATTTTTGATGGCCCAGAACTTAGTGAAAAGCGTCACAAAATCAAAAAAAAATCTTCCCCAGGCCGGACCTTTTTCGGCACAGACTTCTACTTTTTTACTACATAAAGCATAATGGTTTTTCTCATTCCAGATACAAAAGTGAAGCTGCTGCCCTATTCTTTCACAGGAAATTGTGAAATAAAGAAAGAGATAGAGAGAGAAGAAGAACTTTCATATTTCCATGCCAAGAGCAGAAGAAAAAACTCATCCTGACAACTCGATTCCAGCTTGTCGCAGTTTGATAACAGATACAATAGAAATGTTCCGACGCAAAATACAACGCTTCATCCCTTTTCTAAGAAATAAAGTTATCAAGAGAGAAAACCATAAAAGTAAGTAATGATAAGAAGGAAGGTATTTCATTTTCACTTGCCTTATTTTTGAGGGGTTCGATCGGTCTTCCCAGTAGACTATGAAGTGTTTTCTTGTAAAATCTTAAATTACAAAAGCTAACATCATCATCATCATTATCATCATTATCATCATCATCATCATCATCATCATCATCATCATCATCATCATCATCATCATCAACAACATCAGTATCATCATCATCATCATCATCATCATTATCATCTTCATCATTATATCATCATATCATCATCATCATCATCATCATCATCATCATCAACAACAACATCAGTATCATCAACAGCCGCAACAGGAACAACAGCAGTGGTAGTGGCAGTATTGATAACAGTAGCGGTACCAGCAATAGTAGTAGTAATACTACTAATAATTCTCATAACGTATTTCTGATTATATTTCTGGGATACCCAAACACTTTCCGGTAGTACATTTTCCAACCGGACATTTTCCGACATTCACCAAGCATTCACATTCACCATTTTCCAACCACTATAGACATTTGACTTGCATATTTTACCAGAACAGAACAGAGATAATTAGCAGAGGATTAGTAAATTCACTATCAACATTGCTGTAAATGTTCTGCTGGTAAATTAGTGCTGCAAGGAATTATCTTATTGCAACAGCTTTCATTTTCTGTGTTTTTTCTGTAATGAAGTCTTTAGTGGTGGAATTTATCCAATTTCTTTCACACATTCTTCAAATTTTGAAGAAATTTCCCCGGTTGGAAAATGTCCTCTTGGTAATTCTCAGCTGGAAAATGTGCAGTTGGAAGTGTCATGGATTCGTGTCTAGCGCTATTTTTTTAAGCCCTACGTTTGCAAACAAAACCACATGGAGGAGCCTTTTTCGTGAAGTACCCCAGCTGGGCTAATGTCTCGCGTTCCGGCCAACGCCCGTAAGCCGCGGCCAAATAACTATTGGCGGCTGCTAATTTAAGCCCTGGATAAGCAATTACTTTGGGAATTTGCATGCATTTGCCAGTTTATTTATATCGACTTGTGGTACCAGTTTCACTTAAATCCAACAATGTTATTACATAGTGGGTTCAGAGACAGTTTATATTTGGTCGCCCTGGACAATAGGGTTCAAAGCGATGGGGATTGTGACAGAGCTGATTTACGGCAGCAACGAAAAAAAAATTATTATATGAAATTTAGTCTGTAAAATTCGGTAGATATGTAGAACTGAACCGTGCAAATACCTTCACCTATATTGGAACTTTCTTCAAGACGTGCAGAAATGCTGTGGAATCGCCAGCACAAGATGTCCTCCAAATGGTACCATCTGAAAATAGATATGTTATACCGTATAGTTGCCATACATTGTGCATAACTGCAGAAACAGAATCTGAAAATTGGATCACCGTATTCAATCCCCACCAATGGCCTGTTTTCCAGTGTACGTATTGTATTTGTTACTTTTCCGAGCGACAGAAGTACGCTCTTTTATCTCTCCAACTCGACCAGTTTTGATTTTAAAGAAAGGACCAACACGAAATGTCGTTTTCGAACGTGTGCAGCATTTTTGACTTGACCAAGTTATTTAGTTATGTGCTATTTATAGGTGTACTTGGTTTGACTATTTTTTTGGTGGCATTTAAGTTGTCTCTGATGTATTTCATGATTGGTAACTCTAATAAATTAATGTAGTTTAATTTTAATAGCAGATATTTAATGTAAACCAGGCCAAAGAAACAGCAAACAAAAATGGCACAATTTCATTAAAATATCAAGATAAATGTTACATAATTCAATCGGTGTCCCTAACTCTTTTTAAATACAATTCGTTCAAGTTTACAAATCTGGAAAATCACGGGAAAAAATAAATAAAAAGAGCTTTTACCGGCCTTGTTGTGACGATGATGGGATTGGCAAACGAATATCTGTGTTGAGCATCCTTTTGCACTGTCCTTAAGGGAACGTACATATACATCATTTCCCGTTCAAGTGAAACCCCCAAAGGCTGCCAGCAAGATTATAGAACAGTGATTAGCAACCGCTCATTGGAACGATGACAGTTGCTTTGAGAGGGACACAATTGATTGGTATAATATTGAATTTAGAAATCAGGGTCATCTGTGAATCCGAACGAACAGATAAAAATGGATCACCGGAGGAAAATTTGCTTCTCACAAAACCAGAAAACAAATGGTGAGCTATGTCAGCCGATGCATCTAAAACAACAAAGGATTTTGCCCAAGACTGAGGGACTGAGGCCTCCCTGGTGAGGGTGGGTGACTCACGCACAATTTGGGCATTTACGTAAAAAGCCCCCCCCCCCCCCCAGTAATAAGCCCCACAATTGTGAATACTCGGTAAAACGCCCACCTCACCTCTTTTGACTCCTAGAACACTTAAATGGAGGAGGAGATGGAATGAGTGGGGGGGGGGGGGTGTTCCCGGTTATGCAAAAAACGGGAGTGCTTTTAGCCAGAGGGCTTTTAACCGTTTTCCACAAATCGGTTACCATGCATACCCATGACTTCCTATAACGACCCCTAAACGTGGCATGCTGAGTTTTTAAAAATACACCCTTTTTAACCAAACGCTGAGTGCAGCTTCAAAAGAACCCCCGTTTGTGGAAAACGTAGAGTACTGATTGAAAATTACACCCCCACCTTTTTAACGGGATTTGCACTCCACGAGGACCGCGTTTGGCCTGAAAAACACAAACCCTTTCTCCGCGTTTTTTGAACACATATATGATAGCATGACTCCTCCCACCCCCCCCCCCCCCTTCCGTCGGTGAGATCTCCTGGGTGTTACAATACCTTCCCATTAATCTTTAAAGTTCTCCAGCTGCACAGTTTAGTCTCTATTTGAAGATATAAAACTCTGCTCGTTTGTAATTGGTTGGGGAATTCTTAACCCAAAAGGTCGCATTTCTCCCATTGGTTTTCTTTACATTTACTTCTGTGAATATGTTTTTTTTTCAAAATGTTAATTTTCGTACAATTTTTGATCGGATAAACTTGAATTGTTGCTTGGCTTTTGATGACTCTAACCCCTGCTCCCTTTCTATTGTAATATTAGACCAAAATATTGCCCAATTTGTTCCAAAAATGATGCAAGGAGTACCTAACAGCCACCCTGCGTAGAATTTATTTTCCATTTATCGACGTAAGCTCTTCTGAATTTACTGGCTAACCTTAAGACGTTAACTTTCTGCGCATTCACTCTAATGCAAGAGACAGTTGCGCACTTCTGACTGCAAGCGCACAGGGGTTGGGATGGGTGGGGGGGGGGGGGCAGTTGGCATCTCTGAAGGGGGTGATGCTGGTAGCTTTCATTCGTAAATAGTAAAACTGCAGCTGTTTATGGAATCATGCGTGAAATCGTAAAAAAAAAATATTGATAGTATCAATTGCGTTTATACATTACATATTTTTTAATTACTCTGTTTATAAAATTGTTAGTATCTTTTGTATTTATATATTTATATTTTCCATGTTTCTTATTCGACAAATTAACTTACGTAATGAATAGAATACATCGAAATTCTAAGAATACCAAACAAATAATTGTTTTACAAACCACTATCCCACAAAAAGGGGACAATTTAAGAAACGCAGTGTGCGGAGAAAATACCTCTGGACTGCCCCTAATATCCCCTATTTTTGCCAGCTACGGAAAAAATCCCCCTTCCTGTGGAACTTATCTTCTCCAACAGAAATTCAGCCTACGTATTAAATGCTTTAAAATATTCAGATATTGTTAAATGAAGTACCTCTGCAAAAATTACTCAAGTTGTCACCCTCTGTGAGTTCTTGACGTGAATTTTGCAGATTATGCCCTGGAGCTATTGTCAATAGTAGATATGATACAGGGGGAGTTTCTCCGTGTATAGCAAAAATCTGGCGGGGGGGGGGGGAGGCTGCACATATGGGGGTTTTCTCTGGGGCATTCTTCTGGGGTAGGGGATGGGTTCTCAGGATTCAACAAATACCACCGTCAACCTCTGGCAAGTGGCTCACAGCAACCCGATACGACAATTCGCATTTACTAGCCAAGAGCAGATAATTGGTAATTTCCTTCCTTCACTTCCAATACCTCCAGAAAAATGTCTTGTTGTCCACCGCGGTGAGAGGTTTTCATTGGTCTTTGTCATTTCCATTGTTATTATGTTGTTGGGTCGTTTATCGACTTTGTTTCCCTGTTGATAACAATTCGAGGTCAACTGGAAACCAGAAGAAAACCATGCATTCCATATCTTTCTTCCGGGGGAACTTGTCAAAATAACTTATCTAGTGTGAGCTCAGGAGGAAACCGAAACATACTTTCCGTAAATTGTGGAATTACAAACCTTTCTGTCACGTTTCGCCCGCTCTCCGCAAGCCATAACCTGTCCTTTGGGGTTTTTGTTTGAAGAATCTACTGTATAAAAAGGATAAACGCCCTACAACTTCTGTGCACTTTCCTAGTTCATGAGACAGGGCGATGCTCGTGGAAATTAATTTTTAAGGCACGTCTGGCAAAGGAAGCCATGTGACAACGCTGTTGTTTTATGGAGAAGGATGTGCCCTGTCATTTGTGTCCGATATTTTTTTTTTTGTAGTAACAGATACGTACAGCAAAAGCTTTCGGCGAGTCATGTACAACGGAACTCGGTCATTTGTCAAATAAAAATAATCAGACGTATTTTTCTCCAATTTGCTTCAAAGCAGAAGACTAATTGTGACTGGAGGAATCTGCTATAACAACAGGGCTGACAAGGCGCAAAGCTTTGCGCTGCGTCTCCCAGCTCTTGTGGTTATTTTCATCTGCTCAGGCATAACTAATTAATGTGTAGTAATTTGGATTTTACCACAAATATTCTATTGATGCAGTTTGTTCTATTGTGAGTATATATTTTATTTCTTTAGAACATACAGCATACGTACATTCAATTGAGCTGTGATGTTTAAATGAAAGTTTACGTTTTAATGCGTATATGTAATGACAATGCTCGACTCCTGGGGGGCGTGAGGGGGCGCTATGTGTTGTATGTGTTATCACATCATAAAATCATTTTTAAAAAGCAGAGAGAAGGGGGTAATTTGAAGCCAGGCGCTTTTCACGCACAGTGCCAATTTCGTTTAAAAAAGGGCCGTTTTAAAAGGCCATGGACACGCGTGCCACTCCCGTCGATGCGACTGTAAATTTTTAAAGTTAGGTTCTGCAAAAACACGTTCTACAGACTGGAGTGGTATTCTGCTTGTCCTTATATTTAAGGGCGTCCTTATTCTTGAGATTAGATGTTTCATCCTTAATTTTTATCCTTATTTTTAAAAGACTTTGTTAAGTTTGAGGATAGAGCAGAATAGTTTTTTATCCTTATTTTTAAAAATAAGGACATTCTTAAAAATAAGGACAGAGCAGAATACCACTCCAGATGTAATGTGAAAAAATCAGGCTTCGTTTTTGTTTCGCCTGAACTGACTCTATGGAGAATTTTAGTGTGTGGGCCGACTACCTTTTATGCTGTGGGCGACATAAGATAATTCTCTATCGACAAAAAAGCTAGAAGCGGACGGAGTTGCATGTTGGTAATTCCCACTTTATATTTGGTACTTTCAAACTTCGTTTGCAACTGGGTATAAGTCCGTAGTTTATATTTGGTACACTTATAGACAATCATCAGGTGAAACTGCAAAGTGAGGTCTAACTATTTTTCAAATATAATCACGCATATTAATCACAAAAAGTTGCCATAAAAAGTGCTAAAATCCCAGTGTAAAAATATAAACCGTGGTCAGTAGCGGTAGCCTTCCATCCTGAATCTCGACCTTGAGGGTCAAGGTCAAAGGTCACGTGAGCTCATTTGCCGTTAACGATAGGACGACCTATCTGGAAATCGGTTAGAGATAGAGCGATTTTTAGCTCACTTTCGACTCTATGGGCCTAAACAACGTTACATAAGACGTACCTCAGTGACCTTGACCTTCTCGGTCATGTTCAAGGTAAAAACCGGAAGCTGACTTTTATCTCGAGAAAAGTTAGAAACAGAGCGATTTTGAGGTCATTAGTTGACTATTATCCCGAAAACACTTCGAGATAGTACGATTTTTGAGCTCATTTTCTACCCTCATCACAACATCACATAGGGGGTACCTCTATGACCTTGACTTGGTCAAGGTCAAGGTCAAAAACCGGAAGTTGACTTCTATCTCTAAAACGGTTAGAGATAGTGATTTTGAGCTCATTTTTAAATCAAACGACGACAAAGAATTGGTACTGCGTGACTTTGAACTTCTTGGTCATAACTTAATACAAATATTTTCTTTAGTGGTTTCTGCAAGTGGGTAAATTCCGCTATCCAGGGAAATTCTGTCTAGTTAAATTTGATTTGGTACTGTTGGTCGTCACGCGTTTTACCGACAAAGCTTTGCATTGGAAGCTGAACTTTTTAGGACACTCATTTTAATAGTATGGGGGTTATCTGTGTGACCATTTTATATCAAGTCAAAATATCTCATTTTATAAATATGTGATATTTGGGCAATAAGAATCGAGTTAATTTCATATAATTTCATTATGTTTGCATTTTTGTGTTTGCTCCACAAACGAATATTTCATAAAGAGTTGCTAAGCACTTCATTTCGGGTTATTGTGAACTAATAGATGTTATGTAGCAGATACTGCAAGCAATTTGTGAAGTCACGAAGCCGACAACAGTCTTTCTGGTTAGCTTGCAAAGAAAATATATTTGCTGTATTTCTCAGAAATGCAAAAGTATAGCCCATATATTTTCATTTATTATAGCGGCTATTCTCCCTAAAGAGTTAAGGGTTTTTTTTTTACACTTTCAACAATGGTGACTAGATTTTGTTTTCCTATTTTTAATTGCAATTTTACGTCTGAAAAAAGAAACATTACAGAAAAATTAGACATTGAAGGAACAAGAGACAGAGAGAAAATGAGAAACATAGACATGGAAGTGGGGAAGGGGTGGGTGGGGGTGTTGAGAGGAAATTCTTGGCCTGCTGTAACCCCTAAACGTCAAACGTATGGTTGATTTAATTAGGATTCAACACGATCTAAAAGTAAATGAGGAAAGTCTGAAAAGGAAATATAGCAAGTAATGAGGGACTTCTTGACTTTAATTAATAACAAAAATAAAATAAAATTTGTCTGCCTTTGAAAGCTTAAAAAGACAGTTTTAAGTGGGAGAAAATTACAAGCGAAAGAAATGGAAATGTTGGAACAAAGAAAAATTGAAGTCTTTTGTTATTTTTAGTTCTTATTTTTATTTATTTATTCTAGATGATTCATGAAGTTTGCCACGTATTTTATTAATGTTTAATTTTTTTATTATCTCCACAATGACAAGAGTAGGATTCTGTTCGAACAGCTTTAAGATTCAGAAATGCGATATCATGGTCACGAATTTGAGTAAACAAAGACTTTTAAAGAATAAAGAATACTGTGTTTTACAAACATCATCATTCCTTTATAAAGTGCGACATACAAATTAATTACCGACAGTGCTTTACCAGATAACAATAAATTTTAAATGAAACCTGAAACAAAATAGGCGTTTTATAACGTAGGTTACAGTATAATTTAGTACAATGCGGGGAGAAGTGGGGGGGGGGGGGTGGCGTGTGTGGGATTGTGCTTAAACAATTTTCTGCAGGGATCCAAGTATTTTCATTTCGTTTCATTTTATTTATTTATTTATTTACTTATTTATTTATCGGCAATAGCATAATCGGTTATTTGCAGTTTATGAAGATTCAACATTTATCTATATCAAAACAGCAGAGCCAGCCAAAACATTTGCTATTTTACTGAGTTATTCGTGAAATAAAGCACAACAGCAACAACCCGGAAATCGGACCATCCTTGGGAATTAGCGAAAATAGTCTGATTTCCGGGGTGGTTTGAATTCCTGGGGTCGAGCAATTTTAATGATATATGTAAATGTTTACCTATGATTTTGTATCCGTATGGTAGTCGGTAATAAGACACACTTCTCATGTTATCTCTTTTTTTTCAACCAGTTTTATTATAAACAGAAAATCGCACATGACTACGACTACCCAGTAAACATTGCGACGTTGGATAGAGGTACACCCGACGCCGGATCAACGTACGGTTTTGGTTGTTTATGGAAGTCGAAACAACTTCTACGTTCCGACGTTGTATAGACGTCGATGATCCGAGTTCTATTCAGCGTTGCGTAAAGACACACTTCAAGATTGCAGTAGGTTCTTGGCGCCATCATGCGCTTAGTTCGGGCAGTGCTTTTTAAGGGCACATCATTTTACTGCTATTTGTGCCGCGGCTGACTGGAATGAAAAATCAAGCAACTGCTGTTCTTCCAATAGCCGTAATGTCATTTGTTCATTGTTTATGAGACAATAAAAAAAGTCAGTGATACATATCGACGGTGCCCTGCTAAACAGATTGATATAACACAGTTTTGATGTTTGCAAAGAACATAACGATATGTTAAACATATGTTGCCCATATATTTTTCAAATGATGTTCACAAAACTGAATCTCAAAACGGCAGTGTAAGTCACAACATTTTCCATTTTACTGGTTTATGTCCTCATTCACAAGTTATTTGTCAAATGAAGCAATACACCGAACCCCGGTGTATTGCTTTTTTTATTTCTTTTTTTCAATCAATTTTATTAAAAACTAGAAAAACGCATATGAAAAAGGCTGCTGTTCATTCACATTCTGCCAAAACCCTTATAAAAAATAAACGAATTTTTGCTCACAATTTTTTATCAAAACGTTTTCTTGACTTCCTACCTGACTTAATTTAGTTATTTCTGACTTACGCTGTAGTGGCTGATCTTCTCGCATGATAAAATTATTGCGTCTTTCTTATAAGAAGCAAAGCGATAAACTGAGGTTGTTTCACAAGTAAATCACATACGTGGAATGGGGGAATTTTCCCGGTGATTTCAGGGGACTCAAAGGACACTTAAAATGCTGTTGCAGAGTGCTAATAAAAACTAGAGATGTATCTTATCTGTGTTGAAACGCAACATTGCACATAAGTGCCCTCCGATCTTTCTATTCAAACAAGATTTTTCTGTCCATATGTTCTAGTCCGCACCCCAGTTACAAGCATCGAGCATATATATATATGCAGCCGGTTGCTTAGTTGCTCAAACCAGTATAATTTTGAAATCCCTCTATAGTCCTCTACTGTATTGAATTTTTCCACAGAATTTCAACCCTCTCTCCCTCTCTCCTGTTTTTCACTCAGTTCGGAATGTTTTAATAAATTCAAACAAGAGAAAAAACCTTGGGGTGGGAGGAGGGGGTGAGGAATGTTGTTTCATACAGGAAAGCTATGCTGATCTTTCTAGAAAGTTTTCAAACTAGTTCTTGCAGGTTCTTTCCAAAAAAGTGAAAATTTTTGGGCATAAAACTGTTATAAAGGATTAGTTTAAAAACCTGATGCACATTGGTTTGGACCTAAGGGATTGGGGGAGTGAGGATGGGAGGGGTCGGTGGCATTCTATTTCAGAAAGTTAGTAGTAAAGCCGTGTTCTTCATTGTTTGTAGTAGGATTTCGAACTTGCAGTAAATAAAAGAAAATCAAACCAAACGCCCACTGAAACGTAATAATACTACTCAAAGAAAGAAACTGCTGTACTAATTGTTTAACATTTCGCATTTCGAATTTGGTTCTCGGTAAATTAATGGTATCGGCCATTGAATTTTAATATTAAATGAATTACTCATAATAAAGTCTTCTCAAATGAATAAAATAACATGAAAAGAACTATCGCCTTAACTGTGTCAAAATGTATTTCTTTCCTATTGAAACAAACAGAAATGTCTTATCTTACATGGCTTATGAGTGAGAAGTTGGAAGTATTTTGAACTAATGAAAACGGTGATATTTATTTAGTGTATATCGACTGTAGGACTAGCACAGAAAAATAGATTACTTAAGCTCTGTGTCGTTTTCCTTAAGCAAATATTTACTAAGGTATACAGTGGTACTGTTATGGATCTGCGTGGAGAAGCTAATTGAATCTTTAAATGGACTTTTTAGGTCTCTCATTTTAACCGATTGCACTGCCAGAATAACTTTATAATATTAGTAGCATATTCTCATATTACTGGAGAGTGCAAAATTTATTATAAGTAGAGTAAAATAACTGGTGAAAGTTGTAAATTAGGTGTAGCAGTCAAATATCTGTTTCGAGTGAACAGAATAAAATTTATAGACGGCAAGAATTTTAATGCCAGTTTCTGCCAATAAATAACACCCACATGCGGATTTGTTTTCGGTAGATCACAAAAGAGTTAGAGAGGATTCTGTGAGAGTTTCATACGCCAAAGCTGCAAAATAAACTCTTTATATTTGATGATAGAGGACTTAAAGAATGCATGCGATATCAAGGAGGATCTCACGGCGGTTTAGCCTTGCGACCTTTCAGTTCTTAAAGCAACCAGCAAAAAAAGGTAGGTATAATAAACAGTGGTGAGCATATGTATAATTAACCTATTTGTAGTAAATATAAGTGTCGTCTGAGATTACAGTACAATTATATTGTATATTTAACACTTGACAAGCCTTTGGCTTGCAAGGGTTATATGAATTTGTGCGAGCAAAATTCGTCCTTTTTTTTTTCTTCTTGACACTTTTTCCGATTTTTTGTGTCTTCTTCTCCTCTGACACTATGGGCCCTACGACCATGAAACTTGGGACTTATGAAGAGCTTGATCTGAACATGTGCGTGTCACTTTTTATTTTCGTCTTTGATTTCCTTTTCTTTGTTAAAACGCCATATGAAAAGAGTGTATTTTTTTTCAAGTAAATGCATAGCATTTAACCCACATCACACACAGTTGCTCAGTGAGCTTTGTGCGAGCTCTCACTGGGTAAATAGATAACGCGGCGTATGCTAGATCAGTCAATAAAACCTTAAGTCAACAGAAACCACACACTACTCGGCTTATAAGACGTATTCAAGCTGTGTTGTTTGCAATATATTATTAAAGAAATAACCCATTGAAGGAAGTATTTTTACGTTTTAATTTTTGTCAAGTGTTTAACATTTCGCTAGCGAAGTGAGGTTCTAGTTTTCTTTGTGATGGTAAATTATACATCATTTTTGCAAACGCCTCTGCAAATACCTAAATACTATTGTGCCTGACTTGGTTTGAAGGAAAATATATATTTCCTAACCATTGAAATGAATAAAACTCAATTCAAAATAAATGCAACAATTGGATGTGGTTAAACACACTACAGTTATATCAGTTTATGGTAGATATACATGTACGTGATAACTACCAGATGAAAAGTATTCATCATTGTAGGGATAAATAAACAGGCTTGGTTATTTGTATTGCATTCGGGTACTAGTGGAAGATATGTGAAAGAACCGAGTTCATTGATTCCCACAAGTGCGTGAATCCAGTACAAAGTACCTGAGTGTCATGCTCTATCACTATTATAACACAAACACACACAAGCGTGGATTAGACGACAATAATCTTTTCCCTGTCAAATATTTTCTTGTGCCACACAGGAACAATCGCAAAACAAAAAGGGTAGCGTCACAAAACCTTCAGAGTAACGTTGGCTTATACGTGTGATGTTCATGTGAATGTTGTAACATTTGCTTACCATTTCTTTATGCGGGAGTGAATTGTCAAATATCCAGTTATATTCCAGTTTTAATTTGAATTCCAAGAAGTTGTTTGTCTTAACTTATACACAGTATGCATATTATTTTGGTAGGGGAAGCGGGAGGGGGGAGAGGTTGAACAACCTAGTATTGTAACCTCCCATAGTAATTTAAACAAGGCTCCCTTCTAGCTGTCGTGAAGCTGCCAAATCAGCAAGACTGGATCCGCAATTGATTAGGTATTAACATGCGAAGGGGAAGAATAGTTTTCGAAACAACACAACATAAATTCAAGAATTTTTTTCAATACTTCGGATTCGAAAAAATCTTAAGAAATCGTGTGTGGCAATATTTCGTCAATTTAATCATTTTTTCTGTAAACAATTCTGTTTCAAAATGTACAATTCGTTTTTAGGTCAAAGAATGATACTGAAACAGCAATTGCGTGATCAAATTTAGCCATTGCGCTTCAAGGAGGGTTTGCGTGACTGAAGTCATTAAGAATTCTTATTGAGCATATTATTGCATTGATAACATGCTATGCCACATACACTGTGATGAATAACGTTATGTGGAGACTTCAATGTTAGGAATTCTTAAATGGTGATCTTTTACACACCAAAGTATTCTTTATCTTTGACACAGAAGATTGCAGTTATGCACAAACAAGCTATATGAAAGCATATTTTCCTGTAAAAATGTTGTGAGTTGCATTTTGTATTGATATGGCTTAATTTGAAAAGAAAGCTGTCCTTTATAAAATTTGAAAGACTTTCTACCGGATTTACAAAACTCTAACAAACAGGGAAACAATCAAACAGCAGTTAATTACTCTTTTTATGGAATGGATTAATGGGGTAAGTGGAGTTTAAACTTAGTTAAAACTGGTCCTTGCATTACAATTTCAAGCACATGTTAATTGTAATAAAAACGACCCCCCCCCCTTTTCTGGGCACGATTAAACGAGCACTGAGACCGTATCCAGGACTTTCAATAAAGAAAAGAGGGAAGAAGTGCGTATACAACTCCGAAAGATTCGCAGCACCTTCATCGCCATATTTTACTGATAATTTAAAGTGGAGGAGTGTGCAAGGGGCAGCCTGTTGATCCACTGCTGTGTCATACGCCGTACCTTGGGAGTGCAATATTTGTTGACAGTGACACTTCGCACTGTCAGTCCATAGCTGAAGGCGGGTTTGGGGGGAGTGAATTGTACAGTTTAAGGTCTGTCTCTGTCATCATAATCAATAAAATCAAAACAAATAATTTTTAATAATGGTACAAATTCTATGGCGTGAGATGTTGAATGCCATTACATGACATGAAGGGTGCTTAGTTATTTCACATCTTTAAATTAATGGTATGTCATATTGAGCATTTGTCCGTGAATGGTAGAATTTTTTTTGTTCTCGTCAAAAGTACATAATTTCTCATTTTATAGGTGTTAATCAAAACAAGACTCTGCGTATTTATTAAGGGTATCACTTAAATTTACAAAGAGAAATTTATTATCATTAGCCGAGAATCCCACATGAAAAGGAATTCGGGTTTTTGTTTATTTTATGCTGCGATTTGTTTAAATATTTGAAACAAAATTAGTTGCTCAAATAAACCCCCATCAATTTGATTTTGATTCATGAGCAAACTGATGGGCAATTTTCGGTAACTTTGTTGCAAAATAAGTGTAACAAAGTTACATTTTGTTTCAAATGCAAATCAAAGATTGATGTTGCTGCCGAGAGAAATAACACTTGGAGATACCAAAAATAGTTTAATTAGTTAAGTGCGTGAAAGCTAAGAATTAATCATTTCAACGGAACTGATCCATGGTGTGGTTGGATGGTTTATGGAATTGTGTGTGAGCCCCCTCAGAACATTAGAATAATTAAATAATGCAAGGGGCGATTGAGGTCTCTTCAAACGTCGACATTTGAACGTACACCAGAATGCAGTTTCATTGGAATCCATAAAAATATACATATAAATTTCAATGTATATGTCTGTTAAAATACTATAACAAGAGCATGAACTGGAATCGTTTGCATGTAGGCAGCCCTACTGTGTAGCTGTGTTACAGTAACGTAAAAAAGGCAGCAAAAGTGATGCTAAAAGTTACTTACGACCTGTCGAACTAATACCACTGCTTAAACTGGTAAAATTTCAATGAAACTTTTAAACAGTAATGCAAGTCAATTTAAGAAAGAAAGTAGAAGAGAATTAAAGACACATGCTGAAGTATGTCATTGCCTCCTACTCACTGCTTTCTTGGACTAGTTCTCTGAGCAGATCTACGGAACGAAAAAAGAGAGTGCAACACACCATGGAATTTCCATTACACTTTGGGTATGGAATATTCCAAAGTTAATGAGAAATTTAGACTGAATGCAATAATCAAACGGAGAAATGCAGAGCAGAAATTCTGAAGTGCAGAAATATGAAGAATGATATCGCGACACAATTAAACTCATATAAAGATATGAGAAAGAAATGTACAAAAACTTTCAGCAGCGTTATCAGCAGCCTAGAACATGCACATGAAACGAGACTATTGGCTACACTGGGCTTTGCGTACTTAAACTCTCGAAGGAATTCGTAATTGGAAATTACACATTTTTAGATTTATGGACTGTGACTTCAAGGCAACAAATATCTTGGATATCGAGTAGATACGGATGCTTTACTCTTGCCGTGTTTTTGCAGAATATATAATATTTTAATTAGAAACTTACTTAATGATCATACAATTCTATAAACATTTAAAAAAAGACACACTTGCATTGTTTGGTAGGTAATTGTGGTGGAGAGCGGTTTCGTTTATAAAAAATACCCAATCATATTTTTCGTATACTCTAAAATATCCAGGGTTATCCAGAGTAGGGAACAAAAATAAAACATTGGTTTTGAAAGCAATGCAAAATTTGCAAAAACTGAATTTTGCAACCTTTATTTTTGTATTGATTTATATAATACATACCGCTAAGAGTAAGCACATAGTGACTATTTATTGTGACAGTTTTGATCCAACATAACTATTTTAGTTCAGTTTGTAGTAAGAACAATAACTGTGTTCCTAACATGTGAGAAATTTGGACAAACCTCGGTCACAACTCAAATTAAATAACTAAGCTGTGACATGAAAGCGTATGTTCGTTTTTTGTAGATTGAGGAATCTGTTTATTCTTGAGTAGGATTCACTTAGTCTTTTCAAAGCCTTTTTAAAAATTACAACCACCATAACCTGTTTGAGTAATTACCACAAGTATTGTGCATGCAATAAATCATCACAATATTGTTTCTATAGGAAAGCAAAATCTGAGATAATTCTCTGTCACAATCGAAACACTGTGAGTTGTCTTAATTAAAGACCCAACAGAAAGGCCATAATGGTATAAACTAGGGGCGCAATCGTTTTGAGTGCAGGTTCAGACTTTGAGCATGATATTGTGATAATCAATTTGTAATTTGACGCCTACTTTAATATAGCAAATATATACAAAGGTTCATGCTACTGAAACCGAATAAGCATTTTGAAGCAGTCTTTCTTATTGAATGCTTAAAATATATATTTAATGCCAGCTGAATAAAATAAAATATCTTTTAATAGAATATCTCACATTAGGTATCGAATCTGACATCAGTTTTTTTTATATGCAGCCGGTTTGAAAAATACTTCATACAAGCAATTTGGTCCATCAGCGTTCCCTTTTTGTGCCCTCATATATATTAGTATATTGATTTTTCATAAATATGTCTAGATCTGTTGTAAAGGAATAAGTAGATGTACATAGAATTTATCGATTTGAGTTGAAACTGTAACAGCCAGTCTTATTTATAAACTCATGGAACAGTTAAACATTCTGCTTTTTAAGCTATTGAAAAGTCTTGAAGCAACTGCTTATAAAAGGACACATCCCAAGCCCCATCTTTAACAGAACCACGTAGAGTACCGGTTATATGCATTATGGAACTAATCTAAAATCTCTTTTTAATAAAAGAAGAAATTATGTCCGGTGTTGTTTTATTTATATTTTCTTGAAAGCTTCGCTACAAAACGTTCACAGAACTAACAGCTGTATAAAACATTGATTCCTACTTGGCATTTAACGGCGGCGGGAACCGGTAACAGTTGTCAAATGGTCTTTATTTAGCTATAATAATCGCTTTAATGTCTATAGTTATGACTTTACATAACATCAATGTGACTGATGGTTTTCCTTTTCTCACTGATCATGAGGGTGTTTTTATCCCAGCAATCCATAAGAGTGGGTACTTTGTTAAACGAACCCAGACCTAGATGAATATAAATGCTTAAGCAATTGTCTGCGCTCCCCCGGCATTTGTTATCGCAAAATTCTAACCGCGTGATTTCTTCATGTGCAGGTTTTCTAGTGCGACATTCGATGCTGTAAATGATTAGGAGTTTCTAAAAGGTATTAATTCGAAGCTAAATACTTACCCCAATTACCCTTAGTTATTCTTTGTGGCAAATTTTCGCTCTCTCTCTCTCTCTCTCTCTCTCTCTCTCTCTCCTTTTCTCTTTGATTCTCTCTCTCACACACAGTTACTGTCTTTCTCTCCGACATAAGACCACCTTTGGAACTGATCAAAGTGCTCTTAACTCCGGATGTCTTATTTTTTAGGTTTCGTTATAAGAGTAGCAAAAACTGACCTGAGCTGATGAAAACTGGCGTGGCCCTTTTTCTTGGGTTGTCTTAATTTCGATGTTACATTATCCCAGTGTTCTTGTGTTTCATTACTGTTTGCCATTTTACATAACGGTATATTATACAGAGACAGATGATTAAGTTTTTATGCAAAATGTAACTATATCCAATATTTAAATTCTTGACATAGATTTAAGTTTTACATTAAGTCTTGATTACCAAAGAGAAAAAAGGACATGACTGAACCTTCGATAAACAATTCAGAGCTTTTTTGGTTATAACTATTTCATGTTTTCACATACCATTCACTTAGAGATACGAATCAAAGGAAACCATTTGCACAGCATTTGGCAATAGCAAAGATGTGGTGTTATTCCACAGTTCATTTATAATATAAATGAAAGACAAAGTGACCGAAGAATATTAGTGACGGTTTGAAATATTTGCAATTATATCTTAAATAAATGAGTGATAAGCATAGAAAGGAAAAATTATCAAAATAGTTAGTAGCGATGTCAATTCTAATCCCTTCAATGACAAATTGCAATAGACGACAATGGTACCGAGACGAACAGAATGCTTCTTAATGAAGTGTCTGAGCTATAAAGCTGAAGCATAACAATTCAAACAATTATAGCCTTGTAAAAAATTCTATTATATTCATATTGAGGACTGTTATAGCATTGCTGACTAAACAATGCTTGTTCAAGTCAACACGTCATTCTTCTACCGTGTTGATACAAGAAAAAATGCAAAGAATGTCTCCTCATTTAAGGAAATTATTGTTCTCTTAAGCAGTGTGACGTCTGGAAAGCAGCCTTTATACCTTGCTCTGAGCTCAGATTTAAAACTAATATTTTCATTAAAATGCCAGCATCTATAAGTGCATGATATTTGAGACGGTATGCGATTTGCAAAGATAAACAGAAGTCCAGTTTTGTCTGAGCTTTTAAGCCTTTGTAGGTCATATTCTAAAGCAATTTTAGCTGTAGTAAACCTTAAAGAACCACTTCAATTTTTTTCCTCAATGTTTGTTGGGTACTGAAATAATTTTTATTGCAGTAAAAATTGGTCGAACACGAGCTTAGATGTTACTCAGTTACATGTCAAACATTAAAGGAAAACTGCCGGAACCATTACCGTTAAATATATTGCTGTCTGCTTCATTGATTTGTTTAACATTTTGATTAAACTGAGGGAAATGTTTTTCTTAAATTTTGCAAATAATTGAACAAATCCGTACGGTTATCAACATTCTGTTCCACGTGAAATGTTTTCTGGAGTTATATCAAATATATGTTGTATAATAACATTTTTCATAATAACGATCAAATGTTTATACACATGGCGCAAAAACATAACCTGGGTAACAAACTTGTGCATTCCGACGCTTCCTACTTAGATTTTTACCTGAATATGTGGTTCCATGTTACTGGCATTTGCATCATTGTTATTTTTATTGCTACAAGGTATTCTCAAAACTTAGGACAGCTTATGATAAATAAGTTACTTTAAGAAGGGTAGGGCTAACCTGTACCCCAATACAAAGGCGTTATGCCATTCTTGAGCCATATGGATCTGAGAGATCTGGATATCCCCGTATATTAATAAGTGTTCTAGCTTCATCTCTAAAATATAAATACGGTAAAGTATGTACTGCAGGATAACTTCTTCACTGGTATATGCTTTATAATGTTATAAACATGTGTTGAAACAACATTCGTCAGAAATCTTAACCAAGCATATGATATATTACCATATATTTTAGAGGCAATTTCGGCATGCGACAAGTATATGCCTCACTGTTATTAGCAATATAATTGCTACATACATAATAAATGCTAACTACAACGTTAACATTTGTGTTGTAAAAAATACACTTTATTGCCATTTTTAGCATATGGTAGTGTTTAGTTGGCATATGTGTGGCCCATGAAAACTGTTAAATTGTTTACTTAATTGGAAACAGTGTTGTATGGTGTCTGAAGCCAAAGATAAATTGTTTTTATATTTTTTAGTAAAGCATGATGTCATAATACGGCAAGAATATGGCAAACAAAAACTTTTTTCATTTTAGCCTGCATCGGTGCCTAAAATTAGACTTTGTGCTTCAAAATTGTTGGTTGCAATAAAACATATATTTGGCAAAAAATGGTGTAATATTAAACATAGCCATCTAAACAATTGCTATAATGATCACAATGACATACCAAGTTGATCAATTATTTACTCTGTATAACGCATTAAAAGAGGTGCCTGACCTAAATTGCTGGCAATAAATATCACGCTAAAGTTTCACTCTTAGGTATCCTTTTCTTGCTATTTCGTGTTAACCATACCGCCACAATAAAGCCGAGGTCAATTTATTAAGATAATAAGGTTTAATATGGGCAGAGTTCACCAATAAAAGATGCAATCAAACTTGCAACCATCCAGAAACGCACATTTGTTATTGTAAATGCATATTCTAGTAGAAGGGAAATCTCGTCTCACACAGAAACCGCTGGGCCAGCTGAGTTAGAATTTGATTGATTTCTTTGAAGAGCAGCGGGTCTGTTGTCTGGGACAAGGAGCAATCACTTAGATTTAAGAAATGATTTATTTTGGGCTAGCGGTAAAATCTGCATCACACTGGTGGTTTAATCTATAAGAAGGATAAGTGAGAGATTGGCGTATGGCGTCATTACGTAGAAAATTCTCGAGGAGGGTCAGCAGGGCAACGATCCAACTTCTTAACAGCGCCAGAAAGAGAGGTATGCTATGTGGTCACTTGGTTCAAAATTTCATGGGCCTGCCTTGAAACTAGGTCACTATCCATTTTAAGAGCTAGCTTCGATACCGTTTTATACGTAGAGCGTTTGTTTGTTTTCTTGTGTTGTGGATAGTAATGGTGAAAACGCTAATCACGAGCCAAGCCGCAGTGCTGACGTTAAGCGAATTTCGCGAGTTTAGCTAGGTATTTCAAGATTTGCAATATAAATCGCATCCCTGGGATGAAAACAAGTGTTACTTTAAGCTCATTCTAGACTTCAGGAAATAAGATAACGATAAAGCTAACTGCGATTAATTACACATGAAACCACAAGATAAAAAAACCGAAGAGGGATTAGCTTAGTCATGCAATAAACAAGTTAAGCATAAACAAACAAACAAACAAATCGATACAAACAAGTTAAGCAAATTTTCATCCAATAGATACGACGGCAGTGGTCAAACAGCTTCCAAAAAAGTTTCCATCTCATCAGAGCCTCCCCCCCCCCCAAAAAAAATAACATAATTAAAACAATATAACGTGCCTTCGCAAGGCTGACGCAGACCTTTCATATTTTTTAAATTTGTGTGGCATCAATAAGTGGTCGTTTGACAGAAAAAATATCGGTTTTGAATTAGCAGAAATATGTATTTAATATGGTGAATTCAAAAAATTATATATCGTTTTCACATGGTCAAACATATAAACATTTCAAATATTTATTTATCTAAAAATAAATTCAAAGTACAATAGTTCTACGCAATTTCTTTTCCCCCTGAAAATACAAGCCGGGACAAAGTATGGTCACGTGACGTTGTTTCAGTTGCAGTGTACCGAACGCAAGAGTTATTTAAGTGTTTAACCTGTCAGTGATCTGGCATAGAGCTGCGATAAATACATTATTCCTAACATGAAAAAATCACATGGAATAATTTCAGCAGCAAGACGGAGCCTTAAACGGGTAAGGGTGCAGCTTGTGCTGGGACTGAGCCCTAATGACATGTTTTGATTAGCTATTGTGCCTCAGAACTAAGCTACTTGGAAGTCATTTCCTTCTTTAAAGCCATCAACTTGTTCACATTCTGCAGAGACATTGCTACTTGTGAGCAACGCCGACAGCCCTCTGTCCACTAATCTGAGTGGAACTTCATAATTTCATCCAAGAGAACGGTTGTTATGGTTATTTTGACTTGGAATTTGTGTGTAAGTACACGAATTCCCATCCCCAACTCCACATTTAAGTGGGCTCAGATGTGAAATTCGAATCCGAGATAGATAGGAGAGCTAGTGCATTTCCCCATTAGAGGAAGGGATGGGGTAGGGGGAGGGGTAGGGTACTCACGTACCAACTGATTATTATGCGGAGTGCTAAGCGGAGTGTTCATTTTGAAACGGTACTCCCTTCTTAACCAAACACTGAGTGAAATTCCGAAATAATCCCTTTTGTGTGGGAAAACACGAAATACTGAATGAAAATGACAACACCCCTTTTTTAACGAAATTGGCATCCGCGCGGACCGCGTCTGGCCTCAAATTATCCCTAGTTTTCCGCGTTTTTTTTTTGGGGGGGGGGCATGCATAGTAATAACATATTTCATACTAAGTGTCCCCCCACCCCCCACCCGGGGATGCATCTCCAAACTCTAGCTTGTGAAAAGCCCATGAAGAGAATCTTTTAACTGTAGCCCTAATCATCCGTGTGCTTAATGAAGGCTGAGATCAATATTTTTCCAAACGGAAAATGCCTTCGTGGAGCCGAGATCCCTCCCGTCTCCCCCCACCCGGTCTTGAAGAGGAAAGTGAGAAGCACCATAAGCGCTTAAGTTATGCATCTTGATGGTGTACCGAGGAATGATAGTATAGGTATTGTTTAAACAATGCAATTTTGTGTTCAAACCGGTAGAAGCAGAATAAGATAGGATATACAATACAGTAAAACCTGGTTTATTCCGGACAGCGTCGGGAATGCCATAAGATGCCCGGATTCACAAGGTGTCCGTATTGCTCAGATTCAGATATAATGTCCCTGGCAATCTAAATGAGCAAAACCAATAGCTTACTTATACACAAAACATACTTGAAACGCGACACGCGTGACAGGATTGAACAGTTAGCAAACAGGATCAGTCGTAGTTTTGGTGGCACATTCTTATAGACATTATCTGAGAGAGTATATGCAAACAAGAGTCACAGACTGCACCATTGCCTTGTCCGAATTCGACGGGTTAGTCATCAGTAAACCTATAGTTGGGACTTAAAAAAACGTGTCTTGTGTCCGGAATAGGGAGTTCTCTAAACTATTCAGATTTTTGTTATATAAAAACTACTTGATAAGTAAAAGAGACTGACAAATTTTGTCCGAATAACAGAGTTGTCCACATTATACAGGTTTGTCCGGATGCAGGCTTTACAGTACATATAATGGGTTAACCTTTTGATAGCTTTAGTGTAATTTAGTGAACTAAGTAACGCAAAAATTGTGGGTTTTATTGTAACAGAAGCATACACGAGAGGTTTGTGGGATAATAACAACGGGAGTCCTATAGTTATATGCCTCTCGATATGCCTGTTTTTATGTGCCGCAAAGGTTATGCCAGTCTAAGAGGCTCAATTTATTGTTGGAGAGCTTTGCGTGGGGGATAGACTCTATTACATTGAAACTGAGAGAGCTTAGGGAAACGCTGGAAATCCAAAACCCTGTAAATTCGACCGTCTGATAAATGCGACCATTTTGGATAGCTCCTTTGTTCCAGTTGTCTTCAACTATAAATGTCAAAGCCCGCGCATAGATGGTCCAATTTCCAGGGTCCAACTATATATTTTGTGTGAAGAAAGTCAACCTAAAATGTATAATGAGAAATTTCATTCAGTGTTTTGTGATAGGTCAGTCTCTCCGTATGATGGAAGTGTATTCCGTTGTGAGACAGTGTACCAAGAAAAAAGCAAAAAAAAAAAAAACAAAAAAAAAAAAACACAAAAACAAACCAAAAAAAAAAACAAAAAAAAAAAAAAAACAAAAAACAAAAAACAAAAACAAAAACAAAACAAAAAAAAACAAAAAAAAACTCAACTATAAATGTGGTGGTACTGGGACCTTGCATGGGGACATAGGGATGCGTGAAGTCAGGAGAGTGCATCATACAATGAACAGAATACGGATTCTCTGCTAAAAAATTGCAATTGGTGTAAGAAAATAGCACATTTTTGTGGAAAAATTGTAATCTGTGCTAGAAAGTGCCTTGGCCAAGCAGGACATTTCATGCTGACAAAATGAAGCCAAATACCAAGCTCTGATTGGCAATCACTTTTGTTACCCTTAAAAAAAAGGCTGAAATTCTGCTCTGTGTCGATATCATTAAGTTTTTCTCCTTTGTAATGAGACCTTCTTTTGCAAAATGCCACCTTGAAACACACAGAGTTTCAAACATAATTTGGAGGGGGAAGTTGTGTAGTGGGGATGGGGCGCGGGGAGGGTTGGACGGGAAAGGGGTCGTGAAGAAATTCATAGAAATTCCTAAAGCCCATTTTGCATTGAAGTTCCACTAACATTTGTTACCACATCACTGCAGAATTTATGGGGAAGGTCATTAAAAAACATTCTGATCAATATAGCGCACTTTACAGGGCACTTTTTGTCATTTAATTGAGGTGAATGCTGTGTGATTTGAGGAATAAATAAATTAAATTAATAATAATATTAAATTAATAATAATAATAATAATAATAATAATAATAACGAGGAGCAACAGCCCGGCCCTCCAAACTTCGTAGAGGAAATGAGCAGTCCGCGATAGGTCGGGTTGAGGGACAAAGCCCCGGGGACGCTTGATGTCACATATGTTACCCTGTCTGTCCCCCAAACAAAACAAAAACGGAAAAGGGGGTAGTTTTTAGACTAGAGGGGGTCCGCAAGCAGTGCCAATTTCGTTTCCCATAAAAGGGGATTATTTAGGAACTGCACTCCTGTTTGGTTAAAAGGGGCGGGGCTTTTATTTCAAACTTAGCCCTGCACATCCAGAGGGTCTTTCTAAAGAGTGCATGAGTGCCACCCCCCCCCCCCCCTCCTATCTCCCTGGGAGCGAGGAAAAAACTTGGTGTTGGTGAAAAAATGGATGGAGAGTAACAAGATGCCATTCGACCTCTGAGCGTTGAATGTTTTTGCTCTCTCGGAACAATCCTTATGGGAAAAAATGCGTATATATGTTGATTGCAGAGTGCACAAGCCTAAATGCCATTTCGGCATGCGTCATAACTGCAAGCCGTCTCATTATTGTATTGATTTCAAGAGTTATTTATTCAATTACACGACTTATTGCTAAGCTATTAACAAATAATAGCAATCGGCGGCTTACTTACATCTCTCGATGGGTGACTGAAAGGTTAGACACCTAGGACAAATGGTTTGCTCAGCGCTACTGCGGAATAACTACACCCACTTCATTAAGATGCAGTTAAGGGTGGTGACGGCCGAGACTGAAGATAAAGGGCACCTGCTTTTTATGGAAATTCTTCTTTTTTTTTTTAAATAGTGACGAAAATGTTGATTCAAGTATAGGTAAGGGAATTTGATTTTCTGGGTGCATACAGAAATAAGCAATGACATTAACTACCCAAAGGAGAAAAGTTCGGTTTGTTGTATCTTCAGGCTTTACAAGCTTGAACATAGTTATTACGAAGCTAACTCTATATTTGTTTTATTAAATGCAGGCAGACAAAGGCATTTTTTGCAGAATCAAAAGTATAAGATAAAGTATTTGATAGTTTGTTGCATCTTTAGGGTTTGTAAATCAAAACATCGTTGTTATGAACCAACTCTATATGTTTTATTAAATATAAAAAAAACTTGACACAATTTAATCGGATAAGAAAAAGTATTAAAACATAGAATAAGGATGACATACTTAAAACAAGAAAAACAAAACTCTGGGATATAAAATTGTACAGTAAAAAGGTCCTAAAAACGAATAAATGTTTAGGGGTAGTTCATAAGCTCCACGTCTAGTCGATTAAGTTGAGTTGACAAGTCAGGCGCGGGGAGTAGTTAACCATGTTTGCGCTATCACGGAGGATTTCACGCAGGTTCAGCAAAGTGACATTCCAGTTTCTGCAAAACTCTCCCAAAAAGGGTATGTACCGTAATTCCCGGTATATAAGCCGCGGCTTATACATCGATTTTGCACACAAAACACCCGGGTGCGGCTTATACACCGGTGCGGATTATACATCGATTTCATCCACACCAAAAAATTGGACGATCTGTTAATTTTTTTCAATAAGTGTTTTTTGTGTTATGAAGTCAAGATAGTACCGGTAAATTTTGATGTGCATGCTGTTAGACACAAAGAAGATCTCAAGATATTTTAAAATTTTATTTTAATATTTTTTATTTATATATTTTTAACAATGATTTCTGTTTATTTTTCCTTTATCAGTAGTTCAAAAGTACAGGTTGACAAAGCGAATATTTTATCTACATATTCACATCTACTTTTATATAAGGATAAACATATCAGTATAATGACCAATCAGTTTGTTGCATCTTAATAAATGAGTTTTGGTCAAACACATTACACCCAAGAACTGTTTCTTGCTAAAGCTTGACACGTTTCTGCGGGTTTGTTACACAAGCTTGAGGATCGGGCTGTTCCGCTTCTTAATCACAATTCGTTATCAAACTGAGATAGGAATATCACCATGATATTTTTGAATACTGTGGAATCTCGGAAATCTGACCCCCCCCCCCCCCACCCATGGGACGATGCCAAAGTGGACCTTTTTTCCGAGGTGTTATTTGTGAGGTTTGTTTTATTATAGAGCCTGGTTTTCTATTCTGTTGAATAGTGGCCTTTTTCCGACTTATTTGCGAGGTGATCCGATAGCGAGATTCTGCTGTTTCTGAAAGACCTCCATCATAACCAATATACAGCTGAGGTATTTCTTTTATTTAGAATTTTAAATTACTGATATACCAGAAGTCTTTTCCGGCAAACTGGCGAGGCATTTTGTTTCAACCAGAAAGTTTTTACGGTAGTGCTACCTTAAATTGGGGGGGGGGGGGAGGAGGGGTGTACTTGAAAGGTGATTGGGGTGTGTGAATAAATTCGGAAAAAATCCCAAATCCTGATTTCGAAAAGATCGCTCAAACATATTTGAGAAGATCTGTCCTAAATATTGCCTTCAATAGAAAAGGTTACCACATTTTCACTATTTGTTTATTTTTGTAAAATGTACCTCAAGATCGACGAAAAGTCGACAAGATCGCTAATTTTTTTCTCTGAACTCGAAAAGATTGCAGAACAGTTTTTGGTCAATTGGACAAGATCACTGACTGGCTTTCCTTTCCGTAGCATGTCACCAAACTGACTCAATTCAGTGAGAGTCCCCATGTCCTCCCCAAGCCTTAAATAAAGCTAGAATAAAATCTGTCACTAATAAATTCAATCTGTGTCCGCCAAGTATGTGCTGAATCACAATGTTAAACGTAACTCTAACTTACGAATTTGACAATTATTATATTTTTTCATATCTGGAAGGCACTAAAATATGCTAAAGGAAACGTTGCGGTGTCTATATATACTTAGCATATACATTGCATCTAGATCCTCTCTTATTCCATGTCTGCATTCCAATGTCTATTTTTTTTTTTGGTAATTTTCTGTTGCATTATGTAGTAAGTTGATCTGGTGCTTCGGTGAAAGATGTCGGTCATTCTCCAGTTACAGTTATGAAAGCTGTAATGCGAGATACCACTGTTCCAACAGGGACAACCCAAATGTTACAGATCAAGTCTCATCGAATGAACCTTTCCTGCCAAAAAAAAAAAAAAGAAAGAAAAAGAAAGAAAAAAAACACACACACACACACACATGCTAATGCAGCTCGCCCAGCAATGGTTCGTGTATATATTTGAGTGTATTGAAAACCAGAAATATTACTGATTTCACAAGAAAACTGGACTAAATATTGCATAAAAGGGACTGATTACCGTTAACACAAAAATGGAATTATTATAGCGAAATTTTAAGTTTTATTCCAATTAGCATTGCCACCTGCCCATGTGTTTTTCTCCTTTGCTCCCTCTAGCGGGAGCAGTTAAATATGTCGGTCGCCAATTCCAGAAAGGCGTTTTGTCGTTTGTATCCTTAAAGCAGGTTTTTCTAGCCTGGACGGGTAGGTTGGGGTGGGGGGGAGTGGTCTGAGTGGAGCAGCTGCTCGAAATCTCTTTCCATTTAAGGCGAGAACGCTGTACATCGACGGAAGTCTTTGATAATTGACGCCCATGAGCGATTCTAAGCGATTTTGGACGAGCTATTCTGTTCTAGAGCACTGAAGGCTTCAGCCTCCCCCAACCACTCCCAACCACTCCTGGATCCGCGCCTGTCTCTCATGAAGTGCTTTATGTCAGAAGTACAACATTTAAAAGAAAAAAAAGATTTAGCCAGAAAGCGGAAAAATAGAGCAATGGCCTTTTTCTTAAAATTTTGAGTTCGTGCGTAACAACTGTCGTATTTTCAGACGATTAATAAAATATGCAATTAAAAAAAGAAATTAATTATTTACAACAACCATTTTGTCTTTCTGGCCTGAAGGGATAAACACAGACACAAATGTGATGATGTGTTTAAAGCTATAGTAATAACTAAAAGAGCATTTGTTTTTCATATGCGGTAGTCACATGTTATTCATCTGATTAGGGCGTGGTCACATTGTTAACGCTTTCACAATGCAACAAACATGTTTTATCCATGTTTTAGATATGATTTAAGCATGTTGCAACCATATATTTTACTGCGTTATGGTTACGTATATTTCTAACATCGAAAATATGTTGTAATCATATATCACATGTAAATAACATAACACAGAACATCGACTAATGTGTGAGCCAAGCGAAAATACGTAACGTCCAAATTTTCTTGGCATTCTGTGTTTTAGTCCGTAAGAGAGCCCACATTCTAAAATAATTTTCTTTTATTGTTGATGCTGTTGTGCCAGTGTCACCATAAACAAAAAACCACATGTTTGTGACACTTACTTATATAGTATTGACGATAATTACCACATGAAAACCACATTAGCAGTTTTGCTAAATGTGTCGAAAAATATTTCACTAAAGCAAGGAAATTGCTTCTAAACTTAGATTATACCAATCGTTTCAATGGTTGATAAAAGACATGGGTTATAATCTATCCTGTGCTATGATGGGTATAATCTATCCTGTCGTGGGTTTAAAAGCTATGTTACCATGGGTATAAGCTATTCTATCATGCGATAGGCTATCGTGGTATCAGTACAAGCTATTCTAGCGTATATATATATATATATGCTATTCAGGTATGGGTATAAGCCATCCAGACATGGGTATAGGCTATTCAGGCATGGGTATACGTCATCCAGAAGTGGGTATAAGCCATCCAGGCATGAGTATAAGCCATCCAAGCATGAGTATAAGCTATCCAGACATGGGTATAAGCTATCCTTATATGAGTACTAGCAATTTCAAAATGACCTGGCAACCCGGGGAACCTTTGTGGTCTGTACCTTTTTATTGATGTAACTCAGCGCGCAGAAGCAATTGGCCGCTGACCGTGAAACAACTTAACAGCGAGAAGAAGTGTATTCGGCTTTATCTGGCTATCTATGGCATGGTTTTATAGTAATGTGTTATAGTGGTGATATATCATTTCCTGTCGCACTTTGCATCGGATTCTGATACCTGCCAAAAGCCTGTGAACTCAATCATGCTCGGTTTCGACCCCATAGCGTTTCCGAAATAAATAAAGCTCCATGATCTTTCACTATAGGAGCTCGCCATATGTTGATAACCATGGAAATATCTACCTTTTTTGTCGGAAATATAGTGTTTATAAAAATGTTCATCGTAGTTGGAAGCTCTACAATCCGATTATGATGCCAGGTTCTGCTTCAGTTAGTTGCCATATGCTGTCCGTACAAACAGGATGTTGAAATGTTGAGTTATAGTGGCAATTCAAGCTGCATATTTTACGTATACTCACACATTTTGTAAGCGGTTGTTTGCAGTTTTATATCACATGTATAACAATTTAGCTGCAATTTTACAACAGTGTGAACTTGTTACAGAAAGAAAGAAAGTAATTATATCTATGTGCCGCAAAGGGCGATTAATACGCGCCAACTGATTGCGGTATGCGAAGCGACGGGCAATTGGTAATGAAGGAAACGGGCGCTGTTTCATGGGCTTAATTATGGGCGTCGTCCTAGTGATTTGGTTTCTCTCAAATTTGCTTAATTAGACGTCACCATGAAACCAAATCAAGGAAGTCGAAATGCAATAAACTAATATCTATGCTGACCATTTACTTCCCAGCTTTGTGGTTAAAATCTGTTCTGATTTGCACGGAAAGGGCCTATGTGACAGATGATTGAATTTACTTCGCTTCCGGCCAAGGGGTTTCAAGGATAGCTCTTCGAGAGAGATATGTTTTCAATTTTGGCTGCTATTTTTTTCTGGGCTTAGTTCTTGTATAAGAACCAGAAATTGTGCTATTTTGCTATGGACACAAGCACTAAATAAACAGTAATTACATGTTCACGGGGTATTATTTAAAATCATACCACCGTTTATGATAATTTAAATGGAAAAATACATTTACATATACCATGTGTCTGGAAAGAAATAAACACAACCAAATTTTATACCTGATTTGCACAGGGTATGTTTGGGTGTTAGACAGTTTGGATACAGCATGAAAAATAAAACTTTTGTGCATAAAAATTTGCTTAGATCAGGAATATATGTGGATATTCGGTGTTTAAGCAGTAGTTACACATTTATAAACAAAAAATCTGATCTGAACAAAAAATACATGTTGCATCGGCGATTCCAGAGGAAACCTTCAGGCCTGATTTTTTGTTTTTGTTTGGTTAAATGGCCGGAAACTCCTCAATTTTAAAAGAAATGTGTCACCCAACCCCATTCTTACAACCAAGACACCCTCCCAGCCACGGCGTGACAATGCGAGGTATTCGACATATGCTGCACGCAGATGCGACTGGAAGGATTCAAATCCAGTCGCTTAAGCATACATATGGTAAATGCATGACAACCACATGGTAATGTTTCCTTACAAAGTATGTCTCTATATTAGACATGTCTTACCCACGTGGTAAACATAGATAAGAGGAGATTAAGAAAACTTTGTCAGATCACATTCGTAAAATGTAGGGTGCTCATATGGTTCATACAGGTGTGCTACATGGGACACGGGGGACCACTTGGGACACGGGGGACCACTTGGGACACGGGGGACCACTTGGGACACGGGGGACCACTTGATATCATATGTGTTGCCATGCGTGTCCAATAAGGATGGCAATGGCGGTAATCCTGAGTCGAGACGCCGTCCGCGCGAAGTGTCAATTTCGTTTGAACAACGAGTAATTTTCATTTACGGCTCATTCCCTACATAAAGGGCGGGTGCAAACCATCGTACCCAGTGTGTGCGTCAGTGCCCGTAGGTATATGGGAACAAGTTTTACATCAAAGATATGGTAATTATATGGCAAGCATACGTTAACCACATGGATCAACATATGTGGTACACGGACTACATGTATGCGTATGGTAACCACATGATAAACACATGCACAAAATAGCAAATTAACGGTAACCGTATGTAGACATACATGTCAACCATATATGGTTCCTGCCTCGACAATCATTTGATTACATGCAGCTACGAAATCTTTGTGCTCAACACAGTTTTACCATTTGGTAACCACAACCAACCATTTCTTTGTAGTGGTCAACACATATTTCACTACTTTTTTGGTGTATAACCATGTACTAACAGGTCGTTAACTGTAAACATGTTGACCACATGGTAACATATGTTTCATCCAGAAGCACCCAGAAGCGCGAATTCTTTAAGCAAACGTTTCCCCCAATAATTCATGTTTGGCCGAAAATCCTTTGAAATCATATCCCACATGTATCAAGAGATTTGCAAAATATGCTCGAAAAACATGTCCCGTACCAACAACTAACAACTATTACCTTCTCCCTGCTTGGGGAATGTTACCCCAGTCCCATTAACTGACATGTGTAATTAGGGCTGAGCCCTATTTTCCCTGTTCCGATAATAGCTAGTGACAAATGTACGGCAAGGGTGTTTTTTTTTTCGAAACAAATCGCCGTGTGGTGTAAAGACAGGTGGGGGGGGGGGGGGGAGGTGGGGAGAGGGGTGGTTACCACATGTCTGATCACGTGATGCGCTTGTCGAATGGACGTGTAAAATTCTCCCCATCACAGAATGACTTGGTATGCATAGATAGCCTGTGTGAGATACCTGGCTCACATAGGCACAAAACCTTGAACATTTTTACTGTTATTACAGCACAGCAGACGAGTGCATGTTACTTATTTGTAACACAACATTACACTGGGCAACAAAGTATATAACGTGACATTCATGAGTGGAATGGTATAAATTAAATTTTAAAACTATTAAATTGGCAATACGCGTATTCATTAAAAAGTTATCAACAGATAAACTGTTGGAATAAAACATCAATAAAATAAACAATTTTAATGAGTAATGGTTAACAAGGATAGATCACAATAAAGTTCTGGATAAAAAATACGTCTGGCGAACACATGTGACGTATGTACAGCTTGCACATTGGATTGTCATAAATAATTGAGAGATATCGATAAAAAATGTATCAGTTATGAATAGGTTGTAATAAAATGGTACAGCGGGTGAAGAGATTTAGTCTACAGCTGTAATAACTTACACTGTGTAAAAATAGCAACAAACTGACTGTGACAGAAAGTTTGAATAGACACTTTTTCTGTTAACTATGGTGTTATATTTTCATTTTCAACGCGAATAACAAAACGGTGTAGTCAATGGGGCAGTGCGTGTTATCACCAGCTAACATCAAATAAAGGATGACAAGGCTTCTTTGACGTTATCGATGTGGATGCAACTGAAACCGATTTTGTAAATTATTTTCTTTCATACCTGCTGTTCAGACGTCAGTTTAGTTGGAACAGTGTTCGATTTTTTGAAGTAAATACAAGAAAGTAAGGTACAGAACAGAATGGACTGGTTATCTTCACATTTAAGAAGCCGTGGAATCATAAACAAAGCCTGCAACAATGTGACGTTACAAGCATGGCTGAATTAAAACTGTGTCAATTATTTAGAATGTTGAATTAATACAGAATTAATACAACAATATTTTGCAAAGTGTATTGAGAAACGTCATCTTGAAAAGGAAAAACACAATGTTTGCCGCTACACGAAGGATTTCGCGAAGGTTTAGCCGAGCCACATTCCAACTCATTACCGCCAATATTAAGAAAGGTTTGCATTAATTTCATTTATTTGTTGTATTGGCTGTGCTGTGGAGTAATGACTAAAAAATCTGTTTGCTTGGCTTAAAAAAATTAAAACTCAACAAATAGCTGGAAGCCTTGTGTGATTGATTGTCAATAAAAAATACCACATTTGCAAGATGTTCCTTAATTGTTTTATAGATAGGAGTAATGTTTTCATTTATTATCGAGGGTTAGCCAGGTATAAACATTTTCTCACATTTTCATACTGCTCAGATGTTTTTAGTATGTAGAAAGTTCTACTTGAGTGATAATTGGACATTATTTCATGAAAATCACTGCTTATCTAAACAGGGGGCGCCAATTCAGTTTCCTCTGGGCGCCCATTCAGTACCGTTTGAACCTCATTCAGTACAGTTTGAGCACCTATTCAGTACTATTTGAGCGCCCATTCAGTACCGTTTGTGCGCCAATTCAGAACCGCTTGAGCACCAATTTAGTCCCGTCTGAGCACCCTTTTGGTACTGTTTGAGCTTCCGTTCAGTGCCCTTTGAGAGCCAATTCAGTACGTTGGAACGCTCATTCAGTACCGTTTGAACACTCATTCAGTACCGTGTGCGCCCCATTCAGTACCGTTTGAGCGTCCATTTGGTACCATGTAAGCGCCCATTGAGTTCCGCTTGAGTGCTCATTCAGTACCGTTTGAGTGCCAATTCAATTTCGTCTGAGCGCCATTAAGTACCGTTTGAACACCCATTTGGCAATTTTTTGATCCCCCATAGAATTGTGCTTGAGTGCCCATTTGGTCCCGTTTGAGCACCCATTCAGTACCATTTGAGCACCATTTAGTGTCGTATTAGCCCCAAATCATTTCCTTTCTGGCGGTCATTTAGTACCGTTTGAATGCCCATTCAGTTCCTTTTGAGCATCCAATCAGTACCGTTTGAAAGCATATTTAGTACCATTATGCAGGAAAATTTCTTCATCTTTAGAAAACGGTTTCTGTAGAAATTCAAATTCTTTCTTCCTAAGCAACAGTTTCGTTTGATGACGGCTTTGATAACGCCTACATTCCCCCGTAGAATTCCATAAATGTGCAGCCACTCGCTGAATGCGAACTTCAGCAACGATGCCAAAATTCAGTTGTTGACGTCATTTGATAAGTGTTTTCGGTTAATTTTTCTTTAATTAAAAGTTGGCAATGGTGGGGGGGGGGGGGGGGGGGGGGAGGTGTTCAACGCCACTTACTCACGTCAAAATGGGCGTTCTTAATGGAGAGTGTCCATAAAGATGAATTCCTCATGCGAAGTTTCACTTCATCTCCTAGAGCTCTACCAGGCAGTATAACATCAAAGGAGGAAAGTATTTTTTATCTAATTTACCCGCCTTAAGACGCAAGAACAGTAGTTTTAAAGCTGCTCTACTGCAATAATAACGGCTGTGATGACGCCTCCAGACAGACCTTATAATGCGGATACCTCCAGATTTCGGACAAATGTTTTCAGTCCCTTTCAATTTTCCATTACCGGGGGTTTCCGAAAAAAAGCCCAGGGCTTCTATTTGGAAACTGGCCAATTTCAGGCGCTCATTTAGAAACTAAATAGAAGCCCCGGGGCTTCTATCAGGAAACAGTTTCCTAATTAGAGCCCCGGGGCTTCTATTTTTTTTAGATATCGGGGGGGGGGGGGGTTGTCGATAAGTTTTTATTGAAAAAAAAAGAAGAAAATTTACCTTCAATCTATTATTAAAGCGCTACATGCTGCGGATATCCGCACAAAAATAACAAAACACACACAAAAAAAAAACAACAGTAGCTAAAAAAGTCTGGTAAAGTTGTGGGGATTGCCTTGTGCGAAGCACAGAATTAAGCAACGACGCAGAATGTGTCTAGGGGTTTGTCTCACATCAAAGGATTAAGTGCACCGTGTCTGCATTGCGAGTAAACACGAGTTCTAAAAAGACTTGCAGGGAAGGAGGGGCAACATCACGCTGCCCGTTTCAGTACTCGGTCCGTTATATTTCCAGCAATACTCCGGAGTAAAGGTGGCAGTGGGGAAGGGGGGTGTCTCTTGACCTTGTGCAAAACACAGGATTAAGCAATGACGCAGAACATGTCTAGGGGCTGCCTCATATCAAAGGATTAAGTGCACCGTGTCTGCATGCGAGTAAACCGAGTTCTAAAAGACTTGCAGGGAAGGAGGGGGGCTTTTATGAGGAAACGATTTTTTTCAGGTCTTCATGTTAACTCCAAATAGAAGCCCCGGGGCTTCTATTGGGAAACAGTTTCCCAATAAGAGCCCCGGGGCTTTTATATGGGGGGAGCTTCTTTTCGGAAACTCCCGGTAGTTTCCAAAGAACAAGAACCTGGATAAGATGGACACCTTCCTATTCCGGACAACAGACACGATTTTTCAGTGCCACTTGTAGGGTTTATTGTTCGAGCAAGGAAATAGTGCAGTCTTTTTGGTGTTGCTTGCGTGTCTGTTCAATAAAAATGTACCGCAACAAATATGACTGATTCTGTTTGCGAACCGGCGATCTGGCGACACGTGTGAGGACCTGATAGGCGATTAAGTGGCATGGAGTTCCTCAGTACTTGCGTGGTGAATCCATATAGACTTAAAATGGTAATAGCAAAATATCGTTGGAATTCTATGTTTGTTTTCCACATTGATTGCAATACCCAAGTTTACACACGGTGCATTTGACCATTTATTTCAAATAATTAAAAAAAACACGTTCTGCGCTGGATGATATCGCCGTAGCATATTTGAAAACTGAGCGGTCGGGGCTCTTAACAACCTGTACAAAATCGAGATAAATGACAGGTGGGAGGGGGGCGCATTGCCCGCATTACCAAAAAATGATACATTTAGCAAGCAAATCAAAAAATTATACCTGAGTAATCCGGACACCCTGCTAACCAATACAAATAATGTCAGTCCCAACACTGTCCGAATTAACCAGGTTTTACTGTATTATAAATGCAATCCCAACTATTATTATTATCATCATTATCATTATTAATGGCGAAAAAAATCCATCAACCGATATTTTGTAGTGATACGAAACGATGCCGAGACCAAAAAAGTATCTACAAAGTGCCACCACAGGAAAACACGCCAATAAAAAGTCTTCTACTTATTTTTTTCTATTCCTGCTCATTCTTTTTTTCCCTCCTCATCTCTTGTTTATCCTCTTCTTCTGCTGCCGACTGAGCTGACAGTATCTAAAACTCCTGACACAAGCTACACAGCATTACTTTTAGGACCTACTTCTCCCCGCTATTGTACCTTTTTTGTTCTGCCCAATAACGAGAAGCAGTTTTTTTCGTCAATTTGAAACGCAAACGAATGAGAGGCAAAACGAGACCATCAAAGACCCAGCAAAATGACTTCAGAAATAAAAAAATGAAACCACTGGGATCGTAAACACTTCTGGGAACTCTTTTTCATATGTCTCAAGTGGAACATTTGCAACTGAACCGAAATAATTTTAAAAAAAGCTCTTTAAACTAGTAATCTGCGCCATATAAATACTGGGGTGTAAAAGGCCATGTTCGGCATGTGTTGTTTTGAGCAGTAAAACACTGAGCCGAAAGGCAAAGACAATTTACATATTTCATTTCCATGTGGTAATATGTGCATATAAATGGTAATCACGACGTTCCCATATGATAAACACATGTTAAACATAACAAACATGCATTACCAACATGTTTGTCATGTTTCATTATTTAATATACTGTAAGAGACCATGTTATTGCCTCTACAACATTATGAGTAAGAAAACAGCAGTCATATAGGGAAATACATGGAACTACAATCTTGTAAAATGTGTGGCTAACATGTGTTTACCATATGGTCAAGTGGGAATAAACTGGTGGACAATATGTTCTTAAAATTAACTTTGTGTGTGTGTGTTTAATTCAGTGGGAAAAAATCAACTTCTCATCTACGTTTAATCCAGGTATGGTTCAGATAAATGCATTCTATCGAAAAACTGCTCAACCAAAGGTTTTATTTAAAAGAAAACTACCTGATTGCATAAATGTTAACTCACAAATATCACGTGATGGCTTAATTGATCCTATGAAGAATTTGTAAAAATACTACGGCGGTTCTGACTGTTGTATTAGATCTTTTGGTTGGGCCGACTCAGTGTGGAATCCCTGAAATCATTGTTTATTGAAAGAAGGGGACTACGCATATAAATACGTAATGCTACTTGATATATGGAGATCTCTCCAGAGGTCAGCTGCTTTATAACAACGCGTTTCCGTTTGCAATAAACTGCCACACCCTTTTCATGTCCACCACTGCAGAAACAAGATGGCATATATTGACACCCCGCCCACTCAAACAAGAAACAGATAAAAGAGGGCGAGAAATCAGGCAGAATTAAAGGCCTTTAACACACATGGTGGGATTTTAATAACATGCATGAAATCAGGTGTTCTCAAACAAAATGTTCTGGAAAAAATCGCATGGAGACATCTTAGACTATCGAATTACTTTGTGACCATTGCTAGGCATTTTCGCTTCGATAAATCTGTTTGAACGACACAGCAAGAAACAACTTATTTGACAGCAACATCCATAACATTCGTTATATTCGTTATAGAAGAATGAGAAATGTTCTTCATACAACCATATCATGTCTTTGCTTTATCGGCTTTAAACACTGCTGCTCACTTCGTGATTTATGAAGATATTTCCAACCCATATCTCTTTTTGGCCCGGTCCTGAGGCGCAGGTTTTGCTAACGCAGTAGTAGGGTGAAAACAAGAGAATCAGCTCACTTGATGACGTCATACTGTCTGGAAGTGACGTCATCATGTCTGGACCGGAAGTGTTGTCTGGACCGGAAGTGTTGTCTGGACCGGAAGTGTTGTCTGGACCGGAAGTGCTGTCTGGAGCGGAAGTCATGATAAGCGTTAGGATAGGCGCGGCCATCCATGACGTGATAATGACGTCATGATGACGTCATACTGTCTGGAGCGAAAGTCTGGAGCGAAAGTTGCTTGATAGTGTTGGCCGAGTCAATCATCATAAAGCCAACGAACTCCACCTGTCAATCAGTGTAACCATGGCAACAGACCCTAAAAAGCCAGGACCCCCCCCCCCCCCCCTCGAAATTGTGATTTTTACATATTTATCCGTTTCAGACGATTCTGAACATTTTTCATTTTTTTGGGTCGACCGACCCCCCCCCCCTCTCGAAATTGTGATTTTTGCATATTTATCCGTTTCAGACGATTCTGAACATTTTTCATTTTTTGGGTCGACCGACCCCCCCCCCCTCTCGAAATTGTGATTTTTGCATATTTATCCGTTTCAGACGATTCTGAACATTTTTCATTTTTTGGGTCGACCGACCCCCCCCCTCGAAATTGTGATTTTTGCATATTTATCCGTTTCAGACGATTCTGAACATTTTTCATTTTTTGGGTCGACCGACCCCCCCCCCCCCTAGGACATACTATGTACCGACCCCCCCCCCCTAGGCGAGCAACATTCTGTCAAGTCAGCTTCAGTTCCATCAGAGGGGTATATAAGGGATGAGCATCCAGCAGTGACAGTCATTTCGGTGAGTGGAGCAAGGAAGCAATTGGATCACATCAGATCCAGGGATGGCATCCAGTGACAACTATTTCGGTAAGTGTTTATTGAAACTTTATAAATAAAAAGTGAACTTTGTAAACACACTTTGTAAACAAACTTTATAAACAAACTTTGTAAACAAACTTTGTAAACAAAATTTGTAAACAAACTTTGTAAACAAACTTTATAAACAAACTTTATAAATATAATTTGTAAACAAACTTTGTAAACAAACTTTGTAAACAAACTTTATAAACAAAATTTGTAAACAAACTTTATAAACAAAATTTGTAAACAAACTTTATAAACAAACTTTGTAAACAAAATTTGTAAACAAACTTTATAAACAAAATTTGTAAACAAACTTTATAAACAAAATTTGTAAACAAACTTTATAAACAAAATTTGTAAGCAAACTTTATAAACAAACTTGACTTATTTACATAATTGAAAATTTGTAAACAAACTTTGTAAACAAACTTTGTAAACAAACTTTGTAAACAAACTTTGGTTATTTGCTTAATTGAAACTTTGTAAAACAATACCTTTCATTATACTTGGTCGATTTGTATGAAAATTTCACCATTTGATTCAGTTTTATGTAAAGTTTTGTTATAAAGTAGTCATAGACTATTTGCGCAGCTGGCTGTATGCATTTTTACCGCCATTTTAACTTAAAATTGTGATAACTTTCGTTATAACTTTCATTATAGTTGACTGAAAATTTCACCATTACAGTGCTTCTTCGCGGATGAATACCATTTGGCAGACCATTTAACTTCGCCGCTAGATGTCTCTGCTGTGCAGCAGTACAGCTGTACAACTGTAAGTGAGATATTCATATACACAAGTAAAATTCTGCTGAGTCAGCAATTTTAACAATTTTTGAAACAAGTTACACACCATATTTTGATTACATGGAAGTAGTATAAAAGCATGAGTGAAACATGTCAACTAGTCAACTAGTGATACATTCTGCTGAGTTAACACACCATTGAAGTGGTATAAAAGGAAGAGTGAAACGTATATTTTACTTCATTTCAGTTCTAGCAGTTGAAGAAACAACAACGATGGCAACAGTCTACTGTCATGATTGTGATGTGACATTTCCATCTCTGGAAGTGTTCGTGACACATAGATGTAAACCAGCTAGGTTGAAACGTGCTCGTGAAGAGCTTGTTGAGCAGATTGAAGCCAAGAGACGAAAGACCTTACAAGATGATGTTGAAAGACCTGATCCAGTCCTCTGCGGTGAATGTATTAAAATATTTCCATCTTTGGATGCATTTGAGACACATGCATGTGTTGAGATGGAAAATGTGTCTCATGAAGAACAAAGAAAGAAAGAGACAGGACAAGTAGGCAGAGGCAGAAGAGTGAGTCTTGGTGAAAACGCGCAGGAAAGACGGTTTGAGCCTGAAGATGGATCGGATTTGCTACTTGAAATGCGACAACAAGAGAACCGGATTAAGAGACATTTGCTAGAGACGTTAAACCGTGGCATGAAATGGTACATTGTGGTACATGCACGCTTCAAGAAAATGACACCAAATGTTGAAGGCGTGATGGTAGAACAAGTGGATAATGCCTTCATCAGTAGTCCGACATATGCAGCATACAATCCGGCAGATATTGAGAAGGACTTGCCAGAAGCCTATAAAGAATTGTTTACCAGGTTTGATGAACATGAGCGACAAGGTTCTGGTTGGGTGTTGGATAACATATTATTCATTGAAGTGCATACAGCTACGTCAGCGCCACTGGAAGCGAGCAGTTTTATCCCACTACCGAAGAAAGTAAAGAATACATTAGGTGTGTTAAACATTCAGAATAAAGACAACCAATGTTTCTTATGGTCTGTATTGGCTCACCTTCACCCTTCAACAAACAACCCATACCGTGTGCATCAATACAAGCTATTTGAGAACGAATTGAAGGTAGAAGGCATGACATTTCCCACACCGATTACAGACATTCCAAAGTTTGAAAAGGAGAATGATGTGTCCATTAACGTGTTTGGATATGAACATGATGTCGTTGTTCCCATACAACTAAGTCGAAACACCAGCGCCAACAGCGCCAACAGCGCCAGAGAAATCAACTTGCTTTTGATTAGCAATGACAAGACAAGACATTACTGCCTCATCAAGAATTTCAGCAGACTGATGGCTTATCGTACCAAGTATAATGGAGCAATGTTTTATTGTTTCAACTGTCTTCATGGGTTTATGCGACAAGATCTGTTAGACAAGCATCGTGAAGTGTGTGGCAAGCATGGCGCACAACGTTTATCATTCCCCAAGGAACCCTTCATCAAGTTCAAGAATGTAGCCAAACCATAGCGAGCGCCCTTTGTCATTTATGCAGACTTTGAATGTTTCACGAAAAAACATGAAGGAGACAAGTATCAGCATCATCGTCCAAACAGCTTCGCCTATGTGGTTGTGAGCCAGTATGATACACATGCACCAGTCATGTATCGAGGAGACAATGCCGTGAAAGTCTTTTTAGACCATATTATGAATGAGCGTGATCGTATTGTGCATGGTTTACAACAGAAAAAGAAAATGGTGATGACTCATGAAGATGAAGAGCATTATAAGAACGCCACAGATTGCTACATTTGTCATGAGCCTCTAGGAGCAGATCATGTGAGAGATCATGACCATATCAATGGCAAATACCGTGGAGCTGCACATAGTCAATGCAATTTGCAATTTCGATTTCGAAAAGATCAGCAGGATGTTGAAGATTCTCACATCATTCCTGTGTTTTTCCACAATTTACGAGGCTATGACAGTCATTTGATCATGGAAGAAATTGGAAAGTTCAAAAACGAAAGGATTACAGTCATTCCCAACACCGTTGAGAAATATATTGCATTCACCATGAGCAATCTGAAATTTACAGACAGTTATCAGTGCATGAGTACTTCTCTACAGAAGCTGGTCTCCAACCTGGCAGCAGAAGGGAAAGACAACTTTTATAACATGACGTCACACATTCACGATAGTGACCAACAAGATTTACTGTTGAGAAAGGGAGTGTACCCTTATGATTACGTGGATGAGCCATCCAAGTTTGCTGTAACACAACTGCCGTCCAAAGACAAGTTTTACAGTCTATTCAGTGAAGAAGACATTAGCGATGAGGATTATGCGCATGCGCAGAAGGTGTGGGAGACATTCCACTGTACTACATTTGGTGAATACCATGACCTGTACCTGAAATCAGATGTGTTGCTGCTGGCTGACGTGTTTGAAAACTTTCGTCACGTATGTCTCAACACGTATGAATTGGATCCTGCTCACTACTATACAGCGCCAGGACTGTCGTGGGATGCCATGTTGAAAGCGACAAAGGTGAAATTGGAATTGATCAACGTCATTGACATGTACCAAATGGTTGAACAAGGTCTACGTGGAGGAATATCTGTCATCACACACAAGTATGCGAAAGCAAATAACCCCTACGTAGCAGATTACGATCCCTTGAAACCAACCAACTACTTGACGTACCTGGATGCAAACAACTTGTATGGCTGGGCTATGTCGCAAAGCATGCCGGAAAGTGGATTTATGTGGGTGAGCGAGCCAGAATCCATTAACTTTATAGATGTGGATGAAGATGATGAGATTGGATACATTTTAGAAGTGGATTTGGAATACCCATATTCAATCCATGATCATCATAATCACTATCCAGTGGCTCCAGAACGGAAATGTGTGAAAGTGGGAGAATTGTCAAAACATAGTCAGAAGCTACGGAAAGATCTAAACATGAAAGGCAAACCTAGTGAAAAGCTCATTCCCAACTTATGCGACAAGAAGAAATATGTACTTCATTATAGAAATTTACAGCAATATGTCTCACTGGGATTGAAAGTCACGAAGGTGCATCGTGCCATCATGTTTGCACAGAGCAAATGGTTGGCGAAATACATCTCCTTAAACACGGAAAAGAGAAAGTTGGCCAAGAACCCGTTTGAGAAAGACTTCTTCAAATTGATGAACAACTCGGTGTTTGGCAAAACCATGGAAAATGTGAGAAAGCGCATGAATGTGGAACTTGTTCACCAGGAAAAGCGGTTCAAGAAACTTGTAGCCAAACCTTCCTTCCACAAATTTAGAATTTTCAACGAAGATTTGACCGCGGTACATTTGCGCAAAGTGGATCTGCTTCTGGATAAACCCATTCAAGTTGGTTTCACCATTCTTGACCTCAGCAAGGTGCTCATGTTCCACTTTCATTACAACTACATCATGACCAAGTATCCCAACGCCAAACTCTTGTTCAGCGACACCGACAGTCTATGTTATGACATAGAAACGGACGATATCTACAAAGACATGCAGGAAGATGCCGACTTGTTCGACACAAGTGACTATCCCCCAGATCATTTCCTGCATTCCAACGTGAACAAGAAAGTGCTTGGGAAAATGAAAGATGAGACGGCGGGCATTCCCATTGAAGAGTTTGTTGGACTTCGGCCGAAAATGTATAGTATGATATATGGTGGGAAAGAAAAACGTACGGCTAAAGGCATCACTCGCGCGTGTCAAAGACGTATGAAACATCAGCAGTATAGAGACAGTTTGTTCAACCAAACGCAAACGATGACCACAGGACACATCATTCGAAGTCATGACCACCAGATCTTCTCGGAGAAGTTGAGGAAAGTGGCTCTCTCCCCCTTTGATGACAAGCGATATGTGATGAGTGATGGCTATTCCACTTTGGCGCATGGGCATTACAGTATATAAGGGGGAGACACTTCAACTTGAGAGTTAGTTGAGGTGTGAACACTGAAGCGTCAACATGAAAAGATCTGCAACAACGGATATGGATACTCTAGCAGATACGGTGAAAGACATGAATGTGAAACATCCTGACACTACCATCAAGAAATTAAAAGTGGAGACGGCG
Source organism: Protula sp. h YS-2021 (assembly GCA_949752745.1). Classification (NCBI taxonomy): domain Eukaryota; kingdom Metazoa; phylum Annelida; class Polychaeta; order Sabellida; family Serpulidae; genus Protula; species Protula sp. h YS-2021. Next base: position 48,163,029 of record OX457029.1, on the reverse strand, counting down.
ACGGCGACGGCACCAACACCACAGTCGTGGGATGGAATGCTTTCTCTAGGCAATGGAAAGTATATCAAGATTATGAAACAAAGTAATGAAGGTGTGATAAACATTCGCAAATACCTCAGAGATGAGGGGACTGGAAAAAACCGTCCAACAAAAAAGGGAATTTTGCTGACAATACCTGAATGGAAAATGCTGAAGAAGCAGGTGAAAGAAGTGGATAAAAGGCTTCGCAGACAAGACGACAAGTCATAACAAGGTAATAATCATGAATGCACTCATGTTGGACGATGGTGTTTACCTTGAAGTTAATGAGAGGAATGAAGTGATGATGGGTTCTCGGAGAAGTTCTGCTTATCGGTTTAAACCTGAAGTGTGGAAAGACTTTAAAAACATACCGCTTGAACCTGGGTTTGAACGCAGACTTGAAAATAAACTGGAAGTGACGGTGGCTGAATATGATTCTAAGATACGTGTGACATTCTGTAGAAATCTTTTACAGGATTATCCAAAGGATTATAAGGGAGTTGTGCCAGATACACCCTATGCACAGTTGATCTTCTTTGATATCAAGAACTGGCGCGCAGTCTTACGATTCCTAGAAGCGATACAACATCCACTGTTCGACATCATCCGAGTATAAAATACATGAACGAGATGGAAGACTATGTGTTGGATTATGAACCCATGACATATGGATTCTCCTATATGAGAAACTTATGTGATGATATTGTGCTACGACATTTTGGACAGTATCTCATCCTATCACTTGATGACCAATCCGTGTTGAAGGATCATCTAGACAAGTTGAGAATACCCGGCTTTCTGCTTCACCTTTCAAATGAATTAGAAGTGCGTGTGACTGAGAACGGTCTAGACGTGTTTTTACAATTTCGCCAATATGACGAGCTTACAGAATGCTACGACTACATCACCCTCAACACAGTGGAATGGTACGCTCTGTTACAAGCATTGGATTGGAAAGAACTTAACGCTTGAATTCAAAGAGGGAGGAATACAACTCAAGCGGGGCATCAAATCCATTGAGCTGACACAACCTATGCGTGTGATGGACATTGACTTAGAAGAAGGATATGAACTGAAACTGTCTGAACATGAAACTGTTAAAGTGATAAAGTTTGGTGATGTGTGTTATGTGAGCTTTCATAGCATTTACAAACATGGATGTAATGTCTATGATACCTATATCAATTTAGATTCTAATGAATGGCATGCATTGATGAATGTATTGAAAAAATGACTGTGTTTGTAAATAAAAAGTTTGTAAATAGTGTAAATAGACTTTGTAGTTAAGAGTGTGTAGTTAAGTGCAAATAGACTTTGTAAACTTTGTAAATAGTGTAAATAAAAGTTTGTAGTTAAGAATTTGTAAATAGTGTAAATAGACTTTGTAAATAAAAGTTTGTAAATAGTGTTTGTAAACTTTGTAAATAGTGTTTATAGTTAAGAATTTGTAAATAGAACACAATAAACAAGACTGTTTGAAAACTTGGTTTGTTTTATTTAACAACAACAACAACTTAACTAATATAACAACAACTTAACTAATATAACAACAACATTAATAAAACAGTGGTTTATAATGTCTATATACAAAATCCTTTACAATAAAATCACCATCCTTTCTTTTTAATATATTCACAATATCAAACATACTCTGACCTCGAGCTCTATGTAATATATAATATACACAATAAAAACCACATGACGATGATATTGGCGTTTGTAATGAGATAGAATTATACATATAGTCATTTCTTAAAAACATGTCTAAACGATCATCGAGAGGGAACAGTCCATAAGAGTCAAAATATTCTGCAGGGTCTTTATCATAATACACTGCCACCCAATGTTCTCCTGGTTCATCTTGATCGTCTGTGTTGATCACATAGGCGCCGCGTTGTAAAGATGGTAACTGGTCCATGGCAAACACGCCTTGAAACAAGTCTTTGGTCATGACATCATGACTCAATATGGCATCAATCTGCTTCGTGTTCATGACTGGTAGTCGAATTGAATGCTGCGATTGGCACTGATCTCAATAATGTTGTCAAATTCAGCATAGACAATGACATTGATGGTAGGTTGCAAAGCCGTAGCAAAGTTCATTTCTAGCCGCAAATTCCCATGCTTGATCAGGGGGAAATGATTATCACCATCATAATCCGGTGTTAAGTCAAACGAAAATAAAGCATAACCTCTAGGCCAATCTTCCCGTTTTATAATGGAACTTTTCTCACCATTCAACCGATCAAACGATTTGTAAAGCGTTTCAAAAGCGTCCAGGTATTTGTTCTGTGTAATGTCAAGCTTGAGAGGTTTGGATAGAACTGGTTCACCATCCGTGTACAGTTGCATATAGTCCAGATCAAAATGTTTGAAATCATATGGATTCCTCAATACTGATCCACCAAAAGCTTCATTATGAACCAGACCAATGACAATACGATTTGGTAATTGACCCAAAAAGATGTTATCTTTCACAAAAGACTGAAATCCTGCTGGAATAGCTAAGACTTTACATTCTTTTCTAGTGATGATGATCTTGGCAGGACTTTTCATCAATGCATCTGTATGTCCTAACTGAATACCTGGACTCACCCTCACTTTGCGAATGGTTAAAAATGCCTCTTTCACTTCTACCTTATAGGTATTATTTGCAGCCATCAATACATAGTCATCTTTTTGTCTATAGAAACGCAATTTCAAACTGATGCCATTCGGAAGATAACGATCCTGCTCAAACAAATCTATCCTTAAACCACCTGCGAGCATAACATCACGGCTAAGACGAGTATGCAAATAACGATGATGTAAGCCATTGTTTCCTTGCTCAGCCAAGTCACCGCCGTCAGCATTGACATGAAACCCGGATACATATTGTTCATGCTTAGGTCTTTTCACCTCATGACTATTCATTGACCCAGCAGTATCCTTGTACATGAGACGCATAGAGCGCTCAGAATGCAGACTTTCTTCCGAATCATGGATGAGATGAGAGATAATGCTGGTATAACCATGAGTATTGTTGCTATGCGAAACCAAACGATCATTCAGAAACAATTCAATATTAGACCATAACCCATTAAACACATCATTGATGCAAGAGACATTATCATCTGCGCCACACTCTGTTCCATCAGCCTTTAGAATGCGACATACAATATGAAGTTTGCTGTTCTTTAAATCTAGATATTCTTCTGTACTCGCAGGAATGTAGAATTCTATTGGAGCGCCTTCTCTAATGCTTGTAAGTGGTTGATAGTCAACATTATAACTTTTCTCTACAGCAGTTTGCGTCGGTGGTACGTGAAACCATTCCAATGGAGAAAGACTACATTCACACGAATGATTATGAATGAGAGACATGATTTCAAAAGATATCTTTGCGATATTTTGATGTTATCCGTCTGGCTGTTTTTCGTCTTCTGGCACGTTTCATCGGTTGCACGCGCTTTTGTTCTCCAAACACACGTTCTGCTACTCGGCCCGTCACATCTTTCGCGACATTCTTTGCAGCCTTCTTAAGATGTGGCGCAACGATCTTAGCCCCAGCCTTAAGTAGTGGAATAGCTTTGCGAGCCAATGATCCCAGTATTGAACCAATACCATCGCCATATTGGATTCGCGCTCCTTTGAATCCTGGTAATTCCCCGCCCACTTGACGAAGAAAATGGTTGCGATATGCAGACGGATCGTGTGTATAAGCTTTCATATTGCTTTTGGTCGAAAATGAAGTTTACAGATCACCTTTCCAGTTTGAAATGGAACATTATGGCCTGTGTCGTCCTTAATATTCATTTCTATCATGTCAAATTTGGATGTGTTTACAGGAACATAATGCGGTTCGCCATACGTTTTCATGATAATGTCACCATCATGACCTTGTATGCCAACAGAACGTAGTAAGGGAACATAATAATCACCAACAACTTGTGGTTCACAAATGCTACAATACACATACAGTGTATAAAACCCCTGTTTCACATCCGCTTTATGGTCAGCTGTACATGTTTCAGTATACCATTGATCTGGGATAAATCCTAAAATCTCAGCCAATCCAGCGGAGAAGGACACTTCAAAGCCATAATTTAGAAATAGAAAAACACGTCGTCTAATCTTATCATACTTTATCCGAATAGCTTCTTTAAGTTCATCTTTCATAGAATTAGTCGCTTCTTCATTCACTGCCTGACATATTTCTTGTATGGATCTATAGTAGCCATAAGGAATATTAATAGTCTCAAGTGTCTCTGTCAGTGGTTGTTGTCGATACTGAATAGAATAGTCCATGTCATGTCTCATCGTTGTCCATGTATGTGGATATTGAATTTCAGCTAAAGCCACTTCATATTTTCCATTCAGATAAATAGTTCGAGGCATACGAATTTGATAATTCGAAGCCTTGTTGTTGGGATAATAGTTCATACTCGCATTGCTAGGCAAAGTAATGTAAAAGCTTGTTGACTCCATGATGGTGGGAACTAAATGGTATAGGTGCGTTGACGTTGTCTATATACCTCAGGACAGCGCGCGCCATTCGACCAAGTATGTAAATGATCTTTCACATCATGATGATGATCTACATGATCTATGACTTCTCCTTCACAACAAGCAATCGTACATCTTATTTTCACAGGAATAGTTGTGTCTTGACCACAACAACATAGCTCTTTCAGCCATGTTAAAAATTTTCCCATCCTTCAGGAAACTGTCTTTGTTGACGTTGTTTCATTTCTTTTGTAATGTCGTCACGAGTAGTCTTTTTACTAAACATTGTTTTTGGAATATTAGCATCTACAATTTCCTGGATAAACGGATGCCAGCCATATGGTGGTATGGCTCGTTCTTTTCTTCTTGTCGCCACCAATGCTTCTTTCATCAAATCAACCATGTTGGAATTTGCTATAATATCGCCCGTTTTCAACACAAGTTCATTCTTGTCTGTCCATTTTACACCATATTTCTTCAGTTCGGCTAAAAGTTGTAGTACTTTTCCATGATAGATAGGTTGAAAATGACTTAACACTAGCTTTTCTGGCTTTTCAGGTGGTGATGATGATGAGGGCTTTTGCTGCCTAGACTGACTTGTTCGTAAATGACGACCAAGAAGTTGAGACATTTCTATAGCCTTTTCACGCGTTCGTTTCCCACGTAAAAGTTTATTCACTTTCGTTTTGATTTCACCATCTTTTCCCTTCTTTTCTAGCAACATTTTATATTCATATTCAGGAATGAGGACCATTTTCATCGTATGTTTCATTTTAGCAGTAGTTTGGCTAACAAGGGCAATGCCAATCTAGCAATAGCTCCAATGAATCCTCCTTTCTGATTAATCAACTTCTTTTTTCGTCGAAGGGATATCTTCTTATCTGCTAGAGTACGTAGCGTATGACGTTCACGTTTAAATTCCTTAAACCGTTTTGAGGTTAAGGGTAAATGTCCTTGCAATATATTCAAACAAATTTCAAACAAGCTTGTTAATTCCTCCTTTGTAGCTTGCTGTAGCAAGGATTTACGTCGTTTAGGCCCACTGCGTGCAAGCAAATGAAGAAACGGCTGGTTCGCTCGAATACGCTTAGACATCTTGACTGCGAATGGTCAAATGAGTTGGTTCTTGTTCATACACTGCTTTATCAATATATACATAATGTGTATCTTTTGGTAAAATGCCTGTACGAATACGTAGTTGATCATTTGTCTTTGGTTTTAAATCAATGAATAAATAACCATGAGGTTTGCTAGTAGCATCTTGATAGGCTTCTATGAGAAATTGAGATCTTCCAGGATACATTTGCCGCGCCAATGTACTAATTTGTTGACTGTCTCTCGGATTTTTAAACAGAATGATATAATGTGTATTCAAACTAATATTTCGCATCTCTTTCCCATGATGGAATAAATTATGCACAATAAAGATAATGCTTAGATTTTGATGACTGCTGCCAACACTAAAGAGACGTGTCATACGCTCATCACTATGACATTTCGTCATTAAGTCATCAATGATAAGTAAGTTTGGTTTCTTCGGGTTAAAACGCTCTTCAATGTCATCTGGAATGCCTTGGTAAAATTCCACGCCTTTCATTCCCTTGTACAAAGGCTGATCTGCTGCATAGAGCCATAAAATGTTTTTCGGAGAGGGTTGAATCAACTTTTGTTCTAGAATTTCCTTCACCAGAGACGTCTTGCCACTGCCTGTAGGTCCAGAGACCAAACATGTAAATGGATGCTTCATTGTTGAATGTCTGTTTCTTTCACCCAACTGTTAAACTTGTTTGGCCAACATAACCACTTGACAAATAATTCTTTCACACCTCCTCGTCTTTTACGTGTTTTCAAGACCTTTTCAATTCTATAAATAGATTCAATATCTTTGGTCACTTTCTGCAGTTCTTCTTCATAGAAATGGCCATCAATATCTTCGTCTAAAAATTCTTTCACACGATATAAATGTATTCCTTGCTTCTTACAACGATGTGTGACAATGAAGACTTCTTGCGTCCATTTGATGTGATAATCGCGTTGAAACACATATTTAATGTGGGAAATGCGAACATGATCGCCAATGTTAAATTTATACTTCTTCTTCTTCTTCGGTTTCAATTTCAGTTTGTCGACATACATATACTTCCACACTTTTGATTCGTTGTCTTTACGAATCTCGGCTGGAGCATATTTATTAGGAAGAGAACCATGAGGTCTATGGTTGTAATTGTACACCAAGTCTGGAAGAATGTCTAAGTAACGGTAAGTTTGATTATGTAGAAAATACCGATACATCATTCCCTTCAGAGTACGAATGACTCTTTCAGCAAAGTTGGCTTTGGTTTCATTCTTTGTGGTATAAGCATGAATTCCTTCTTTCTTCAAAAATGCTTTTACCCATCTGTTTTTAAATTCTGTTCCTTTATCAGACCTTAGAGTTCGCGGTCTTCGTCGTGTGTCATGAAAAATCTTTTGGAAAGCTTGTATGACGCTGGTATGTGATTTATTAGGTATTGGCTGTACCCAGACATATTTGGAAAACACATCAATGACAATGAGTAAAAAGCGTATGTCATCATTATAGGGAGCTATGTTTCCCATATCAGCCAAATCAATATCCCACATATCATCAATACCACGTGTAATCACACGTTGTCTTTTGAACCTGTATTTGACAGGTTGGAGTAAACTAAAAGCATCTTGATCCTGTAGCCATTTCTTCACTTGTGAATGTGTGACTGGTTGATTATGTTTTCTTAAGATGTGATACAGTTTGTAAGGACCAGCAAATGCTCCAGGCTGTCCAGGTTTGAAGTAAATATTGGTCAAGTAGTCTTTCCACGTCGACATGGTCACACCGAATGAAAACCACCTTCTCAACAGAACAGCTTTTATTTTATAACTCAACCAACATCACTTAACTAACATGCATTTATAACTTAACTAACAAGTTTTTTACAAATCAAGTATGGATACAATGGTATGAATCACTGGAGACCATTGGTCTTCAATGAACACTAACCAATGACTGAGTTCATCCAATGTAATAGCATCTACACCATATTTCTCACAACGTTGATTTGCATTCTCTAACACTTTATCTAAATGAATGTAATATTTAGCTTCATTCCAATATGTATAAACACATGCAGTATGACAAGTATGTTCTGAACACTCTTCATGTTGACAAGCAGGACAGACTAAATATGCAAACTTTTTTACAGCGGATAACATTTCTTCACAATAAGCTTTTTGCACAATATATTGTCTCAGTGTCATGTCCGCCATTATGCAGTCTTGTGAGTCTTGAATCAATGCAGCACAAGTCTGTCAGGTTTAGCAAGTTATGCTGCTCCGACAATGTAGCACAAGTCTGTCAGGTTTAGCAAGTTATGCTGCTCCGGCAATGTAGCATAAGTCTGTCAAGTTCAGCAAGTTTTTTTCCAGTTGCTGTTCACTTAACACACTTCTCCATGTTCACACGTCTGCACATCAAGTCTCACACAACAGTTCTAACAACTTTCCCATAATATTCTGACCAGGATATCCAGATGACACTTGTTTCACACCAGCTCCCCACCAATGATCATACGTTGCTTCAACTAAAGTTTTGTCTTTACATTCTTTCAACTTTACATCAATACACACTGATTCCATTTGACTTGTAAAACATCTTGCATTTTACTTCTCTTCACTGGTAAGGACATGGCTTTATCCCTTTAGCAATACGTTTCGCTTCATATCCATTTCTGGATGACACAATGGCTGAAGCAATATACTTTTCAAGTCGTGTTGGAAAGATGTTTGAAAGAACGTCCTTATGACTACTGAATAGTACAAGATTCTCCATGTTGACTTTGTTTCTGCTGTTTTATTCTGACATGTCGGTTTCTTCCTGTAATAAAATATCTTTTAATATATTTGCTGCCTCTTCTATCATGTTCTTTCTTTGTTTACGTTGAAAACACTCACATAAAACTAAATTTGCTAGTAAGAAAAACATTGTTATCAATTCACTATGTTGTTACAAAGATGATTAAAAGGTTTTTATATCTTTAAAGTTACCTGATAAAGCTGCTCGGTTTCCTCTTCTTCTTTACAACAATCTCTCAAATGATCCACTACGGTGAAATATACTTCAACATCAGTACGAGCAGAATAAAGTGCAGAATCAAAGTCAAAGTCAGGATCTTCTTCTATTCCAATTTTATGACATTCTCCAAGAAATCTTGAATGCAGTTCAATCACATCAAGACTATGATGTACAACATCCCAAAAAGCATCCAAATGATAAAGTTGATAGTCTGGAGTGCCATAGCAAGCAAGTTTAGCAATCATCAAGTCAATATAAACATTTTTAAAACATGCGTCCATCTTGTTTCAATGTCTTGTGTGCTTTTATTTTGCTTCTCTGACTTTAAGTACTCCACACTTGCCGCAGAAGTTGTTTGGTTCACACAACTTGCAATTATACTTGTGGCAGTGGCAATGATAATCTTCCACATATCCACAAGCACCACAATAGTCGCAGGTAAGTCCAAGTTGATTTTGCACGTTCATGTTCTCCAACTGAACTTCAGCCAGCCTTTTCTTGGATAGCTTTGACACCTTCATCCGACCATCCTTTTGCAGCTTGATGATCGTTTTCTTGTCATGACATTCCTCACATGGTGATAGGGCTGAGTTGATGTTGTCCATCTCCTGAAGCAGTGTCTCCCATTCACCATCATTCATGTTGATGTGATGTGTGTATTCTTTCCCTTCAAACCGTGACGTGCGCACAAAACTCACATAACGCATATCCAAGTATGAATTGACTTCAAGCCACTTCGTTTGCGTTAAGTATAGTTTGAAGCCAATGTCGCGTAAATTTTTCAAGCTCTGGCACACAATCTTCCACAAAGATGGTGAATAAGCACACCATCTCTCTCCACGTGTGATGCGTAGAAATGGCCCATATTCTCCATGCTCCACAGTAATGGTTAAGTTAGCACTAATTTTAAAGCTGCTGCTACGCTGCGCTGCTGCGTTACGCTGCGCTGCGCTGCTTGTCTTGTTCTCCATGGCTGCAACAATGTATTGATGATCCACTCCCTCCAACTGTCTGCTGAGAAATGACTTCACTCTGCTGAGTTCACTCCCTTTTATACCCAACTGTCTGCTGAATCAAGCTTTTCAAACTTCTTGCAAAGCTTTGAATTCACTTCAACTCGTCCATGGTTGAACCGAACAAGGTCTGATACATTCGTCGTCAATGGAACATCATCATCATAAAGTAAAATGATTCTTGCAGCTACAACTAACATGAGCTCCACTGCCCAAATTGTATTCACGTTGATAAAGGCTGAATCAATGTCATAAGTTGATATGATAAATGTTAAATCAATGTCATAAGTTGATAGTATATGTAGATCTTCACAGTCACGTAGAAACGAGTCGATGAAATCACTTGGAATAGTCTTTCCGACAGCTTCCCAATGCAGATGTAAATTCTTCACTTGCTGCATCCAATCCCATTCAAAAGTAGGAAGCTTTGAAAACACATAGTTAGTATAATTCACTTTGAAGACGTCGTCCATAGTCATACATCTGTCAAGAAGTAATGCTGACATTGTGAAGTCTTTTCTCGTCACACAATGTTTTACTAGTTGACTAGTTGACATGTTTCACTCATGCTTTTATACTACTTCGGTCGACCCAAAAAATGAAAAATGTTCAGAATCGTCTGAAACGGATCAATATGCAAAAATCACAATTTCGAGGGGGGGGGGGGGGGGTCGGTCGACCCAAAAAATGAAAAATGTTCAGAATCGTCTGAAACGGATAAATATGCAAAAATCACAATTTCGAGGGGGGGGGGGGGGGTCGGTCGACCCAAAAAATGAAAAATGTTCAGAATCGTCTGAAACGGATAAATATGCAAAAATCACAATTTCGAGGGGGGGGGGGGGGGGGGTCGGTCGACCCAAAAAAATGAAAAATGTTCAGAATCGTCTGAAACGGATAAATATTTAAAAATCACAATTTCGAGGGGGGGGGGGGGGGGGGGGTCCTGGCTTTTTGGGGTCTGTTGCCATGGTTACACTGATTGACAGGTGGAGTTCGTTGGCTTCATGATGATTGACTCGGCCAACACTATCAAGCAACTTTCGCTCCAGACTTTCGCTCCAGACTTTCGCTCCAGACAGTATGACGTCATCATGACGTCATTATCACGTCATGGATGGCCGCGCCTATCCTAACGCTTATCATGACTTCCGCTCCAGACAGCACTTCCGGTCCAGACAACACTTCCGGTCCAGACAACACTTCCGGTCCAGACAACACTTCCGGTCCAGACATGATGACGTCACTTCCAGACAGTATGACGTCATCAAGTGAGCTGATTCTCTTGTTTTCACCCTACTCGCAGTCACCTGGTCTAAGCAGCAGTTTAATTTTTCAATCCTTGTTTGTTCTATTAAAATGCCTTGAGACAGGTTTATATCTTGCAACCAAAATGGCTACTCCTGAACAAAGCAACATAAAACTTGCAATAGAACTTGCAAGTTTACAAAAGAAGGAATTCTGGATAGTCACAGCAGAACCTTACAAATGAGACAACTCAGAAAAAGGACCATCCTGGTGTAGCCCCATGGATGGTCTTATTTCCGGAATGCTAAATGCATATATCATTATCTTTGCTGCTCTGACAGACAGAGAGGCAGTCCAGCCTTGCTTCAAAACCAGGATTTTGGTTTTAAATTTCTTCATGCCCTTTCAATGGTCGGTAGAGACTTAATCGCGCAGAATTTAGAGAGAGAAACATGTGTCTGAATTTCAGTTTTAATGAAAACAATAAAATTTAATTTCTAAAATTCTGTTGTTTCAGTTGTATATATAGATGTAATTTTTTGTTTTCAACAAAACTTGATTTGTTCCCGAATATGATCACAGATGTGATCTCACATTTGCTTATGACAAACATTTACGGTATTTACAGAGTCAAAATTCAAAGCACAGAACATCCTTATATTCATGTTTTATCCCTCACACAGCTGCTGCCAGTGGGATTTTTCATCATCTTTTGGTATCCTAGGGGGAAGGTACTTGTTGCAAAAGCAACATTTTCCGGTCAGAATGACCCAAAAAAAAAAAAAAAAAGAACCAGAAGACGTTTTACTATAATTCATTTGAGCGCGTGCCTGTAGGCACTAGGAGAGCAAAACTAGTCAGCAATCCGATCCAGGTAAAACGCAAAGCAGCAGAAAGAAAGGTCATCCATTTAACAGGTTATTTACTCTTCAGGGCTATAAAATTACGTGAAGTATGATTTCGGTTTCACTGGTTTATGGGTTGTTAGATAGGCCTGTTCTATGACTGAGAGGCAGAACAATTGTTGATGCATGTCCTGCGAGTTTCTTAGAAGATCTGATCAGGAACTGCCAACGTCTGTGCATTTTGGGGTGATGGGGGAGTGGGGGGGGGGGGGGGGTTCAATTAAGTGTTAGTTTTTCCCACTTTGCAATTCACTATTTTATTCTTTTTTTTTTAAATGAAGTAATGCTACTGAGTAATCATGGAGTATATCCTGACATTTATAGTCTACAGTTTGACTTGCCCACCACCCAAACTAAATTTAGTGATCACAGCAATCACCATGAATGCAACAAACAATACCCACACACACCGGGAAGTCTGCAAGAGTACGGGCAGAATACAACAGATAACACCGAAGGTGTATAATAATGCCATAGAATGCAAGAAATAACACCGGAAAGTCTGCAGGAATGCGAGCAGAATACAACAGATAACACCGGGAAGTCTGCAAGAATGCGAGCAGAATACATCAAATAACATCGGGAAATCTGCAAAAGTGCTAGTAAAATACATCAAATAACACCGAGAAGTCTGCAAAAGTGCGAGTAAAATACATGAAATAACACCGGGAAGTCTGCAAGAGTGCGAGTAAAATACAACAAATAACACCGGGAAGTCTGCAAGAATGCGAGTAAAATACAACAAATAACACCGGGAAGTCTGCAAGAATGCGAGCAGAATACAACAAATAACACCGGCAAGTCTGCAAGAATGCGAGCAGAATACAACAAATAACACCGGGAAGTCTGCAAGAATGCGAGCAGAATACAACAAATAACACCGGGAAGTCTGCAAGAATGCGAGCAGAATACAACAAATAACACCGGGAAGTCTGCAAGAATGCGAGCAGAATACAACAAATAACACCGGGAAGTCTGCAAAAGTGCTAGTAAAATACATGAAATAACACCGGGAAGTCTGTAAGAATGCGAGCAGAATACAACAAATAACACCGGCAAGTCTGCAAGAATGCAAGTAAAATACATGAAATAACACCGGGAAGTCTGCAAGAGTGCGAGCAGAATACATCAAATAACATCGGGAAATCTGCAAAAGTGCTAGTAAAATACATCAAATAACACCGAGAAGTCTGCAAAAGTGCGAGTAAAATACATGAAATAACACCGGGAAGTCTGCAAGAATGCGAGCAGAATACAACAAATAACACCGGCAAGTCTGCAAGAATGCGAGCAGAATACAACAAATAACACCGAGAAGTCTGCAAGAGTGCGAGTAAAATACAATAAATAACACCGGGAAGTCTTCAAGAATACGAGCAGAATACAACAAATAACACCGAAAAGTTTGTCCCAGTGCTATGTTTTTCTTAAGATCTATATCCGAATCTTCCTATTTAAAACTTGAAAATTTTCTGTTAAAGTAAGGACTGATTATCCAATAAATTTCAGTCTTTGTCATTTTTGTGCTGCACATTTGAACATTTGAACATTTGGCAATCAGAGCCTAATATAGCGCAGATCAGCTGGGGCATTTTTAGGGGGTGGCCTTGGTATTTATTAGCTCACAATTTGTGTACCAAATCAACACAAAGCGTTTTTTCTTCTAACATATATATATATATATGATGCCATAAAGAGATACATTTAGACACCCTTTTCAGGGGAAAACACTCCATTAATAACCTAAATATCGGAATAACAGAGAGAAGAATACTGTGCTTTTAAAACACAACAAATATTTACTGGATAAAGTAACAACTTTGGGATATTTTGAATAAAAAATATATATATATACTTTGGTGCCTCATCCTCTGCTGAAGACCACACGAATCAGAACAAAAGGTTACAATTATTTTTTAGTATCTAACAATGTAAGTGTCTGCAGCCACAGTGCAAGACAGCATAGCTGCGGGTTGAGAAGGGAGCTAAGGAAAGATTGTCTCTGTTTTAAACACTTGATATGTTTGCCCAGGTTTCACCTTAGTCTGAAGGGTTTAAGTAAACTACTTTTAGGCTTCAATTTAGGTTATCTTAAGCCTAACGTACTCACACTACAGAAAAGAGGTAGCTTAATCACTGTCAACGACTTTGACCATAAGTACAGTTTAACCTCGGAAACAGGACCATCCCCTTGGGACTACGCCAGACTGGTGCTCTTTCTGAGATAATCCCATGTGCCAGGTGATCCTATCTCGAGGTTCTACTGTAGTTTTGATTTTTTATTTGAGAAGATAGTAGACGTTACTATGACGGAATAGCCTGGGCATAATGCGTTGCGTTATGGTTTGGGATAAGTCACTCCGTTCAAGTCCGCGTTATCGCACATTTTCTTTTCTCCAGTTTTCATGGAAAGTTTCACTTCGACCAGGGTAAAATCATAGAATTTTTCGATAGATCTTCTTTCACACACGCTCTAGTCCATTTTCAGCTTGTGTCCTCGAGGCCTTTTAGAGAGGGAGGGTAGGAGCCACTTGGATCCATCTAGGAGTATTATTGAGACTCCAGCGCCAACGCCTGTGGTAACGCCACCTGAATACGTAACAGTGTTACATAAACGTACGGTGTCCAAAAAAATAGTCTAATGCAGTCCGTATAAACAATGGGGAGGAGACGCTATTGAGTGTTACCATAGACTTGTTCATAGAGTGAAAGCTCTCGAGACACACGGACGACAGATAGACTGCTGCGGACACAGCGCAATGCCCGAATGATTGATCTAAACAATGGTCTGCCAAAATGGCATCTGCAAATCATGGGAATAGTTTAGTTTCTCGCTGAATATTTCATATGGCTGTCATGTTTGGTTTCCAGCTAACTTGACCAAGAGAACCAAAAACTGCCCCAGCTGTTGGTCTCGCTGTAGCTACGCGTGTCCTTCCCGATACAATATCCCGACAGCGAATGCTTTTAGAATTAGTTTCGTTTGCGATAACCATGTTGAAAATAATAGCTGAAAAAGGAAGGAATCTCATTGGATTCTCTGAAAAAGTAGCATCTCACTTCCAGCACGGTTTACATCTTCTGATAATCAACGTTTGTGTCAGCTGCGTATCTGTGAAAAACAAGCACGTGTATTAATTACACCACTTAAGTCTCTACGGAAGACAAACTGACCAGGCTTGTTCTCTGCACGATATTCAGTTACAGCAAATTGACACAGATCTCGAAATGCCAAGGAAAAGGGGGAGAAAATTTGAAACGCGGGACTCGTAAATTGTTCTTTATGGAGTTCTGCTGAATGCCTAATGAGTGGTTCGTTAACTGGTTGTGAGAAAAAAATAGAAACTCCCGTAAATATCCAGGCGTTGCACCGACGTTGTTTGAACGGTGTCTGTTTCTCATGCCCAACACGTCAGAATAAAGAAGTCACATAAACGTTACGATAGAGCTTATAAATAGCGTATAGTTGTTGTTTAAGGAAAATATGTCTTTCGGCTGAATGTTGCACTCGGGGCACGAGGAAAGACAACTTGACTGCAGTGCTTGTTCGACATTTGTTCTAAACCTTTAGCGACCCGATTCAGGGTCGGGATAGAGGTGTCATAATAGGTCGACAAAATATAACCTTTCTAGCTATGTTTCTAAGCAAAGTATGATACTACTGACACTTAAACAGTGTATTTTAAACTTAAAAGAAATCTCTGAAAGTAAGACTGTGCTGATGTGATTTTACATGATTTGTTTGTTATATAATAAGAAGTTTATGCGGAATGCCTTGATGTCTTTAACTGAATTAGAGATATCTTGTTTTTCGAGAGAATTAGAAATATCTCTGAGTGAATTCAACTTGAAGATCTCTCTAATCTAATTATAGATCTCAAATTTGAATTAAACATATGTCTAAATCAGTTTAAAAATCTCATTTGATTCTATCTTTAAGGAGTCAGGATGGCAGGGGTCTCCGAGTCAGTTACAGAATTGATAATTCTCTTAGTGAATTAAAAATATCTCCATTGAAAGATATATGCTAAGACTTAAAGACTGTCAAAACGGCGTCCTTATTTTTAAAATGTACTTACTTCTCTGACAAAAAGTGCGGCAAAACAGTTCTACTTAGACTTTTTAATGTGACGTAAACGAATCAAGCATAGCACATTAAGCAATCTGTCTGACAAATAGCATCACCTTTGAAACACTAAAGGGTTATTTTGTGTTGATTGTTTCAGACAATGAACTGGATGAGTTAGATATGTCTACTGGCACCAGGTACAAACCAGAAGGTCTGGATGAACTTTGCAAAAATACCAACTTCAATAAAAAGGAATTGCAAATAATGTACAGAGGATTCAAACAGGTATAGGTTTTTTGTTTTAATAATTCATTACTGTGAGCAAGTTGGCTTTCCAAAATCATCAAGAATTCTTTTGTCTCAAGAAGATCCACAGGTATGAAGAGGAGTTTTCGTGCACGAGCCTAAACGTGAGGGGTGGGGAGACGATTTTACAGGCAGTTTTTCAGGGACGAGTTTTCTTCCCGTTTTGGTGAGGATGATCTCCGCTAACTGACGTGACTACAACGGAAATAGAACGATCAGATGACAAACCACAAAAGTTTCAAGTCTTCCATTAAAAATGCTGCTCATTGTAGTGTTATACCATAACCGCCTCAGTGAAGTTCCGTGGAGGATGTACTACAAAACCGTTACTTGTCCAAGCGTAACTTAAAAAATGTTCATATAACACTTTTTAAAAAGGGCAAGGCTCTTAAAATTTGAGTAGTTGCCAGAAAGTCCGCTGGAAGATGTTAACTTTTTTGCTGAGTCACAGAAACTCATTAAAATGACGAAACTTTATCAATTTCCTATTCGATTTAAAAAATAAAGGCTAGGGAAGCTTGATTCAGCTCGCTAATAATTTAACACTTTTCTAAGTGATTCTGTTGATGTTTAAATTCCCAAACATTTGCGGGATTGCGGAGTTAAAAATAATGAAAAAAATTCGTGTGAATATTCAATAGGCGGTTGCTAACCAATTTTTTTTGGGCACATGGAAACAGCCGATGCAACGACCGAAAATATTCTTAGCTGTTTTTATTTTCAAAATAAAACTGTAATACCTTTTATGGGGTCTTTCTCATTAATTAGGTCTCAGTTGGTCACAATGTTCTTGGAAATTCCTGTTACGTAAGATTTAAATAATGTTGACCTTCTTACTGGTCAAACAGGTTAAGTTGAAAAATAAAACCTGTATGAAAGAGGTAAAGCCAGGTTTGGCTTAGCCACACGTTTAGCTAAACCCAGTTAAACTTTTGTATGAAAGAGCATATTCATTATGTATTAACCATACTCATCATGTATTAGCACCACACATCGATCTGATTTTTATTCGAGTGTGCCATTTACCGACGGCGTTCTTCATATTACATGTGACATGTTCAAGCCAGGCTTGTGGAGTGTGTTGCAAGTCGAAATATGGTTTAAAATTTTTCATCATTTTATACCCAAAAGTATCATACAATGTCATGGATATAGCCACATGATTCGCAGCTCTAGCACAATTGGTCGAAAACAACGCCTTTGTACATCCTAATATTTGGTAGTATATATTTTACACAGCACTGGGCTGTTATTGTCGCTCAAGTTTCCATGTAGCAATAACAAACTTAAGAAATCTTATCCCAACACGTTAATTCTCTGTGTTTCATCAGGCTAAAGGTATTAACTGCACTTGTCGATTTCCCGCGAATAATAGGATAACACATAATCTATGTACCAGGGTGTTCATGTTCAAAATAAGTAAACATCTTTTAATTTTTTCAATCTGGCAACAGTCTGATTTTGTATGACAGAGGCAAAAAATAAAGCAGTAATTAAGAAGCTGGTCCATAAGCGTAATAATTGCACATATACTGCACATGGACTAAATAACTTAACTTTTCAAAGTGCAATGATGCTGTTTAAGAGATCCACCTATTTTTAGGGCCACATTGCCATCTGAATGAGCCTCAGTTCAAGTATGAGGGATTATGGTAATTGCCATGAAGTAGAGTCAGCTTTATGAATAGGGTGAGCAATGTTACGGTTAAAAGGTGAAAAACATTGAATTGTGTTGTCAGAAAATCTCGAGTCTGATGGAAACGATGTTTTTTGACAATGGAATGCAATGTTTTCAATCTGATTTAAGATAGTTTCCTATGGAAAACAAGCGTGTTTTCTGAGGTACAAATCCACTCTATAATATCTCACGAATCCACGCTAAATGTAATGACAGACTACCCACATTTATACCATTGAATTGGCAGACTGCTTATTCTGTGCTGGAAGAAACTGTTCATATTGTGAAATTCAACTGATAACTGAGTATTGTGCTTTAAGAATTTCCTTAAATTCTTCTCAGAATGTGTCGTTTTTACACAAAAGAGTAATATACACTTGTTGCTGTGTATTTGTACTTGAAACTAATTACAGAACACAAACAATCGATTATAAATCAAGGGCGATGTCACGAGCCCTCTTCCGGAAATGCTGTTGACTTAATGGAAATGTGTGTTAGTTGTGTTGGTTTAGGTCTGGTGGTCAAGATACTGGACTGAAAAGTTATTGGTCATCAGTCAGAATCTGGCCGACCAGATTTTATACAAGTTCAAGCTAACTACTGGAAAAGTCGAAAGACTTCCTGCCTTAAAAAAAGCCGCGAAATTACCGGTACAAAAAATCACTTGAAATTATTCCCATTAATGAAACTTGAACTTGAATTTGTAACTGAAAAAGAGAGGAAAGTGTACCTGCAAAAATAGAGGTTTCTACTACATTTCTGCACTGCCGTGCATTATTAATGCTTTATAGTTTAGAAAGCAATAAGCACTTCACACATGTTGCCAAACGCAAGTCCAGGGTGTGCGGATGAAGAGATTTAACGAATATAAAAGAAGTAGCAAAGTAGCGGCAATTTATTGTCGAAGCTCTTATGAAAAAAATCTCGACAAAAAACCATACGTCATTTTCTTGTCAATGAAAAGAAAAAAATCCTATAACTCTGCATGTTTCTGTCGTGATTAATCTTAATCAAGGCTCAACAGAACAGGGTGTCATTATCCAACAAACTAATAATGTAGAAAAATATTACCAGTAATAAGTCACTCGTGTGCTTAAAGGGTGCTAAAATGTATTGGGACAGTAAAATTATGTCCATTAAGGCCATGTCCCTTCTTACGGGTAGCATCTTATACGTTTGAGTCAACGCACATGAGCAGTGGTTTCATATGTAAGCAATGAGATCATGTATTGCAGATAATACGGTGTTAAAGGAATCTTACTTTCAGATGGTTTTATCTGCCTTTCTTTGGAAAACTATCTTACGTTGTAGAATTAAATTGAATTCAAACTATCCAATACTATCCCATGCAGGAAGTTTTGCAATTTTATAATATATTTTAATTACACCTTAAATGATGGAAACGTGTTGAGTTCAGTATATGTTTAGCGGCTGAGAGAGAAAATGTTTACATAACTGTACATGTTAGAACATCAACACATTACGAGTTCCCTTATAAATATTACATTTTAATTTATCTGCAGTTCTTTAGACAAAAGGTTTCAATTAGTATTCAAAAATATTAAAAATTATATGAATGTCTGAAGTTTAACAATTTGTCTCATCTCCCAAACAAAACCCCCAGTGTTAGAACAGAGCTGTCACAAATGTGGCATCAAGAGGATAGTTGTATGCAGGGCTACAGAGTTTCACTGTTGACATGAGAATCAGTATATTCCCCTTTGTGGTGTGCGAGAAATAAATGCATTCTGGTAGATCAGGTACATATGCGGTTTTCGAAGTATATCGAAATATGTCCGTTATATTGCTTCTTTACCATTTGTACAATGTATTCAATTGTGTATTCAGAAGATTTCATTTATCAGTTTAGGATAATATTCCAGTTGCGTATGGATTGTAGCGTAGATGCCGCCTCCTAAATGTGTATGTTTACACTTGTAGTTATTGTTCCGCTTATGTGCTTGTAATCGTTTGCAACATTTTCAATAAATCCGTCAAGAATAAAATATCAGAGTGGCAGATTATAATGTTTATTCTGCCAGACTAAGGTAGCAAAACTGTATTTATGACTATATTGTTTGAATTTTATTAGTGAATTTTATTGTGGATTGGATGACGATTCATCCAATATGAATTATACAGCTTGCGGTTAGTTAAATCAGGAGTGGAAAATTCAAATTTCACAATGAAGACGAGGCTTAGTTTACAGCATGACATGATCGAGCCAGCTATCATATCGTAAAATTATCTCTGTTTGCGCCGATGCTTAGGTGGTTTGCAGTGTTATCTCGGCCAAATGATCACACAAATTGCGTTTTAACATTCTCTTCGTTATTGTGTGAGCTATTGGGTTATTTCTAAAAAGTAATTTCAGCTTTAATCTATATTAGCTAGAAGTTAAAAGCAAATTTGATTAAACATGCCTCCACTTTTTTATGTCCTTACCCATGCCCTATGTACTTACATATGTTTTCGCCGTGGCGAACCCCAGCAGTAGTTTCTATTACATAATGAGACACAGATAAAAGCTCCAACTTTACGACAATTAATTTAGCGCCAGCTGATCTAGAGACAGTTGGTCTGGCGGCAGTTGATCTAAATAGACAGGGTAAATAGACTGATCTCAATTCTCAAAACCCTAGTTTTTGTGTAAGCCCTCGGAATACTGAAACAGTAATTGCGACACGCAAGATAACCATTAACATTAACAGAAATTAAGATTTACATTATGCAGAGCGATAAAGTCTGTGAAGTTGCTCTGTGTAGAGGAGTCCTAAATGAACTCCGAGTAGTAGATAATACCGGGGATTAGCACCCCTGTGACTCCGACAGGCTGGGCAGCCCTTTGTATTAACAGGTACATAGGGGATTATCGTTTGTGCAGAACAATACTTTCTCCGAACTATGTGTGGATTGGTCTTGAATGATCCTTTAAGTTGTTTAAATGTGCTTTGAATTCAAAAGTGATCTTCTTTGAAAATCTTAGGAAAACAGAGTTCTAAAATTATATCAGTGTAATTTTACTCAAGTGGACAAATAATTATAATATAAAAAAATTGTGTGAAAATCGATCAGTTGTCGTACCTCGCCCATTTAGATCAGTTGCCGGAATACCAATAGCTTCACCTTTGATTGGATGTAAACTACAACTTATGTAAATAGGTAGATTGCACAGAATAAAAATTAACAACAAAGTAACAATATTTGATATATGTTTGTAAAATCTAAAAGTATCTTTAGTGAGCGAACTGCTCCTTTGTTCAGCTAAGATTTAAATTTGCCGAGGGTAAAAGTTGTTCAGTGTTATTACACCAAGAGCATTACCTTTAATACATTTTTCATTCATCAATTTTTCGTATTACATCCACATCCATTACAACTGCAGGAAAAGCTTTTCCATTTTCGGAAAGATACTTAGATACTTAGACAAATACACACCCGTTTGCCTGATTTTGGTGAACAAGTCTTAACCTTTGTACAGATCGCTACCTCATATAAGCAGGTGTAATAATTCAGACATTCAAGTAATTATTAGCGGATACCTTTTCCTTATAATAAAAATTAGTGTGCGTCTCGTATATAAAGCCAAGCTAACTCAAACGAAAACGTTTTTTTTTGTGTGTAAACAAGAGTAAATTACCCACAGATTTCTCAATTTGTCCGTAATTTACACTTGTTTTGTTGCGTATAAAATTATAAATTACTTGGAATTAGAAAAGAAGAAAGAGTTCACCTTTCTGCGGTGGATTGAGTATGCATTAAACACAAACATATCCCCTCACAGGAAACAGGACAACTCCCACCCGCAAACTCCCACCCGGACAACCCCCACCCGGACCACTGCCACCCAGACAACTGCCACCCGAGCAAACTCCCACCCATGCCAACTCCCACCCATGCAAACTCCCACCCGCACAACTCCCATCCGGCTTTTTGATTCGCCAATTCTTTCAGTCTCACATACACATAGCCATCGAACAATATTTTAGGATTTCCTCGTTGTGATGCAATGAAATCCATGTTGGAATGGTGTATGTTCCATGTCAAATCTAGGGCAAAATTTATACCTCTTACAGGGCGACTCCGGGCAAATCCTTCTAATCCAGGCTGTAATCCATCACACACCAGAGTCGATGGCTAATTGAACAATGCACAATCTTTCCGTAATCCATCACACACCGGAGTCGATGGCTAATTGAATAATGCACAATCTTTCCGTAATCCATCACACACCGGAGTCGATGGCTTATTAAAAAATGCACAATCTTTCAGTAATCCATCATAATTAATACAGACATAATTGCGTGATTGATCACCGTGCCTCAAAAGAAGCCAATTACATCTGATTCAAGTTCATACGACTTCAGTAGGCAATTGATGCTTTGGCATAAAAGAAGTAAATTGCAACTGATACAAGTTCAGACGACTTCTGTATGTGGTTGATCATTCTGCCTCAACACAACCAATTGCAATTAAACGGGAGGGAATTGGTACCCTAACTTGTCGAATATTATACGGGTGGGAGTTGGTCGGGTGGGAGTTTGCACGGGTGGGAGTTGGCATGGGTGGCAGTTGTCTGGGTGGCAGTTGGCTCGGGTGGCAGTTTTCTGGGTGGCAGTGGTCCGGGTGGGGGTTGTCCGAGTGGGAGTTTGCGGGTGGGAGTTGTCCTAGACTCCCCATCACATATACATTGATTACAAATCAAGCCAAAGGTGTAAGTTGGTTGAAAATTAAAAACGCATCTCTTTCGACTATAAACTGGTTATAAAGTGATCTTACAATCAGACCTGAAAATGAGCCACAAAAGAAACCTTACATCCACATCTTTTCCTGTTTCGACGCGGGGTGAGGTTGTTATTTGTAATTTGATCTAGAAAATACTCCTCTAGAGTTCCAGCTGTACCCCCTTTGCTTTGTTTTATATCGAGTTAAACTATGAATATAGCTTTGATAACCTGTCTTTCAAAGTATTGTCCTTACCCCCCTCCCCCCACCCCGACATTTTGGTCTTTCCGTGTGGCTGATTTCAGATTAAACATCGTCAGAATAAGGAAAGCAGGATTTCAACCCTATAAAATTTTGAGCTGACTCTACTTATTTATATATTTAAATTCAAGTATATTTGTTAATTAGTGTACCAACTGAGCGACAGTAGGGCATTCTGCTACGTGAAACAACTTAACAAATTTATAATTGCCCATTAAGTGCAAGTTAAAGCTTTTAAACAGTTAGGTATAAACTTAATTAATATTTCATGAGCAATTAAAATTAATAACAAATTACAGATATAAATGCAATTGCAATTTAGGTGTCAGTTTTCTGGATTTCGAGGGTGATTAACTTAAAACTCATTTTCAGTTATAAGTGTGAATTTTACTTTCAATTTTGTTTGGGAAAAATGACATTCGCAATCATAAATTCACAATTATCATAAATAAAACCAAACTAAAGTAATTAACGAAATTCGCAATCAATTCGCAAAAACACATTGGAACGCGCTGTTTTCCCTTCTCCACTTGATGCAATGATTAGGAGTGACAGAATATCTCTGCGCGAAGTAAACTGCACCGCTTAAACCACTTGAGTTAATCTTGCTCGTTCTCAAGAGTATCACTTTTTGAGTCTATAGTTCCCATAAGAATAATAAAGATAATAAAAGAATCATACAGCAAAAAAGTTTTCATGTTAACTGATTGAGGCAGAATAATCAGAAACA
This sequence comes from Protula sp. h YS-2021, assembly GCA_949752745.1. Classification (NCBI taxonomy): domain Eukaryota; kingdom Metazoa; phylum Annelida; class Polychaeta; order Sabellida; family Serpulidae; genus Protula; species Protula sp. h YS-2021. Next base: position 48,139,498 of record OX457029.1, on the reverse strand, counting down.
CTTGACGAATGTTTTCACTAAACCTTGCGCAAATAATATCCAGATGATTTTGTTTTGTTTTAATTTTTTTATTTTAGGAAAATATACATGATATATGTGTATATACACTGGATGCATTAAGAGGGAGGGGGAAGCAACAGAACAATATACTTGGAAGTCAAAAAGAGAAATATTTATTTCCCTATGATTCAGCCTTCAAATCGTGGGGTTAACCCGAAAAAAAACAGTTCTTTTCAAAGTGGCTCCTTATAGTCCGTTCATCGTGCGCTTCACTGCTGAAATCACACCCCGAAAAGCACTAAATGTCAGTCCGTATCAGTGGTCCACTCTACCAAGTTAAAACACTTACCATAAGTGTTATAAATGTGCTTTCTTGGTTCTCCCTGAAAACCAAAAATGTGTAAATGTTTTAGTTTGTGATATGGCAAAAGGACCGGCATTTTTGCGAGATATAGTTAAAAGCTGAATCCACAGAGATTGAAATGTATGCGACAGGTCCTAATTAATCACCTCAGTTGATAAATTACTCAGTTTTTAAAACAAAGCGTTGTCTTCTTTTTAAAGGGACCATTCCCCAGTTACCCGTGTATCATCACTATACCTTTGCCATCATGAGAACATCTTAAAGAATAGTGTGTAATAATGACGTTTCGTTAAATATGCGCATGAAACATGAAGTAATGAAGCACAGGCAGAATATTTACCATGTGATTAAACATTAAACGGGGACTAAAATACTGGGCACGGATAGTAGAGAATTATTCATTAAGAATCCTTTTTATTCACTGATGTCTGTTGCTATTTAGGAATGTCCTTCAGGTATAGTGAATGAAGACACTTTCAAAGCCGTGTTTGCACAGTTCTTTCCTCAGGGAGGTGAGTAAATCACTTATATTTTTATTATTTGTAAATATTTAAAAGAATCGCAAATTGGACTTTCAGCACAGAGAAGCTGTTAAATTCAAACATATCTATACTAACACAATTTAAAAAACGCAGTGGTGTAATTTATATATATATTTTCGATGTTAGTTTCGGCGAAATGAATTTGTTGTCTGTCAGTTACAAACACATTATCCCTCTGTTATACATTGTTTGACACGAATACAGGATATTGATTGCAAAGAAATTAATACCTTGTACTCTGGCCATCTTTTGACCCATTTCAAGCACCAAGTAAATGCTCAATCAATTGCAGTAAACAGAAAAACGCTACAATACTAAGGTTAAGTGAAAATGAAAGATGGCAAGCACTTGGTAAGCTTAAAACCGGCAAATCCTAAACAGGGTGGATGTATGAGCGAATTTTAGTCTTCAGCAACGCCATCAAGAGACAGGCTGCAGAAGAGACTGTCCACGAACGGGCTAAGCAGGAGTACCAACACCGGAGCAAAATCGAGCTATTATCGTGATTGATTCCTCTCTGTAGTGGCAATGACGTTAGTGACACCAGGCGGACATAACAACCGTATCAGTAGATAAACCGTGCTAGGCCGGCTGCGCAAGAGTGGAATAATGCTCCAGCGAGCCTACGGTAGTGTTAAACCAGCGGCGACGACATCTTCAACGAGACTGGGAGAACTTTTGGGAAGCCGATTGCCATTGGCCTTCTGGTGTCACGTTATGTTTAGGGACGAATCGCGGTTTCTGGTGTTTCGAAATGACGCCAGCCAACTAATATACAGAGGGCTAGGCGACCGATTCATACAAGCGTGTGTTGGTGAAATCGATAGATTTGGTGGAAAGAGAACGACGGTGTCGGGTGCTATTTGATTTGGTTGGAAATCACCTCTGCTAGTCATCGAAGGCCAATTGCAGGCGTTATGTGCAACCCATTAGAAGGCGAAATCGTACCGTACTGTACAGAAGATATTGTACAGCGATGTTCATGCCCTTTGTACGATTTACAATGCGCACCGTCGTGTGTCTAATATTTGTACAGATCGGTTGCACGCTAATCAGATCCAGACATTACAATGTCATCCGTACTCCTCTGACACGAGCCCTATTGAGCACATTTGGGATATGCTCATTCGTTGAGTTCGAGCCCGTACCCCGCCGCAACAAAGCAATAAACTGAGACACGCATTGATTGCGGAATGGCACAAGATTCTGCAGTGGAGGATACATCGGCTCATTATGCCGATCCACGACACGTCAAAGTACAGTAAAACCTGTATATTAAGGACACCTAACTGACTGAGCTTTTTTGTCCCTAATAGCGAGTGTCCCTAATATACAGGGTGGGGTTTGATTGAGGATAAAACAAAGAATATAACCACTAACGATAAAGCTTTTTTATTCCATCTTTTCTCATGCCTAGTCAAACAATAAGGTGAATATGAATACATAATAATGGAAAAATAAATGCGTTGGTCCATCAACAGTGAATTCTACAGTTCATGCTTTGGTAAAAAAAAGTTCTCGATCTTTGTCTGGTGACTTTTTTCTCCTTAGAGAGCTGCTTCTGAGCGATGGGATCCCTTGCTCTGTACATCAATTCTGTCAAAGTGGACATAATTTTCACTTTTTCTGCAAGTGGCAATTCGTTTCTTTTCCTTTTTGTCCCTCCCATGCTTTAATTGCAATTGCGTTTTGAATACAGAAATATCCAAGAACGCGTCTTTTATACATGTTGTTAATCCTAGAGGTGACATTCAAAACTCGGTGTATCATAATTTCAAAGAACAAGGGATTTAACTTTTGCTAGTAAGACAACAAAACTGTCATTATTTGTGCCCCTATAATCCCTCTAGTCCAAACACTCTCTACACAACCCCTTTTGTGTAGCCTGATACGAGGTACTCTGGAAGGGGTAAGCGCTCACCCCGAAATGTTGGCAAACAATGCTCGGAAGCGGCTTATGTCCATTGTTTACTTTGAGAGACACAAAACAGCTGTCCCTAATATATGGGTTAATTACAGTGTAAAACTCGACTTACCGCAAAAACTGTCCCTAGTCCTTAATAGCGAGGGCTTATTATGCAGGTTTTTTAGTACAGAAGTCAATGGGATTTCAAACGAGACTGACGTGGACTGCCCCTAATTCTCAGGTTTCCCTAATATACAGGTTGTCCCTAAGGCAGGTTTTACTGTATTGATCCTTTCCAAAGGGGTGCGAAAGATATTGAAAACTGGAAAGTGCAACGTAACGCCAGAATGCTGTTCAATTACCGTTGTTATAATTTTTGTGTCAGACTGAGTTTTTGCATCTTGCCTGAAATTTTTCAGAAAGTTATGTTGAATACTTCCTTAAAGTTAAAAAATTAGATATATCATTGCGTTTTTAAATTGCGTAAGTGTATTTCATCCAAAACTAATTAATCACGAACATATAAAAACATGAACCTCATTCGGCTGATCAACTGATATAGCCACAATTTAACACATAAAAAATTCAAAGAGACTTGTTTTGAGCAAAACTTTTTACGCGCGTAGCTTCAGTCACACCGCGTGGCGCTGCTGTATCACGAACATCGCCAGAAGTACTCATTTTCATCTGCCTAGTGTGGTGCTCTACTTGGGTTGAAGAATTGTATTACACCTAGGAAATTAAATTGGACAAATTCGGTCATTAACCTCCCACCTACTAGCAATAGAAGCTTTAAATGACAGTATCTTAGAGCTGGAAGTAACATAAATAATCCGAGTTTTTTTTAAGCCGTACCCTGGAGTACGACAAATCATGGCTTAGCGTCTTTGTCTGTGTTTGATGAGGACAGTTACTCGCTATACTCCTATCAAATAACACTTTTATGCATCTGCGTTTTAAAGTTCCTTTATGTCATGTAACAAATGGGGATAGGTGCAGGGATACTAATTTGTGGGTAAGTCTCCAATTTACACAGATGTATTGACTAGGAATGACCTTCCATTGGATATTATTAAGTGCAACGGCAAAAGTAATCTCTTTTATATCTTAATGTCAAGTGTTAGTGTAAATGCACCCCGCATGTTCAATGGCAAGACAGAATCGTTGACATAATATTTCGTTTACATTACTTAAAAGGTTTGGTATAAGATATAACTGAATAAATTTGACATAAGAAACTGAAGCAAATACGAAATAGGTAAAGCCATTGCTTCAATGATAGTGGCCAAATGTTTAATAAGGTGTCCTCCATATATTTCCCACATGTCAGTCGCAAAAGCATAATGGTACAGGTAGTGTTTAGCATAATTTAATCACGAATTTACCATGTGATTGCCACATGGAAACGTAAAGCAGCCTAACCAGTTACCATAAAAACGTATTTTAACAGAATGGGGTAATGCACCATTAATATTTCCAACAAACTGGAACACGTGAATGTATGTGCTAGCAGTAATGTGAAGTAAACGATTCCAGAGCTTGGTGCAGGAAAATTACTTTGTTGCTCATCCCAACAGGACAGCCGGGTGCAAGAGTGCTGACTATTCACATTGCCTTTTCCCAGCAAACATTAAGACGTCAGAATGACGTCGGGTCGACGTCGTGACCCGACGTTTCCGACGTCGGATTGACGTGCCGGTTTTGGTTGTATATGAAATGGAACCGACGTCGGGTTTTCAACGTCAGAATGACGTCGGGTTCCGACCTAAATCCGACGTCGGAATGAAGTTGGTTTTAGGTTGTGTATGAAATTGGAACCAACGTCGGATTCCGACCTGAAACTGACTAGAGTTATATAATTAATAGATAATTAATCATTCAACTGCTGTTGTGAAATACAAACGAAAGCATTTTCCATGTACATTTTTACAATCTAGGAAGAAAAATACCGACGCGCCATCAAAATTCTAAAATTTTCATGTTAAAATTACGTTTTTTCTTCCTCTTTTTCAAAATGACTTCCATTTCCGGTGAGCGATAATAATGTTCATCGCCTTTTGGTCGTTTTTGCAACGTCGGAATGACCTCAGAAAACCGACGTCGCCTCGACGTCGGAATAAAGTCGGGTTTTGGGGTAATAGGTCAGAATATGGTTGTGAAGTCGTCGCGACCAAAATCCAACCTTTTTTCAACCAAAAAAGACGTCGATTGTTTGCTGTGTTGTTTGTTTATTTTGGCTATTTTCAACTTTGATCTTTCTTATTTCAAATGCTCTCAATATTTGTGTTGGAACTGGATTTACACAGAGCAATCCATGCTCATTCTTATCCGCAATGAGTAAAATGAAAATGCGAAAAAGGAGGTAAGAAATATACAATGAACAGTATTTGAAGACAAGAAGAAATAAAAAACGGAAATAAAGAAAAGAAGATGGGAAATACGAACTGGTAATAGGCATGTTTTCTAAAGGTCTCAATTCTAGACATTTGTAATCAGGAGCGCCAGGACGGAACCTATCGCCATTGTGGATTTGATTTTTTTCGTCACTTTTTTTTAAAATTCCAGATTCCAGTAGATATGCTCATTATGTGTTCAACTCCTTTGATCAGGACGGCAGCGGCACAATCAGCTTTGAGGTATCTCTCAAAATGTAGCCCTTTGCTCTCTGTCTCTCAAAACAGCCCGGTGGGTAGGGGGGGGGGGGTGGAATCAGAAGGCAGCAGTATTTTCCTTTAATGGTAATATTCAGCATAATAATTAAATAAACTGTGTTGTAAACCAAGGTTTGTTGTAAATAAGGTTTGGAAATTTATATTATATTATTTAGCTTTTACAGCTTTTCAAATGATTTAAGTGTTTGCTTCCAAACACATACAATTTATACATGATTTACTAAATAATGTGCTGCATCGATAGATCGATTTACCACACACTTACTCAGAAAACAAGAAATCATATCAGCGTAAATTGTCTTACATTAAATCCTAAAAAATAATTTTTTTTATCTATTACATATGCGCTCATTCTGCTGGTGTGTAGTGCATGCAGATTTCTCACTTCGGTAGACATAATAGCCAGATACTGGTTTAATTTAATATTCCCACTTCACAAAAAAATACTTTAACGACATTAAACATTGTTTTAGGAATTTGTGATGGGTCTTTCTTTGCTCGCTAGAGGAACGCTAAAAGAAAAACTGGAGTGGGCATTCACATTGTATGATATCAACGGGGATGGCATTATCACCCGAGACGAGATGCTGTGTGTTATTAGTTCTATATACAACATGATGGGGAGGTATTCAGAACCCCTTGTAGACGAGCATACGGCAAAGGATCACGTCGATCTTGTTTTCAGGGTAAGATAACGACTGAATAATAAAAAATAGGGTTTAATATGTCATTTCAATAACATCATTATGCCATCAAATGTTTACATTATCTTGTTTGGATGACGTTTATATCAACTCCTTCAGTTAAATGTTAAGAGTAAAAAAGATAAAATAATGTTGCGGCTTTTGCTGCATTAAGTTTGTTGGATCCGGTGTAACATGGTGACTACTCTTATAAAACAGGGTGATTTATTTTTTTCCATGTTATTTTGCCTTTGGCAGGCTTATTATTCGAATCCATTAACGCAAATAACATTTATCACAATTTTTTGCTTCTGTTATATCTGCTTTAACATTGTGAAAATTGATGCAGTATAAAAAAAAAACCTCGTTAAAAATACACACACATTATTGTAGTAATCAATTTATTTTGCCACAATACATTAAAAAAAATAACCTTGCTGCTTGATTTTGGATTTTAACTTGTCCTAACTCATCAAAGGCACTAACGATTGATCTACAATGTACTCTGTTCACATTTGCAGAAAATGGACCTTAACCGGGATAATTGCATTTCTATGGATGAATTTATGGAAACCTGTTTACGGGTATGTTTTCATGGTTGCCATTGTAAGATACTGGATTATGTATAAAAACACTTTGATGTTCAAATAAATACAACAACGACAACTTTTTATAAAATATTAATTCAATAAGCTGTTACAAATGTGTTAACGGGGAAAACTGCCTGTATAGCAAAGTTGCAGGTTTGTTTAAATTTTTATGGTCAAAGCTATGGCTTATTATTTTTATTCTTCTAACGTAAGTTTTTGAGTTTGGGATTCCTTATGTACGAAGCAACTTCACGTAAAGTCATTTTCAGAATTTAGTTGACAAGAGTAGCCTCTGATGAAAACAAACATTTAATCTGCTTTGACAGCGGTATGAAAATAACAGTGCTATAAAAACTGTCTTTTCAATCCAAAATCTTAAGAAAAAAACGCTGCATGGGTATTAAAATACATAAGCCTACGCGTTCCAGCAGCATTAAATTGCTCAGTAACCACCCTCTCTTCTCTTTTTATCTTGCCAGGATGAAGACATAGTGAAGGCTATTGTCATGTTTGACACGGTCATGTGACGTTCGTTTAAATTCGCTCTGTGTTTGGTGCAGCATTTAAAAGAAAATCACGCACATGAAAACAGTATTACACAGTCAAATTCAACGGTGACTCGCCATGGTAGAAACACAAAAGTTAACTAAATAACCGAATAGGATATACAGTGTACTTTTCTTGTTTGTAAGAAAATACGATTCAAAGCAAGCACTCCTTTAACTGGTCGCGAGCTTTCAAGTACGATTACGGTTGTTCCATATATTATCGTTTTTGGTATGGAAACTTGTTTGATCCACTCTCACTGGTTGTAGTAATATCCAGCTCCACTGGTCCTGAGAAGGGGATCAACGCTGTGCGTTGCCCTGGGGGGAGGGGGTGGGCGGGCATTATCAGTATCATAAGTAAACATGCCCAAGGCAGTGGGGGAGATGGAGAAACATTAAAAAGCCAATATCTTGCACCAGGGGAAGTAGGGCGAGTTTTTTTTAATCCGTGGTTTTGCCTAACCTTGAGAGAACAAATTTTGGATGAAACAAAATATCCTTTGAAGCCCGCTTGCGTGGGTGTAGTTGGTGAAGTCGGTATGGACACCCTTATACACATATAATTGGGAACATGCTCAAGCATAAGAAAGCATTGTCGATGTTTGACCATTTCAAAAATAACCTTTTACCAGTTTTCATTCTTTACTCTTTTTTTGTTGGCCGCACATTGTGAATACTTTATTTTTCTGTCTCAGTTTGTTCGGCTGCCTTATGTAATGTTTGGATTGATCTGTCATTGTACCAATATCTAATTATGTCGTTGCTGAAGTTCTCACATATAATTTATTGTTTGTTGTGGCTGAAATCATTCCTGCATATTGTAAATAACTGTGTACATATAATTGAATATACATGATGTTCTAAAGCACATATGCGTTAGATTACGCTTTTTGTGATTGCAACCAAAGGTCAAAAGATCTGCAAAACATTTTTTTTTAAATAGTGGTGTATATGCTAGGGAAATACAGTATTAGTTTTGACCATGACTCGATTGTCTATTGTTCTAGGCCAGCAAGAGTAGATAACTGCATGATCTGTTCATTTTATTGTCTTAATTTCAGTTCAAATGATCGAAATATCTCAATATAATCCAACCAAAAAAGCTCAGTTTGTATTTAAAAGGGCTAAAATGGGTAAGATCTAATAAAGAGAACTTGTTGGGGTTGTGGATGACGACTGATTCACTGGCAATATGAAATATTTTACCCATGGCATGGAGTGAAAAAATGGTGTACCAAATGGTTGAAGGTTCTTCGTGATATTTTCTTCACACGTTGAAACAAGTGAATGAAAACAAAGCTCTTACCAGAGGATATTAGGTGTCATGCTTTATGCCTTTAAAGTAAACATATGTGATGATAAGTTACAGCTAAATATTAAAAGGTATAAAAATCATTTTATTGTGTGTTTGCTTAATTATCCCATGCCCAGAAAGTGACTTTCGTTCAGCATAAGCAAACTCTCTCTCTCTCTCTCTCTCTCTCTCTCTCTCTCTCTCTCTCTCTCTCTCTCTCTCTCTCTCTCTCTCACTCTCTCTCCCTCTCAGTCTCTCTCTTTCGCGGTCTCTTTCCTCTGTCGTCCTCTCTCTCTCACTCTCTCTTTCTCTCTCTCTTTCTCTCTATCTCTCAGTCTCTCTCTCTCTCTTTCGCTGTCTCTTTCCTCTGCCCTCTCTCTATCTCTCTCTCCCTCCCTCTCTCTCTCTCTCAGTCTCTCTCTTTCGCGGTCTCCTTCCTCTGTCGTCCTCTCTCTCTCTCCCTCTCTCTCTCTCTCTCTCTCTCTCTCTCTCTCTCTCTCTCTCTCTCTTCTTTCTATAACAACACAAGTTAATGACGGCAATATCACTGCACTGGGTCATTTGATCCAAGATCGTGTTTTAGCAATCAAATTAGCGATGCACCAGGCAAATGAAAAGCTGCCCAGACAATCTGCTTCAAATAACTGCGTCATTCCAAGAGGCCAAAGCGTTGAAACGGGGTACCGAAAAAAATGGTAACGGAAATGATGGTAACGAAAATAACGGTAAGCGGAAAAAATGGTTCAGGAAAAATTGGTAAATCTTCTAAACACAGGGAACTGCAGTCTATCTCGTAGGTCGTCGGACCAGGACCAGCGTAATCGCGCGAACAATGGCTACCCCAAAGTTGATGACAACCGTCAGTGGGTCTGGTTCCCTGGAGACCGCGGCGCAGTCAACAATGACCGCTGGAAAAAGCGCTTCGTAAGTCTCCTGTCGCTTTCGTTGGAGTATGGCCTAGACGTTCTTCCCAACAGAGATCGTATTACATATAACTGGGAAAAACCTGTGGTTTCCATCCAAGTATACCAAGTGCCTGCAGACACAATGTGCCGCAAAGCCTCTGTGGTGCCGAATCCTATGATTCTCGAATCAGCGTCTGGTCCATTGTCGAAGAAAAGGAACAGCTGTAGGTTTAGCCCGCAGGTATCCGCCTATTCGTTCTCAATGACGATATCGCGGATGTTGTCTGCAGCAGTAGGTATTCGGTCTAGTTACTGGTAGCACGAGGTCCTCTTTTGAGTCGTCTCTTCCAAGTTGAGTTCTGGCCTCCACTGGAATGCCTCTTGATGCCTGGGTGAGTATCTGCGCTGGTTTGTCAAACCCTGGCTTGACTTCTTGTTTAATTTGAGAACGCATCTTACTGCGGTCACAGAATGGTCACTTGGGTCGCAACCAAAGGAGGACCATTGCGGTGTATTGTTGTTTTCAGTGCGCCGTGGCAGTCAGTGGCTCTCTTGACGAACCTCCAGCGAATGTGCCCAGCTTCGGTTACGTGCTTGTTATACATGTAACCATCAGTGCCAAGGTTTTGTCACCCTTCGTTGTTTGTTGATATCTTCACAGTGATTGAGAAACTCGAGAATTTGTCGGGACTTTTATAATGTTCTGGTGACACATGAGTAGTCTATGGCTTAACTGCACGATGCGCATAGGCGCCGCTACTCCCACAGCAATGGAGACATAGGGGTTATGAAAACCCCTGGTATGGACGCGAAACCTGACACCTCACGGCATTTTAGCCACTGAGTGGATTTTCTTTGATGTTGAGTAGGCTTGTAGGAGAGTTTCTTGAATAAAAATTAACCCTTATTTCAGATATGAAAAAACTACCATAATTTAGATTTTTGACACTTTACCATTTTTTTTCATTTACCATTTACCCGCTTACCATGGGAGTTTCAAACGTAATGATACTTATGGATTTTTATTCCGTAAGTTAGTTGAATTCGTAAGGTGTTCCGCATGATTCCTTTTTATTTTTCCCCATAACTTTATCTCGCGAACTCCTTTGAGACTGTTTAGGGCAACCAGCTATTCGGCAATGACATAATGTAGCATGTCTAGTTGGTCCACTCCATTATTTTAGAAATTCGTTGACATCGTCTATGCAGAAATAGACATTGAAAATTTTGCCACGGAAACCCGTAATTAGGCAGGGACACGCCATGATACAGTTAACAGCACAAGCTAATGATCTCTTCACTATCGGCATAGAGTGGGCAAACATAGCGTTTGTGTTATATACTGAATCTTTGCTGAACAGCAAATATCTCTGCGGGGATGCTTATGGCCCACGTTTCGGGGATGCTCGCATTCGCACTTGCGATTAAGTTGTTTTCACATTATAAATGCCATTTCGGGTTTTCTTAACTCGCTAAAGCAATTAACAAAACGCAAAGAATTATATCTGTCCACTTGTTATGATATAACCTCACATCAATGTGTAGGACGTTATTATAATTTATTCATCACTGTAAACATTTTAACGTTTCATCAAGATCGGGTCTTCGATGATTATTGAAGTCTGCAGGGCAAAAACTCACCATTTGATCTCGGGATGCCATATTCACAAAAGTTAACTATACAGTTATCTGATTGCGTTAAATGTTCCGTTGGCAACCAGAACATCTGAAAGTAAGTTGATAAATTTAACCTGTTTAAAAAACAAAATCAACTCAAACGCCGCCATATAGGAGCTCCGGGGATTCTATTCTGAAACTGCTTCCGAACAGAAGCCCCGGTGTAAAGATTCCAGATTACACCCGTATTTCTATTTCCCCCCGGTAATTTAAAATCGAACCCAAGCTACCCCCGAATTACCCCTGTTTTTAAGCTATCCCCATGTCAAAAGCTGTTAACATGCAGAAAAACAATGTTTTATGTCTTTACATTTAATCACACACAAATAAACTGAATGAAATACGCATTTTCATCAATTCTTCAACGAAAGCTAAACTGAACTACCTCATCAAAACTGGTTTTATACAATTAAACGTACTTGCCAGACTTAATTGACAGACCTCACAAAAGTACAGTTACATCGGTAATTTGTGTCCGTTTACTATAATCTAAAGTGCAACAGCCTCGAGGTGGTGAGACAAATTGCTGTTGAGAATAATTTCTGCCTTATGGATACCATCTGTACTGTACCGTAACGATTTGTATGGAAGTCATTTGTTATTCCCACCACGATCAGTATACACATAAACTGTTGTATCCAGAATTGTTGCAAATGCAAAAATCTATCTCTGTTGGCCACAACCAAATGATGCCATTTCACTGTCAGCAGAGTGTTTCTTAACATCTGGACAAATACTCCGACACTGCAATTTCCCGAACAAACGATACAGTGAGTGTGCGAAGTAGATCATGGTTGCCTTGTGTCCCTGTTAAGATCATGCTAAAAGCGCGGAATAAGCAGTTGTCATCTACGCGGATTCGCAATGTTTTGGGGCATGCGTGAACCATGCGCGATTGCGTTTGATCGAACAAACTCCAAATCAAATTCTTCAGATTTCACTTCTTGCCAGTTCTCGCAAACAGACGTTACGGTTATTGTACCATGGCTGTCTGTTGGTGCGGTTACTTCTTCAGTATGCACAAATGTCATCCACAAATGTTGTGCACTTCGGGGGTACATTCTGCTCTTGTTCTCGAGTCGTTGTATTTGATCAAATTTGACGAGTGGATTTTCTTCTTAAAGGCCCAACTAAAAACGCTGCTTTAGCCATGACACCGAGTCTACTCATTTTCTCACTTTCTTGGGGGAAGGCCAGCAATCAAATTTATATAGATTTTACAACCTTAAGATAAACGTCTTTGTGCGATGTGCGAAATGACCAACTGAAGATAACAGTTAATTTATGCAGCAAATTTGTGTCCACACTGAGAGTCCAGGTTAGACAAAGGAGTTGAAAGCAAAAATGTGTGAAATCCATTTTGCTTGAAGTAGCTCCCTATAACATGCTGTTCAATGAGCTTCAATGGGTCAATGTTTTGGCAACGTCAATCACGCAACAGTTAGGTCGCGTAAAACACGTGAAATTTACAATGAGGTAGGGCAGTTTTTAAAATTGTGATATGATTTAAAGTTAAATTTGGATGTAAACTCTTTTTCAAGGGTCGTAAAACTGCTTTTAGTATGGTTAGAAACTAATTGTTAATTCATCGACCATTTTATTTTAACAAAATATGTCAAAATGTTGAGTAAAAACGCCAAATAAGTACGCGAGGAACTGATGTTGCCTCGTTGAGCTCCAGAATCATAATGAAAATGGGAGGGGCTAAGGGCTGCTCTTATAGTCCTCGCTGGGCCTCCAAGGACTTTGATGTTGTCTCCGTCAACCCTTACGTGTTTTTCCGCAAAACTCGACGATAGTGTAGTGTCCCCTACGTCTCTCGGTAAAGTTGGCACCCTATCCGTCTGCACACACCAGATTCTTGGCTAGAACCTTATACTTCCAATGCAGTACTCCTTGGCGTTTCGACGTTTAAATATTGCTCTTTTTGACTGGTTTGGGCTGTTTTAATATTACAGGCCACTTTGACAAACATGTTTTCGCGAATCAACGTCAAACATCAATTCTGTTAGACATTTACTCTGGCGTATCCTCGATACCCGTTGATATCTCGCTTGATTTGTGATTCAGTTCTATTGGCAAAACGGCTTTTGCTTCCGAAAACAACTTGAAAGGATCATTTTGGTCGACGAATGTTTTACGGTACGATATGAGAACAGAACAGCCGGTAGGCATCCTACCCAGTTTCTCTGATGTTCAAGCGAATTGATGAGTGAATCTTTAATCGTCCTGTTCTGCCTTTCAGCCACACCGTTTCCCTAGGGATGGTAGGGGCTGGTCATGCGCTGTGTGGTTCCAAGGAGGTGATGCCATTTGGAAGACACTTTGCTGACAAACTCACGACCTTGCTCATTGGTCTGGATCTGTATACATCTGTGACGGCAAATTACGTCCTGAAAAATAAACTTTGCCACACTTTCTGACGTGTGATCCTTAAGAGCACGAGCTTCAGGCCGGTAAGAAAAATAATCCATGACAACCACTACACAGCCGTATCCATCATCTATCTTTGAAAAGTTTGTAATGACTACTCCAAACTGCACCATTACTTCTGTGGGCACAGGCGCAGGGCACAGCTCGGCCACCTCAGCTCAGGAACAGGGCACAGCTCGGCCACCTAAGCTCAGGCACAGGACACAGCTCGGCCACCTCAGCTCAGGCACAGGGCACAGCTCGTCCATCTCTGCTGGTTTAACGGGGTTTACTTTCTGGCAACAATCACATACTAAAAAGAAATCACTGACATAGTTGCCAACGTTTTTATGGTAAAACTTTCAGAAAAATTTGGCCCTTGATTTTGTTATACCCACACGGCCACCTAAACAACGAGCTGTGTCGCTTCCGTCTGAACCCATATAGTACACTCTTTGTAATGCTCCTTTGGTCCAGATCGCAAATGACCAAAACTTCCGAGCATTCTTGTTAAAATCGTCACCTGTTCCACACCTCTGAGAGTAATATAACTGGCAACATAGTGTTTCATCAATCTACGAATGTTTGCCTTTTAATTTTGGACAGTTGATTTGGATATTCATTATTCACTACGTAATAGAAAATAATATCAATGTTGCTTTGCTTATTGCTTTCTATTTTGTTATTATTCTTTAGCAATTTCAGTGTTTATTCTAACCTTTTTGTTTTATTTTACAACTTTTAGCGCTTTTCTTCTGTTTTCTTAGTTATTGGAACTGCATGTAACAACCAAAATCAACCTCCTATTTGTACACACGCAGGAAACCTACTCAAACATCGTTTGAACACTTTGGGATTATAGCTTTGAGCTGGGGATTAACCTACGCAGAAAACTGTGATATTACTAGACACTGAAAGTCATTGATAGAGACTAATAGAAAAACCTTTTGATTGTGAGTGAGAAACTTCTTTGTAGAATATCAATCAAATACGTGTAGTGATTGTGCAAAACCGAATGTACGACAGTTATTCCGACGACAGTTATTCCGGCGATAGTTATTCCGAATTTTACCTGTGACATTTATTCCGTCGAAGTTATTCCGCCAGGCACGACTTTATTCCGATTTCATTTTATTTCAATAAAACACTTTATTTCAATGCATGAACTTCACTGTTTCAACAGAACAGCACAGCTTAGACAATTGCATACTACATTGCATCACAGTACAGAAAAATTTAAGTAAAACTTTGATCAAGAGCATCAGAGCTTCAAGAGATTCAGTAGATGCCGAATCGCTCCCCCCCCCCTCCCCAGTGCCTTTGCCAGTGGCTAAGGATTATAGTATTCAGAAGGAGCCTATGCAGTGACAGATTAACTCCGGATTACCTGTTTCAAAGATAAAGTCGTCGAGACAATTATAAAAATGTTTCCAAGATTAAAAAACTATATAATAAATGTCGGAATAAATGTCGCACCTAGCGGAATAAATGTCGTAAGAATAACTGTCGCCGGAATAACTGTTGTCGGAATAACTGTCGGGATATCTGCAAAACCAGATTATTTTTTTTCTGCGTGTTAACAACTTTTGATATGGGGGTAATCTAAAAACAGGAGGCTAATACAAATTCGATTCAGATTACCCCCGGGGGTAATAAGAAATCGAATTTGAATTACCCCCCCCCCCCCGGTAATAAGAAATCGAATTCAAGTTACTGGAGGTATCCTGGGAGGGGGTAACTTAAAATCATTACATCGGGGCTTCTATTTTGGTTTTGAAATGACCACAATACAAAATCGTTTCCGTATAAAAGCCTCCACCTCTACTCGACCGCTTTGCCGGTTAATTTTTGGGCCTGCACAAAGCAAACTCCCTACTTTCGCGCCCTTCAGTCTGCTCAAAGCAACCCCGTGCTGGTCTCTCTACTCCGGAGTATAACTCGACTCGTGGTCAGCTTTATTCCTTGTTGGACCCAACACGGTGTCGAGACTTCCAAAAGTAATGTAATGGAATATTTTTTACTCAACTTTCGAGTCAAATTATGTCTTTAAATAGGGTGGGAATTTTTGCTATGTCATCATTGTTTCAACTTGCTTTGAACAAAATCTCTGGCTTTTCTTTTATCGTGTGAGACTTTCTTCTGCTGGCCATGACGTCATGGGCAGCAGAAGAAAGTCTCACACGGTAAAAGAAAAGTCAGATATTTTAAAGCACGTGAAAATTTACTTTAGTAAAAGTGTGGTGTAAAAACTGATTTTGTTTTTTTGAGCAACAAAACAAAACACAACATTTTGAATTGCCGAAATAAAAATGGAAGCCCCTGGGGCATGTCTTTGGAAACAGTTTCCGAATAGGTACCCCGGGGTTTTCTATTTGATTTCTTCATCACGAGAAACTCCCCTCCCGGTGTTCGTCGCTGCGTCAAAGTTCACTTTGGGTCATCGGGTAACCCAGAATAATGCATGAAGTCAGCTTTCATAAATACACTTCAAAAGTAGGTGGTAAAAACTAGCGAGCGTCCCAGTATCTCATACTTTATGTCCTGCCTTTCGTCAGTTCTCGAAAAAACCAGTTATTGCGGGTACCACGGTTAATTTCTTGTGAGCGTAAGAACGACTGTCTTTTTTTTGTTTGTTTGTTTTTGTTTTGGGAGTAGGGAACGGAGTGGAAATTAACGTTTCCAACGTTGCGTTAGAAACGTTAATTGAGCAGCGAAAAGGTAGGGTTTTCGGCAAGGAAAATGAACGTCAAGTTCAAAGAGCGTTTTATCATATTGAAATTACAATCAGATTTAATGTTGTGCAAGTAAAATTTTTGTGTATCCAACGTCATTCCAGCGCTGCATCAGAGATGTTGATCTATGGATGCGACCAAAGCCAAAATCAAAACCAAATAGCAATCAGGTTCAATGGTGCAATGTGGCCTGGTCACCGTCGCAACCTCAAATCGACGTTTCTCCGACTCATTTTCAAGAGTTCAGAATCGTATTTTTGTTGCCCCCAAGTGTAATTTTCGCTACCTGTTAGCAAAAACGATCTGGATGATAAAATCACCGGACACAAAATAAAACAGGTTATCAGTAAAACCGATGAATGTCCCCCGCCACGAACTATGGTCGAATCGAAAAATAATGCGACGTTGCACAACTTCAATATATATATTGTCACTGTAACAACAATTAAAAGCCAGGGTTGAATAGCGGCTGAGACATCGCGTACACAAAGTTGCACTGTAGGCAAAAGAAATACTACAACATTGTCTATTTTCAACAAGTCGCCATTTCGTCTTTTTTGGTCGAATCGAAAAATAATACGACGTCGCACAACTTCAATTTATATATTGTCACTGTAGCAACAATCAAAAGCCAGGGTTGAATAGCGGCTGACATATCGCGTGCACAAAGTTGCACTGTAGGCAACAGAAACACTAAAACACTGCCTATTTTCAAAAAGTCGCCATTTCGTTATTTTTTTTTTTTTTTTGGTTGTATCGAAAAATAATGCGACGTCGCACAACTTCAATATATATATTTTCACTGTAGCAAAGATCAAAAGCCAGGGTTGAATAGCGGCTGAGATATCGCTTGCACAAATTTGTGCTTTCAAGTGTCGCGATACGGACGGACGGACGGCAAGACGGACGGACGGACCCGAATACTATGGCCCCCCGCTCCACGCTACGCGGCGGCCTAATAACAACTTCTAGAAAATGTTTATACAAATAAGTAACTAATAAGTAACGTTATTCGCTGATAAAAATGTAAAAAGTAGTTTTGTGCTTTTCATTAACTGATTAAAATAAAGAGAGATGCTCAAACCTTGTCCCACCCAACCCATGCCGAACAAAGTTGCACTCGTGAGAGAGAGAGAGAGAGAGAGAGAGAGAGAGAGAGAGAGAGAGAGAGAGAGAGAGAGAGAGAGAGAGGGACAGGCAGGGTGAGGGAGGGAGGGAGGGAAGGAGAGAGAGAGAGCGAGAGAGGGAAGGAGGGAGCCAGAGAGAGAGAGAGAGAGAAAGCGAGAGAGGGAGGGAGAGAGAGAGAGAGAGAGAGAGAAAGAGAGAGAAAGCGAGAGATGGAGAGAGAGAGAGAGAGAGAGGGAGAGAGATATATATATAGAGAGGTTGGTGGGAGCGGTAGTTTGATACCTTTGCAACATCGCCCATGACTCTGGAGTAAAATTAATCAAATAATATATTATTACGCTTTTACTTTTTCTATATTATTGCACTACTATTGATATAATATCCTTAATCACGAGTACGAGACACATGTGGTTCCATGTTATCACACACGGATCGCGGCTGGGTCATTCTTGTTATTGATTCACTCTCTCGTGTTGTCCTTATAGTAGCACACAATCATAGACCGAGAAGTTGATCACATAAACCAAAACGTGCAGCATAGATATGCTACAATAATGCAATGAATGCGTGATTAATAGAAGTAATACAAGTATCTCATTTAGCGGAAGAATAATTGATGTAAACCTCTGTTAAATTATATTTATCGAACATCGCCAAATTAATTCCTTCGTGTTGGCATGGATTGGTTGATTGAGACTTCTGAACTCGATACGAAATTGGGTCTTGAATACGATGGTTTGCCAAGTAGAATTGCCTATATTCGGGAAGAGGTAAGGAGAGTAATGAATGATGGCACGGTACACGTCATCAACCCACGTGTTCCGCCGTGTAAACGGATCCTTCAAGTGTACAGGCTTAGAAAAGGTTGGTGGCGATGCAGCGAGATCTTGTCTAGAGTGAATGCCGCCACTGAAACAAGCGACGTGTATATCGTAGCAGCGTGCAGATCCAGAAGACAAGACGGATCCGGAGCGGAGTATCTAGTCGGTCTCGCGGAGATCGGGGCATCAGGTGTTATCCAGAACGATATTGATTTCGGCTCTTATTCGGATATAGCGTCGGAAAATGGTTACGTCTATGCACTTTCGAGGGATCATCTCAACAGAATGTGTCACATATCAATCTACACAAAACAGACTTCATGGTGTTTCGTAAACAGAATCGATATAAAAAGCTACGGTTATATGCGGCTTCGATTATCACAAGACTGTCACGTGTTAAGTTCAGTTTGTCACCAGATCAATAAATATACGAGCCCTGTAACCCAATACATGGGCAAATTTTAGTATAAACGGTCGCGGAGAAGTATACACACTATGGTCCCTCTTTCTCTGCGGGGTCGATTCAAAAGGCAATACTTTAACAGCAGATAAAATGAACCATGCTTTGAAAGTGTTGGATTCTAAATACGAATGGTATCAAGTCAGCATAAGTTATGGTATCAAAGAACCCGTGGATGCCACTTTAACACATGATGAAGCATGTTTATTTGTGCTATCGTGGGCAGGAAACAAACTTTATAAAATTTTCGCATAATAAAAACACAAATTTTTTCCTATTTTTTATTATTTTTTCATTTATTTTTCAGCGTTCGTTTATGCATATTTTATATGCCGGATAATCAAGATATTAATTCAAACTTAGAATCTTCAAACTTTTCCACAACTATCTAATATATAAACTTTTAACAACATCGGAGCAGTAAACATGCACACAAACCCTACAACACAACATTTCTAAAAAAATCTGGGAATTCATATAATACCCCTTGAGCATTACGATTTTCTTTAAAGACAGAAATTAACAACCACCAGAGAACAACAAGCTCCACTCTGAGCAAAATCTCCCGTATGCTAACGCTGGAGAGAAAATCTTGAGACCCCCAGGCCAGCACTTGAGGTTTATTCAGCAAAACTAAGAGGGCATCTTATTTTCAAAAATAACACCCTTTTTCACCCTGGCACATCTACCACGATGCAACATTTTCCCCATGGGTCGAACCCTTGACACACACTGCTACACTGTAACACACCCCACCACCGTTATCACAGTCAAAAACTTACAAGCTTAGCTATACAAATTGTCCCAGTTATATCATATCTGCCCCACTAAAATCACCAAGATGCCAAGCCGCAATAAAATAACTCGAATGTCTGAAACTCGAGAAAAGTGCCTTTACTTCTATTCAATAAGATTGTGCGATACTTTCAGAGAGCCACTTTAAAGTAGAAAAGAAAAGATGTAGTAACATTTTACGAGAATTCCTTGCCAGCTTGCCTCCTCCCCCCTCCCCCGCCCCTCACCCGTACCAAACTCTCCAGGCTGTGCCTCAGGCCCTCATCTACTGGGTAAGGTTTACGGTGCGTGACACGGCTGGTGGACGCTCCTTCTCCCACCGCCGAACTTCGGACACGCCCTCAGACCCTTAGCTCCTGGGTGACGGAAGTGGTGCGTGAGACAGCTCGTGACTGCCCATGATTGCTGCCACCCCCTATCCCAACCCCCACGGACACGCCCTCAGGCCCTCAATTCCTGAGCAACACTAGCGGTGACGGACTGGGGCTCTACCACACCCTGCCCGCCTCCCGAAACGCCCTCAGGCCCTCAGTTCCTGGGTGACGCTGGCAGTGACGATTTGTGGCTCCTACCACCCCCTCCCCCCTCCTCCGGACACGCCCTCAGGCCTTCAGTTCCTGGGTGACGCTGGCAGTGACGGGTTGTGGCTGCTACCACCCCCTCCCTCCTCCTCCGGAAACGCCCTCAGGCCCTCAGTTCCTGCGTGACGCTAACGGCACGCGAGACGGCTCGCGACGGGTTATGGTTACTGCCTCCGCGATGTGGTATCAGATCACAGATGACGTATCCCTCTGCCTGGAATGTCTTCCTCAGGTCAGCCTGGAATCAGAAGAGGAAGGAATGAGAAGGCGTGCAGAGTGCAGTCGCAATCACAGCCAGACTCACAACTTCTAGAACACCTCCACCATTCAATGACCTTTATTGGATACACAACCACACTTTAGTTCAGCTTATTTAAAATCTGTTTCACTTATTAATGCTCTTTTGTCCTAT